>HG992305.1:16262500-17512500 GCA_905220615.1 Tinea trinotella
GAGATTGGTTTCATTATAGAAATAGTAGCTTAGTATAGGAATGTAAAAATAAATACACACATGAACACAGTCTTGGAATATTTACTATAACGTTCTTAGATACAGAAATTACTGGCCGGTTTTAAATCTTTTAAAGAAAGCATAATTTGAAGACCTTTTTAGATGATTCCAAATAAGGATTTACAAAATAAAATTAAAACAAAAGATTTTTTCGACTTAACTATAGCGTTAACTATATTTTATTTTAATTAAAGATTAAAATAAAAATCGGCAGTCAATTTTGAATTTGTCACTGTATGCATCATGGAGCGGTGCCATTTACGAAAGACGAAGTGTTAAGGGCATTGTTCTAAGCTGTGGCTACTCAAACATGCATAGCTTAGGTTACCATCCCGATTCACAAAAAGTACGCGTCTGGCGGTTCCTGGTCAAGAAAGCTGTCAACACCCGTAGGAAGTCCATCCATACTGCGGTGGGACGAATATGGTTTGAGCGGGAATTCGTGTTTTTGTAACAGTAATTTGTGTGCAGGATACCAACGATAACGCAACAATGTAAGTATTAAGTATATTATAATACGTATTTATAATTTAAGATAACAGTTCTAATCTATAATGAGTAAAATTTATTAAGGAAGATAACTTAGTTCATAAATACTTAAAATGAATGCTCCAGTTTTCATTTATATTTCGAGGAAATATGTTAGGCTAAAGTGCAATTTATTGGCGGAATATATAATATATCCAATACACATATTTGATAGTTAATATATCTGGTGTTTGATAGTTAAATGTCGAGCCTAATACAGAAATGCCAGTTTATCATCTTCTCTGATCATCCAGACGTACATTTTGTAAAGTGTATTAATTTACATACCGATAAATCTAGATCTTTAACTACTGTACAAAAATAATGCCAGAATAATATTATTGTTATTATGCGAAAGAGATATTATTACTTAGTATTGTGTCATGCAGAAGATAAGATATGAAGATAAAAAAACGTTTTCTCCGTTTATTTTGATGTAAATTATTGCAGAAATAATGTTACAGTTCATAGTCTAGCGGAGTAATTATCAATTCTAAGAAGCAAATGACAAGCCAATGAATATTTTGGAATAAGTTTTGAGTTGAACGAAATTTGGTGCGAGTATTACGCATCGGTAAACGGACTTCTGTCAGTTTAGTATGGACTGTTACAATAAAAAATACAAACGGAACCGACGGAAAGAAGCACTTTTGTCAAATTTGCTAATGACAGTTATTAAATTGTAGTAGCAGTGACATTCATTCATGGACCACACTTCGGTTTAACATCAAGCGGGGTGCTGTCATATGTCGAGCCACAATAAAAAACTGGAGAGATAGGTAGCCCCTCCTAGACTACTTTAAGTTGAGTTATATGTATATAAAAGTTGTATTAGTTAGATTATAGCTATCGTGTATTTTGTTAAAGACTTATTATCCTCCCAGTCATCTTTTCAATATTCCATAAGAAAACGCAACGTTCTCAAACCTTACCAGTGGGCCAAGGTTACGTATGCATACGTACGCGCTCATGAGCACAACAATCACTGAAATTAAATTTGAAAATATTTTCATACCTTTAAATAACACCATCCAAATCTTGTAAATTCTGTAGTATATTTATCAGGAAACCCATGTGCTAAGTTCTTAGCAATAATTTGACCCCAAGATCTCCTTTCCATTGCATTTGAACAACTAAACACAACTTTCTTCAAACTGTTTTTATTTACTCCGGATGACGTCATCAATTCAAAGCAATAAGAATTTGGTGTTGTGCTAAAACAAAACATTATTGTTAATATTAATAAATAACTTAAGGCAGACATTTGGTGAGTGTTTGGCCAGTCTACCTACTCGCGGTTGTATCACAACATTTAAGCATTAAGAGCTTAAAGTGACCCCGTAACCTGAATCAGTTTTAGGCAGGCATAGCGGATTCCATTGTTGCTTGCAGATATTTATCAAGGCCAGCATTTGCCCTCATAAACGAATTGCGCGCTAGCTTGTGAAGTCACACTTTATACATAATAATATAAAATATTTTTTTTATCACTTGTATATGTCTACCATGAAATAGATGGGCAAATTAAGGATATGCCAGAGAAACTTCCAAACACATTCAGCGTAAATCTCACTATTTTAGGAAAAATAAAGACAATTTTTGTGAGACGTGACATCTGACCTTTACTTGCCTGATGAAACCAAGGAAATGTAAAAGAACCGATTCAGCATCAAGCGAAGTTACTAAGCCGTGCTTTTTATGCTTCGTGCATCGTGCTGTTTACTGCATAGCAATGAGTGCTGGATCCGAGACCTAGCATATTATTGATATGCAGAAGGTACAATGTCGACAGCACAGATCCCCGAGAGACACCGGCATTTACCAACATTCTGCGCGATGCTCTGTGATACACTAACTAGAACGCGTATTGAACGACCACGAAGGAAGTGATTATGCAACCACGCAACCGGTCAGGTAAACCGTATGCCTCGAGCTTGTACATAGAAGAGCTTTGTACCAGACCTTGTCAAACACGCTGGAGATGTCTAAGAGTTTGACAGTGTCCAACGGCTTTTCCATTACCGTCAAATGCTTGATCCCAGATGTGCATGACGTCACCGATCGACCGTTTCGACTTAAAGCCATATTGCCGGTGGTTGATCAGCCTATGACCCTCCAAGTAGGCCTTGAGGCGAAATTTAATGTAAATGCTCTATGACATTGCATGGTGCTGAGGTTACAGTAATCAGACGGGCCCCTTTTGTAGACCCGGTTGCACATTGGCCCCCTTCCAAGCGCGAGTATGAGAGCTGATAAGCTGTCACAACGGTTAGAAAGACTCAGTCTTCTCGTGACTACTGCTCTTGCTTTCTCAAAACAACATTAAGCATAAAATATGGTTAATAATGCGAAAAGACACGTTTTAGACTATTCCTATAATAAATTAAAACCGCAAGATTTCTTCGACCCGCCTTTCTGCGATCCTGCCACAACTATCTATTTCCAATTCGTAATATACGTCCTTTATACAGCCTCTGTCCGGAGGATGTTGCCAATACGGCATAGGGTGCGACAGTTTTAAGACAATGCGAAAGAAAAGTTATCCGCTGGCCAAAACTATCCGTTTAACTACTGACCGCGCCTGACATTGCTATTGACTCATGTAATCAAATTATCGAATCCCCTTATCAAGGCAAAAAATAGTAGCTAATTTTTTTAAAGTAAAATAATTACTTATTTAATTTTTGTCTTTTATTGATCTGACCTCTTTGCATCTGACCTCGACTTGCCTGATAGTAAGAAAGGGGGAGCAGGGTGCCCATAACTGAAAAAACGACTCAGCCCACTGTTGACTTAGTCGCCCTGAGGCTATTCTAGCTGGAGGTGCTTTTTACATCTAGTTTGAAGAATCCAAGATTGGGCTAGCAAACCATTCCACTTGTCGATTTATTCATAAAGAAACTGGGTTTAATTCAACTTTTTAAAAGTTATTGGTTTTATTGTTTTGTAAATTATAAATGTCAAACAATCACTCAAATTATATTCAATTATTGAATGCTATAATTAATAATTTATATAGTTAAGGTTAACATAAGTTATACTTTATTTACATACCTTGATGTTAATGGAAGCACCATTTGTAATGAGGTAATGCTTTCAAAAGGAAATTCATCTTTTAAAGTTGCATGGTTACAATCCAAGTAACACATTATTTTATTATCAGTCAAAATGCAGTATCGGAGTTGACTATTTTTGACTAATAGTTCACCAGTAACCCCAGACACCATACGAGTTAGAGTTCCTTTGTAAAACATAGTCGGGATAATTCCAACAGGAGGTCGTTCAACAATCTTCAACTTAGGCTCAACATGCTTGCTCGACTTACTCAAAACATCAAGCTTCAATATATTTGAAACTTTTTTCTTTACAGACATATTATTGCTTTTAGTAGTCTCAGGAGATATTTTCGTTTCTTCATTATCCCTTCCCACAAACCAGTTTGTGTTGCCTGAGTCTTGTGATATATTCACATGTTCAAAACTTGGGTCGAGACTATCTAATCTTACCGGTGGAGTTGGCAGATTGTAGCTAGAATAATTAGCTTCATCACATGCTTCATCAGAATTTGTGATTGTACCATACATATCACCCACAAGAAATGATTGTAGTAAGAGTAATTCATTACTAACACCTTCAAATTTAGACGCACTTCTATTTAAAGGATCAAATTCATAAATCGTACTTTTGCTTACTCTCTCCTGTGGTTTTTCTACAATAGCACTATCCTTTACTGGCATATCAAATAATGACCAATTTTCATATGATAACTTCTTATTTCTTATTACAACTTCATGCTCACTGTTGCAGTCACTTGTTGAGCTCGGAGCTGAATTTCTTGGCAGGTCATAAGTAGATTGTGAATTAAATTCATTCAAAATTTGATCATTCTCTTGACTCTCATATGACAATGTGCTTGATGTCTCCTCATTGAAGACAGAATTGGAGATATCATCAGAATACAATGACACATCATCAGAATGGGAGTTTATGCTTGTACAACTTGATTCATTCCCATCCATGTTCTTATTTTGATCTGTTAATGGTGAATTAAATTGTATATTCTCAAATAATGTCAAATCTTGTACTGGCATTGACAAACTCCTCTGTTTATCCTTACTAGTATTTGAATTTGACTTACTTCTTCTTAAACGCAGCCCTGCTGACTTTGTGGTAACTATTAATGATCTCGTAACGGAGTCTCGCACAGCTCTAGAAGTTGCTAAAGTTTTTTCATAAGTTTCCTTAGCTAACCGCGTACCATCTGATATAGACTTTTCAAACTTGTCATTTGCTGATTTAGCTGATGATTGCACCTTTGAAGCGACATCATCAGTGAACTGCTTAGAGGCCGTGCTAATACTCTGCAATATATCAGCAGCAGTTACCCTCTCATTTTCAGCAATAGGCGGTAATTTTGTTCTTGGTAACGGTATGGGCCTCTTTTTTGGCTCTTCAGTCGACGTAAAAGTTGTACGTGGCTTCGGAACGGGAGGTGTATCCATTTGGAAACACTGTTTTCTCACAATACAAATAGTTGTAACACCAACAAAAACATTCGAGATCTCGAGTGACTCACAGTGATTAAATACTTACAATTCCTTTGACCTAATTTGTACATATAATAACATATTTATGGTAAATAAAACTTTGATTTTTAAATGTTATTTTACAAGATTTATTGCATATCACTTTTATAATACGTCACGCAAAAAGTTCATGATTTATCTCCGACTAGCGTGCGACCACCAGCAGTAACAACGCGCAAACTGAAGATTTGACAGTTGATTGACATCCTTCATTCTTTAGTTCAATTCTCCCTGGGAAGGCAAAGAAAACTTAGTCCATACAGCCTAGTCTTTCGTTATAATGTATTTAGTAGATGAAATACTTCAGTGTTTCAAGATGATGATGATGGTTTTAGTAAAGCGGTGGAAAAGCTTTACTCCGACGGAGTCTTGAAGGAAACACGAAGAGATACGTTAAACAGCTTTCAATCACTTGTCCATACTCGATCAACTTAAAAATTATTACTGGATAACAATTCCACCGTTATTACACATTAATATTTAAGAAACATAAGCTTTACAAATAATTGAAAATTGCACGATCTGTTACTTGCAATTTCCCGCGAAAACTCCAGTTGATTGACAATTGAGTATCATTTGTTTTTTTATTAAGGGTAAAGAAATCGTAGCCAATACAACTTTTAATATTCAGTTAAATAATTTTATCATGTCTTCAGTGAACGACTGCTGAAGGTAAAACACGCAGGTGGTTTATGTATTTATACATTACATCATAATTATTGATTAAGTAAAGCGGCGTCAAAAACTTTACTGAAACGCTTCCTAAACTATTCAACCCCAATCTATATTAAATTCACCATTATTACAATATAATAACAATAAAAAAATATATACAAATTATTATTTGATACAGCACCTGTCACTTGTAGTTTGCCACCAAAACTATTTTTGTTTTATTCAAAGGAAAAATAATCGTATATAATACGTCTTTACTGTGGATCTTAAAAATTTAATTGATTGATTGAAAGTAAAGCTTAACAGTTTAATAAAAACACAACGTAACAGAGACCTGTCGCTTTATTTCTTACAACACACGTTCTGTGCGATGACCGTAAAATATCCAAACCACGATTTTTAGTCGATACATGGGGTTTTTGAGGTATAGTTAGTTATTAGGCCTTACTGAGTTAAGGCTTGCCTCTACACGAGTCCTGAAAAAACGAAAACGCCTTGAAAAAAAGAAAACGATTTCATCCCATTTTGTAAATTGCCTTTTTTCTTCGGGCTTTGTTCTTTCTCATCAACTATTCATTTATCCTATCGTGCCCCCAATTTCTTATTGCTTTTGGTAAATTTTAAAGGTTATATCGACAGGAATAATAATAAAAACACTTAACTGGCGGATAATATTTATTTCAATAAAATGTCAATTACAGAGTATATTTATTAAAGTTTATTAACACGTACACACTTGAGAAGAAAAATTAATGCTAATTTTTGCATAAAACATTTGAATACATTATGTGAGCAATTTTTAACATTACCAGTCAGTTGCATGAAGCTCAAGTTAATTTTAAGATCCATTAAATTTAACGTCACAAAATAACTTTCATTGAACAGTTACTAATATTTAAACCATTAGGCAAGTGATTAACCACGTCTTAATTTCCACTTTTCACGATCCTGGCACAACTCCCTCACTTCATTACATCCACATGTATTTATGCATGCAGGCTCTATAGTTATAATCTAAGAGCATAATTAAAATCAAAAACCCTTTATAATTATAATTGGTCTTTGTGCAACTGACTGTATGAAGGCTTTAAGCAAGATTTAGCGTGAGGAATTGCAATACAGCCGCATTCCTATTAGAACTCCTATCTACACATTGGTAATACTAATTTCATTCAATTCTTTTTATTAATCTTAAGTCATACAATTTGTAATTTATTTTAATTGTTGAATAATTATAAAAACCTATTTATTTCCATAATGGGATGGCTGGTATTTGAGTGAAATATTTAGTTTATTTCTAGCAGGCAACGGGAGAAGTAAAGTAGTTTCGACTTTTCAACTCGGGCAAAACCGAGTTAAGGCCTAAACCGAGTTGGGTCGGTTAACATCTACAATAAACCGGTTTGAGCTATTATATATATATATATATATATATATATATATATATATTTAGAAAGTAGTTTTGTATTATTGTGAGGTGACATCTGACCACGACTTTCCTGGGAGTTGATTCTCATAATACATTATTACTGCGAAATATCAGTGAAATCGCACCGCGGTCGCAAGTGGCCAATCAACGTAGCTTACCTATTGATTCGTTATTCGCTGATTGGTTACGTAGATGTCAAATATCAGTGAAACGCAATTTCACTGCTTTTTCAATGCAAAATGTATTAAGAGAATCAAAGCCCTGATGGCACGCATGACACTGGACTCGCCTAGCGAGTTCCCGGCACCTGAGTGAACAATTGGGTGGACTCGCTAGACGAGTCGCCGGCACTGAACGTGTTAACAGCTGTCTCATCTCAGTCATCGTCTTGTCACTTTGGCGGGATGGTGTCATATCGTCAATATTTATATTTAAGTATAGTTTGTATACAATCTATAACTATTCGCTGTTATTTTACTGTAGTAGCAGTCGTCTTCATACATGGACCGCACCCCACCTTTATATCAGACAGGGTGATATATTAACCTGGTAAACGTTAGTGCCATTTAAATATGACAGTATTATATCAGCCTACCCAGACTATGGAAAAAACCGTAAATATGGTTTTTAATTTGTTATAAAAATTAGTATTCACCAATGAAATTATCCTATTGTATAAATAAGAAATAAAATACCTAAAGTTTGAATTAACTACTTAAACTAAAGAAAATTGACTACAACATACGATAATAGTGTTAAAAGTAAGGTAAATATTTTAATAATTGAGTCGTTCATAAATAGACGTTATAAGGTGATTAGTAGGTATTTTTGAGATAATTGTAAATAATTTTGTTAGGCTACTACACCCAAATTAAACAACAATCACCATAAACCGCATCGACGCATGATTAAATGTTAATGATTAACAACTTTCTATAGTAATACGAATAAATCACTAAATATTGCTTATTTCGATTTGTCGTGGAGGACCCACTGGTGTGTCTGAGAAAAATATATCTTTAAGGATCATTGATTTCGTTAGTCCATCATATATAAAGGTTTTTAAACACATTTAAAATATCTCCGACCTTTTATTTTTTTATTGTGACTCGACATATGACAGCACCCTGCCTGATGTTAAGCTGGAGTGCGGCTCATGAATGGAGGTCACTACTACTACAGTTAAATAGAAGTCCGTAGCACTATGCCAGCCCAGTTGGAATGGGCAATTTACAAGCTGACCCTGAAACGTGAATAAATCACTTCACGGTCTGTATACTTGTAAGTGGTGGTACTATTCTGGTCAGACAGACTGAGCATCACTGCTTACCTACTCTTTAACATCCGAACCCGGAGCAAAATCTACTTCTTATTTTATTACCACTACGACACTCCTGTCGTCATAGCCTACTTTGGACTTAGACATTTTAATCATCAGACGCACCAGCGATGCTTGAATCCTGGATTTGATTAATTACATTATAATTTTAACAATAGATTAGAGATTTAATATTATAAGTAATAACAAGAATATTTTATTAAGGTAAAATTGTAAATTTTAACTATACTATTAACTATTTATTCTATATCAAAGCAAGCTATCAATTTATTGAGATTCAAAAACTTATTTCTATTCATAACACTACAAAGATTTTAACACAACCAAATAATATTTTTAGGAGGATACGTCCATTGTCTCTACTTATCCCTGTGGCTTGACAATTAGATAACTATTATATATTTATATGCATCATTACCTTCATCATCATGTCGGCTATTAGTATTTCACTAATGGTTTTTTTTATTGTGACTCGACATGCTAAGCAAGATGTTACTGATCTCCTTGCAAAGAGAGGTTCAAGAGTTTCATGCTACAATCATCAGGTTGTCTATCTAATTTATTTAATTACTATCATTATCCAGACTCTCAAAATTGTAATCAGGTTTACCTAGACAGATTGTGAAGGCCTCTCTTGTAACTTCTATGCAATCCTAAGTTTCCTACGTAACTTTAACAATTGTAATGTATTTAGACAGTTGAAAACAACTCTCAGGACTAAAATGTTCTTTAACAAACACAAACATATTGTTAGTTAATTAACAATTATTAACAAAAAAAACTTGATACAGGCAGAAATTATGTTAACAAATTAGTACCTACCGAAGCCATCATTTGACAATGTGAATAGTCCAAGTAGGCCAATTCACAAAAAAACAACTTATAAGGAAGTGTCAGTCAGCAGTGTTATGAGAAAGAAACACGATCATTATTATAATAATAAAAGCATTAAATATTTAACTATATCTAATAAATTTTAAAATTAACTACATCTAGGTACTTTATGATTTACTTACTGAACAATTATAGGCTTACTAAATAGAATCATGTCTTGCAGAAAATATGTATTTTTTATTGCATTCTCGATTAACGATTAACTAAATACAGTCTAATCAGAGTTTCTATACCTTTTTTTTAATTTTTCACACTCATCCCAGGCATAAAGCGCCGCCATGATAATTCATCAATTAATCAAATTGTTACGCCTCTTACCCACAGAGATGAGCAGAGACAATACAAGCCTCTTTATACAAGCCTTATGGGTACTATTTATGGGTACTAGGAAACCCAGCTTCCTTAAAGATGTTCCCTACTGGGTCTGCCCAATGCCACATCAGATTTATAAATGATTAATTCATAATAATAATAAATTAATTGTTTTTGTTCAAGAAAGTTCTAATGAAGTTAGAAATTGTGATTTGAATTAACTGCCGTACATACCCCAGATAAGACTGCATTAGTTAATCTCCACAAAGATTAGCACCGACAGACAACTTGATTTCTCTGTCAAATAGTAAATATTTAAGTTGTCTGTACCTCGGACAATAACAACAATATATAGATAATATCTCTACAACATTTATATATGTCATATCGAAAAAATATGTCATTTTAATATATTTTACTTTACTGTTTGTATGTAATCTATGTCGTTGATAAGGCTAAGCGGTTCTAACGCTCATCTGAACTTGCGTATAACAATAAAATATGTCTCGCATATGCGAGCTGCAACCCTCAATTTCTATAGGAAGACGCATAGAATATGTTTCAAGCATTGTTGTATTTTTTTATAAATTTACTTTTCTATACTAAGCTATCAAAGTACTTGTATCATAGAAATAGGACAACCAAAGTACATATATTAAAGATACATTGGTACCGGCAAGTGGTTTTTGAACCCGTGCTCTAGGCTTGTGTAACCATTGCACTGCCACTACACAACGGTCGCCTTAATTGTATTATGATTTTTTTTTCTTTATTTTAATAACACGAGTATATCGAGGGCTACAAACTCAAAGACAGCGACATATTTTACTAGTCCAGTTCATAGCAAAAGTATTCGTGGTGCCCCTAGCGTGAACCCATGAATAATCGTCCTATTTTATTGTCAATGTGATAATGTATTTAGTGTTATAAGCAATAAAGATAGTTTTCCTTCAACAGGTTTTATTATATAGTCCATTACAGCTAGGTGAACCACGTGTACTGAAATACGCTTTCTTATTAGGCACTAAGGCGGTATGTAAATATAAGTTAACTATATATTTCGTCAATTTCTACTGAATTAATTTACTAATCACAGCACTCGTATAAGAAAGAGTCTAGAGCCTTTTACCTTTACTTCGGTTAATCAGGATTTATTTTTTAAAAATAATGCCCAAATTTGAGTATCAATTTTCTTTGTATATACATATGGCAGAATGAATGATATTCGTATAATTAAATAAGCGTTAATTATACATAAATATTAATAAACAAATTTGGGTAAACAGTAAAATTATTTAGTTTACGAGTTAGCCCTCAAGGAAAGTCTTCAGTCTAACAAAAGTCTATAATTGAATTTTTTAAAGACATTTTTATGTTAAGCTAAAAAAGTGCTTGTATCATAGAAACTGGACGACCAAAGTATACATATCAAAGATACATTGATACCAGTGAGTGATTTTTATACCGTGGCTCTTGGCTCGTGCCAAGAGCCCATTGCATCTTTTCGTATAGCCTAGAGATCTTTAACTAAATTACAAATAAGTTAAATTACTGAACACTTCTTCATTTTGATAATTAATACGAAAACAATTCATAATAGTATCGATAGCAACAATAATATAATGGGTGATGAATGAATGGATGAAATGGACGGATGACATAAAAGGCGGTGCGGCGGCCAGGGACTACCAAAACAGCAGCAACTGGAGTGCTGTGGAAAAGACCTACGTGCAGCCTCATTAGGATAATAATGGGGGTGCATGGGGGTCCTGCCAAATGTTGTAACCATTCACTAAAGGTGATTGGTGGCGAATTTATTTATATTACAATTTTAATATAAATATCCACCAATATGGGCGAACCTTGAACCCGTGCTGTTCTAAAATGGAGCAAAGAGTATATATAGTTTGTACCTTATGAAAATGATTTCTAGAATATCAAAGAGCTCAATAGCAAGAATAGAGAGTAATTTTCCATCTGGTGACCTGCATCTAGCGGTTTAATGCTACTCTTCTCAAATTATGTCAAAAAGAGGATGCGCAAGGAATATTAAATACTAATTGAAACAATATGATTTTTAAGTTATTCTGCCAATTTTTAATAACTCTCGTATCTTAATATAATCTCTTTGGTCACTACATAAAACGTTATTATAAGTAAAATGCCACTTTGCAAGGCACTGATGTACATAAATAAGAGTATAAGAGTAGCATAACACCAAACATACGCGTACATTACTTCTTTCTAATGTACGCGTATATAACGTTATGTATTCGTATATAAGATATACGCGTATATAACTACTTTATAATGAACGCGAATATAACGTTATGCATTCGTATATAACATAAGATATACGCGTTTATAACTACTTTATAATGTACGCGCATATAACGTTATGTATTCGTATATAACATAAGATATACGCGTATATAACTTTGGAACACGTTTCTTGTTTCAAAAAAGACAAATAATAACGAAACAAATAAAAAAACAAAATAAAATTAAAAATAATTTATTACAATCACAGAATATGTATATTATTATGCATTTTTGTGATATATATTATTATGCATTATGATGCCAAATAAAAATAAAAATTATTATGAAGATAGTGAACCGACACATTGAATATTAATTGATAACATGCAAAACAATAATCTGAATTAAACCGCGACACCGTAACAAAATCGATATAAAAAAAGGTTAAAGAGTATAATATAAAATGTACCTTATATAACTCAAACTGATTTTTTTAAAACCTTAGAAATCGGTTAAGTTAAAAAAAAACATGCATTTCTGGTATGTAAGCAACATGCACAAATACTGTAAAACAATATTGCAATAGTAACCCGAACGAACGTGATTACACAATAAATAAATAATACGCTAATAATAATGCACTTATACAAAATCAAATGCAATATTCTGCGGGCATTACTCCGCGGCCAACCGATCCAAGATCTGTGGCCTTCCGAACTGTTCTTATCCACTATTTTGGCAAATAACTAGGTAAGATGACAAAAGAACGACCCAATAAGTGTAATGTAATTTACGAAAATAGTGGATGGTGAACAAGGAGGGTTTTATAGACGCTTGCGTGACAACATAATGCTTCGATCACGTCATGTTAACACCTAGAGAGCGGCTCGCGTATTCATATACGACATACGATATAGATACTGCTGGGATGACTTTAATAAAATTAGGCGTAATACCGCGATACAGGCCAGAGAAGCCTTCGCGTTGAACAATTTCTTTAAATGCCCCTTGCATTGTACCCTCGGCACCTTTCGCTGCTTTTTCTGAAAATAAAAAAACAAAAAAATGAATTTTCTATTGCTGTGAAGATCACGTAATCAAATCAAATTGTCACGCCTTTTTCCCACAGGGCAGGCGAAGACAATGCCACGATCCTGACACAACTCTTAGTCCTAGCCGGTTTGTAAATTTACAAGCTGATCCCGAAACGCGACCAAATGACTTCACGGTCTTCACTTCCTTCACATTCACAATTCTCTTCATACAAGTAACTGATGTAACTGATTATAATATAATACACACCTTGCGCTTGTAGCCGTGTCCGTACTAATGCGAGCGGGTAAGAGCACACCTGTCCCAGAGTGCACGACGCACTACCACACGCCAATAGCAATATCATTCCAGGCTGTGCATTATTAGCGGAATATTTGCTGATGTATTTCTTTTTTAATGTTTCATAAACAGCCAGATCTATTCCAGCGTATGGTATTATGCCTAATATATTTGGAATGTATCCTTTGTAAAAGCAGCGTAGTCCTTCCCGAGCGTACAACTTCTTCACCGCGTCCATAATCCCGCTATATTGCCCAGTTCTCCTTAAAGCTAGTCTTGTTTTTAGCACCTCTAGTGGGTAGATCACAGTTTGGCTGACTGCTCCGGCTGTTGCTCCGGCAACGAACCGCTCATGTATCGCTAGTGGATGGTTGGTTCTGTCGCCGATTATCAACCTTTTGCATTGTTCGTAAGCTGCGAATTTGATAGCGGACTCCGGAGCAATTTTTATGACATTGATTCCGTTTCCTCGCCACATTCCAGCGATTCCACCTTCACCAATCATTTGCGTTAAACATTTGCTCATATTAAGTCTATGCGGGTTCACCTGGAATCGTACATTAATTTGATATAACGACATGCGTGAGAATAAATTAGTTAAATTATACAATTTTCAATCATTTGCATATTGTTTACAAAATCAGTCATGTTAATGAGAATCGATCCTAATGTAATTATTCAGTTGATCTAAAACACGCAACCTTATCCATTATGATCTAAAATTACTTAGAACGCACATTTAATTAACGCTATACATTTACAGCACCCTGCCTGATGTTAAGCTGGAGTGCGGTTTATAAATGGAGGCCGCTGCTGCTACAGTTAAATAACTACAAGTAGCAGTCATATCCACTATGCCGGCTTAGTTGTATCGTTTATCGTGAAATGCGACTAAGTCACTTCACGGTCTGTATACTTGTAAGTTGGCACCACTGCTTACTACTCTTAGATAACCAGATCCGGAGTAAATAACCGCCTTTTTTTTTAATCTTTATTTGTAACATTCAATATAATCATTTATAATACAAAAGCTTTTATTATTAAATTAAATATTTATCAATCAATCAATCAAATTGTCACGCCTTTTTCCCTCAGGGATAGGCAGAGACTTACCACGATCCTTACACAACTCCCTTGCTTCCTTCACATCCACAATTCTCTTCATACAGGCTCTGTGGTTATGGGCACTAGGCAACCAAGCTTTCTTGAGGATATATTTATATATTTGAATTAAATATTTCTTATAAAAGCTATTTATTAATATATTGTTCCAAAAAAGTCAGTTTCCTAAAGAACATCATGATCCTTAAACTTTACGCTTCTTTAAACTTATCATGAATGAATTTTAATGTGTAATTTACCTGTAAGAATACTTTAAGCCTATCTAGTGGCGCAGTGCAAGTGCGGCTGACAGCGCCAGCTATGCCTCCTGCCAACAAGTGTCTCCACCACTTTCCTGTTTGCAATTCAGTTGGTGTAAAGTCGTCGGGCACATTCATGTCCTCTCCAATATCCAGATACTGAAACAATACAAAAAATAACTTTATTATCTGTTAATAGTCGTAGGCAGTATGTTGGTGGTAGTACCAACACTCAAGTGTATAGACCGTGAAGTAACTTAAGTAAGCAGCTGCCAGTTCGTAGACCGCACTCTAAGCTCAATAACAGGCGTGGTGTGGTGTATATTATAGACATAATTCTATGCATTAGTAATTAAAACTTTACTCAATAAATAAGCTTTTTTTTTAATTTACATTTTTATGTTAAGCTACTTAAGTGCTTATATTATAGAAACAGGTCGACCGAAGAACATAATACATCAAAGATATATTGATACCGGCAAGTAGTTTTGAACCTTGGTTCGCGTGACCACTATACACCATGATCGATGAATAGCAGCTGTGGAGGTCCACAAGAGAGGTAGACAAGCGCATATTTACTTTCACTATTACGGCCATAAATTATAATTGAACGCACTCAAACACAAACATAATGTAAAAGACTATTCCTTTAAATATATTTGCTCAGTAATACACTCGATAATTCTCATATAGTTAATACACATTAGCCGTAATGTAAAAATAACAATTAAACTAAATTCAAGCGCGCATTATATTCCAAATTGTCTATAAACTTAAGGTAGTATTGAAGATGTAGTTAAACTTAATTTAAACTTGTGCCAAGAGCTGCATGTAGTGACTATCCAAGAACACGCAGCGCACTGCTCGATTTCAAGGCATGATCGATCCTCTGTGAAACTGGGAAAAGACCTGTTACAGTAATGAAACTTTATAGAGAATAAACATTTTACTGTATAAAATACATTATTTATTTGTTTTATTGAAACTTTAAACTGTACAAATTGTATAAATAAGAACCTAATAAATTATTTGTACTACTTTTTTGTTGTTTTTATTTGTTTTTAACTAGTATTTTAAACTATTAAGGTGAAAAGATTTTAGTTTAATTAATTTTATTTTTTCTTTTGATTCATATTACTATGCATGCCTATTTAAGTTTAAACATGGCGTGACAAAACACCAAATCCTTATTAACTAATACAAAATAGTCCCAAGTACTCGTATACGTATGTATGAGTACGGAAGTTTATAGTTAAGTCTAAAAACTTCTAAAGACTTAACAGTTCAGTCTAAAGACGGTCCGTTATAACTACCCATACCTGTGGAAATTGAGGTGATTTATCTAAAAAGATTTTCTTTCATATTAATAACCACAGAGCCTAACCACAGAGGGAGTTGTGTAAGGATCGTGGTAAGTGGCGCTCCATTGTCTCTGCCTATCCCCGTTGGAAAAAGGCGTGACAATTTGATTGATTGATAGTATTTTATAATGTCTTAATGATAACAATACTTTATACCTATATTTAAAGTATCTAATGTAGTATTTTCTTCATCTCAATTACTGAGAACTGCAAGAAATGTTTAAATAGGATGCGGGTGCTGATAAATAAGTTCGATTGGTTACAACTTTGCCTCATTTCTTTGCTCAGAGCACACACAAGATGCCCAGCTCGACAGAAAATGTGAAATATACGAGGGTTTTTATAATAATTCCATTCAAAAGCCATAAATTATAATTATAAAGAAAATAATTACCCTAATATTCTTTTTGACGGCATCGTTCGGGTCGTCTGAAAACACCGTAAATCTTCTAATACTTTTCGTTCTAATAAGCATTTTTACTGTTTTATGTTAATACTATTAAATATGTATTATTATAATATATAGAAACTATACACAAGGTTAGGCAATATGACCCCTTGCTAAAAATTATAAGGGCAACAACCCCATATCTAATTTTGTTGATAATAAATACTAAATGATATTTTTTTTAAATACTGTCTCCTTAAATTATACAAGATAATTTTTCAAATTATTTCTCTACATACTCATAACTGATCAATTTTGACAGTTAAGTTGTCATATTTTATAATGCCAAAAGAGTAAATAGTGATGCGATTGACAACTTAAATATCAATCGATTACGAGTATTCGAATATTTTATCAATTTTATTCACAGTCACGTACTGGAATTTCGTAGATAAATATTTCTCTGAATCTATGCAAACACAGTAAAAGCAAGAATTATAATATAAAGTACAGTACCCTCTCTTGTCAATAATATTAATGTATGAACTTTTATAGATTAAATAACGGGTGAAAACAACTATAAAATCACCAAAATTACGTATGTGTAAAAAAATGAGTCAACTGATAGCGATACTGGTTTCAACCAAAACGCCTAGTATAGATTAGAATTATTTAATAAAACTGACGAAATATCAACATTTAATTACATAGATATAGATAAATATTCGCTCGAAGATTCGACAACCGAATGATAAGGAAATGTTCCAGAGTGCAGACCACGAACCGGAAGACGCAGGGGAGGCCTATGTTCAGCAGTGGACGTCTTCCGGCTGATGATGATTATCTTATATTTATTATTAGGGAATCACCATTTATTTGGCCTAAAAAATATAAACAATGCCGACTCCTTCACTATATTTTTTTAATCTGTTTAATTTCATTCGTCAATCCTTTACGAATGAAATTCCTTTGTTAAAAAAAAATCCTTTTGTTATAAATCTGGTGTGGAAGGATGCGCTAAACGAGGCAGACCCAGGAGGGTGTTTACCGACCAAATCGGAGAGATCCTTAAGAAAGCTGGTTTCCTAGTGAGATTAACCGTACAGTGTAGAGCATGTATGAGGAGAATTGTGGAAGCGTGGGAGTTGTGTTTGGATTGTGGCAAATAACTCTCCGTTATCTCTACCTATCTCTGTGAAAAATGTATTTATTAATTAAAAATCAAATCTTCTAAACAACTTGAGCTTTATGACCAGTTAACGGAAATAACAAAATCCTATTAATATATAATAGGGATAGGCAGAGATATTGGACGGTCAGCGCATACGTAATTGCAACATTACGACAGTCTAGACGCCTTATCAATTATCTAGCAATTGATAATTTACAACTATTGTATAAACAACGTAGTGTTGAAATATTTGTTATAAGGAAGTATTGGTTTTTATTATCACGATTTAAAGTGTCACAAAAAATATTTATTTGCACGCCTTTTTTTAACAGGGATAGACAGAAATAATGGAGCACTACTTGCCACGAGCCTGACATAACTCCCTTGCTTTCCTCACACCCACGATTCTCTTCATACAAGCAAGGGACCTCCCCTTGCATGCTCCCTCTCCATGAGTGCCAAAGACTGAAAAACCAACTGGTTCGTTTTTTTTTCAGTCGTTGGCGGTTTTGGTTGCCTCGACTTCGCTATGCCGGCCAAAGAAAGGCGCAGACGTCTGCATAATGTGCAATGAGTGTACTTTTGAGAATCACAGGATGCCAGCTACACATTAACAACAAACCCCGGTTCAAACCCACTTGAAATGTATCTTTGATATATGTACTTTAGTCGTTCTGTTTATAAGTTTATAGTAACTTAGTATAAAAACTTATATAATATTCTACGTGGTTGACGCAATTTCCTTACTAAATATTCATATGCTATTGTACCATTTATAGCCGTTTCTTTAATGTTAAAGCTGGAGTGCGGTCAACGAATGGAAGCGACTGCTACTACGGTTAAATAACGGCAAGTAGCAGTAGCATCCACTATGCCGGTCTAGGAGTTATAAGTTCCAAAATAATTCTATAAATAAAATAAGTTCTAAAGTCCAAGATCGTGTTTAAAAATTATTATTATCAATTCAACATAGATCGTCCACAGTTCTAAAATGCGCGAAGTGAAAGGCGTGCGATTACTTTATTATTACGATGAAGCTCAAAGGTCGCGAATAAAATATAGATGTTTTCTTGATAACGAACGATTTTTTGTTTTAAAAGGTGATCGTTGTAAAACAAAAAATCGTCCAAAGTTTTTTTATTGTTTAACAGCATCTCGACTGTTAATGTTAACTGCGGCCCATGAATGGAGACGACTGCTACTAAAGTTAAATAACTGTAAGTAGTTGTCACATCCACTATGCCGGCCTAGTTGTAACCGGCAACTTACAAGCTGACCTCGAAACGCGACTAACTCACTCCACGGTCTGTAAACGGGTCTGTACACCACTATTCATCCCACTACACCCCCACAATATCCTGATTATATTATCATGGTGCGATTAAATAGAACGCAGCGACAGAACTAAAAATATATCTGCCTCCGAGTGTGCAGAATGCACAAAAAAAATATTGGCACGAATTCTTGGCTACCTACATTAATTTAATATATAAAATGTAAGAGAAATCGCTCTTTTTAAAGCAAATTTAATACTTTTGCGTAAATTCAACATTTTTGATATCAATCAACCGAATTGTCACGCCTTTTCCCCACAGGGATAGGCAGAGACAATGGAGCGCCACTCTACGGTTATGGTCATTAGGAAACCCAAATTACTTTTGATACTTTTGAGTAAATTAAACAACTTTGATACTAATTAAATGTGTATAATATGAGTATGGTACACGGGGAAGATGTTAAAAAAAAAACTGTATCAGGTCATTTTTTTTAAAGAAAGAAGTGATATTTAACCACAAATAACTTGTTTTTTTTTTTATTTGAAGTGATATATGTAACCTCTCCACCTGATGTTAAGCTGGAGTATGCTCCATGAATAAAGGCGACTGCAACTAAGTCGGAAATAACTGTAAGTAGCAGTTGCATCCACTATGGCGACCTAGTTAGAACCGGCAACCGTCAAGCGAAACCCGAAACGCGACCAAGTCACTTCACGGATCTTTGTTTTAATTGGAATATATATTTTTTACGGCAAAAATAAGTGAAATTCTAATTTAATAATGGGTGGGTTTGAGAATAATCTGCTTTTATCATATATCCATGCCACATAACACGTTTTGTTCTGTCACAATAGGACAAGTGCTTTATTGGCCTTCGTCTATCAAATTCAAAGTCGTAGAGAGACCGACCAACCTACGATAGGTTTCTAGGCAACGAGGTCAGGGTTATTAGATTTCGACAAATGCGCCAGTTTAATATAAAACTGCGACTTTTACTAGTTCACCTAATTATAATAAGACAAGGATGATGATTACTTCTTAAATTGGGACACGACATCAGACAGCACAATGCTTCATGTTAGGCTGAAGTGCGGTCCATAAATGAATGCACTGCTACTACAGTTAAATACATATTTCCAAGTAGCAGTCGCCTACTTGGAACCAGCAACTCACAAGCTGAACCTGAAACGCAACTAAGTCACTTTACAATCAGCTTGTAAGTTGCCGGTTACAACAATGCCAGCACCTTTATTCACGGATCTCACTCCAGCTTAACATGAGGCTGGGTGTCATTTTTTTGAGAATTATTAGATTTTTTAAATATTTTAGTTAACTCTTATTTTTTTTAAAAGAATTAAGTAATTTGAGTACGGGGCGGGGGGAGGGGAGTTTTTATAATTTACAAATAGTTTTTTTACGTTGCAGTTAAAACTTAAACCTACAGCAATCTGCGTTATCAGCGATCTTGGTCCACTTCTTTTATTGGAAGTATAAAAGCCTGTTTATGAAATCCACCCGTTAGCAATTTATTCAGCCAACTTCTAGTATAGGTAAGGCGTCAAATTTGAGCTCAAGGTTAAATGCATTTAAATCTTAACTGCTCAAGTTCGAGGCCGGTAACATTTAAATGGATGAATAATTATTTCAAGTCAACGTTTAATAATTAACGGAGACATCCTTAGGAAAGCTGGGTTGACTAGGCACTAGCCCAGGCACTTAATACCACTAGAACTTGTATGAAAATAATTGTAGTTGTAAGGAAGCTGGGAAGTTGTGTCAGGATCGTGGCAAGTGGCTGTCCATTGTCTCTGCCTATCCACGTGGGAACGAGGCGTAACAATTTGATTCAACAATTGAACATCTCGTTCTAGTCGTTTTTTTGTGTGTTTTTACCTTAAGTAAAAAAATCAATTGATTTAGTTTCCTTTATACGTCATCGTGATTATCATTAATTGTCACGCTTGAATTACTAAAAGGATAGGCAGAGACAATGGATCGCCACTTTTCATGGTCATGATCCTTTCTTAATAATTGTTAAATAGTAATAAATATTTAAATGAAAAAAAAAAACTAATGGAAAAAACAGAATTGAAAAAAAATATCTAAACTGATAACTTATAACATGATAATAATTCAATACACATTTTTTAAATCGTTACCTTAAAATGTGCTTATAACCAAAGAAAGAAAAAAGGGAATGATAAGTTAACCTATAAAGTCAAGTAATCGAATCGTATTTTACAACGTAATACATTTACAATTCGAAAATAACCTTTAGAAAAGCAAACTTACACTGTGATGAAATTTACAAGCACCAATTACTTTTTAACACAATGATACAAAACAAATTTCACGGAGTAAAATACGGAAACCTCCACTTTTATCTCCTACCTCGAACTGAGAGAAAATCACAGATAATAATAGAAACCCTAGAAATGGATCAATAAAGTGACTTATATTAATAATTTCTATGATGGTAATTTTAGCATTTTTCAACCACTATAGAGTTTTTAATAAGTCATTTATAATTTTACATTCTTGTTTGGCTCGACACCCGTCTTGGTGTAAACGTGGATAGCAGTTTATAAATAAAGTCTACTACTTCTACAGTTAAATAATTTTAGTTACCAGTCACATCCACTATGCCACCCTAGTTAAAACCGGCAACTTTCAAGCAGATTCCGAAACGCGACTAAGTCTTTGTGCAGCCTGTAGACTTGAAAGTGGTGTTATTGACTGGATCGGTTAACTAGGCCAATGACAACCAACTGCCTACCCTTCTTAAAGGAAAGCATTTAGGATGAAAATTCTTCGAATCTTAACGTAAGCTAAATATGTAACGCGTGAAGTCGCGTTTCGGGGTTAGCTTGAAAGTGCCGAAAAAGTTGCTGCTAGGCCAACAACATATAGGGTTGACTGCACACTATCTATGACCGTTCAAGTCGGTCGCATACAAAAATAAAACGAGTAGATGTAAATAGAATTATCAATCAATTAAGTAGTATGACAGAATGTGATTAGATTGACGAAAAGAATTTATAAATCTCATGTGAATGGATGCGTTAAACGAGGCAGGCCCAGGAGGGTGTTTGCAGACCAAATCGAAGACATCCTCAAGAAAGCCAGGTTGCCTAGTGCCCATAACCATAGAGCTTGTATGAAGAGAATTATGAATGTGAAGGAAGCGAGGGAGTTGTGTCAGGATCGTGGCAAGTGGCGCTCCATTATCTGTGCCTATCCCTGTGGGAGGAAGGCGTGACAATTAGATTGATTGATTGACGGAATGTGTCCATTGAAAATGCGAGTCGTTATTGCCATTGTTATAGTATTTTAATAAACACTTTTATATTTATCTTTATTTTATCAAACGTTATTAAAACGAATAATTTGTTCTTCTTTAAAATGAGAACGCGCCGTATAAATTGCTAAGATCACATGATAAAAGCGAGACTTGGCGGCCGAAGCAATCTAGACAGATGTTTTCGCGACTGCAAATATATCCGCTTACGACAAATATTAGTATTTATACATGTTCAAAATTTCCTTATCTACAAAAATTAATATGTATAATATCATAATATTATACATATTATGATATTATAGATAATGCATATTTCAGCCTGATGTAAAGACTAAGTGAAAGTGCAACTGACAGTGTATGGGAGAATAATAATAATAGGTATTTCGATGGACGTAGTATTAAGATTTAAGTGAAGCGACTCGGTCGCATTCCGAAAGCTGCTTGAAAATTGCAGCTTGCATAGTGGATGCGACTGCAATTCAAGATTATTTAACTGTAGTAGCAGTCGCTTTCATTTAACACCAGGCAGGGCGGAGCCATAACAATAAGTATCGTTTACTTATTAGCGTTATCGATGCACTAGTCCGAATATCAACACTTGTTTCTAATCACATGGAATCGGTATATAAAGTACAACGAAATTTTACATTATTAAACTCTTGTACAAATTAGTTATGTACATAAAACAATTCATTTGTGTCAATCATTTATTTTGTGACGAACATGCCTGCCTTTCTTATTCAATAACTAATTTTAAACTTCACGTATTACCTCTATTGTTCTAAATAACATATGTAAATTTGCCTTAGTTAGATCTGTAAAATCATACGCAATTTAAGTATTTATTTTCTATCCATAAACCAAGTTATAATTCCTTATTCTCGCAGAGACAAAGAAGCATCACATTCTACGATCCAGACAACAATTAATCAATCAAATTGTCACGCTTTTTGCCACAGGGATAATGGAGCGCCACTTGCCTGCCATCATTCTGACACAACTCCTTTGCTACCCTCACATCTACAATTCTTTCATACAATGGTTAAGGGCACTAGGCAACCTACCATGCTTTAGAATGTCCTTGATTTGGTCAGAAATCCACATAAGATTTATAAATTGTATTCGTCAATCTACTTTCAGTTATATTTTCCTTATGCCCAACCTTTGGAGCATTCCTTTGTCAATCTTTGTGGCTACATCTTCTTTTAAACCACATCTATCTCGCACTGTGCTTCTTCTCATTCTACCCGTCATCGTCACTCTACACACACTCCTTAATGACCGCATTTTTGCCTATTCATGATCAACTACAAAGTTAAATCATTTATCCGGAGGTTTTAATTACTATAAGTAGTAATAGAAAAAAAGCATGTAGTTGTGTCACGATCATAAAAAGTAGCGCTCAGTTGTCGCTGCTTGTCCCTGCGAGAATAAAGGTATTCTCAACGAAGACAATTTTATTAGATGTAAAATATTTTTCCCTAAAAATATATATGACACGTACGTCACGACCTAAATACGTGTATATTTGCATATATTTTTATAAATCCAACGCTTTAAATATTAGGTAAATTATTGGACATTTTAATCGGAATTAAAATGTGCACTTCATATTACTATATCAAAGCATGAATACAGATTCTTTCTGTATACATTTAAGAATCTATTTTCCATTTTTGTACTAAATCGAAAACCGATGTCCATTAAACAACTACGCCAAAATAATATTTTAAATTTTATAGACACGATGTGCCAAATTTTTTTTGTATAAATAATATTTTATTTATTCAAAAAGAGGTTATTGCACAACTAACTTTAACTATAGTTAAATTCATTATCAGATAGATAAGATGTCTAGACTGAATGAAAGTTTATTAATAGATCTTTGTCTTGAGTGAATCGTTATTTATAGTGTATCGTTAAGCGAAATAAACGAGGGCAATGTTTAATTTAGGCAAGTCGATATGTTTTTAGGAATATTTCGCTATACCAGTTTTTAAATAGATTCAGAATCTTCACCAACATAATGTTGAAGAATATTTACACTTTCTAGTCTTATCTTAAAAATTTGAAAGTCATTATTTTTGGCTTATTTTTTTTTAATTTATATTTATATATTAGGCTTCTAAAGTGCTTATCATAGACACACGATGCCATAGTAAAGATATCATTGTGTCGGCAGGTGATTTTGAACCCGTGCTCTCGGTTTGCGTCTACGACTACACCATGGTCGACTTAATTGTATCTTCATCTTATTCAATTTTCAGACCAAATTGGACACATCCTCAAGAAAGCTGGGTTACCTAGTGCCCAACACCGTAGAGGATTGTTGGATGTATGGATGTCAGGGAAGCGAGGATGTTATGTCAAGATCGTGGCAAGTGGCGCTTCATTGTCTCTGCCTATTTCTGTGGGAAAAATAGCTTGACAATTTGTTTGATTTTATAAATTATTTTATTTTAGGAAAACAGAAAATATCAACATGAAAATTTATAGATTTATATTTATTATAATGCTTTTTAATCACTTTCCTTATTAATTAATAATAAAATACAATAAAACTTTTTATTATTAAAAAATGCTCGACCGGATTTTGAAGACTGACCCTAAGACTAAACTCCAACCAATTTGTTTTGTTTTATTTGAGTAAATTTAATGTTTATTTCTTCTCAGAAAACACGCAATCAGGATCTCCCCGTGTTAATAGTGACGCATTGATGATGTAACCTCATACGTCACTTTTTCCTCTACGTATGACTTTAAAAGAATTTCTTTATCAGTATTTTCTTTTCTTTTTTACTTAACCTGTTGGCTAGAATATATATTAATTATTTAATGAACTTTTAAGGCAATTGAAGTATATATGAATGAATTCACCGAAGTCACCAAACTAAGATTTGCATAAAGTAAACACTTTAGTACTAGATTTTGCGCGACCTCTGATTAATGAATTAAACAAATTTTATGCGGCCTAATATCGCGTTTATTTTGGTTTTGATTTTTTTTTTGACATTTTTTTTAATTTCGACATTTCGAGAGCTTTGCAGCCGTGTTGGTCTCCTATTGGTTGATGCTGTTATTGTTTCCAAAACTACCCCGTTTCATATTTTGATTTTGTTTTTCTTTTCCTGGTTTATTTCAATTTTTTGCAAAAATAACTGACGATGTCATCTGATTTGGCAGTTTGCTGGACTTGGGACTTGAGTTTATGCATTATGAGGTCCCAGGTGTTTAGTACTAATTACCTCGAATTTTAAGTAGCATAAATAAAAGCAATCAATGCCAAAATATTATTTAAGAATTAATAGTACCTAGACATAATGTTGCCGTGACAATGCTATGACAAAATATTAGGTGAAATATCAAGTACTATAGGTTAGCTTTGATTGATTGAATTGAATGATTTATAGAATTGACGACAGGCGTGGCCTATTGGTTAGCATCCCAGTCCGTTACGCGAAAAGTCCCGGGTTTGATTTCCGGTCGGAGAAAATATTTGTTTCATAGTTTTTATTTGTAATATTTAATAATTTGATATTTTATACAAATATATTTAATAAAAAATGGCGGATATTTGGTCCAGGTGTGGTTGTCAGAGCTACTATACAGTTATTTTACTGTAGTAGCAGTCACCTCCATTCATAGACGGCACTCCAGATTTACAACAGGCGGCGTGCTGTCATATGTCAGGTCACAATAATTGCTAGCCGAGTCGTCGTCATACACGAGTTGACAGCGATAACACAAATTACACTGAATTGATAAGAGTTTTAAATACGAATATCAGTTTTTAACGTATAAACGTATTTTAACGTATAACGTATAGTAGCAGGAAAATTGAAAGTCGTTTTCAAATTTCAAACTTAGGTATTTTTTTATCGATACTCGACATTTCACAACGATTTGCTTGATGAAAAGGGGAAATACAAAAGCACCGACGACCGATGTAGCTAAAGGTCACTATTCCGTCAGCTGTCATCACTATTCCAGTTGTTATTAACAATTATATTTGGATAGAGTCACTAAATCATTTAGATATAGGCATTTATTCATTCATTGTGTCATTCCGATTTTCCTTATGAAGGAAATATATATATATATATTTCCTTTCCTTTATATTTCCTTGAATATAAATTTTAGCAATATTTTTTTTTATTTTTTATTTTTATTGTGACTCGACATATGACATCACCCCGCTTGATGTTAAGCCAAAGTGTGGTCCATGAATGAATGTCACTGCTACTACAATTCAATAACTGTGAGTAGCAATCACATCCACTATGCAGGCCTAGAAGGAACCGGCAACTTACAAGCTGATCCCGAAACGCGACCAAATCACTTCACGGTCTGTATACTGTATACGGTCTGTATACTGTATGGCAGACTGGGTACCACTGCCTACCACTCTTTGATAACCAGACCCGAAGCAAATATTCATCTCTTTTTTTATTAACAAATATTTGCTCCGACCGGGGATCGAACCCGGGACTTTACGCGCAACAAACCAGTCGCTAAACCGTTCGTCCACGCCTGTCGTCAAATATTAAGTATAAATACTACTTAATAAGGATTCTAACTACATATCATTAACTAAGTTAAATAAATAATTTGATATATTAAATTAGTTTAATGCCCTATTAAAGTTTACAGCATTATTGTGAACTTAATCGGGTGTTGAATACAATTCAATGAATTCATTATGCGCAGCGGTTGCCGTTCGGATGTAGACTCATTTGTAATAAAAGGAAATCATTCATTTTGGGCTTCTATGTAATACTTTTGTAATGCCCGATGATGAAAATATATATAAATGGTAGTTTAGACGCTTGTATTGATAAAACTAAAAACAATTTTGCTTTTAATTGCTGTGCGATTGAGTTATTTGGAAAATAATATATGAATTTTGTATTATCTGTCAATTAACGCCATATTTGTTCTGCTTTGACCTGTCATAATTATAGTTTGACCTAAACTATGCAAAATGAAGGATATATTCCATAAACATTGTAATCTTTGTACATTAAATTATTTTAAATTGCATATTAAAATGTTAATACAATTAAGCCCAAGTCCCCATACAAAATGAATAATGTCCTTTACTCTTACATTAGTTTATTAGAAAGATTTTTTGATAGGTGTATATATATAGGTAAATATATATATTTACAGTGTTGGGACCTCTATGCGCAGTTTTTATTTTATTTTATATGACAGCACCCTTCTAATGTCAAGTGTAAAACTGGAGTGCGGTCCATAAATGAAGCAATAGCTCTGACTTAGTGCCAATCTGTGAATGTCTGTCTGTGTGTGTTTGTGTGGGTCTACCTGTGTGTTTTTGTGTGGGTCTGCCTGTGTGTGTTTGTGTGGGTCTGCCTGTGCGTGCATGTGCTTGTGTTTGTGTGTGCGTCTGCATGTGTGGGTGAATGTGCTTTGCGTGTGCGTGTGTCTCTCTATGCGTGCGTATGCATGTGTGAGTGCATGTGCTTGTGTGTGTGTGTGTGTGTGTGTGTGTGTGTGTGTGTGTGTGTGTGTGTATGTCTGTCTGTGAATGAGTGTGCTTGTGCGTGATGCATAAATAAATCCTGTATTTATTGAAAAGGAAAAATGACAAAAATAAATAAAATGAGTTATGATTTTATATAGAAAGGAGGAACCAAAGGTAGTCTTAGTATTTTTTATATTTCGCATACTTAAATTTATTACAAATTAGTAATAAAAATTGGATAGAAGAAGTATTACTGCGGCAATATACTGACGACGTGAAATGAGCGGTTGAAAGAACTGTCGGATGAAAAATTTAAAGCGAGTATGCAGGCCCGTTAGCTACAATCGCGAGTTAGATTTCCGGTCACAGCTGACCGATGTATACGCGTATTTTTTTAAATCCAATTTTCATTACCAATCAATAATGTATTACCTAACGAATTGTATGTTACAGGATGTAAATTTATAACTAAAATAAATTGATAAATTTAATCAATAGCACAGCTCATTGAGTTTTAATATAACAAGTAAAAGTTCTAGTCTAGACCGACATAGTGAACGTGACTGCTAATTACCTACTTAAATTTATATAACTGTAAGGTGCAGTCACCATTATCAGGCGGGGTGCTGTCGAAATAAAGTAAAAAAAAAACAGTACTGGCATTTTTCTCATTATAGGGAGAAGGCATGTATGAAAGAGCTCATTTCATTTTCATCTAGTTTTAAAGTAGTCTAGAACTGTCAATTTCTTAAGGAGTATTTATTTTTTATTTCTCAGAAGTAACGAATTTGTTTCTTTCATTCACATCTTCCCCAACCTCAAGCCTTAGTGATTGTTAGTAATTGTTGTTAAATATTCAAAAGCAAAATTTATTTATTAACCTTTGTTTTGAAAAGAATTCCAAAACCTTTATAAGCCTTTCTTTTAAATAACATTTACTCGTTTAGTAAAAATTATATTTTTACGGCACGTTGATTCTTTGTCGAACAAACGGTAAGTGCAATATTTGCCACCCAATGTATTCTACCTGTCCAATAACATTAAAACATTCAAGCGAAGCATGAAAATGCACTTTAGGCCGGCATAGGAACCTCAACTTAAATCGTTTTTGCAGTCGGCGTGGGTGCATTTGGACCTTACCTAGCTAACTTTCTATTAGGCAAGTCGAGGTCAGACGTCGCGTCACAATAAATATATACTATAACTATTTAAAAATCAAACTGTCACGGCATATGGATAGGCAGAGACAAAAGAGCGCCACTTGCCAGGATCCTGAAACAACTCCTTCGCTTCCCTCACATTCACAATTCTCTTCATACAAGCTCTACGGTTATGGTCACTAGGCAATCCAGCGTTTTTGAGGATGTATCCAATTTGATCGGAAAACACCCTTTGTTTAACAGATCCATCCACATCAGATCTATAACTACATATTTACTATAATTATCAACATATTAAGAGAGGACATATCACATTTACTAATCTACGCCAGCAGCGAGGTCATTGTAGATTTCCTGCAACCTGCGCAGGTGCAATCAATTAGTCAAATAGTCTCGATTCCTACTCAAGCAGAAACAACGAATCGCTTTAGGTGCTGAATTAACTCTCGCTTAGGGCCACATACAAGGTCTATGGTACAGACGCTTTAAAAATAAGACTAGAAACTATAACCTGGTTTCTCTGCAATAGTTTCTGAAGGTTACATATGTTATAAGTTGAATATCTATCCTATTATTAAAATTCAGTCAATTTTATAACTATAAAAAATCAACCTTATATTTAATATGTTTAATTGGTGTCCGACTGTCAAAACAATATCAACTTGAATAACCATTGTCATCACATAATTTTATTAAATAATAATTATCAATAAATTAATTAATCAAATTTTCACACCTTTTATGATTGTCAAATTAAAATAAATTGACTATTCTAATATGATTTAAAAGGTAAAGTTTTTTTATAATTTGGACTCGACATAAGTCAGCACCCCACGTGATGTTAAGCTGGAGTGCGGTCCATGAATGGAGGTCACTGCTACTACAATTCAATAACTGTATGCCGGCCTAGTTGTAACCGGTAACTTACAAGCTGATTTCGAAAAACTTTTAAATCACTTCACGGTATACTAGTAAGGATTGATAAAGATATGTTGGTTTTGACACATCGAAAGGATGGATAAAAGAAGATTAAAGAAGGAGACTACATAAATCAGAAGGATAAAACAGGAATGAATCAGAAGATTGTACGATCTAATTGGAGCATTCTTAGCGTGGGTTTATAGTGCCCGTGACTTGTATAAAGAGTAAGGATATTAACGCTCTATTGTCTCTGCCTATCCTTGTGGGAAGTAAGGTGTGATAACTTGATCAAATTATTATTTATAATGAGCACAGCGATGTTAGTTACGAGTATATGTAATTTAAATACAACTCAGTCATATTGGTTTTAATAATCGTAATCGTGAATTCATTTCATTTTATTAATTGAATTATTTAAGTAATATTTAAAATAATAGAGTTTGAAATTATAACATTAATTGAGACAATTGCTCCAAGGTAGACAATGCAAAGAGAATGCCAAATAATAAAGCTTTTAAAACAAATAAAGGATTATATTATAGTTTTATTGTTTTATGTAGTTTGATTTATACAGTCTATAGTTTTATGACGAAAATGGGACATGTTTAAAAAACGTATTCCTACTTTTAACTGTTCAAGTGGGTAATTCTGCTATTTTTGAAATTAAAGATCATTTGTTTCACGTTTTGTTTTTTTAGGTTTATTTCAAACTATGATTTTTACGATCCACATAATTTATGCTATCGTGTACATAGGTTAGCCATAAATACATTTATTGACCAAATAGAGAAGCGGCTTCGGTCTCGACCATATTTACAATATTTGATTGGGTAGAGGGGAAAGTGAGAGTGAAGTTCACACGTCATAAAGGCCTTAAATCTACTTATCTTGTCGCAAATCCGAAACCTTCACTATCCCGCCTGCCACACGACGGACCCGGAACCTGCACGGAGAATCCATTGATGCTAAGAAATTGTCTCTCTAAGTTAAAATAAAATTATATCCCAAAATAGGCAATTCTTACATTTTTACATAGCAAATCTTTGACGTTTATTTAGCTGATCAGAAGCCATCTCGTGGTGTACTATGAACTATTTGAAAATCGCTTATTGTAGTCAACGAATGAGCTTCAATATCGTCTCAACTGACGGTCCATTGTCTCCATGCCTGTGCTAATTAGATTGAATACTCTGTGCGTTTGTAATGCAGTTTTAACATAATACATTTTAAAATAGAATTTATAGCGTCGTAATAAGAACGTATTTGCATTTGTTCGTGATGTATGTAACTATATATGGAGTCTTATGGTATACGATCCGTTTCAAATTCAAACATATAGGTTAACCGACATTAATGATATATTTCCTGATAGAGTGGTGCTTTTAAATCGAATGATAGTTTTTAACGGTTTTCATAACCATAATAGGAACCGAAAATTTCATTGATTTTTGTTCGAATCGTATGGAATGCATTCATTAAGATTAATCTTGGAAAGCTCTGTTCGTACGAAGATCCGCATCCACCAAAGGCTTTATTGGGCATGATAGAGCACGCGTAAGTCCTTTTTCAACTATCAAGTGTCTCCATCCAGCAGCCGTGAATAAACTCGTTTTTTCAGTTGTCGTCATTTTTGGACCTCCTCTTGCTTATCATCAGGCGGGTTGAGGTCAGATGTCGTGTCACAATAAAAAAAATACGTTTTTTGGTATGAACATCGTAGTTGTAGCGTACGTTCGTTAAGGAGCTCCTTCGCAGAATGCGCTATTAACTAGTTTTTACAGCTAGTTTTAACAACTGAGTCGTTTAAACTTGTAAGAGAAAATATTAGCAGTGTAATTTTTATTATTAATCACGCCGTTTAAAATTAAATCATGAAGAAGTTCTCCAAAAAGTACAGCATATCAAGAAAATATTAAGTTTATGTCAAATAAATGGGAGAAAAAGAAAAATTAAGTTGTATAAATATATTAAATAAATGAATAATTTCCTCAAAAAAATGTGTTGCTACGATAAGATCCTGATAATTCGCAAAAAAAAAACTCGAAACACATAAGAGCGGATGTCTATTGGAAACATTGATAAATATAATTTCGAAACATTTAAAATAAAAATGATAAAATAAGTAGTACTTTATTCGTTCGGGAATTCGCGACATCTGACTGACATGGTAACAACTTTACCGCGTGCTTCGTTGTCAACTGATAAGAAGAGGACATATTCCAAACACAAGAACCGAAAAGAGATAGACATACACGTATACCATTCTCATTAAAAAGAAACATCTTAAAATATAACCAAAATATTATTAAAAAATACCTAATAAACTATTATTAAAACTATTTAAATGTTTTAATAACCATAACTTAACAAACCGGAAAGCATTCTTTGCACATTTTTAAGCATTTAGTCATATTTTTGAACACGATCCAAAATAGTTGAGAGATAGTGAAGGCTGCCCGATAAAGAGAATGTTCGCAAATGTAGCATACCTATTCTCCTAAGATTTTTAAAAAAATATTTCGGTAATTAACACGTTGCGGAACATTTGCTAGAGAAAGTTGCAATTCTACGACAACTATTATGATATTATATTGAAATTTAGATATTAAAATTTAGCTACAATTATAATAAAACCAATAATTATTAAAATATAAAAAATAAAAAATTACCTTTTCCAGACATCTTCTAAAAATTGTCAAAAAATCCTCAAAGACATCGCCAGTGGCGGTTAAATCTTCTAGCTCTAGCGACATTTTTCTAAATTAAACTTATTACTAATAATAGAAATCACAGGCACATAATTTAGTTTTAAATAAATAATAAATTAAAACTAGCAGATCTTGTAAGGAAAATTTAATTCGAGTGCACCGAACGCCAATTAAGTAGCACGCGCATCTACGCGCGGCGCACAGCTGTCCAACACTGATATGAACTGACAACGGAGCATTACCAGCAACCGAGGCCCCCCCCCATACCACGAAACATTATAATGTATTATCATCACTCACACACTGTTAGATACAAATCACAAGGCAACAAATCCTTAATAAATTTAATACGAATTGCTAACAATAATGCCGTTTCCATTATTTCGCCTAAAATTATTTATTACTTTAATTTTCTAATATTATATATCTAGGAAAAAGTAATGAAATAAACGTACGAATTTAAGGTGTATAACAAAACCGTTTATTTCAATATCATCATATACCTTAGTAGCGGTCTAAATATTTGATAAGCCGTCAGTTGCGTTGAAGTTCGACCGACGGGGGCTCGACTCGTGCGTTGCAAATTTTATTATTATAATGACGAAATGTATCCGTCGAGGCACACGAGGTGAAAGCAATTTTACAATTTTAGACGACCGTGGTCAAGTGGTAATAACATGGTCACGTATACTAAGCGGACGATTCTAATTTAGTAACCAACAACTAAGTATATCAGTGTATTTCGACTCGTTACATATTTAAGTTGGATTGATTTACATTCAATCGTATAACTTAGCAGACGTGTAAATAAGAATAATTAATTAACCTATTAGTTTTAACAGAATTTAATAAATTTCATTATCCCTTGAATAAAATCTGATTCTATATATTGCTATTTGTCATACTCTCAAACCGTGACCAGTAAATACCCTAAAAATAGACCAATAAGTGAAAGCATTACAACGTCGCGTCGTAATGACGTATGTACGTAATAACATAATTAGAAATCGATACAACTATTTAATTAATTGACGTACAAAGAACAACAATTACATTATAACGGCCATATAATTATTATTAAACTATCACTTATTACAAATATGTGTTGTAATTTAATTCATAATATGTAAAAAATACAAATGAAACATGACAAAATTGAGATCTACACAATTATAAGTAAATTCCAATCTATGTATAACCTAAAAAGCTGTTTACAATAGTTCCTACTCTGTGTAATACATCCCCTGATATCTTTTTTTATTTGTGACACGACATCTGACCTTGACCCGCCTGATGATAAGCAAGAAAAGACGCACCGAACTTTTTAGCTCGACCGCCGTTTCAGTCGATAGAATACTGGCTCAAATTAGCTGTTCTCACCTCTACGATGGTTCTGCGAAGTTCTTTAAGATTCATTGCAAAGCTGTCCAAATTATAGGAGATGCTCATCTCAGAAATATGGCGGCTCTGTGCGTAATAATGGTACCGGCAAGTGGCAAGTGGTTTTGAACCTGAGGCTCTTGGTTTGTAAGGACATTCCATAAGTACTACACAATGGTTGCTTATTACGCATAAAGTTATTAAATAAAACTAAAATCACAAAATTACATTTGTCAATTAATTTTATTAAATCGCTTGACAACCGATTGGGAAATCAAACAAGAAAAACTAATTATCTTCACGGTATTCATTGAACTTGTAAAAGAACAAAAAAAACTATCCTTGGTGACGTTGTATGCCATCTGTTTTATATTTGACTTGACGTAACACACTATTGTTCAGTAAAGCAATTGAAAATCCATAGTATATTATCTAGCTATGTCAGCGTAACTACAAGTACAACCCGACAAAAATAAATAATATTGTTACGCCTTTTTCCCAGGGATAGGCAGAGAAAATGGAGCGCCACTCCCTACAATCCTGACACAACTGCCAAAAATATAATTACATATAATTTTAAGTATAATTTTTAATTATTACGACGCGATATCTGATCTTAACTTATCAGATAGTAAGCAAGAGTAGCTCCAAGAGCGGCGACGACTGAAAAGAAAACGGTTAACGGTTGCCTCAGTCGGCGCCACTATGCCTATTAAAGGTGCTTCAATGAATTAACTATGTTCTCATGCATTTTCACGCTTGGCTTAAAGAATCCAAGATTATAGGATACGATTCTTCCTATCCAATAATCTTGAACAATAAAAGACATAATTCATAAAATTAACTTCTACGTAATACCACTTAAAGATACTGAAACACTCAGAGATAATTTTAAGGAAAATTTATGGACAAAGTGCTAATTTAAAACCTAATTAAACAGCATACTACATAATATATTGATGTACGGGTTTACTAAAATATGTGTAAAGTAAGATAGTAATCGCATGTAATTGCAATACTAGATATTTAAATACGTGGTATCATAAATACATTTATTGTATACGAGTAGAAAGATACATTTGAAAGACAGAAAAGGTATAATTTGTCTTGTTATCGTTAACTGACAGACATTAGGTTCAATCTCCGATAGCAGCAGTTAATGTCGGTGAATTTTCTATCCATTTCAATATATTCAAATATATCGAAATAATAATAATAAAAAAACACTAGAAAAATGTAACTTAATTTAAAAATTATGTTTTTATATTGGAATGCGATTGCGCGTTTTCCCAGTTACCACTGTTCTATTGTGAATTATATTTGCTGTAATAAGTAAGAAAATAAATGATCACACTTACATTGTTATAGAAGATGAAAACTTTTAAATATTTTCCTTTAAACAACAAATATTTCTTTCTTTCAAATATCCTTACTTCATAAAAAACATGTTTTATAAATTATTTGAGATAACACTATTAGTAACTAAACCTGACGAGATATGAACGTAGACTCCTTGTTTCAAGAGACAGTATAGATGTATCGATTTTTCCATAGACCCCATACAACGTGACATTGACAAATTTCAATTAATTAATTGCAAACTAATCCACAAATTCTTTTTCGTTATGTCTACATAAGAGTCCAGTGAATTAGCAAATTGCTTGGTAACATTTACAAACACTCAAAGTGATTAAAGTAAACATCGTTAGGCTTTGTCTTTGGAAAGCTCGAAATACCTGACGAATAATTAGACATAGTACCTGTTTTATAAATATTATTTATAAAATTAAATATATAAAAAATTAAGGAATAAAGACATTTCTTTCTAAAGTGTGTTAAATAATGTGGGCTTATATTATGACAAATTCGTTCGATGGGATACTCAGGTCTCGAATGTAGCTTGTAAGGTCTTCGCTTCCTTTCATTCACTTTTAGCTCATGGTCGCTAACGTCTGTTAGAACATATAGTTTTGTTAGGGTAGGTGGCATACGAACACGGCCATCCTACGTATATCCCGAATTATTATTGAATTACGTGTAAGTTGTTTATCTTTATAGACATATATATTGACAATAAATATTGTCTATAAATATTTATATATTTAAATAATAAATATTGATATATTTTATTATATTTAAACAATAAAGATTGAATAGTTTGTACATAACAATTTCAGATGTGAATATTTTCTTGTTCCATACTTTTTAGGGCTTGAACTTACTTTTTATTTTATTGTGGCACGACATATGGCAACACCCCACCTGATACTAGCTGGGGTGCGATTTATAAAAGGAGGCGACTGCTACTACAGTTAAATAAGTTTAAGTGGCAGTCGCATCCACTATGCCGGCCAGTCTGTATAAACGGTCAGTTAGTGCTTTTTGACCTGTCCAGGCAATATTGGCGTGAAATGTGTCTCAATAACAAAAGTATTTCTTTTACAAACCTAATGAGCTAAAATAAGATCATTTTAAAAGTCTCAGTATGTCCTGAGAATACTCGAAATGGCAAGGTTAGCAGGAAGTGAAAGGGTGGATACCGGTCATGCATAGATAGTCAGTCATATGTACACGAGTATACATGCAACTATTTTGTTTTTGTTATATACATTTCTATACTAAGCTACTTAAGTGCTTATATCAAAGAAACAGGACAACCAAAGTACATATATCAAAGAAACATTGGTACCGGTGGGTGGTCTCGAACTTGTGCTCTCGGTTTGTGTTACCATTGCACTGCCACTACGCCACGGTCGCCTAAATACAATTTTAGTGGTAAAGAATATCAACAATACTTTCGAACCTTGACACTGAAGGAACGATTGAAGAATTAAAGTGAGTGAGATAATAAAAAAATATTTAAAGCAACTGTTTTTATATGATAATGGTTGTGATTTATATTTACATAATAATATCAACTTGACACTGGCTATTGATAACATTGACTTATCGTGAACTGGCAAATTTTATATTATTGTTAACAATCTCATATCAACGATTTTTTTAATAGTTGTTTGGTAACTATTAAATTAAGGAATCAATCAAATTATCACGTCTTTTTCTCACAAAGATAGGCAGAGACACCGTAACAAGCGCCACTTGTAACGATGTTAACATAAGTACGTATTAAATTATTATAATCATTAGAAAAGTTTCATTTAAGTACGATTGCGTGTTTTGAATTATTTATTGATGTTTTAAAGAAGTTCTTATGGATTTTTTGTAATTGTTATTTTTAAATAATATCTTTGTTTGTATCATGTTTGAGTTCTACAAGCAGAAGCGTAGAAGATGAGAGAATGTTTGTACACACTGCACGAGTATAAAGCTAAAAATAATGATTAATCTAATAAGCATTAACGATTAAAATGAGCCCTTTTGCCACTTCGTGTTTATTAACGTGTTTAATTAAGACTTATAAGCAAAGAACATCCAAAAACCACAAATTAAACAGCGCATGTTAATTCAAATCAGGTAATAACTCGTCTAACGGAAATAATAATTTAAATTGAGTATACATTTATTTTCGTTTCCCAAGAGCTATAATTGATAGACTAAAAAGGATTTAATAACAATAAAATCTAGAATAAGAAGTGACGTGTAAACATTTCATCTTACACACACATCAGCTGAATAACAAAAATATTAAATCTCGTCATATGATCGTAACGTCAGCGATGACGCGTAGGGCCGGTCTTTATTATTTTCTGTGGTTTTGGACCAACATTTATATGAAATAAAAGATTTTCGCGACTTAACATAACGACGACGACTATTTAAATCTGGTGTGTTCGTCGTCTCATTAATATTGTTGTAATTCTAACAAACTTTAATAAAAATATACGTTCTATAGTCAATCAATCAATCAAATTGTAACGCCTTTTACCCATGGGAATAGGTAGAGACAATAGAGCGCCACTTGCCACAACCTCCTGACACAACCTTCCTTCCTTCACATCCACAATTCTCTTCATGCAAGCTCTAAGGTTATAGTAATCCTCAAAAAGTATATTTAAATGTGTTTATCTTATTAATACGAGTGTATTATGAAATAAAATTATTATTATCAAAATTTATTATGTCTTCATTACAACCTCATTTTGTTATATAATAGAATTGTTTAGAATTCTACCAAAACCTTAACTAGAACTATACGTTACCAATTTATAGATAATTGCGCGCACTATGTTGCGTTTAAAGGACGTGATCTATTGGCAAGTAAAACACGCGTAATCCATTGGGATCACGCCATACTCTTTTTGGTACGCCAAGGAATCACCGGAGTCAACCTAAGTCGACAACTCAACAAGCCAACAGTTTATACCGGCACCTCTCTAATGGATCACTCTCTTTACCTTCTAATAAAATGTAATTATAATCGATATAATAAAAAGACACAGTTCTTCACATAATTCCAATGAATCAACACAGTTAGGAAAGTTACAATTGCGATTGAGCAATAAAACGATGTCTCGAGGCTATTTGGAGATATTCCGCAAACATCGATCTAGTAAACGAACGCAAATTACTAAACAATTATGCGGTCAAAGCCCAAAGGGCTATACAAAAACAAGACCGTTTTGTGAACATGCGACAACCAAACAACGTGGGCCATGCAATAAGTAATATAGGACAAAAACAACATTTATATAGAAAGGAGGTTGAAATATTTAAACTATTTTGTACATAAACATAAGAAAATACAAATAAAGACAATAGTTTATATTAAAATCTACCATGATTACAGTAATATGTAAAATTGGTATGTAAATTGAATCAAGAAAGAAAAACTAATGAGTTTATATAATGAGTTAAAAATTGACTCGCTTTTGGATTTCTCCTTAACAAAATAATAATTTACTTAGTAAATAACTTAAAGTAGCTAAACGACAGTTAAATAACTTTAAGTAGCTTTCGCACACACTATGCCGGCTTAGTTGAAATCGGCAACTTTGAAGCTAAACAAGATACGCGACTAAGTTATATCACGGGTTGTACGCTCGCCTTAAACCGGCTTCTACCCCGGATCGACAGACTGGGAATTGACTTTAAACCTAGTGTTAGTGCGCAATATATTATCTATACGATGGACTATCATCAGATTGTAGTAATTTGAAGTAGAAACGCTAGCATCAAAACATAGATCCTATTACTTGTGTCTTTCTATCTATTATCGGCACGTGATTGGCTTGTTAGTAATCACAAAATATGGCTTCTTGTAAGGTGAAGGTCACCTGCCGCGTGACATTAACCCCTTTATAACTTATAACGTTATCACTAGTGTTTTATTTAACATTGAATTTAACATTAGGATTGGTTGATTTTTTTTATTGTGACTCGACATCTGACCTCGACTCGCCTGATGGTAAGCAAGAAGAGGTACAAGAGTGCCGACGACTGCAAAAACCGAGTCTTCACGGCTGCCCCAGTCGCCGTCACTATGCCGGCTAAAGGTATATAATGCTTCTTCACGCATCGCATTATATATCTATAGATCCGGGTACAGACCGTGAAGTGCGTTTCGGGATCGGCTTGTAAGTTGCCGGTTCAACTAAGTAGGCATAATAGATAAAAACCGCTATTTAACTGTAGTACATGTAGACATGAAGGCGCTGTCACATGTCTAGCTCAGAAAAATAAAATAAAAAAATACTACTAAGCGTTCTATTGGATGCGAGAAATGTCATACAAGTAACAGAGTCAGCAGCAAATGTGTCAATGTCATAATATCCTGTAAAACTGAAGGCTGTGAATCCACTGATAAACTAGGCGGCCGTGGTCTAGTGGAAGTGAAATTGGTACGCAAACCAAACTCTGAGTTGAAAACCACTTGCCGGTATATAAAGATACCAATGTATCTTTGATATGTACTTTAGTCGCAGTTTCTATGATACCAGGACGTTTAGCATAGAATTACAAAAAAGCAGCCAAGAGCGAGTCGGACTCGCCCATGAAGGGTTCCGTAGCAGCAAGTAACATAATATAAAAGTTCTTGTAGTTCGTTGATCGATTTTAATATTTGAGTTGATCGAATGAAAGGAAAATTTCAGTTCTCGATTTATGACGTATTAAATAAATTAAATCCATTAAATTAAAATACCAAGTTCAAAAGTATAGCTCTTATAGTTTCGAAAAAAGTGGCTGTGATGTACGGACGGACAGACAGACATGACGAACCTATAAGGGTTCCGTTTTTTACTAGGGAACCCTAAAAAACACATAACAGTGGAAACATTTACAAAAAATTGAATTTACATAAAATTGAATATTTTATTCAAATAAAGGATTTAAAACATAATAAAGTGAGTAGGTACTATACGTATAAAAGAAACTAGATATAGCTGGTTGTGATAATGAAATTATGACGAATTTTTAAGACCAGTTTTCGAGTTGCCTGTGTACATGCGATAACAACTGTGAAAATCGCCTTAACAATTATTTGTCATTTATATAGTAAAATACTGACACAATACTCGCTCTTTTTCACTTCCTTTAATTTCACTAAAATTATCCTCATTGAAACTTAAAGGTAAAAATAAACATAAAGGGCGACCGTGGTGTAGTGGTCATCCTGTTTCTATGTTACAAGCACTCTTAGTAGCTTAGCATAGAAATGAAAGTATACATATTTATACAGCTTAAGATATAGGTATATAAATCAATCAATCAATAAAACTGTCACGCCTTTTTTCCACAGGGATAGGCAGAGACAATTAAACGCCACTTGCCACGATCCGGACACAACGCTTCTTTTCATAGAAGCTCTATGATTATGGGCACTAGGCAACCCAGGTTTCTTGAGGATATATCCGATTTGGTCAGAAATCACCCTCCTGGGTCCTAGGTTTAAACGCATCCATCCACATTAGATTTATAAATTTCCTTCGTTTATCTACTTTCACTCATCCTTTCCATGTGCCCAAAACATCGAAGCAATCCTTGCAATCACACTTATAACAGGTAATTCGGTTATTTTTATACTAATCTAGATTATGTGATGTTCTGTATCATAGATTATGCGATGACGTTTCGACACGCGTTACGAGTGTTTTACGCAGTAACATTTGATGGATTGCCTACTGTACAATTTACTATTTGTTTTAGGGTAACGTACGCGATCATATTACTACGCATTTTTTAACTATGAATCATATGGAAACGGTTCAATGGCGTATGACGAGTGCAGTTCACGTGTTTTTTTAAACGAACTGCCGAAAAGGGGGCAATGTTTTTCAAGCATATGTATATATTGTATGTGTCTGAAAACAGGAAGTTTTAAAGTAACTTCGTCATTTATAATAATATTTTTTGTTATTTCTTAAAAAGCAACTTAAATATAATAGAATGAAGCGGGGCTAATATAATAGGCGGATTGGATTCAAGTGAAAATAAAACGACGAGTTAATTTTATTAAACTTTGCTTTTTTTTTGTTTTTATTTAGTTTTTTTTTATTGTGACACGACATTTGACCGCGTCCCGCCACTATGCCGGCCAAAGGTGCTTCTTCACGCATCGCTTGAAGGATCCAAGATTATAGGAGTGAGAAAACACGTGGGCTGGCAAAGCATTCCACTTGTCGATTGTTCTACAAAGAAAAGACGCACCGAACTTTTTAGTGTTTCTCCGCTCCAACAAATCAATGTAAATGACCTTATTTCAATGAATAAAAGCGTAATTTCCGCATCGTTTTATGTTTAATTTATTGTTATAGGTTGTATTCGATCTTTACCAGGCTATGGAATCAAAGCTGTATAAAGCTTGATGCCGTAGCCTCAGTTTTGTAGTTGTCAAAAAGTTTTTTCGCTCGGTTAAGAGTTTGAAAGCATTATTATTTTAATTGTGTGGCTTTCTTTATATTATTGGAACTGATTAGCAACATTAAAATAACTAGTAGTGTGCTTTGATTGTACCTCGCTGGATACTTCAAGAAACTAAGGGGCGCCCCAAGAAGGTAATGAGAAGTCGGGTCAATCAAGGTAACAGATGTATTTAAATAATTTAACTCCGCGTACTGCAGGCCGCAGGAAACTAGAATATTTAGTTTCCCGCACAGGTTTCAAAGCGTAACTGAATTTAACAATGCGCGTTTCTGTGTTTAACCGATTCAATGCCACGTCAAATTCACTATTTGACAGATGGACAGCTGCTTTGACATTAGTTATTATAGTTCTAAAAGTTCACACGCAGCGCTAGCGAACGCGAACGCCATTTTCACTCCACAGTAGTGATGTGCATAATCGAATTAATTGATTTCAGTAATCATTCGACTTAGTCGATTGTTAATAGGGATTAGTTACTAACTTTAGCGTTAAGAACAATAAACTCCGTTGTAATTATTTACTAGCATACATTTGTTTAAAAAATTAGCTTTTCGACAATTCGAATAAATTGATTAAAAATTAGTATTATGGATTTCGATTTATTGCAACTACTACTGTTTAATTAAACAAAAAGCGTGTCCGAGCAAGACACGTATTAAAGTAAAACAAAACTAATATATAAAAACAATCGTTTAAATAGACACAAAGAAATGAATTTAAAAAAAGTTGTTTTTGTTTGTCGTAGATCTGCGACAATGGAATACGACGGGTTAACATAATCAGATAAAAATAAAATGTGTAAGTTATTAGTAATAAATAAACTAAACTAAGCATAGATTTGTTCGCTCGTAGCACAGCATTTATGTATGGAAACATCTGTCATTCGAGAAAGACATTTTTATACCTGTCGTCGTAACATCTAAACCAAAGATCCGATTCGAATAATTTAAATAGAAGTTAACATGTAAATTATCAACATAACTATTTAGTTGGAAAATCATTTTAAAGAAAATACATATCTAAAAATTATTTATACATTATCATTTTGAAAGAATCTAGCTTCTCTGGACTTAACCGATTACGCCGATCAGTTAAACATCCTGCTTTTGGAAAAAGTCTTTTAGTTGGGACAGATGTTGCAGGAATATATAAATATTTTTTGGCTAATCTATATTATATATCTGTCATTTTGGTCTTGGTCTTCCCAAAATGTTAGAGGATTCGTGTTTCTATCTATCGGAGCCATATCTTTATATTGTTTTACCATTATATAAGCCGTAATACTGGGGGTTTCGGAGGTATTTTTTTGGGAAAACTTTTGATCAAAATGTGCCCACAGGGAAACGCACTCATCACTAGTATTAATGCGTTAAATTTATAGTATGCTATTATTAGTATTATTAATATTAATATTAGTAGCTGTTGCTACTAATATTAGTATTATCATTCGATTATATTAGTTTAATAATCAATTGGTTATTCGATTAATGGAATCATTCGACTTGCACATCGCTACTCCGTACTTTGTGCAGCGCTTCGTGTGAACTTTAAGAACTAAGCTGTCACCCCCCTGAGTTGACAGGACCCTAATTAGGGCCACCGGCATTGAATCGGTTAAGCAAACAATGTTTTTATGACTAAAGGATATATAGACAGAAGTGTCATATAAAAGATGAATGTACTATTCCAGGGCCAACGTTCCTATTAAACATAGTATATGGTATAGGAGCATTGGAGCATTGCATTTACTTGATGCAAACTAACGTATTTAACTATAATAATTAACCACAGATCGAATTATGCACTTATATCCAACATACTTTTTTTTTTATTGTGACTCGACATATGACAGCACCCCGCTTGATCTTAAGCCGAAGTGTGGTCCATGAATGAATGTCACTGCTACTACAATTCAATAACTGTGAGTAGCAATCACATCCACTATGCCGGCCTAGATGGAACCGGCAACTTACAAGCTGATCCCGAAACGTGACCAAATCACTTCACGGTCTGTATACTTGTAAGTGGTGGTACTACCCCGGATCGTCAGACTGGGTACCACTGCCTACCACTCTTTGATTACCAGACCCGAAGCAAATATCAATCTCTTTTTTTTATTAACAAATATTTGCAATATTTAAATATTACAAATAAAAGCTATGAAACAAATATTTGCTCCGACCGGGGATCGAACCCGGGACTTTTCCGGCATAGTGGATGAGACTACTACTTGCACTTATATTTGTAAACTGTGAAATTTGTAAGCCACAGTTGGTTGGTGTACAACGATGCTACAGTCACTGTCACTATGCCGGCCAGAGGTGCTTTATTACGTGAATCTAAGTATACAGGATGGGGAGAACAAAACAACATATTCCACTTATCGATTGTTCGAGAAAGAATTGACGCGTCGAACACCGACCTGTCCGGACGAGATAAGAATAATGAAGGACGCATAGAGCCGCCATGTCTCTGTGAAATTGCAGCGGCTCTAGAGTTCTGTGACCCTAATAGCATTAAACAATTCTTGGACAGCTTTGCGGTGCAAAAATCTAGGGCATCGAAAAGAAAAGAGCACCTTGTTTAGGATGCTGGGTTTTAATGGTGTGCTCGATGTTTTTTTTTCTGTCAAACGATTTTTGGGCAACTATTGATAATTATGCTTTACTACAATACAATAACTTATAAACTGTTATAATAGGGATGTTGCGGAGGCCGGGTTCATTTTACGGTTGCAGGCGACCGATGTGCACGCGAGTTTTTTACTATCTAATTTTCTAATAAATATTTTTTTTTACATTTCTATACTAAGCTACTAAAGTGCTTGTATCATAGAAACAGGACCACCAAAGTACATATGGGTGGTTTCGAACTCGTGCTCTCGGTTTGCGTAACCATTGCACTGCCACTACACCACGGTGAAATTAAAGCTATCTTGAGCAGTCCGTAATTATTAGCCTAAAAGATCATCCTTTATCGAAACGAACTGATGTTTAATTACCCCATATAAATATATTATGTTTATATCACTTATAATTTGTCTTAAGATAAAATATTAAATGATAACGTTCATAATAATTTACATTTTTTATCATTTCAAATATAACTTCGTGGAAGAAACCATCCACTCTAAGAGTAGAGGAATATTTACAAAATAAGACGCATTTTAAATGCTCATTAAACTGTTTCGTAGTTTCAAACTATAAGGGTGATCTCGTAATATCGACATGGATTACAAATATGTCTACAAGAAGCTATTGTCTATAGCAAGCTGAATTCCGCCTTTATAAGCTGATCCCGAATACAATTTATTTCACGGTCTGTACACTTGTAATTAGTGGTACTGCCCTTGTCGGCAGAGTGGATGTTATTTTTTTACATTTTAAAAAATTGAACATTTCTAAGTGCTTCGTTGTTTCTACCTATCCTACTAAGGTTCGACAATTGATTTAACATTAGTAATGAATTCATCAGCATCATCAATTTTACGTTTTAATTCTCACAAAGGCAGGCAGAGACCGGAGCACCACTTTCCACGTTTTGAAACAACTAACTTCCTTTAAATCTACAATTATCCGGTAGTACTACCACCAACAAGTATACAGACTGAATATACTTGTAACTCGGGATCAGCTTGTAAGTTGCCAGTTATAACTAGGCTGGCATATTGGATGTGACTGCTAGTTTTTTTTATTGTGACACGACATTTGACGACATTTGATCCGCCTGATGATAAGCAAGAGGAGGTCCAAGAGTGACAACTGAAAAAACCGGATTGTTTACGCCTTCCTCAGTCGCCGTCACTATGCCGGCCAAAGGTGCTTCTTCACGCTTTCTTACAGTATATAAGTAGCTCTCACATCCATTCATGTACCGCATACCGTCAGACAGGGTGCTGTCATTTGTCGAGCCATGTTTTGGTGAATTATACCCAGAACGTTTCGAAACAATCTTGTTTATATAACCGCAATAACAAGCAGTAAACAATGATTCAGAATATTAATTTATAATTATAATTTATTTTATAATTTATAATTAATTGCTCCAGTCAATAAGAAAATTATAATGATTCAGATATTCAAACGCATTTTTACATTTTTAACTAAGCTACTAAGAGGACATATTATACTTGTAGAGTCATAGAAACAGGACAACCAAAGTACATAGATACCGGCAAAAAGTGGTTTTGAACTGATGGTTTTTGGTTAGCGTGACCATTACACCACGGTCGCGTTAATTACTTGCAATAACAACAGAAAACAACATAATTACAATTAAACTTTAATTACAATGAATAAAGTGTTTTGCAAATAAAATAGATATTAGTGTGCGTTTACTAATGGATTAGTTTTAATCGTTGTTCAAACCAATTCTAATTAACAAACGATCCTTTACAAATACTTAAATATTGAACATGTAAACAAATGTGAATGGAGAAGAAAACTACTAGACAAATTGCACTACGGGTCAACATACGAGATAAGCAATTTTACAAACAAGGGCGAACCCGCGCGCAATCGACAAGTGAAATAGTTGACCAAACGATGCGTTTCTTCCGCTACGTAATCTTGACACATTCAAGCGAAGTGTGTTCAAGCACTTTTAGCCGGTTTACTAACAGTGGTTAAGAACACCGTTGGAGACAAATCTGTTCTTTCAGTCGTCGGCGCGTTTGGACTTTTCTTTCGAGCCTTTGACTTACCATATTGGTTTACATATGATTTGTTATTCTCTAATTGGTTACTAAGATGTCAAATATCAGTCATTTGTCATTTAACTGTCGTGTATTAAGAGAATTGACGCCCTGATTTCATTCCTTAATAACAGTGTGTTTTGAACGAATCGCTAGAAGAATCCAAGGTTATAGGATGGGGAGAACACATGGGCGATAGAGTATGTTGAATGTTTCACAAAAACGACGCCTTGAACCGATAAGTTCGACTGCCGATTCGGTCGACAGATTATCGTCGCCGTGGTATAGGCATAATATATAGGCAAAATTACAGAATTGACAGCCTAAAGCTGCAATGAATTCAGTACATCGAATCAATAGCAGAGCCAATTTAAGCCTTGTAACAAGTGATACTCAGGCATGAAGAAGCCGAAGAGACAATCCTAGAATAATAAATTTGTCCGAGATTCCGTGGGAGGTGTTACTAATATATATTTAGAGTAAGAAAGATTGATACAGAGGTTGAGATACGTAATTTAGAGCAAGAAAATAAACATGCCTGATCTGTTTGATGATTGACTGTGACTGTATCCAAGATTATAGGATGGGGAGAACACATGGGCTGGTAAACCATGCCACTTGTCGATTGTTCAACAAAGAAACGACGCACCGAACCTTTTAGTTCGACTTGCTTCCCCAGACCTGTGCGGGTATTATGGGTGTGAAAAGATGAGGTAGGAATAGGGTTCCTCGGAACATTCTCCGCGGTATAAGCGAAAACGCAAAAAGCTTTTTCAAGCAATGGATGCATCAAACAAATATGCCTAGTGTCATTAAAATGTGGGAATGTTACAACAATAGAGACAGACGTAATATTGTCATACAAATACGAGTTCAATCATTAATTGAGTAGAATCAACTTTGCTCTATGTTACAATATATCTACGTTTTAACAGATGTAGTCATTGTGTAATTACAATTGCATTTTATATTTTCTCGATTTATCACTACATCATTAACTTTTATTTATTACTAATTGATTATGTAATAAAATAGTATTGTCCGAAGATGTCCAATAATGGTTTGATAGAATTAGCGGAAAAAACAATTGGATTTCAGGAAAATTCCCATTAGCGTAAAAGATGTATTTAGACGTCACACTTTCATAAAACGTGAAAATGCTAAGTTTTTCGCTATTTTTTGCGATTTTTGTGAGCGAACAACCTAAGATTTTATAGGATTATTAATTTACTTGTGTTCGCCCCATGGCTTTGCCTACGCGGAACTAAACTGTACATATTCTAGGTCAGGGCGTCATACATCTTGTAAACATCTGTAGGAATGCACTACATCGGGTGGATGTGACCACAACTTTTTCTGATGGCTGGATCCGCGCCTGACTATATAAACCTAAACTTAAACAAGTACTAACAATATAAAATGAAAATGTAGTTTTTTTAGGTAAACTTAGTATATTTCACCAACAACGATCAAAATAAGGTAATTGTTGAAGACAATTAGTCGCAAGGAAATCAACCAATCCCATGCATCATCATCAATACCAAGCCTTAATTCTCACAGGGATAGGCAAACAACAAAGCGTCACTTGCCTCGATTTTGACAATTCCCTTACTTCCTTTACATCCACAATCCCATGCTTCCTTCCACGTCCTTTATACAGACTATATGCTTCTGAGCATTGCAAACCCCTGATCAACAAACAATTTTTTTGGTCGCATTTACATTCATCTGCTGTCATTCATTGTTTCAATAACAACATGCCTGATTAGGGAATTAAACAAATGTTTATTTTGATCTTTGATCTTTGTTTGATCTTTGTTTAGTAGTCTTAAATGATAAAACTCACCGTTGAATGTCTCCAGAAATGGATAAGGTCATGAATATTGGTGGCCGGCGCCAATAGTAAGTAATCTCGCCATTCATCATAGCTGATGTTCAAACTGCCGTCTTGGTCCATCCTAAACAAAGATAAAAATATATTTAATATTTAAATAAATATAAGAAAACCAGATATTAATATAGACGTTTGTTAATACTTCACTAGTTCTTAAAAATAAGTTTAAAAGTCAAATACACCACATTTTAGACTAATACACAAATGATTTTTTCATATTATTCTTTCCTATACTCGTTTTTATTCCCGTGTATTTATTATTTTTACAAATAAAAATATATATGTTAATTATACGTTACTAACCATCCTAAGATATTTCCTTAACAAAAAAAAGTTCAACAATTTATTTTAAGAATAACAGATTAGCCCGATTAGATGAAAACACCGCGTATATCTAAAATATTCTGACGCACATTTTCTCTTAAGTAGATCATTATCAATGGACGTAAACTCAGAAACGTTTTTAAAAAATATTAACGTTCTTATGTTAATTTAAATAACAATACAAATTCGTATGTGCTAATAATACCAATATGTGTATAACAAATAACTGTATACAAAAAACATACCTATACCAACAGTATATTTAAATATAAATTAGTTTAAAATATTATTATATATCTATTTAAGACCACAATGAGAAAATATTTTCATAAACATACTACTATTTTAATTAGGTTTTCAATCACTATATTAAAGAAACTGGAACTAAGATTATTTTATACAAATTAAAATTAAATTAACATACAAATATATTGTATTAAATTGTCATTATTGCAAAATTATTTTATAAATCAATATTTAAAAATAATGTATTTATTAACCACGGTGGTTGGGACCTTGTCAAAGTAACAAAACGTGACGTATTTAAGGAATTGTTTTGTTAATGCTATTGGTCAATGCCAGTACACTATGACGTCATCCGGTTACGTGACGTCACGAATCAAGTGCATTATAAACTGTCAGGTATAGTACTTTTTTTAAATTATTTACTCTTAGTTCATGCAAGGATCATCGAAGTAATCTTTAATTTAAATTTAACAAGGCATGTGTTACGGGAAAAATAATGGTGACAAGATAACTGCCAGCCAATACATTTTTAATAGCTGTAGGCAGTTATCAAAGAAATTGGAAAGAATGTGATAAAATAAGAACTAATTCATTGTTATTTGTCTCATTTATATTATGTTTATACCACGTGTGACTAAAAGAGACAACTACTTGTACTTCAATTCCTTTATTTCAAAGGTTGGCACTACTTTTTTGCAAATACAACCACTTGTAATCGTGGTTGACTTTTAATACTGCTTAATTAAAAGTCACGTGATAGAGTAGCGGCATAATTGTTCCGTCATCCTTTTTTGAAGTATTTTAATGTCATTTGTTATTCTGTCAAATTAGGTTGTCAAATGATCATCAAAACTGGTGACAACCTTCTAAATTACGAATGTATATTTATCCTCTTCTGACGTCTTTTTAATGCCATAAGTGAAAATAGTATTAACGGTTGTATTTTGTCGCCATTTTAGGGCTCCTTCTATTTCATTGAAACTAGACGTCTGACCTCGACTTGCCTGATGTCAAACAAAAGAAGGTAACAGCTACCGAAACGAATCCGATTCAGTATACGAGTCATTTTCCGGGCAGGTACTTAGTACCCACCACTTTCAAGTAACTCAGTCGAGATCAGTTCGAAAGTTATAGTTTTATAGTTTTTTTTATATATTAACATTTCTATACTAAGCTACTAAAGTGCTTGTATCATAGAAACAGGACAACCAAAGTACTTATATCAAATATACATTGGTACCGGTGGGTGGTCTCGAACTCGTGCTCTTCGGTTTGTGTAACCATTACATTGCCACTACACCACGGTCGCCTTATTATCGGTTCGAACTGGGCTGACATTGAGGATGCGAATTCCACTTGCAGTTATTTAACTGTAATAGAATAGCACTCCAGCTTAACATCGGTTTGTCAGTCATATGTCGAGCAAATAATAACTTAATAAAACTACATACTGGGGATTAATAAACATATACAGTACATTTTACATATTTTAACAAATATGGGTTAAATACAAATGTACAGACAGGGTGGTACAGAAACCAATGAAAAGTATGGCCTATAATAAATTAAGTGATATTTTATAATTGATCTCTAAATGATATTAGAGAACATTTAGAGAAAGATACCAAAGATACATTGGTACCGACATGTGGTTTTGAAACGGGGGATCTCGTGGCCATCGCACTACCACCAAACCACGGTCGACAAATTTACGTGGTAGATATTTAAAATTATAATTACTACCAACGTTTAGAGATTATCACGTTTTAAATGATTTTTTAAACTATATTTTCAAAATGTATAAAAATACAATCAGTAACATTATGTTTTCATCAATTGGTCTTGCACCACCTTCAACTACGAAATGGCCTGTTATAAACGTGTTATTACTAAATCTCACATTTCTAAATCCCTAGTTGATACAAATAATTGACATTGTTACTACAATTTAAGCAAGGGCCTGATTGTACCAATTATTCAAACACAATTAGTTCTAATTCACCAACTATTAAATAACGTTTTAACAATGCTTGGACATCTACATGAATAAATCAATCAAATTAAGACGCCTTCTTCCCACAGGAATAGGTAGACAATGAAGCGCCACTTGCCACGATCCTGACACAACTCCTTCGTTACCCTCACACCCACAATTCTCTTCATACAAGCTCTACGATTATGGACACTAGGCAATCCAGCTTTCTTAAGGATGTATTTAATTAGTTGGAAAACTGCCTCCTAAATCTGCCTTGTTTAACGCATCCATCTACATCAGATTTATAAATTCCTTTCGTCAATCTACTTTCACTTATCCTTTCCATGTTCCCAAACCATCGAAGCATTCCTTTGTCAATCATTGTCACTACATCTTTATTTAAATCCTTGTCACATGCATTGTTTTAACAAATTCTGACTATGAAAGACTAAATGTTGGAAAAATGTAACAATATTTTCGTAAAATTAGGTAATAATATTGGTGAACACAGAACTGTGATCTTATAAAAATAGTGTTTTAATAATTGATAGTTTCGCCCTTATAATGCTGCATGTCTTTCGACTTACCGGCAGCTATTTGATTGACGACGATTTCTGAAACATGCCAGGTTATTTTTAGTATTGAACTATTTAACATAATGTCACCGACTTAGTCGTCCACTGCTGGACATAGGCCTAACTTAATTTATTATTAGCCTATTTATTTGTCCCACTGCTGGGCAAAGGCCTCCTTTTTTTTTCGATGACTCACGACATTTAGTAATCTCTTGCCACGAGCTATTGTAGGAGTCCATCTCATCTCGCCATCTCCGTTTGGGCCTGCCGCGATGTCTTCTGCAATCTGGAGTCCATTTAGTAGTGGACTTGGCCCATAATGCATGGGACATGCGACAGAGATGACCTGCCCAGTCCCACTTCCTAATACTAACTAACTTAATACTTTATAAAAATAAATCATGTTTATAAACAATAAACATAGTAAGATTTATTCCTATAAACTTATTTCTGCACCCAAAACAACTAGTGATTTTATTTAATGTCAATTTGTGTCTCTGAGTACGAAATGTGACCACACACTCTTTGACGTAAAGTTAGAGTGTGATTTTAAAACACCGGTCGCATCAGCTATGCAGACAATTCCGGCAACTTGCATTCCGAGGCTGAATTACTTAATGGGCATTGAAAGAGGTGGTACCAACCCAGAGCAAGAGTGAGAAATCCACCAACAACCTGCTTACCACTTAAAAATATACTTTTACAAGTAACAAATAAAATTAATATTTTCTTATTTATTTTCAATGACTTTAATAATTATAATGAAAACAAGTAAATACATTAAAAGAACATTTGAAACAATAATAGAAATAAACTAATTTTATTTTTATAACATTTAATTTCATCATATCGTAAACACAATTTCATTTAATAATAAATATACAAGTGGTTTAGAGAGTGGTAGGGGACAATTGGTGATTAAGTCATCTGCAAATCTGGGGTAATACCACCACCATTTTAAAGTGTACATAGCATTAAATTACTCAGCCGCGTTCCAGGATCAGCACCCTATAATAGAAAGTGCAACTGCTACTTGCAGTTATTTAACAGTAATGACGATCGCTTTCAATTAAGGACCACACTCCAGCTAAGGACGTAATACTTGAAAGGCTCCTTATATTAGGAATAGAAGGGTCTCCTGGCCTGTCTTGAGGATAACGTACTGGTGGATTGGGGGTTGCAGTAAGTAAGTGCAGACGACGAGCAAGCCTTTGCCGCTCATTTGGTGATACATGATGCTAAGCAAGAAGAGGTCCAAGAGTGCCGACGACTGCAAGAGTCTTCACAGCTGCCCCAGTCACTATGCATATAAGTGAACCCGCATATACCTACATGACTAAACTCTGCATGATAGTAAGCTCGTAAGACTATTTTATCTGTGGCAGGAACTTTGTTCAGTACAGCATGACAGAGGGAAGTCCTTTTCAGATTTTCTTTTATTGTGATGGGCCACGTGACCTTACCAGTTTATGAGGTTTTGAATGCCAAATGCTAACAACTAAAAATAACAACTTTGTGTTATTTTTGTGGACTACATTTGCTGGGATTTATGGTAGGTGCTATAATGGGACATTGTGCTTTTAATAAACACCTTTATAACCTTAAGATATCGGATAGCCCCCTTTATAGGGACTGCCTAAATGAGGAAGAGACAGCTCAAGCGCATGTACTCTTAAGTTACAGGAGTGTAGCCGAAGCAAGACAGAAGATCCTTGGCAATGCAAGAACACTTTCTGCAGGAACGAGAAGGGTCTTCTAGCCTTCCTGGAGAAGATAGGGTGGCTCCACTGAAGGAGAACCGTTAAAGAACGCACTAAGAAACCGAAGAGGAATCAAGTGCGGAAAGGAGCCAGCACATAACATTCAACGTTCCACATTTGCTGCAACATTAGTTGACTAAATAATTTTATTTTTAAATATGTAATTATTATACTAACCTTTTAAGTAAATTGGTGGCCTCATTTCGCGCAATCCCAATGCCCAGATCCGCGAATGCAGAGATAAGCTCTTCAACATCCACTTTTCCTGGAAACAATATTACATTTAAAAATAAATATATATTATACAAGGATAATTTAAGCTTTGCTTAAAATGTGTGTGGTTTTACCATCATATGTGTAGTACCACCACTTTCTAGTGTACTGCCTGAGTTTAGGAATCAGCTTTAAAGTTTGATTCCATCAGATATGCTTTTCTTTGACCGGCATTGTGACCGCGACTGAGACGCCGTGAACTAACTCGTTTTTTTCAGTCGTCGTCACACTTGGACCAAGAGGACTTGCTTATCATCAGGCGGGTCGAGGTCAGATGTCGTGTCACAATCATAAAAAAAGCATAGGAGAGGTGAAAGTGGGCCAACGACTGAAAAAACCGACTCAGTCGCCGGCACTATGCCGGCCATAAATGAATAAAATCCTTATGAAATAAAATCCAATTGTTTTATTAATGGAAAATAATTATTTTTACAATACTTTTTACTGAGTGAACAGAAATATAATAAGGTATAAATAAACATATTTTTCTTTCATTTATGTTGTAATTTATTATTGCATTCATGAAGTTTAAATACATTAAAGATGAGTTATTGTATTTTAATGCAACAGGCAAAGGTCAAACTAAAATAAATTTTCTATCATATCTTTTAATCTCTATGTAAATTGTGATCAAATTATTTATAATGCACACATTTATTTTCACTTTTTTGAATAAAATAACGATGACAATTGCATTAATAATAGTATTTCTAGTTTTCTATTAAACTAATTTTTACGCCTTTTTCTCATAGGGATAGACACAGGCAAAGGAGCGCACGATCCTGACACAACTCCATCTTAAATAATCACTCAAGCTTTTTTTTTTTTTATTGTGACTCGACATTATGACAGCACCCCGCTTGATGTTAAGCCAAAGTGTGGTCCATGAATGAATGTCACTGCTACTACAATTCAATAACTGTGAATAGCAATCACATCCACTATGCCGGCCTAGATGGAATCGGCAACTTACAAGCTGATCCCCAAACGTGACCAAATCACTTCACGGTCTGTATACTTGTAAGTGGTGGTACTACCCCGGATCGGCAGACTGGGTACCACTGCCTACCACTCTTTGTAAACCAGACCCGAAGCAAATATCCATTATCTTGAATAGTAGTTAGCCAAAAATTTCCTTAAATAATTAACATTTAATTTGAACCATAATTTTCACAAGTTATTAAACAACTGAATAAATAAGCCTAACCTAAAAAAATATAGCTACGATACGTACAAGTACATAGATATGTTATTATTAAAATTAAAAAAACATATTTTTAACAATATTTATGACTTTAGTTGTCGTTATTAATAGAACTCACTCCGTCTTAACATCAGCCAGATGTTGAGCGGAATAAAAAATTTATATTAATTTACTAAAATTCTTTTTGGTACATTATTAGGTTGCCTAGTACCCATAACCACAGAGCTTGTATGAAGAGAATTATGAATGTGAAGGAAGCAAGGGAGTTGTGTCAGGACCATGGCAAGTGGCGCTCCATTGTCTCTGCCTATCACCATAGAAAAAGATGTGACAACTTAATTAAGTGTTACATTATACAGTTCTTTCTTTAACCTCTCGTGTTAAAAGCACCGTGGTTTGCTAAAGCTGAACAAATGCACGAGTACTCAAACATTCCTACAGTTGCAGCGGAAATAACTAAATATAAAACTCAACACACTGAAAGATTAGCCAAGCACCCAAACCCACTAGCAGTTGAGCTATATAAGAAAAGAAATTCACGAGAAATGAGACTCAAACGAGGACTCAGACTCGAGGACTCAGACTCAAACGAGGACAGATTATTTAGCTGGGAGGATGGCGCACTGGCCCATATAACTTGACCGCCACTCAACTAATATGCTCATAGGCAGCCGCCTGATTGCAATAAAAAACACCTCTTGTGTGCAGTGTCAAGGATCCATACCAAGAGATCTATTAACATAATTTTGGTTATTATTATTACACTCTTATAAGTAAATCACAGCTTTATCCTGTACTATCAAACAGAGTAATTTATACACTATTTTAAATGATTTTTTAAATTTACATTTCTATACTAAGCTACTAAAGCGCTTTTATCATAGAAACAAGACAACCAGAGTACACATATCAAAGATACATTGGTACCGGTGGATGGTCTCGAACTCAAACTCTGATTTGTGTAACCATTGCACTGCCATTACACCATAGTCACCTTCCGTGGTGTAGTGAACCGTGATTTTATAACAAAAATTACATTAAAAGTAAAAAGAAGCACTTCCAAAGTTGAATTACTTACCATCTTTATTTTTATCCAAGTGAGAGAACTGGAGTCGTAAATTCTTCTCATGTTCCCGGACATAGTGGATGAACTCAGACAGTGTAACATCCCCAGTTTGGTTTGTGCCAGACTTTGCCAGGAATTTCTGAAATATAGAATTCATTATAAATATTTTATCTGTTTGTAATTAATGCTTTTGTTTCTGCATTTTTATTAAATATAGACTAAACCAGTGGTACGCTATGATGGCTGTTTTGATGATGAAGTACTTTTGACTGGCATAGTGAAGGTGACTGAGGCAACTGTGAATTAAGATTCTTGTTCAGTCGCCAGCATTTTTAGACCTCCACTTGCATACCATCAGGCAAGTCTATGTCAGATGTTAAGTCACATTAAAAATAAAACTGACATAAAAATATAAAAACGATTTTTTTTTCTTATAAAGTTATTAATATAATCAGTAACAGATCATTAGCAACTTAGTATTTCATTACTATTGTGGTTTTATTTCATTTTGTTATTTCCATCCACCACAGGTATGTGGTTAAGAAGACTGCAATGCAGTAAGTGTAACATTCTTACATATTCAAAAGTAAATCTTAAGCCACAGATATAAGGTTCAGAATTTAATCAACATGCAACTATCAATCAGCCTTGCAGATGTATTCAACAGTGAAACTATTTTAATCACGTTATAAATGAAAATTGTTTCTCACATGTTAAGTAATTTAAAATATACATGTGGTATTAAATGCATGTTGTATTAAAACTTATGACATAACAGGTGTCATTGTACATCTATAATAGTTATCTACATGAGCCTAACACATACATGTGTCAATCATGAGCAGTTTTACTAATATAAAAGCAATCATAATCACTCAAGTGAAAAGTTTCTCATTATCTAACTTTCATATCCAATTATTAAATAAAAGTCTTGCATGGCTATAGTTAACAATATGTTTATGAGAGAAATTATATATATCTTGGCTCCATATTCAGATTGAAGCTTAAATTCAAACACGTGTAAAAGCTCCTAAAGTTTGGCATGAACTACCGTTATGTGAGACAATGGATTAACATTTCTAACCTCTGCATATCTGCGATTTATATGTGGGCTGATCTCCTTCAGGGCCACCGACAAGTCGTGGATGTCGATTTTGCCATTTCCATCGGCGTCTAATTTAGAAAATAGAGTTTCCAGTCTTTCTTCGTCTTCTTTCGGCAATTCGTCTATTTTCAATGGTGGATGATATTGAACCATGGCCATGGTGATCGTTATAATGAAGTGCACAAAACTTAGAATGTCCCCAGGTCGATTTATAAGCATACATAACTTTAGACTAATTTAAAATTTTGACTATAATACAGAAACATTTTCCCGAAACCAAAAATCGCATCACTGAAACGGAACTACTTTGACATACTGATTTGACATTTAGCACCTGGCCAAGAACCAAAGACAAATGCTGCATTGCCGCTATTTGCTTACTGTCATAGAGAATTTTTTATTGTTCAAGCAAAGAAATCTTACCTTATACAGACTATTTAGTTAGTTAAATATTCATCTCTTCAACAAATGAATGATGTAAATGTAGCACGTTTCATCTTTTACATTAGGGTTGGGATGATGATTATTTTATTCTAAGTCGGTATCAGCTGATCTATACTTGCCCGATAGAGAGACATCAATTTTTTTCCTCACGCCTCTTTCACAGTCAGAAGGGCCTTTTCATCGTGACCTTAATTGTATTAAGTTTAGAGTATCCATATAAAATACTAATGTATATACGGCTAATGAATGTATACTCTAAGGTCGTGATTTGTCATAAGTGAAAATCGAGCGATTTTGAAGGACAGAGGAAACGGTGTGGTGGATGTAACCCAGCCAGTAAAATATAAGATTTTTGATAAAGATCAATAAGCAATTGATAGACAAAAGATTGCTCTTTCAAGTAATGAAAACTGTAAATTGCTCTTTTAAAAACGCCTGCGAAATAAGTATAACGAAGAGTGACGTTGGTGCTATACTTATTTTGCAGGCGTTTTATTATTTCATGTTTTTATAAATACTTAAAACTGCAAATTAATCATAAATTGTAAGTAGATATTTATTATAATTATGGTTCTCTTAGAACTGGTATGGCAAGGTGCATTTTCTTTAGAACCACAAAAGTGCCCAGGCATCCAGCTTTCCGGATAGTTTTAGGGAGAACATTTGAGGGTCATAACGGAACGCAGGCCGCCCTGCACATTTACAGAACAATTAATTTTGTTCCGCTAAAGAGATCACGACCGGGCATCATTGTCATGTTTCCCTATCATTTCTACAAAAGGATTTACACAGAATCTGTCACCCCAATATACTTCATTAAATTCATTCACTCAATAACAAAGCCATTTCGTTAAGTAGGGTTTTCTTTTATTATAAATTGCATCTCTCACCCCCTCTTATATTTATAAATATGACAAAAAGGGACGCATGATTCACTTTTTTACAAACAGGATGAGGTAACTGGGTATCTGTCATCAGATTTCAACCAATAAAGCAATGGGGATGGTATGGCTTTTATAGCTTTTATGTCAATATAACAATACACTAGTTGACACGACCAAGCACAAACTCACAAGTCGATGTACACCAGTCAATGACATCGCGCTATTTAAATCCCAAACTTAAAACGAAGTCACATAAGATTAAATATTGAATGACCCACATTGAATGAATTGAACACGCCAAAATAGGCTTAATAGCCGTTACAATTGAACTATTAATAAAACGATATTCCTGTGATACACGATATGTTTTCACCTAACTTATAGAATTTGGACTGCATTTGAAAAAAAAAAACTAAAAGGGACTGAATAACAAAAGCTTATAAAAGTTGAAGATTAATCAGGGATTTAAGCACAGCATATACACATGTCGGAAAGGCTGCGGTTATGCCGACTTTATAACGTATCAAGAATTGTTATAAATGTGAATCTATGAATGATTGTTTATTCGTCATTCAATTAATGAATTGATAAATAATTATTATATCCGGGTGTTATAGAGTTTGGACACTTTGAATCTAACGCATTCTCATGTGATTGTCAATTTACATTGTCACGCCTTTTTCCCACAGGGATAGGCAGGGACAATCGAGCGCCTATTGCCAGGATCCTAACACAACTCCCTCACTTCCTTTTCATCTTCAATTCTTTTAATATAAAATTTTGACACAAAAATATGGCAAAAACTGTTTTTGTATAAAAATGGTCCATAATTCCAGGATTACCAGTCGTCACTTATTTCGTGAAGAACGAAATGTGTACGGTTGCGTTAATGTACTGTGATCATATGGTAACTTGCTAGATTGGACAGACGGCCATATTCCTGGTATCGGGCAATCAAGGTACGTAAAATCTCTACTCACCTCACTAAAATTCTGACAGCTGATTATTACGTATCTTTTCATAGTACAGTTTTTCCAACTGCTGGATTCATAACGCTTATTTTTCCACATATTTATATTACCCCAAGCTACTAAAGTGTTAGTATCATAGAAACAGGACTACCAAAGTACATATTATCAAAGAAACTTTGTTATCAGTGGGTGGTTTCGAACTCGTGCTCTCGGTTTGTATAACCATTGCACTGCCACTACACCACGGTCGCCTTATTGCCATATTATTTTGCTAATATTATTACTGTATGTTATTAGTAATGAATATTAGTTAGGAAAAATCACGCGTGCATAGTGATCAATTGTTGTCTGCGTTAATAATCATTAATAATCATGCGTTAGGTGACAGACCCCGGGTTCGATTTCCAGTTTTGCTTTCCAGTCTGGATTTTAACATTTTTTGATGTACTATATTTATTACTAATTTAAATATATTATTAAATAAATATACTTAAATAATGAAGGTAGGGACGACATAGGTAGGTATGTAAATAATAAAACACTTTTTTTAATGTCTGAAATATAATAATATATTTTATTTAAAATAATATGGAAAATAAATGTACTTATTTACAATTCTTATTTACTAAAAATAAAAGATTTATGTATAGGTTTAATCAATTACCTAATACTATTTATTTTTTATAAAAATAATTTATATACTTATGATAGTATGTGCTATATGTAGCACCGTTTTACATACTATTATATATATATATATATATTCTCTAAATTCCTACTCCGATTATAATTATATAAATAATACCTAATATTACCATTTACTGAACTGACAAAACGCCAAGTCTGGAGAGCTAACCCAAACAAAGGAGATATCACTTAATTTTTTTTTAAAATATACTAATTAATATATTTAAACAACAATTCACATATACTTATATACATTAATAATTTTAGGTGAATTATGTCATTATACAAAATAAATAAATAACTATTCGCTTAAAATAGATTTAGTCAATATTTTTTACTGACTAGAGCACCATAATAAGTTATATTATAACTACTTTACGGTAAATTAAATTGTCAATTCCCACAGGGATAGGCATAGACAACTGAGCACCAGCTTCTACCACCCTGTCAATACTCTCTTGCTTCCTTCACATGCACAATTCTCTTCATACTGGCTCCATGGATCAGTAGCCAGTGCTATATAGTTACCAACTCAATAATTATTTTATATAAAATAATTTGATTTATTATTTAAAAGAACGAGTATACTTACTCAGGTCATTAAGTTACGAATCTAAGAATATTTTGTTTGTAAAATTTTACATATAGAAAAAAGTTTCGGGTGAATAAATTTAAGATAGTTTGGGATTATTAGCTATGTAAAATTAATAATCTGAGATATGGATTTTTAGTACAATCAATCAATCAATTTGTCACGCCTTTCTTTTCCACAGGGATAGGAAGAAACAATGGAGCTCCATTTGCCACGATCCTGTCACAACTTCCTTGCTTCCCTCACATCCACAATTCTTTCCATACAAGCTCTACGGTTTAGTACAAATAATTATCAATTTTCATAAAAATAATAACCAAAGTTTGTACCACCATTACAATCTCGATAAAAATCACTTAAATACATACTTCGATTCGTAATATATAAATTTTTTATAATATTTTCAACACTAAATTCACCTTTAGGCTTAAAAAATAATTCTGCAATTGTCTCCGACGATACTCTTCTGATTTTTCGCATTAGTTCAATAAGTTGTATCGATCTTGTTGGAAGCCAGGGATATGTTCGTTTTGTATACTAAAAATAAAAAACACCCAAATTTTAAAAATATTTAAATGATCGATATATACTTTATATAAAGAGTTTTTAAATTCTAAAATAAATAGATTATTATTTTCATACCTCAATAAAAACCTTTTGTGATTGTTCTTGCAAAGCGGCAACAGCGGGAACGTCTTGAAGTTTATTCAAATTACCACTCTCTTTATTGTCCTCAAAATTAGTTTTAAAAAGAGCCAAACCGCTTAAGAAACCATACTCTGCTATATCCGGCTTTAATGTCGAAAATTCCAATAATATCTCATCCAAAATTTTTATTTCTTCCATATCAATTTTGGGGTTACTTTTATCTATAACAATTTTCCAATCAAGCGGCTGTAATATATGGGCTGATGTGACCATGAATGTTTCTCTCCAAGACTCCTCTAATAAAACCAATCTATCAGGTAAAGATAAAGTTGAAAAGGCAGGAATATTTTTTGCCCAAACAACTATAGTTGAAAGTATACGAGCCGATAAGGAATATATTTTGAATGATGGAGATAGGGGTGGTATAAATGGGTATAGAGTTTCAACCAATGGTGCGAAAAACGGTGGAGCTAGTTTTAATATATCAGGAATGTTAAAGGCAGAAAATCTTAATGGGACGGGATTAGTATATGAAGAAACGGGACATGGAGGCGACATTAAATTGATTTTGGGTGTACTAAGATTAAGACCGGATTGAGCAGAGGCTGCAAAGTTATTTTCGGAATTTCCTTGATTGTTTAAAAGTAATGCCATTTGTCGCCTTATTGTTGAATTACGTGGTCCTCTTTCATGTTGGACAGCTGCAAAAAACACAATGTTAAAACTAAATCATACATTTATATTAAAATTTAAGTGTTTGCGCAAATACGCTAACCTCGGTACTGGTTACGAATTTGCGCCGTTTGGAGTCGAGACGATGGGCCAAGGGGACCTTCAGCTAAGCGCCTGGCCAATGAGGTGTCCAGGCGGCTGACGGAGAAGTCTAGAGACAGGAAGGCTGGCAATTATTTCTGCCAACGTATTAGCCTTGCTATACAAAGTAGAAATGTTGCCAGTCTCCTTGGGATTATCTCTGTGCGACGTCATTAGATGATATTTTTATTTACTTATAGTTTAGGTATAGTTGATAAACTTTAAATTTTATCTGTTTCTCAATAAACTATTAACATTTTATCAGTGATAAATTGAAATATTTCTGTTTTAGAACATATTGTCATTTATTATATTTTAGGTAAATGTAACAAAAAAAAACTTACAATCTTTGTTCATTCCAACACCCAAGCATTTAGACAATCGGCAGGCCCGACAGAGATTTCTGTGAGTTTTGTCAACGATACAATTTCCAGGTTTTAGGGCCTTGCAGGCGTATCCTCTGCCACTACGAATGGATCTTTTAAAGAAGCCAGCGCAACCGTCGCAAACATAAACACCATAATGTTTACCAGATGAATGATCTTCACATACTGCACATGGTATATCCAGGAGAACACGACCTAGAAAAAAGATTATTCAACTTTTATATGTATATTATAGATTTTATTTTTAGGATTTGGTCTCAATTTCGTCAGGATTTATTTAATTATATATATTGACAAATATTTATGTAATTAATTAAATTTAATGTTCCCACATCAATTGAGCTGACGTTACTATAGTTAAACCACTGCAAGTAGCAGTCGCATCCACTATGGCGACCTTTTTTGAACCGGCAAATTATAAGCTGATCCCGAAACGTGAACTATTATGCGGTCTATACAGGTTAGTACTGTACTACCCCGAATCGGCAGATCGGGCAAATAAGCAACAACTGTTTATCACTTTCCAACAAACAGACCCGGAGCTAATATCTGCCTCCTTTTTTATTTACAAATATTTGTGATAAACTATTTATTTAAATATATTACCAATAAATGTAATGAAACAAATCTGTGCTCCGACCGGGAATCGAACCCGGGACTTTACACTTAGCGGACTGGTATGTTACCAAATGTGCCACGCATGTCGGCAAATAATAATAACTATTAGTTATTAATTTTCACTAGTTTTATAATATTGTATTACTGTACCCAAAACTCACAGGTAAACCTAATAATTATATTTCATTAACAGTCCTACTACAAGGCAAATACCTCTCTTTTTCCTCGGACTATCTAATATTTAACTCAACAGCGACATTTATAAATCATATACGATAAACGAAATATAAAATAAAAAACGAACGGACGAAAATAATAAAAGACACTATAAAAGTAGTTATACCCGTGAATTAAGGGTTTAGTTCTCATAAAAATTGGTTACATGAATGTGGGGCAGGGTACTAAGTAGCCCCGCCCCGCCTCCCCTCAAGCGACGACCCCTCGAAAAACACTCAATTAGCAAACTGCCAAAAGAGCAATTCAAACAATAAATTAAATATGCTTTGTTCAATACTTAGGGAGGTTTTTATCGCCTAAAATAACATCTTCAATTATACAAGTAAAAAAATATGACTTACACTACAGGTAAGTCACTAACATAAATGAATCATAAACTAAAATGCTAATAATAGATATAGTTTATCAATCAAGCCTTTTTCCCACAGGGATAAGCAGAGACAATGGAGCGCCACTTACCACGATCCTTACACAGAAAAAAAGAAAAGAAAGAAAGCTAGGTTGCCTAGTGCCCATAACCACAGTTAAAAGTTAAAATAATGTCGAGAAGAATTATTATCCTTACCACTTTGATGTATGAATGTGAATGCTGGTTGTGGCAGAAGAAGCATAAGAGTAGAATTAAGGCTGTAGAAATGTGGTCATTAAGGAGTGTATGTGAAGTGACGATAGATGTTGTTTGAAAGAAGATGTAGTGACATGTATTGACTAAGGAATGCTGCATTGGTTTGGGCACATGGGAAGGAATACTATATAAAAACTAAATATTATGATTATTGAATTAATTGAACTGTATAAATTAAATAGAAAAAAAATCAAATAACACGGTCTCACGGTAAAACGAGCCCATGACAATAAGAAATCGCGAGGTAACAAAGATAATATGCTTTTATTAAGACTTCCAAACACGACTCCAAGTCGAAAAGGCACAAAGCCAATCCCTATTCATTGAAGATCCATTTTATATTTTGATCATACAAAATGATTGTACACTTGCGAGACAGGAAACCCGGTGTTTTATTTAACGGAAAAAAATTTCACCAATCTGCTTACAAAGGCGGAGTTCAGGAAAGATTGAATTCAATATAAATACCCATTCATAGAGATAAAGGAAGGTTTCGTATAATGTTAGTTGTGACGTGCTTACACCGACCGACGTTTGATTTTTGATGAACTTCGGTCACAAAAGAGTCACTCCATATATTTATAACCCACATTTTTTAAAGTTAAATTTACGCCTAGTATAAAATATAATAATGATAAAAACGTAAGACAACATCTTATAAATCAAGTTGGTTTTGATGAATAAAGGTAGGTAGATAGGTCTATAAAGGCAGGTCACGATACACAGCTAAGTTTTTTTTATTGTGGCTCATTATGGCACACCTGAAGTTAAGCTAGAGTACGGTCCAAGAATGGAGGCGACTGCTACTACAGTGAAATAACTGCAAGTAGCAATCGAATGCCGGCCTGATACGCGACTAAGTCACTTTACGGTCTGTACGCTTGTAAGTGGTGGTATGTACCTACTATCCCGGATTTTTGACAACCAGACCCGAAACATATATCCGTTTTTAGTTAATAACAATATTTGTAATATTGAATCTAATTATTACAAATAAAAACTATGAAACATTTTTTTTGCTCCGACCGGGATTGGAACCTGGGACTTTGAACGTAACAGACAAACAAAAAAAAGGTTGATCGTAGTTAAAGTATGTTAATAAACACTGGTTAATTAACGTTAGCTCTATTCGTACCCCATTAATCAGAATGCATCCCCCCGCAATGATAACTATCAATTTGGCGATGAGAACAATCACCTGTGTACATCGCGTGATCACAAAATACCCATCTCATTTGCTTATGTTTAAAAACGATAATGTTCCCACATCAATTTAAAATACTTTTAACGGAATAATACTTTTTCTGGAATTGTAATAAAAGCATTTTTTCACCATTGCAACTTTGTTTTAACGTTTAAACAAATTATTGAGCAGATTACGGACAACAATGGGATGAATTGTTAATTATGTTGATCCGAATAAGTTCACGCAAAAACGTGTCCCAATTTGTATATTAACACTCCTTTTACGAGTACAACAACGTAGATAGATACATGTGAATATCTACTTAAGTTGTGTTTCATTTTTGGGATAAGAAAATCGCGATATGAGTATTTTATTACATTTACAGAAACAAAATGAGGTATAATGCAATTAAAATAAGAATAGGACGGAATCGGCGCCATTTTGTGACGTCTAACTCTCCAATCAACTTCGCTTATTATGGTGTCTTTTTCTATGCGGATCGTCAAGTAAAAGACACCTTTGAATCAGTCAAGTGAAGTTTGTCAATAGCCCGTCCTATTCTTATTCTAATAGCATAGTACTCTAGATAGACTCGCCATTATCCCAATTATTAAAATTTAGAATTTTCCTAGCTTATATTAAAATCTAATGATGGCCCCTAGCCAGTCAGTATACCCCTACCTAACCTTTGGATAATTTGATATATTAAAATTGGAAATACTTATTTAATACAAATTTTATTTGTTAAATTATTTGATATCTTTGGTGTAACAAACATTGTTTTTTAAATAAAAGTTGGAAATCTTATGTTAACCTTAGGGTTAGGGTTAACATAAGATAGCACAAAAGACAAATAATTGCTAATTATTAGGATTATTTATGGCTACTTTATACCTTGTAATATTTATTTTCTGCATTATTGTTATAAAATATTTCTTAATAATTGACATAAAGTTTTTAAGAATTACAAATTTAAATATAGTATTGTATTGTTATTTATCATTACCCTATATCTATAAAACTACACCTATTAAGTACCTATATTATCACTAAATGACAACAAATTAAGCATATCGTTCAATTCGTACTGAGGTAATTAGGGGTGAGAATATTGGCAGATGCGCCCACGCAATTTACGCGTGGGAATGTCATCGATGCAACGACAACCATACCACGTCATCTCCTACTAAATGATAATGAATTGTTATCATGTAGTTTAATCAAGCGATTTTGTGGTAAACGAAAAGGTACACACATGCAGAGTGGTAATAAAACGGTATGAGTAGTAATGTCCTCATTCAATTATTCAATCAAATTGTGACACCGTTTTCTCACAGGGATAGGCAGAGACAATGGTGCGCCCACTTGCCTAATAGGCGCAATTATTGTCTTTTGGCAATAACCTAGAATATAAATTTTAGAAGTTTTTAGTGACAGAGTCATTATCACAGTTTTTTAATAAATGCAATTGTTATAAAAAATAGGAAATTTACTTACTGGATGTGGTTGGTGAAGACTGTTTCATAGTATCTAAAAACTCCATGATAATAAATGAATGAATCTGGAACAAAGAATATAACATTGTATTTTCTCACGATAGCAATAAATTCGCACAGTTTTCACATATGAATCGACCCTTAAACATTTACTTTCAATGTGGTTTTAAAGTGTACTTCACGAAGCGAATTCTCCTAAGAATAATTGCTACAAGAAAATAAATGCATTGTTAAACATTCACGGGGACATCTTTTGGCAACAACGGACGAGTGGTCCTCACCATTATGTCGATTTCAACCATTGTTCTAACTATTAAATGTTTTGTGATCAAAAGCGTTTGATGTGAGAAAAAAGTGGTTAATATTCAATTGCCATTTAAAGTGTTTAAGTTTAATTTACAATGAAACCCTTTTTCCTCAATAGCAAGCATTTGTACAAAGAATTTTTAATATATTCTTATGAGCTTCTGTTGTTTTTATAAGTTATATTCAAACAAAAGTATTTATACATTTTTGTAAAGTATTAAGTTCGTGCCCACCAAGCCAGTAGCTAGCGGTTTCTCACTTTATTCGTAATACTTTTGTCGGTCAGTCTCAAGTTCATAAAATTACATTTCTTTTGATAAGCAACATAATTATAGTTTTGCAAAACAGGTAATTAGACAGGGATAATCTGGGTAAGTATCACGGACAATGGACTATCCCTACATTTGGGGTACGTGGGTAAAAAACACCCGGTGTGCTCACAGAGGGTTCTATAACAATAGTGACTACGATAATAACATCGTAAAGTCGGTAGCTTCTCTCGTTGTTAAAATGGAGATGTGACAAAAAATATTTGTAAATGCCTTTTAAAAGGTTCTATCATTGTGCTGCTGCACATTGCTTTGCGGTCTAACAGATTATTATGTATTGACAAATTTTATAAAATATCACTTATTTGACTTAATGGAAAAGTAAATACGCACCGCTCTTATTATATACTGCTAAAATTGGATTAGAATCTGTTTCTGCGTAATTTGAATTCTGTCTTTAGAAATCAATGGTATTCGTATAACATTTTTCTCTAGGAAAGCTAAGATTTTAATTAGTTAAACAAACACTACGAATTAATGAACCACATTTGATTTTGAATCAATAAAATTAAAATTAAACTTTAATTAGCGTGTCGGTGAAACATTAACATTGTACATTTTTAACGAGTTAACAAGTAGGCAAATATTAATTATTAACTCAACTAAGTTTTTTACTAGTATGTTTTTTTAATTATTAAATGGTTGCCGGCCTAGTTGGAACTAGCAACTTACAAGCTGATACCGAAACGGGATTGATTTACTTCACGGTCACTACCCCAGATCGGCAGACTGGGCACCACGGCCTGCACTTTTTAATACGATAGAGATTTCCAATAATTTTTTGCACTAAAAAATATCAATCGATCAAATTAAAAAGTGTGGTTTTAGTTACCTCTTACCTCTATGCAAGTTTCAATAAACCTACTTTAATTGAAAGTAATCAAAATTGCCTATTCAAAACAAAATAATAAACTTAATTTTTATTTTGTAACTAGTGTAAATCAATTGCACAAAAAATATATTGCAAGATATATTTTTAAATTATTTTTATAATGCGAGCTGTCATGCCATTGACCATTTAACATGAATCATGATCAATAATACATATTTTTATAAAATAAATTATGGAATTTACACACTCAGCGCACGAATACTTTATTATACTGATAAGCGAAAACAATATAGCTCAAGAGTTAAACTACGTAAAAAGCTTACTATCGCCACTTTGGTTATTTCTTTTGGGTTCAAATGTCTTGTATTTACCTACTATGACTACCGTACTGGTCTGCTAACGGGAAGGCATAGGCAGGGAAGACAATGCTATTTGAACTTAGCTTCAGAAAAGGGCTAATTTACTCGACTCCTAATTGGAACAATATATATAGCATTGTTTTCAGCATTAATTGTACTTTTTTATGGCATTAACTAAGTATATTCTTCGTAGTATGTATAGCGCAAAGTATTCAAACAAGGTTTAGTTGTATAAGAAAAAGGGCATGTTACAAACTACAATAAGAATTATGAGAGTTTCAAAATAGGAATGGTATAAACATAATTTACATGATTAAATAATTCAACAACTGTGTTAAACTTCGAAAAAGTTGCCAAAAGAAGGTCATAAGAAATTCGGCACTAGAAGATGTAGTGACAAGGATTGACAAAGCAATGCTTCGATGGTTTGGGCATATGGAAAGGATGCGTTAAACAAGGCAGGCCCAGGAGAGTGTTTTCCGACCAAATCGGAGACATCCTCAAGAAAGCCAGGTTGCGTAGTGCCCATAACCACAGAGCCTGTATGAAGAGAATTGTGGATGTGAAGGAAGCAAGGGAGTTATGTAAGGATCGTGGTAAGTGGCGCTCCATTGTCTCTGCCTATCCCTGTGGGAAAATGGCGTGACATTTTGATTGATTGATTGATAGTTTGCCGTTTCATAATTGTCACCACCCGAAACCATCGATAGTTCATAATCGATTTATATTAAATGATAAAAAGAACAAGTACATCTATAACGACCTACATCGACGATTCTTTAAGAATGCCCGCATAATTAAAATACGGGTATGACGTGACTTACAGCAAAATTAGAACTTATAAAGTTAGGTACCACACCCGCACAGTTAAAACTTCCGTATAAACTTTTTTATCCTTTGTTTTCTAAATATTTGTGCTTATTATAAATTTTATTATAAGATTTCCACGAAACACTGATAAAAAATACCCCGAACTTATGCCAAATACAAATAAACAATGACTCCTTTAGGGATGCAGATTATTACTTCCTATTATTATTATTCAAGGGGCTCTCTTTAATCTTTAAATTAATACTTAAAGATAAGAGTCATCTCTAACTTTCACTAAATGTATTAGGTTTTAATAATTTATAATTTTTATAGTGAGAGTCACGAATAACTGGTGGATACAAATGGTATCTTGTCCTCTGGAATGGCCTTCTAAAAGGGGGGCAGTGAACGTTTTCTAGCAAATAATGATCATAATTTTATATTTATATTTGAGAGTGGTAGGTAGGTCATATGCCCAGTCTGCCAATCCGGAGTAATACGAGTATCATCACTTTTAAGTAAACAGACCGTGAAATGACAATCGCGATTCGAGATCAACTTTTAAGTTGCCGGTTGCAACTAAGCCGGCATAGCGACTGCTACTTGTTATTTAACTGTAGTAGCAGTCGGCTCTCCATTTTCTCTCATGTAGTAGTTCTTTTTTAAAATGCCGCTTATGACTATTCACGCCTGATGTGAAGTTGGAGTGCCATCCATAACATGCTAAGAGGAGGCGATTGTTACTAGAAATCAATGTCTGTAGGCAGCACTCGTGTTTGCTATGCCTGCCGCAGTCAGTCAAACTCTGACAAGTTTTTAAGCTGATTCTGAAAAGCTATCGTGCTCTTTGTTTGCTATCTTAACTTGAATGTAGTGGTTACGCTATTTTTTATTTATTGAGACGATATCTCACTTTAACTTGTTTGATACAAACAAGTTAAAGTCAAAGATCGCTGACGCCGATGCCTAAAAAATGATTTGGTTTACGGTTGTCTCAGTCGCCGTAATCAAAACGGCAAAGAAAGAAACGGCAGAAATTTTTCATGGTTATAGGATGGGGCAAACATTTGAGCTAGTAAAGCTTTTACTTGTCGATTGTTTTAATTTGGGAAAATACTCGTAAAAATGAATGTTATTCTCCCGACCTGTGCGAACTTTAAAGAAGAAAAGAATGAACAGTGGTAAAGGCTCATTTATGTGTACTCCAAATAAAATCATGTACAGCCTCTAAGATCGCAAGTTTTATAATATTAATATGTATTAAAAAAAAAGAAACAAGCATTATTTAATAAATTTATAATATTTAGTCACAAATGCTGACACTCCGTAAAGCGAATTTAATTTTAAAGTCGGTTATTACAATATTTTCTTAAAAGCTATTGCAAAGGTGTTTTCTATGTTTCACAGTAATAAAAAGGGTGGGAATTAATGATAAGGTAATCATTATTATCAATCTTTACGATAGGCTGAGAAAACAGAGCGCGACATTCCATCATCCTGATACAATACTCTTGCTTCCTTCACTACCACGATTTCTCTACTTACAAACAATAGGGTTATCCAAAATATCTCATCAACACATAATTTCTCAATCAAACAGATCACGTCCTAATTGTCACAGGGATAGGCAGAGACATCGCTCGAAAACCCGACAACCAATGGGGAAGAAAGGTTTTGGAGTGCAGACCACAAACCGGCAAACGCAGCGTAGGCCTCCTACTAGGTGGACTGACGACATTGTGAAAGTCACGAATAACTAGTGAATACAACTGGCATCTTGTCGTTCGGAAAGGCGTTCTAAGGGGGAGGCCTATGTTCAGCAGTTGACTCCTCCTGGCTGATGATAATGATAGGCAGATAAAACAGAACGGCACTTTCCAGAATCCTGACATAGCTCTTTAGCCTCCTTCACATCCACAATTATATCCGTAAAAAAATTAAACCTTTTATATATTTTTTGTATTTTCTACATTAGGTTATTTTTATATTCAGTTTGTTAACCGTACGCTAATCCATGTCAGGATCGTGGCAAGTGGCGCTTCATTGCCTATCCCTGTGAGAAAAGGTCGTGACAATTTGCTTTTTAAATGAAATAATCTCCGAGTGAAAGCCCTAAGTATGATTCCATTCTAATATTGGTCATTTCAAAACACCGGACCTGTAGTCCTAAACACCTTTACGCTCAATAACGATGCCTAGTTTAGGCAGAACCTAGGAATTAAAGTTTTTTTAACGGATGGACGACTGTCTAAATCCCGCGCTAGTATCATAATACTAGTAAGTACAGAGTACTGTGTATGATCATACAACTTACGCCTTATTATTACTTCTTTCATCGAGCTCGACATATGACAGCACCCCGTCTGATGTTAGGCTGGAGTGTGGTCCATGAATGGAGGCGACTCCTACTTATTAAAGACAAAATTTAATTATTAAATAAGAATTATGATTTGTTTTACTTACCGAAAGTTTTTCTTAGCTTCAACTTATATTCCTTAAGTTGAACAATTTTCCTAATTTTATTCGAATACCACATTTAACCTAAAATGCATTTAACAAAGTATTAATTTTAAAATATACTAAATTTCTAATTATAAGAATATAAACGATAAGTTCACAATTACAAATAATATATATGATGTACTTATTAATAGCTGAAAATAGTTTGATATCAAATTAAAAAAATAATTCAGATTAAGTAATTCAATGTAAATAATTAGTTATTAATAAGATCTAGAGTTTTACATATTTTTGAAAATATTGTCTACTTAAAGATAAAAACAGTTTTTGTCTAAATTTGAGTAAAATATTACGTGTAAATTATTATGAGTTTGATTAAGTTAAATAATATATTTGACCTTTTTACACCTCTAATTTAAAGATGTAATAAAGAAAAATAGAAAGTTCTTAACAGTATTAAATTCGCAAGCAAAAATATCCGCATAATTGGTTATTATTAATTAATATATAATGAAATTAAATGACCCCAGTTTAAAAAATATATGTAGCAACAAGCACAGCAATTAATTCATAAATACTATAGGTATCCACTTACCATTCATTTTTTAATAATATTTTCACTGTTTTTCACATGCACTTTTATTTAATTTATTATTTAATATTGTAACTAATATAATGGTATGGAACTCCTGCGCAGCCCAACTAGTAATGTTTATAGGGCGGCGGATGAACCGGGGTGTGTACTGCAAGCGGTGAAGTGCGGCAGGAGGGGTTTCACGGAGCCTGGATCCGATCTAAAGCCCTTCCTCCACTGAGTCGTTCGCCAATTGAGTATTCCGACTAATTGACGGCAAGTTTGTGTGACTTTATATAAACTGATCAACCGTATTAGTATTATACTTTTATATTTTGTTTTATGTTAGTCAACTTTAATTATGAATTAAATTATTTCAATTTATCTTGTTCTGTCTTAGGGTTATTATATTATATTATATTATATTATATTATATTATATTATATTATATTATATTATATTATATTATATTATATTATATTATATTATATTATATTATATTATATTATATTATATTATATTATATTATATTATATTATATTATATTATATTATATTATATTATATTATATTATATTATATTATATTATATTATATAATAGGTATAAGGCCATTTTTTACTATGTTGACTTTTAGGTACTTAAATAAATGTGGGATTTAAGTAACATTGGTTAGGTTGATTATAATTTCAACTTTGACAATATTTTATAATTATATGCCTAACTTAGTGTAGGTAGGCTGTTGGTGGTACTGGAAAATTATAGCGACCCTGGTGTAGTGGCAAACTGAAAGCACGGGTTTAAAACCACTTGCCAAAATATTTACTTTGGTTGTCCTGTTTCTATGATTTAGTAGCTTAGTATAGAAAAGTAATTTAAAAAAATCCGGTTAAAGACCATATCGTCGATTCATTAGATCGGTACTAGCTTGAGAGTTGCCAGAATATAGTTCCGGTAAGCGGATGTTTTTGGTACTTGTAGACATTTTATCTATTTAGCGACTGCAGTTTAATATTAGGCAGAGATCTGTAAAATATTATGTCAAATATATACAAAAGGCACACAATCAATCAAATTGTCACGCCTTTTACCTACAAGGATAGGCAGAGACAATGGAGCGCCACATGACACGACCTGACACAACTCTCTCGCTTCCTTCTCATTCGCATTTTTTGGCATATACTGTATATGTATGTATACATTGTATGAAATAACTAATGTATTGTATGGTAAAAAATTTCTAACAAACAGAAATGATCAATGAGCAGTTACATTTCTTACTAAGAAATTAGATAGCGTTTGACAGGAAAACGGATGAACTAATTTTTATTATTAATCAAATTAGTTTTAAAGCATTATTTTTTGGTGTTATTTTAAGACATCGTCGTTTACGTTAGGTTTTATCAGTTAGGACTAGAGAGGGGCAAAAAACTCTTTTTGGTTGGAATTATCGGATTAAGGTATTTAAAATAAACATTTCCTATTAATAAGATATTTTTCGTCATATACTTACCTTCTTTTAAATGCAGTACTTTATATTATAATTATATAGTACCACAACTTTCAAGTATACAGAGCGTGAATTCATTCAATTGCATTTCGGGACAGGCTTGAAAGATGCCTGCATAGTTTTTTTTTTATTGTAACTCGACATATGACAGCACCCCGCTTGATGTTAAGCCGAAGTGTGGTCCATTAATGAATGCCACTGCTACTACAATTCAATAACTGTGAGTAGTAATCACATCCACTATGCCGGCCTAGATGGAACCGGCAACTTACAAGCTGATCCCGAAACATAACCAAACCACTTCACGGTCTGTATACTTGTGGACTGCTACTTTCTGTTACTTAACTATAGTAGCAGTTGTCTCCATTTGACTTGACAATTTGATTGATTGATTGAAATTTTATTCTAATTAGTGACTTAATTATGTGGTTCAAATGTTACATAAGAGAGTTATATAAAGTGTAATTTATTAACAATAGAGACATGATTTTTGTCATATTATCAACACCAGCTGTCAACTGATGATTTATCATTTTAAATATGGGTCTGTGATTGGTGCACCCCTAATATTCCCTGCGGTGAGGGTTGCGCCTATTATTATAAATCATTTTGCACTAAATATCTGTCGCATCTAAAGGCTCAATAGTTTGTATTGTATTTTTTTTATTTAAACTTGTTTTGTTATATAATCGCGACTCGAATTTTGATATCTCTTTTACAGAACCGATTTTGTATTCAAATTTCAACTCCTAATTGATATTTTGTTATTGTTTACAGTTTAAATATAAGTATAAATAATTTAGTGCTGATAAGGGAATATATTTATTAAGCTTATAAATATTTAATTTTTTTTATTTATACATTTTTTGGGGCTCGACATATGACTTTCAATCGACTCTCGATCGACTTTCAATCGACTCTTGATCGACTTTCAATTGATTTTCGATCGACTCACAGCGTATTCTCAATCGACTCTCACATATACTCGATCGGCTCTTATACAAGTCTATCCTGCCTATTCCCGTGGGAAAGAGGCGTGACAATTTGATTGATTGATTGATTGTTACAGAAGTGATTTTGGCGATGCAATCAATGATTTTGGATGCTGATGAAAATGTTTTAAAAACTTTTTTAAAGATTTGGAGAGTTGACCATTACATAGAAAGATCCTCTAAATACCATTATGGAAAGTTCCATGCCACGATACTGACACAACCCACTGCGCTTCCCTTACATCCACATTCATATTATATTAAGATATATAGTAATTTAAAAAAAATGTTTACAATTTTTATTAATATTGAAAAAATATTTAAAAAAAGCTCACCTTGTGGTGTAGACACCCAAATCAAAAGCCCCCGGTGCAGAATCAAAGATATTTTGGTACAGAACCAGTACCAATATATATTTTATATAGGTTGTCATGTTTCTATGATACAAGCAAATTTAGTAGCTTGGTATCAAATAGGAGATTTTTTACATTTTTATACTAAACTACTTGAAGGGCCCCTTGTATTATAGAAACAGGGCGACCAAAGTACATATATAAAAGATACATGGCTACTGGTAAGTTGTTTTAAACTGGGGAATCTTGGTTTGCGTGACCATTTTACCACCACCACACCACGCAACATTAAAAATACTCTGCAACATTGTATTACGTTTGTAGTAAGAGGAAAGGACTTTGTTATATAAAAGAAAGTACATATTATTATGTGCTTTTAACATTGTGATAAGTCGTTTTGTGTTCAGGAAATTACCGTATACTTATTTTTAAGTAAGTTCTAATTAGGTACTTAAAATTATACATAAACGAAGATAAATAATTATTAATATAGGGTCTTTACATATGAAATTACTATCCTGCGGAACTGGCTATATCTAATAAAAAATATTTTTGTTTCGATATGAATTTCTAATTTCAATTGAATTTAAATTTAAAACATGGTTTAAATTATTACACCCAGCTTATTGGAGCATGTGTTTTTGCGCCGTGTGGAGTTATAACTCTCAGACCGTGGGGACCAAGTGCACATTAAATTTTTAAGGCGTTGTCAAAACAGTTTATCAACATCTCGGGGGACAAGAGAGCTGGGCAATATTTGGGTTAAAAGATCAGCATTGCCATCCAGTGCGGCAATGCTGCCAGTATCTTTGGCACTTTGTCCCTTGGTACCGATTTGGAACAAGTATATTATTTATATTATATCCCTTTCCTAGTTTTAGTTTTCTATTTAAACGATTAATTAAACATGGTTTATCATTTTTAAATGAGTTTTTGTTTATTGATTAGCGTTATATTTACATCCACAATTTTTACCATTGATGCTCTTCTGTTATGGGCACTGCGGCCTCCAGCTTTTTTAAAGAATACCTTTCTTAATCTTTATCATTATTATTACATCTTCTTTCAACTTACATTTATTACGCACAATTGTATTCTTAACTCTATCCGCAAAAGCTATCTATCCTACATTATGACCACATTTCAACAGCAATTACACTTTCATGCTTCATCAGCCATACCCAGCATTCCATGCATGAATGTAATGGCAAGCATAGGGCCTCGAATCTCTTGATAAATTTGACGTCAAAAAGCAGTGAAATTGCGTTGCACTTATATTTGACATCTTCCTAACCAATCAGCGAACCACAAATCAATGGGTAAACTACGTTGATTTGTCAGTTACTAATTGTGATTGGGAAGCGGGGATCTGTGTCAGGATCGTGGCAAGTGACCTGTGGGAAAAAGACGTGACCATTTGATTGATTTATTGATAAATATTTATAATAGTGCCCTTTTGAAATACAAAAGTCGAAGTGAATGGCGCGGTCTACAAGAGATACTTGTATGTGTCCGGCAGTGGATGACCAAGGGATGATTTCAAGAGACAAAATAAAACAACATATATATAAAATAGATTTTTATATACTTTAAAATAATAACTATTACACTTAAGTTTTAAAAATATGTTTGAAACTATACTTAGCAGTCGCTTAAAAAGTTATAACAATATATAGTTAATAAACAGTGTGCAATTATGGAACGATACAATGAAAATACAATAAAAATTATGAGTACAATGAAATTTTTTATTGTCATAAATATTATATATATACTATATACTAAAATATCAAACTCAGCATATTTTAGTATAATTTGTTTATGACAAATAAAAAGGTCATTCTTGACAATATTATATACGCTTTCACCTTACACTTACCATTATATTATTACGAGTATCAATGAATATAAATAAATATATAAAAAATAATATGTAAAAGTAAAAAAAAATTATCATCTTGGTGAATTTAAAATCCTAATACGTCAATAAAAATTATATTACCTTAGATTTAAAAGAATTTACTGTTGATACTTTATAAATTAGTAATGAAGGTTTTATAAAAAAATTCAGTCGCTAATTGCGTGACCATTTGAATGTTGTAATGACTTGTATGAAGAGAATTGTGGTTGTGAAGGAACCAAGGGAGTTGTGTCAGGATCGGGGCAAGTGGCGCTCCATTGTCTCTGCCTATCTCTGTGGGAAATGGGGCGCGACAACTGGATTGATTGATATTATACTTTCATTGAATATACTTAAACCTGATAAAACAAACTTATTAGGATTACATTAACTTTTAAAATATAATGGAATTACAACTAAATTAATAATATGGTATAAAAATAAGCCTAAAGTTGGAAAAAATTAACTTGTCTTTTCCATTCTTATTCCTAATTAATTTGGTCTTAGCTTATATAAAGACCTTAAATATATAATAGTATTTATAAAATGAAGTAGAATACTTGATTTTTATGGGTCTACGCATTTAGAATTTAAATCAGAAGGGTAGGCGATATCTGACCTGGGGAAATCTAAGAGCGCCGATGACTGAAAAAACCTATTGCCACAGTCGCCATCATTATGCCGGTCGGATGTACTATCACGCTTCACTTGAAGGATCCAAAGTTGTTTAGATAGATAGTCTGCGAAATGGCCTTTTTGACGTGGTCTTAGTAATTCACGTCGCAGCGTTATATAGTATATAGTACACGGACATCGCATTAATAAACATTTAAATTATAATATATTAATACTAGTAATATATTTGTAACTAAAAATCGATGAATGTGTTTAAAATAACTTCAGAAGGTCTTGCTTTAAAATGCTCCTTTTCTTTACAACTAATAGTAGATTTATTCCTTAGGTAAGGCACTGTCACTTTTGCCTCTAGAATAAACTTTAATTCCTGTTCTCGTTCCCAGCATTCTGTTTAATAAACTTTGTTTAGCTTTGCGACGTAAAGTGAACACTTCTTTACATAGTTCATGAAAAACATTACCAATCTGATTCACTTGTTCTGCAGCTGCCACTTCAGAAAAACTGCAATCGAAATCTTTCGCCAGTATCTCCCCTTCTTCGGGACTCACCTGAAAGAAAGTCGCAGTTATGGGTGATTAAGACATTCAAAGCAATTTTATGCACGAGGAATAATTAAAACTGATTTTTTATATTATTTATATTATACAATGTTTAGCTTCGGACAGATACCGTGCCTAATAATCCTTAAAAGTACGGTCCGACAGTTAACAATTTATTCCTAGTAGTTCGTTAAGTGGTCAAAATTGTTGGTCATTATTTTATTGAGGGTTGACATATGAAAACAACCCGTCTGACGTTAAGCTGGGGTACGATCCATAACTGGAGGCTACTAGTAACAGTAGCCTCCAGGCATTAACGTCGGCCTACATAAATGCGTCTGAACCACTTCACGGCCTGTACACTTGAAATGGAAACGGCTTGTAAGTTGCCGATTTTATAGGCCGGCATAGTCGATGGGACTAAATAACTGCAGGTAGCAGCCGCCTCTATCATGGACCGCACTGCAGCCTAGCATCAGGCGTGGTGCTATGATATTTCGAGCCTCAATAGAAAAAGAAAACATTTTAAACACGTTATATTTACTGAATACAACCTAAATAATAATCATCATGATCAATTTTTCGCCTCAATTTTTATATGAATACGCAGAGACAACAGAGAGAGGTCTATCACGCCTTTTTCCCACAGGGATAGGCAGAGGCAATGGAGCGCCACTTGCCACGATCCCTAAACAACTCCCTCGCTTCCTTCACATTCACAATTATCTTCATACAAGCTCTATTAAACATATTTTTTAATTCTAGTTATTTTTTTTTAAATTTTGCTATTTTTTGAATGGAATGGAAAAACTCACACATAACTGGTCCCCGGTCGCATTTTTAATATTCAAATCATCTTGTTTTATAATAACTTAAAAAAGCGACTGTGGTAAATAGTGCAAACCGGAAACCTAGTTTCTGTTCAAAAACCGCTTACCTTACCTTATCTTTGATATGTTTTATGGTCGTCCTGTTTCTATGATACAAGCACGTTTAGTGTAGAAATGTAAATATTGTATAATATTGATTTTAAATAAAACTCACTTGTCTTAAATGAACCATATCAGCTTTATTCCCGACCAGAGTAAGTGGGCAATCAGGTTGAAGTCTTTGTTTGACCTTTCGAATGTAGTTGAAGGATTCTCGGTCTGTTATCGAATATACAAGGAATAAAGCGTCAGCCCATTGAGATACGTCGCTACCAGGTAGATCGTCCAAGCTCTGAAAATAATAATTCAGGTAGATATACAACTGTTTAAAATTATTAAAATTTACTGAAATGATATTGAAAGGTCTAAAGCAGAGGTTCCCAAACTTTTTTCCTTATAGACCATTTTTAAAATTTTGCTGGTTCTGGTGGACCACCCCTGCAGCTACATTTCTATCATCTTCCTAAAACTCGACCAAAACGTCCTTTGTAAGACTCGACACGTTGTACTGAATATGGAATACGCTTTTTAAAATATTCCTATAATATTATCTGTCTACATAGATAGGTGAAGTCAAATGAATATTTTAGTTCTTCACTATCGAAACCAGATAACTTTTAGTGGACCCCGCATACGAATTGTGAATCCCCCCATCTTTTTGCACGCCAACGTAGACCTGTCTCCCGTAGACCTGGACCACTTTGGATATCAATGGTCCAAAGGTATTACATCCGAAAACATGCGTGCATTGGTGAATTACTGAAACGTGTTTAATTTTTAATAAAATAAATCTGCACAACGTCTATGCATAGATGTAGTGCCACTTGATGCGATCCTGACACAGCTCTCTAGCTTTTTTTGTGACCCAATATATGACAGCACTACGCCTGAATTGAGTGCGGTCCATAAATGGAGGTGATTGCTACTTACAGTTAAATAAGTGTAAGTAGCAGTTATTTAACATCCACTATGGTGGCCAAGTTGAATAGTCCTATTTTACGATAATTTAAATATATAATTAAGCTTACAACGTATAAATATTTCACATACCTTGGGACACGTATCTAAAAGCTCATATAGTACAGGCTCCCCATCCAATAATCCTTCATATTTATATTTAATGTCTGGAAAAACAAATTATAAAATTGATAATTAATTGTTATAATTTATTACTTTCGTATTGGCGGTCATAAATATATGACCTCAGACCTGTGGCGTAGCGTGGAAGTCGGCCGCCCGGGGCGGAAGTCAGCCGCCCGGGGCGGAAAAAAAATTTGCCGCCCCCTTATTTAGGAGTTTCAATCATAGGTACAACAGAAATATGAATTTCAGGTTCAAATTTCTACGATTTATTTTATTTTATTTTTTAATTTTGCCGCCCCCTAAATGTGCCGTCCGGGCGGGCCGCCCCCTCCGCCCCCCCACGCTACGCCACTGCCTAAGACTGCCTAATTACAGAATGTAATGTTTTTTTTATTATCTTAAGATGAATATAACATTTATAGTAAATAGTGTCAAAAGATTTTACGGTGTCAGAAGATTCTATAACTTTCGGAAAGACTTTGTCGAGAAGAAACCATAAGAGCTCGACATCATTTTCTGTCAAAAGGTCAAACGTGATTAGTAATTTATTAATAACTTAACATATTAAAATAATAATAATCAATCAATCAAACTGTCACGCCTTGTCTCTGCGTATCCCACGGGGATAGGCAGAGACAATGGAGCGCCACTTGCCACGATCCTGATACAACTCCCTCGCTTCCTTCACATCCACAATTCTCTTCATACAAGCTCTAAGGTTATGGGCACTAGGCAACCTTTTGATCGGAAAACACCCTCCTGGGCCTGCCTTGTTTAACGCATCCATCCACATCAGATTAATAAATTGCTTTCGTCAATCTACTTTCACTGATCCTTTCTATGTGCTTAAACCATCGAAGCATTTCTTTGTCAATCCTTCTTCTTTCAAACTGCATCTATCTCGCACTGTGCTATTTCTTATTCTATCCGCTAATAATAATACCAAGTTCTAAATATAACAAATTCACAAAAGCATTCATAATTTTCGGTAACTTAATGTGGGCAATGTCTTTTATTTTCATTTTAGTAATAATGTTTTTGAGTCGGAGGTTAATTAAAATAAATAACATTTCTGTATATATGTACCTTGTTGGTTGTCATATTCGCCTATATATCTTCTAGTCAGGAATCGAACTGTTAATGCTGGAAAACAAAAAGGCGAGTAAATAATTTTGTTACTGTACATTGGGACTACGTTATCATCCCCTAGTAACCATTGTATTATCTGCAAGAGTCACTGAACGACAATAATATCGATAGTAAGCATGTATATTATGTTAAAAATTACATATTAAAAAGACCTTATCGTTTTGTAATGAACCAGGTTTTGTTTACCTTAACCTTTTGTTAACCTTAAGGTGCTAGACCAGTTATATTTTTGGAGATGGACAAATCAGAATTTTATAAACGATTATTAAAATAATAATTGAAGTGCACGACTCCTTCCCAAAGGGATAGTTAAAGACAATGGATCGCCACTAGCCACGATTCAGACATAATTCCCTCGCTCAATCAACAATCCTCTTCATTCACGCTCTACGGTTTGGAACACAAGCACCTCAGCTTTTATTTCAAAATAGTTATTAAAAATTCTTTAAGCTATGTTTGTCGGTATATTACAAATATTTTCATATGCATTGTTTTTGTAATTAATAATCAATAAAAATATTTTTATTTGTCAAATAGTACTTTTATTTTATTTTGGTACGACCGCAGATCATATAAGTATATCATCTAAGATTATATTATATGATCTGAGGGTATACATAAAGCAATACTCAGCCTTATGTTAAACCAGAGTAAATAGAGGCGACTGCTACTACAATTAAACAACTGCAAGTAGTAGTCGCATCCACTAGACTAAATCCAGGAACTTTCAAGCGATTCCTGAACTGCGACGAAGTCACTTTATGATCTGTACATTTGAAAAGCATGGATCGCAAGATCGCTAATTATGTCTATTATGGCTAATAATGTCTACCTCTCTTATAAATGCAATATTCAAATTAAAATAGTTAATAAATATTTAAAATAACTGCAACAATGTAAAATTGTTACAATTCATATGTTTGTTAATTTATTGCTTTGCAAATATGAATCCGATAAATGTTTCAGTTCATAAATAGTTGGCTCCAATAACTACCTATTAATTGTTCAAACTGGCACAGCATACAGTAAATAATGGTTTACATTATATTGATATTTCAATATTATCTTAAATTTTCATTTTAACTACGTTATAAGTGAAATTTTCATTTTAATTAACGTCACTAGTTATTAAATAATGTCACTAGTTAGCTAAAAAAACGACTGTCGCCGTGATCGATTATGCCGGGCGAAGGACTGCAATAAACTCTGGTTAATTTTAACAGCCCCACGAACTTTAAGAAAGATATAAAGAATTTAGGAATACAAAAACTAATATTTTCTTAGTTTGATTAATGAATTAAACAAATTTTATGCGGCTTACTATCGCGTTTATTTTGGTTATTTGGTTATTTATTTTAGTTAAATATTTTATTTTATTATACCGATGTTTCGAGAGCTTTGCAGCCAACGTGGTCACGAAAAATCTGGGGTGTTGGGTTGATGCTGTTAATCTTTCCAAAACTACCCTGTTTGATGTTTTGATTTTGTTTTTCTGAGCCCGGTTTAATTCAATTTTTTGCAAAAATAACTGACAGTGTCATCTGATTTGGCAGTTTGCTGGACTTGGGACTTGAGTTTATGTATTATTGGGTCCCAGGTGTTAGATAATCGCCAACTACCTTCTCTATTGAAATTAGGATGTTTTTTTAATCTCAATAGCCTGGCGTACCATTCTGGGTATCAGTCAACTTTCTTTTGCGAGGATCTTCGGATTGTCGAAACGGATGTAGTGGTTGGCGCCGTTCTCTTGATTCTCACAAACCTCGGAATAATAAAATAAAATATTAAATAAAAAACAAAACATATTTATTAAATAACATATAATGGAAAAAACACATTGATTATATTGAGAAGAATTTTAAGAAATCTAAATTATCACTTTTTTCACATCTTTCCTTAGCTGTCGCATATTTAAACCACTAATCATACTCGGAAATAAATAAACATAATATGTTATTACTCAGAGAAGCAAACATAAGTCATATAATACCACTTCTAAAGTCAATTTAGAATAATATCGGGTATCAAAATATGCCCTTCATGTCATTTCGTCTGCCAGAATTCGTCTCGCATTTCCAGCAGTTCCTATCATATGTCCTTCACCTTCCTTGTGCAACTGCCAAACTAATTCATCTTATGTTAAAATTCTCATGTCGCTATCACATTTTGGCTATCGAAAATATTTTCAGACCTTTTAAATGCTATTGGCAGTGTTTTAATCGTTTACAAAAATACCATTATATGTTTACTTTTCTTTATTATTTTATTATATTATGTCTCTGCCTATATCTATGAGAAAAAGGCGCGACAATTTGATTGATTGATCGATTGATATTTTTTAAAATATTTATATTACATTACCAATAAATGGTATGCAAAGTAATAAAAGGGTATTGGCATAAAATAGTAGGTGTACTCTATTAAAGCACTATCCATGTTGACCTGGTCGATATTCTTTGTCATTCCGTGAATATGATTAACTCCGGATTCCCCAGAGCTTATGAACTCCTTAAGTGACAGAAGGTTGTAACTATTCTATTATTTTATGGTATTTTTATTGGTCTATTAAAAATACAGCTTATTTGAAACACTAAAAGGTAGACTTCTCTCAGTTAAACCTAAATTGAGGTTATTTGTAAAAATCTCTAATATGAGTAATATACGAGTATTTTATTTTACCCTGGCAAGTTGCCGGTGTACTTCAGATTATTTTTCCTTCTTTATTTACAATATGTACTGTCACCTCATTCAGGAATAAGGTGTGAGTTATTTTCATTTCGTATTTCGTGTTATGATAAAGGAATAAATTAGATAAATGACGATTTATAAATCAGAGGCGAGTGAGAAGAAGTTCTTATAAAAGTCCGTCGTGCCTAGTATGAAGTGAATTGTGACTCTTAAAGATGCAAAGATGCAAAGGATCGTCAACATTGACGCGGTGTTCCGTTGTCTCTGTCTATCCCTGTAGGTAGGATATACGAGTATAATACTAACAGTCTGCTGTAGCGCCTTCTTTTAATTATCTATTTTGACATATTAGCAGGATTGAAATAAAAGCATTGTATTGTAAACTCAAGAACATTTACTAAATAAATTAGAAGGTTTATAACCATGAAAATGAAGCAACAGAATGCAACAGAAAACTGCTATAAATCGGATGAAACTATACGGCGTTACTATGTACGAAATTCTAAACCATTACTAATGAATAATCGGAATTTAGCTATAAATAATTTTGCAACGTTCAATGGCATTCAGGAAATTGTAATTAAATACTACAATATGTTCGTACATAAATCAAATAATAAACGTTGCTAATTCGAGAATGTTTTCAGCATCGACTCTATTGTAGTTACATTTGTTTTATGTGTTAGGCATTGAACTATTTATATAGTATATGTAATGGACCTATATATTCAAATACAGAAGTCGCGTGACTATTATCTTATATATTATATATTTCTTATGAATGCACAAAAATTACTTTTTTTATAGACCACAGAAAAAAAATGTTTTAAATATATATAATTTCCCCCAAAAAATTAAACACGCGTTAACATGTTTTAAGTCAATTTAGTACCAAAAAATGACGTTTGACTGTATAGAAATATTTAAATTCAATTTTAAATGTAGTAAGACCGTATTAATAAGAGTTTCGCTTATAAATTATGATATTTATAAGCGGATATTTTGTCATTCTGAGCATGAAATTTCATTCTTAGTACTGCCTCAAGTAGCTTAGATGCCCAGTTTTGAGAGGTTTTCAGATCAGCCAAACCCAGCAGATGATTTCTAACCATCATATAGATAGCTCTCTAGGTACTTTTTAAGATAACCTCATAGTAGTATTAGGGTATCTTAAAAGGTGTAGGTAGACCTAAGGCATTTTTTTATATAGTATCTTGACATCTGACATCGTATTGCATTTTAGTAAAAATTACCGTATATTTACAGCATATATTTATGCGGACGGCATCTGTGGCAGATGTGGTGACCTGACTATTTTTTTTCAGTCGTCGGCATTTTTGGACCTCTAACATGCTTTTCACTAGGCAGGTCGAGGTCAGGTGTCAAGTCACAATAGTAAAAAAGGGGCGGCCCAAGAGTGCCGATGACCGAAATAATCGCCTCAGTTTACGGTACTCAGTCTTCGGTACCATCATTCGCAGTTACGGGATCAATTTGAAAGCTGCTGGAGATAATCGAGGGTTCAAATCGCAGCCTTTGGAGCAAAGTCCAACTTAGTATATCTATAGCATTTATAATGACTACTATATGCGAAATTAGATATAGGAATTGTGATTAGCAAACAAAGGAGAAAGTTGAATGGTAAAAAATTACTGGAGTATAGGGGTCACAAAGTTTTATTTTATCTTCTATCATAAAATTAATTGCAAAGTGAAAAGAATTGATAATAAAAAATAAAAAAATACAAACAAGCTGTTAGTAACGCAAAAGAAGGTCAATGCATGACCATTATCGCAACAAATTGTCACATTAACGTTAAAAATAACTTCGAGCCAAAATTATCTGGAAATAAGAGCAAATAAACGTCTACCGAATTACTATCCCACATTGATTAAAATATCAAACCAGAAAGGAAAGTTGTAAACAAACGACGGACGGCTGTAAAGTAAAGACGTAATGTGTAAATAAATTCCACGTTTTGACGTGAACAGGGAACCTCGCCAAGACTAAAACTAGCGGCTAATTAGAGGACTTGCGAGTTAATATTCTTCACATTCGCAAATCCATGTTTAAAGCATTTAAAAACAATAAATTAAAAAATAATAAAATTTTATGAGTTCGACCTATGACAGCAACCAGCCTGATGTTAATAGAGGCGATTACTATTACAGTTAAAGAACTGCAAATAGCAGTCGCATCCATTATGCTGGTCTAAATAGCATACCCCGAAACACGACTAAGTCACTTCACGGCCTGTAACTTGTAAGTGGTGGTACTACCCTGGACCGGTAAGCTAGGTAAATGACCACCAACTGTCTGACTGCGTACCAATTTAAAATAAACAAACATGGAGCAAATATCTGCCTCTTTTTTTAAATACTTGTGAATTATAACCTAATCATTAAATATTACAAGTCAATGCTATGAAACAAATGTTTGCTCCGACTGGGAATCCGAACTGTTTTCCAAAAACGCCAAATGTTGGAGTGCCGTCCATGAATGGAGGTGACTGCTATTTGCAGTTGTTTTTATTGTGACACGACATTTGAGCTCGACCCTCCTGATGATAAGCAAGAGGAGATTCAAGAGTGACGTCGACTGAAACAACCAAGTTAGTTCATGGCTGCCTTAGTCGCCGTCAATATGCCGGCCAGATGTGCTTTTTCACGCATCGCTTGAAGGATCCAAGGCTATAGGATAGAGAGAACACATGGGCTGACAAAGCATTCCACTTGTCGATTGTTCTAAACAGAAAAGACGCACCGAACTTTTTAGTTCGACTGTGGGTTCGGTCGACAAAATGCGCTTGCTGCCCCTGACCAAGCAGGCGAAGCCTTGGCGCGGACAACCGCCGCAGAACCGCACCTTGTTTAGGATGCCAAGTTTCCCGCTCAATGTGATCCCTATGATTCAGGTCGCTGCGAAGGGACATCCCTAAGATGTCAGTCTGTCCGAAGTACCGAGGGAGATGTTATAAAGAGAAGAAAGGGGGATAAAAGTTAAATAGTTGCAGCCACATCCACTATGCCAACCCAGTTGCAACCGGTAACTTACAAACTTTTTAAAATTAATTCCAATGCTCATTTTAACAGGTTCAGTCGTTTAATAATCGCAATAATATATCTATTTATATTTAATATGAAATAAAATCCCGAAAGCATTTAGTACAAGTGAGATTTTAAATCAATGTAATTGTTTGAATAACAAGAATAAGGCCCTTGTTTATGTTTAGTTACGCTTAAAACACAAGTATGAGTTATTAGCCCGAAATGAGCTCTTTTACAATATCTTGTTACAATAATAGTATTTCTCTTATTATTATCGTCTATTAATAAATGTAAACTTTGAAGTGTGATATAAATGTTATGTTATTATGTTGTGTTATTTCGCGCATATTGAAATAATGTTTTAAGTTATTGGACACACGACACCTGACCAGCTTGCCTGATGATAAGTAAGGGGAAGTTCAAGAGCGTCGGCGAGTGAAAAACTCGACGTAGCTCACGGATGCCTCAGTTGCTTTCAGTATACAGGCCAAAGTCACTATCTAAGGTTATAGGATAGAGAGAATAAATAAACTGGTAAAGCATTCCAAAGGGTCCTTCCTTTCAACAAAAACAGATTTTAAAAATAAAATATTGTTTCTTGTTCAAATCGGGAACATTGTTAAAAAGGAGAGGTCTGCAGGTCCCATAACTATAGAGCTTGTATGAGAAGAGAAGTGTAGATGAGTAGGACAATTAGATTTAGGATATTCACAATTTTTGAAGCACGCTTTATATTTTTAATCAATCAATCAATCCATCAAATTGTTTCGTCTCCTCCCCACTATCCCTGGCAGAGATAAAGGAGGGCAACTTGCCACGATCCTGACATAACTATTATTATTTTTAACTAAACAGAAAATCTAGTTTTCTAAAATATAATAAGACATAGAGTAACTCGTGTAATTGACGATACACGTGGCGCTATGGTTTTAATTATAACATTAGGCCGTTACTCGCAAAGTCCCGGGTTTGATTTCTGTTCGGAGCAAAAATTTAATTCATAGCTTTGAATATTAGAATTTTTTGTTGCTAAGTAAAGGCAAATATTTGCTTCGGGTCTGCTTGTCTAAAAATCACAAGGAGTAGTGCCCGGTTTGCTGATCCGAGGTAGGGTACCACCACTTACAAGTGTACAGACTGTGAAGTGCCTTAGTCGCGTTTCGGTCTTAACTGGGTCAGCATAGTGAATGTGACTGTTACTAGTAGTTAAATATTTCATTAATTGATTGATCCTCAGTCAACATTCCTTGAGATGACGGTGACAGGACGTGTTATTATTTAAAATAAATACTCATTTTTTAATAAAATACGCCAACCGATACTATAATTACAATTATTATACGCATATTTATTTTTATATTTGTAAACTACTTCAGAGCGGAAGTGCTTAGAGCGTCAATAATGTATATGAACGTATTAAAATCTATGAACAGTGACTCAAATTCATTTTAATTTATTAATGGTTTCCAAATGTTATATGTAGACTTGTATATGAAAAGGCTTAGCTGGACTGTTATCAAATTAAAGACCTGGAGTACCTTATGATGAACTATGAGGATGCAAGTGATATAACTTATGGTACTTATACTAAAGTTGTTTCTTAATATAAGTCTTAGCTGGACTGTTATCAAATTAAAGACCTGGAGTACCTTATGATGAACTATGAGGATGCAAGTGATATAACTTATGGTACTTATACTAAAGTTGTTTCTTAATATAAGTCTTAGCAGGACTGTTATCAAATTAAAGACCTTTAGAACTTGATGATGAACCATGAGGAAGCACAGGATATTTCAGAGACATTACTATGGTGCTATGACTAAAGTCGTTTCAAGTGTTCAATTCGGGAATTCCTTTAAAATTTTAAATATTTTACATTGCAAGTTTTTAATATACAAATAATATGATTTACTTGTACGACTGTATCAGTAACTAGTAATACGCGTGCTCTATATGTATCTATGTTGTAAGGTACATAGTGGTTCTTTTATTGTTATAGTAAAAGATTCATGGTGATTCGAGATTGCCAAACGTAATTAATTTATACGGCTGCCTGCGATTCAATGTTACAATAATACATTTCCTACACACTAATTATTATTAGAGCTTGTATGAAGAGAATTGCGGATTTGAAGGAAGCGATGGAGTTGTGTCAGGATCGTGGCAAGTGGCGCTCCATTGTCTCTGCCTATCCCCATGGCAAAAAGGCGTGACAATTTGATTAATTAAATATTATTATTATCAATCAATCAATTCGTCATGCCGTTTTTCCCACAGGGATAGGCAGAGACAATGGAGCGCCACTTGCCACGATCCTGACACAACTCACTCGTTTCCATCACATCCACAATTCTCTTCATACAAGCTCTTTTTTTATTGTTTTATTTCTGCCTAGTCGCATATGGTGGCTAAACTCTGTCAACTTTCAAGTTGATCCCGAAACGTGACTGAGTATCAGAATCGGAAATATACCTAGCCTATAAAATACGTCGGTTTGCAAAGTAACATACGCAATATAATTAAAATTTAGTACCCGTATGGAAAGGCGAGAGTGCGTGCAATAGCAAAACAATTCGATTATGTCGGCAAATAATGTAATACGTGGTGAATTTGGCTCGATTCGGGGCGTACTATGGGGGATCAGTGTCCAGTGACGGCTCTTCACTTTGAAAATCAGTGCATTTAATTATTAATAAGAATGACTAAAGTGGCAGACACCAGACAAGCAAGCTGAGTTTATTAGGCAGATAATAAAGCACGTGGAGTAGATGGCCAAAAAGTAGCGTAGGTAGTCCACCCATAAGACGAACTCACAACCTTTATAGTAGCTGGGAAAACCGTCGGAGTTTACTTCCTAAGGAAATTAAATTGAAATGTGTAAATGTGTCAAATAAATATTTTATCAAAATATAATTTTATTTACTTTACTATTAAGATACAATGTACTCGTAAAATACTAATAAAATAATGAATATTTTATTAGTGTTCTTAATAACAAATAAAAGTGTGGTAAACATATATGTGGTCAACCAATAATATCCCTGATGGTACGTACGTTCCATTGAAACTGAAATAACTTTTATTTATACATCTTACGTTTCCATTATCCCTGAAACATACTTTTCATTCGTCCTATACCTCGTAGGGCAATAATATTTATTTAAATCTTACGAAAATTATTTCATCAATTACGTTAGTAATGAAATATTTTGTATTGCTCGGGTAGTCTAATTTATCTTGTTAAAACGATTTTACTCTTTAGTAGTACCTAAACTCAATAAGTCACCTAATAAGTTTTATAGTAATTAAACTGAATTGTGAGTTTTTAAAATATAACTTTAAGCTTTTATTTGTTATATTTATGATTAGATTCAATATTGCAAATATTTGTTGTAAAAGTGGAGGCGAATATTTGCTCCGGGTCTGGTTGTTTAAGAGTGGTAGGCAGGGGTTTCCAGTCTGCCAATCCGGGGTAGTAGCACCCTGAACTGGTGTGCCAACCAATACTCCACGCCTGCCGTCATAACATAACATAACCATTAAAAATACTAAAATGCTACATCATTGTTATCTATAAAGAAGAAAGATTTGATTAGTTGTATGTTTGTTATGATTTCTAGAAAATCGGACCTATGCCTAATGGCTATAATCACAGCTTGTATAAAAATAATTATGGATGTGAGGGAAGCAGGGAAGTTGTGTCAGGATTGTGGCAAGCGGCGCTCCATTGTCTCTACCTATCCCTGTCGGAAAATAGCGTGACAATTTTATTGATTGATTAGATATTGTTTGTAACTGTAAAGTAGAATACAACCAAGGCCTTTATTAAGCTAGACAGACCGTAGACAGAACATCATTTGCCAAGTCTGCCGACCCGAGTATTATAATTTTCAAGTCTACAGACTATAAAGCGACCTAGTTGCGTTTCGGGATCAGCTTGAAATTACCGGTTCCAAATAGACCAGCACAATTAGTTGGCAGTATATTTAACTAGAAAGTAGCAGTCGCATCTATTGTCGGGGTGCAGTCATTTGTCGAATCACAACAAAAATATTTATTACTAATTAAATAATATAGAAAAGTTACTGCAGTAAATGTATTTTGCAAATATCGTTACGGCTATGTTTATTACTGGAAAACAGTTTATATTTTAAATCGAAGTTATTTGGCAGTAGCTATATAAACACGTGTTAATGTGCTGGTCATTAATCATTGCAGTTTCCTTTCTATATTATCCCATTCACGGCGGTTCAACACGAGCGTGCAATTTCAATTCAAAAATACCCACTTCTCGCGTAATCAGCTTTTTGGGATAAAGACTGTATTGTGCATAAAGCATGCATACTACGCGCCAAAACCACTCGTGAATTGATTTAATTAGTCGGCTTTGATAATGAGACAAAGTTGGTGGTGTATTTCGACAATCGCTAAAAATACTTAAATATACTAAGTATATTTTCTTTTTCTATGGTGACATCATTGCGGGGAGTGGAGTTCGATTCCTGGTCAGAGCAAATATTCGTTTTATAGCATTTGTTTGTAAAATTTTTATTTAAAATTTAATTAATAATTAACAATTATTTGTTTAAATAAAAAGAGGCAGATAATTGCTCCGGGTCTGTTTGTCAAAGTGGTGACCAAAGTATATAAATATATCAAAAATACATAAGTACCGTCAAGTGGTGTTATAAGCCGGAAGATTATGGTTTGCGTGATCAATACTCTACCACTGGACCTCGGACCACTTTGAACTCCTTAAAAGTTGTCTGAGATAATGAATTACGTGACATTACATCAAATCAGTAATCGTGTTTTTATTTTGCTGTGATTATAATATTTATATTGAATCCATGAAAAGATATTATTATACTATAAACCGATAATTTTCTCATTTCCTCATTTTAAGCATGATCATGATTTTATTTTTTTATTATTGTGACTTGCCTGATGGTAAGCAAAGAAAAGTCCAAAAGCGCCGACGACTGAAAAATTCTACGATCGTTTCAGTCGGCCTGTTTGATTGTTTTATGTTATTAACTAAGCCGGTCAAGGCATTGCTTTGATTTTTTTGTTATTAACTTTTGTATAGTGTAAATTATTATTTCCTTAATGATAGAAGTCAATATTTTGCATGTTGATGGGGTATATATATATATATATATATATATATATATATATATATATATATATATATATATATATATATATATATATAATAGTATATATGATCCCACAATCAATAAAATTGTCACGCCTTTTTTCCACCTGAGATAGGTAGAGACAATGAAGCGCCACTTGCCACGACCCTGACAAAACTCCCTGTATAGGAAAAACTATATGCTGGAACCTTTAAGCAAAGCGTAAAAAAAGTGACGACGACTGAGATATCATTTGTCGGCACTTTTACACCTTGACCATTAGGCAAGTCGACGTAAAATGTCGAGTCTCAATAAAAAAGACACAGGATTTGAGAGGATTTGGGTACATTGTTGGTATTTGCTCAGTCCGTCCAATTTTACTAACCTATTTAGGTGCTAAACCGTGAACTGAGTTGTGAGATTAAGAGTTGTCGGCATTCAGCGAGACTGACCGTCCAGCGAACGCGACTTCTCCCTGAAGACGTAAACCATATTAATTTTGAAACATTCACACATTTATTACCATGTATCATAATTATTAGAGATATATTTTTATCGTATTAGAATATAATATTCAGCCTGAGTTTCTATATTTCAAATCACAGTAAAAATTGGAATTAGCTAAATCGGATTATTTTATTGTTGTAAATTAAAATAAATAGTTGATGCAAGTTTCATTAATTTATTTATACAATTTAGTTTTATAGAATGAATGATTCATTTATTGTTGAGGATGTACATATTAAATTTCTTGTTTATTAGATACTTCTTACTAGAAACTATAAACTTAATAGACAAAAAAGTTCAATTATTAATAATAATAGTGCAAGCAGGAAACAGATATTACGGCAGGAAATGCCGTAATATCTGTGGCTAAATCCCATATTGGGATGAGATATTAAAATGTTTAGTATGATTTGTTAAGAGAAAACGCCGAACTCTCAATTAACTTATATATTAGATTTTTAACTTATATTTACTTGACTAACTGCTTAAAATATATATCATCATTATCATCAGTCAAAAGGCGTCCACTACTGAACACAGGCCTCCCTCTTAGAATCCATTTCGAACGACAAGATGCCAGTTGCATCCACCGGTTATTCATGACTTTCACTATGTCGTCAGTCCACCTACGCTGCGTCTTCCGGTTCGTGGTCTCCGCTCTAAAACCCTTCTTCCCCATCGGTTGTCGTTTTTCGTGCGATGGATATTTTTTTGTTATTAAGACGCGACATCTGACGTCGAGCTTCCTGACTGCAAGCAAGTGGAGTTCCAAGAGCATTTGCGGCTGAGGCAATCGTTTCATTCTGTTTGATGCTGTTTCACGCTTCGCTTGAAGTATCAGATATTATAGGATAGGGAGAACATATATCATATAATCTCGTAAGCATTCCACTTGTTGATTGTTTTACGGAGAAACGACGCGCCGATCCTTTGAATTCGATGGCCGTTTTGGTGGACAGAATGCGGATACTTCCTCTGGTCACGGGTTTAAAAATACGAGGCAGGGACAAAGTTAAAGAACTCCTCAGAACATTCTCCGTGTTGACTAACTATAATATAATAGTGGAATATCTAAAAGTTGTTTTTTTAATAATGTAACGTTACAATCGGGTATAATTGGCATGTCTATCGTTTATATAATAATTAACGTTATAATGCCTCCATAAAACTTGGTTTCAAAGAGTGACGTCACAACTTTATTAGATTTTAAGGTGACCTGCTAATATTAACTTTGATATTGTTCCCGAAATATTATAATTTTCGACGTAACCTTGACATCAACTGTTAAAGAAGTCGCGTTATTTTTGGGAAGTTGTCACTATATTTAACATTGATAGTAAGAATTAAAATAATAAAATATAAAGAAAAATTAGGTAATTTGGTTGAAGTTTTTAAGAAATCACAATAAATATTTTAAAATATGTTTGCATTATCCGTTGAATATATTCCATTAATAAAAATTGTTCCTATTTTAACTAATATATTAATAAAAAAACGTTAAATAGTATAGGTCAATTCGCGATAGCGTACATTAATGCGTTAAAATATTCTATGCAATAAGATGTTAATTTATTATTAGTTTTATAAAATAATATTACGCTTGGAAATTAGCAAAAAATATTAAATATAAAAAATATATAATTATAAATAACTTGCCACTTTTTCCAACTGATGGGGCTCCGATGACCGCCACCTTTACTTCGGATAAGGCGGACTTCTTCCGTCTAATACCACGAGTTGTCATCTCTAAGGCTTGAGGCACTCTCATGGAGCGATTATCACGCACACACAACACTGGACGATCGATCATTTGGTGCGCGGCCGCAGCCGCTTGCCGCACCCTACCCGTTGCAATCTGTGCCTACTCTGGAAAGACAGTGGGCGCCCGCTCCTAACCGTGCTAAAAATACAACGGAGACAGCTTGTGGACATCGAGTCCCTTGTTAATGGGTCAAGATCTGGCCAAGATCATCCAAATAAACATATTTGTGGCTGCTGCTTCCGTATTTATGACTAATCATTGATAAACTAAAATTCCAGCGTTGTTAACATTAGATCTAACATTATTATAAAGATATAACTACTCTGATATAATAGGTATATACAAATTAAATATTAAATAGTTTAATAAAAAGATTCTTTTATTTAAATTTGAATCTGGTATTCGTTCGTCTGCAACAACAACAAAAAACATTGTGCCATACCAATTCTAAATGCAAAATCAATGCCAATGTAATGCCAATGTTAATTTACTACTAATATTTAGTACATTGACACCACTAATAATATTATTATTAATAAAATATAAAAAAATACAATACGAATTCCAATGCCAATATTAATTCTACTTTAGCTATCGTAGTTCCAAATTTCTTCAAAAAAAGTATCCGAAGTCAGACGCAACTAGACCCGCGATATATAATAGTTACCATAATACATAAATAAACAGATACCAATTCCACTATTAATATTTATAAATGCCGATACGAATTCTAATCAAAATATTATAAAAAATGCCTCTGTATGAATGACGAAAGACCAATACCAACATCAATGCAATTCCAATATCATTTTCACTCGCAATATACCAATGCCGACACCAATTTCAATGCCAATATTAATTTCACTAGCCCAATACCAAAAGCCCAATACTAATTCTACTATCAATACCGATACCAATTTTACTACCAATACGGTTAACACATATACCGGGTTAGATTTCCGGTCGCAGTTGACTAATGTGAACGCCTGGAATTTTCTTTCCATTCAATTTTAATTACAAATTTAAATAGTAAAGCCTTTTTCACATAAGGCAATGAAAACTAAATTAAAACTGCAGACTTTGTTGTAAAAACAACGTCATGATAAATATGCTATTTTTTATTTAATTTTACAATTCCATTATTACTTATAATGAATCTACGGTTTAGTCATCATTTTTGGATTTATTTAATTATTCATTTTCTTTCAAATCTTCTATGGTGAAAGGTCGATAATTTCTAATGTCCTATTCTTTCCAGCTAAGAATGCTTTGATGTCTTAGGCACATAAAAAGGATGAGTGAAAGTAGATTGACGAAAGGAATTTTTAATCTCATGTCGATGGAAGCGTTGAACAAGGCAGACAGACCCATGAGCGTGTTTTCTGACCAAATCGGAGACATCTGGGTAAGAAAAGTTGGGTTGCCTAGTGCCCATAACCGTAGAACTTGTATGAAGATAACTGTGAATGCGAGGAAAGCGAGGGAGGCGGTTCAGGATCGTGGCAAGTGGCGCTCCATTGTATCTGCCTATCCCTGTGGGAAAAGGCGTGACAATTTGATTGATTCATTGAAGATATTACTCGCGTTATGAACTGAGTAGTTGAGCTATGAGCAATAATGATAGAATTGTTATACAGTAATCATTTAAAAAATCCATTGAGCATGGACAATGGACAAGCTGGGTAAGAGTTTTAATAACTTTTTACCACCGATTTACTAACCATCGCTATCATCTTTACCTTTTTCTAATGGATAAAACACTAGATTGTTACATCTTTATGCGCTGAAGACATAATATTTTACTGAGGATACGGCATTATGGAATAAGTCTCCTTTGTCAATAATTGTACGAAAAAAGAAAATTGCGTCAAACGTCAAAACTCAAATGTCAATCAAGGAGTTTTGGCGGGCAACTGCAACTGACAGGACGCGCAATTTTGAATTATTTGAAAAGCTTGTGTTTTTCATAAATATTAATGTGTAATAATGGTGGAATTGTTATCCAGTAATAGTTTTTAAGTTGATCAAGTAGAAACAAGTAATTTAAAGTTGTGAAACGTGTTTCTTCATGTTCCCTCCAAGACTTCTTCTGAAGTTTTAGTAAAGGCTTTCCGCCGCTTTACTAAAACGATCATCATCAACCACATTCTCATCATCATCATTTGATGAATCACTGGCGTGGTTCATCTTCATCTTTACTTGACAATGTTTTAACATTGAACCATATATTTTTACTTTGACACTGGCAAGTTAAATACTAAAGCCATAAACAAGAAGAAAGAAAGAAAGAAAAATGTCAATCAACGAGTAGTTCTTATGCGGTTGAAGTTTTTATAAGTTATTCTAGTTTATTTATAATATATTGAAGCAATAAATTTGACTGTGATTATTATGCATTTCTCTACATTGTAACGACAATAAACGGTACTAATTCTAGTGGTAACATCATTCTAAATCATATCAAGGAACAGATTGAAACTTCGCATTACTAAATCAACTGGATTTTTTCGCCGGTGAATACTCCTTTGTTGGACACCTAGTGTGAACCTGGTCCTGCACATATCACCTTTAGTATGTATGCCTCAAAAAAGGTAAGTTTCTAAAGAGTACTTCGTTATTAGTAATAATTACATAATATAAACAATACGCACAAAGAAGCCGCAAAATTCTCAAGTGCGGAAATGATTTAACAAAGGGAAATATAAACAATAAGTTTGTTGTTTTTAAATTACATTGGTAGTAATTAACAGTATAATTAACGTAAACAACTGTTAGGAATATTATAATACATTTGTCTGTACTGATAGGCAGTGCCAGATTAAGCCAGCGCGGGGCCTCTAGCAAATTCAGTCAAGGGGCCCTTATTTTGCTTTAGGTTCTCAAGTTTAGGGTATTAAATAAAACAAAACAGTTACAAATAAACTTTTCTGGATTTAATATGGGCAAATTTAGAGATAACACTTTCAATATCGACTTAAATTTTCAAGTGGAAGTGAAGCTTCGCGTTTAAGGCATCCAAGATATTTTACGCTCCTATCTAAATGAATATCTTTTTATTATGGTCAGACAGGGGCCAGTAGCATTTGCTACTCTAGTTATGTGGCTAATCCGGCACTGCTGATAGGTACTCTGTGGTAGTAAACAATATAAAAAAATAATTGTCACAGATGTTTCTTAACACTAATATATATACTAATCAAATAATACTTTATGTGTATTAATTTTAATTATTTAATTTAATACATTTGTTCTTTCATTTGATAGCTGCTTGCTGTATCATTTTTAATCTTTTGTTTTAGAATTTATCAACACTAAATTGGATATAGTTGCGAGAGTTATCCAATTTTGTGTATTTTTAATACATATGTGCGCTGAGACTTATAATAGGAGTTTAACTCCCATATGTTTGAGGTAGGTGTTGTAAATTGCTGTCTGTTTGCATCATTGCTTTTTCATCTGCTTTTAATGTTAGTAAATAATATTCTTTTTTAACCCTACAAAGATAACATATGTTGAATATAAATTCCTACATGAATGTATGGAAGTGAATGTTTGATGTGAAGAAACATGAGAGTAGAATTAACGCTGTAGAAATGTGGTCATTAAAGAGTTTATGTGGAGTGAGGATAGCAGATAGAATTAGGAATAGCACAGTGATAGATGTGGTTTGAAAGAAGATGTAGTGACAAGGATTGATAAAGGAATGCTTTGATGGTTTGGGCACATGGAAAGGACTTATCCTTTTCACTTAGAAAATAGATTGACGAAAGAAAGTTGTTTTAATCGAAGCAGACTCCAAAGGTCTTTGACCAAATCGGAGACAACCTCAAAAAAGCTGGTGTGCCTGGTGCCATAGAATTTTATAAGGAATATTGTGGATGTGAGGGAAGCAAGAGAGTTGTATCAGGACTATAGCAAGTGACACTCCATTGTCTCTGCCTGTCCTGGTGGGAAAAGGGAGTGACAATTTGATTGAGAAATTGCCACTGTTTTGCTTGCTGTTCCTGCCAACTCAATTGACCTTAATTAAACTGTTTTTGTTTTATCTACAATGGAATGGAATATATATAATAATACCATACAACCTTCACATATTATATGCACCTAACCCAAATTATGTGCACTAGAATTCATTCCTATTGAATCAATGTATGGTTATTTTTAATTTACTATAAAATATGATCTTTCTGGGGTTAAATTCTTATTCTCCTTTTCATATGTATTAGGTATAGTATTTATTGTTATACAGTTTGCCGATTAATGTTTGTTTGTCTTTACTCTTTACACATACTTTTTTTATTGTGCTGTATAATAAAAATTCATAATAACATTAATAACCTTATTTATCAATTGTAATAACGTCAAAATTAACATTAAGACGACCGTGGTGTACTGTAGTGGCAGTTCAATTGTTATGCAAACCGAGAGCCTGGGTTCTAAACCAATTGCCGGTACCAATGCATCTTTAATATATGATTTGGTTGTCCTGTTTCTATGATACAAGCACTTTAGTAGATTAGTATAGAAATGTAAATAAAAAAAAGAAACAAAGTATTTATAAAAGTGAATGTAATATACAAGGATATTATTAAAAACCCAACCCACCAATAAAGGATACTTATTTATATGAAACATTTTAGATAAACTAATAATTTTTTTCTAAACGCATTATACAATGGAGACTCGGTATTATGAGGGGTGTGCCAAGGAAGGTCCGATTCGCTGCATATTTTTGGCAGAATTCCATTCAGTGGCTGGACCAAGAATTGCTTGCCAGGTAAGATATTCAAAATGAGGCATAGACCTTATCTAAGTAGGATGGATGACTCACTGGCGCATACGGCGAAGGCGAAGGCCGAACTACTGGCTGAAGTCTTTGCCACAAATTCGCGTATATACGATGGCTGAGATTCGTATTAGACAACGCGATGTCCGCATGGAGCTTCGATCGCTCGATATTCGGAAGTCCAGTGGTCCTGATGGTATCCCAGCGCTTAACGAGGCTTTACCGGCTCTCGTACTCGTCGAGCTGTGTGGCTCGAGCTTAGAGGGTGCCAATGTGCAACCGGTCCCAAAAAAGGCAACCGTTCAGACCCGGCAAACTACCGCCCGATTGCTGAATCCTGAGTACTGTGCAAGGTCATGAAGCGGGGCTGAACCTGGTCTTGATCGTATTACCCATTGGGGCGACAAGAATCTGGTTTAGTTCAACGCAGACATGACTCAGGTATGCGTGCGTATTCTCGACGAAAAAATCCCCGTTTACTACCCTTCCTTCTCTTTGTAATATCTCCCTTAGTACTTCGGACAGCTAGACATTCTTGGAATATCCCTTCGCTGCGACTTGAATCACAGGGACCACATTGAGCGGGCTATTAAAACCACCTCCCGAGAACTTGGCATCCTTAACAAGGTGCGGCGGTTCTTCGCGCCAGAGCTACGCCTGCTTCTATACAAGACTCAGATTCGCTCTTGCGCGGAGTACTGTTCGCACCTCTGGGACAGCTCTGCCAAGTATCTTCTCAATGCCCTGGATTCATTGCAGCGCCGAGCTGTCCGAATTATAGGTGATGCAGAGGTCACGCGAACTCTGGAGCCCCTGCAACCCTATAACCTTATGCACGCAGCATCCCTGTTTTTTAAAGAATGTGTTCGATTTAAATAAGGAACAATCTTTTTACGTTTACGTCTTCATTATCTTTACACTCACCTTATTATTTTGTCTGTTTTTTTTGTCAGTACAAGTCTTTTTTGTCCAATTGGTTTATCTATCTTCATATAAAGGATTTAATATTTAATTTCATTTTATACCATCAACCTCTACTGTTAGTTAAAAATCTTATCCAATTATTTTTAGGTGCCGGAGGAGTATATCACAAAGGAGTATTTTGATTCGATAAATGCTTACATAATACCAAAACCACAGTTACAACGTCACAGCATGACAATGTAAGTAATACTATTTTTTATTGTGGCTCAACATATATGACAGCAGCCTGCCTAATGTTAAGCTGGAGTGCATCCCATGAAATGAGGCGACTCTTAGTACAGTTTAATACGTTCCAACCTTGTTCCTATCTTGTCTTTTTACACCCATAATACCTGAGAAAGCATCCACATTCTATCGACGTTCAGTCACATCCACAATTCTCTTCATGTTTCTTCATATTCACAATTTTTACCCAGCTTTCTTGAGAATGTCTCCAAATTGATCAGAAAGAACCCTACTGCCGGCCTTGTTTAACGTATCCATCCACATCAAATTTATAAATTCCTTTCGTCAATCTACTTTTACAATACTTTTACTTTTAAATTGATCTAGTAATAATCATCATTATTCATTCATCATCATCAGTCAGAACGCGTCCACTGCTGTACACAGGCCTCCCCCTTAAAAACATTGTCACACCTCAATTCCCATAGGGATTAGGGATAGGCCATTAAAGGCCTGCCAATAGGCCTGCCAATCTAGTTTTTCATTATAACAATTTCATCAAAATTAGATAAATGTCTGTTTACGTGTGTTACAAATCGTATTGTTGTTAGTAATTATTGTGTTATATATTAGTAAACTTTTTATATCATTACAAAAGTGCAACCAGGGATTAAAGGACTAAATCTAGGATAGAATAAACTCGAATGAATTTAACCGAGAAGTAATTAATTGATATAGACTCTTTGTTTTTCTCAGCAATGCGAATGGTCACAAAGTAATAGGTTACCCTATAATGATTGAAAGTGAAAGATTTGAGCGTAATGCTTATTTGTTCAATATCTGCTTTGTATGCGATAGTTGGTCTCGGACTGTCCAATATGAACCTGTTGTTAAGAAACTTGGGGAGCATTTGGTAAGATTTTATAGACTTTGTAGTGACAGATTAAAATCAAATGATTTATATCGCATGATTATATTTATCATGATTTCGGAAAGGCATATGACGAAAAGAAATCACATTAAACTTTAATTATAGTCTATAACGAACATAAGATAAACAAATCAATAAAATAAACGATGACGTAGCGCATTGGTTAATACACCAGCCCGCTACGCATTAAGTCCTGGGTTCGATTCTCAGTCGGTGCTAAGATTCACGGTGGTACCTACACTTTCAAGCTACAGCCCCTGAAATGACTTAGTTGCGTTAAGGGGTTAGGTTGAAAGTTAAGGGTAAGGCCGGTATAATGAGTGCGATCGCTACTTACACTTTTAACTTTAGTAGCATTCTTATTCGTTCATGAAATATAGCTAAACATCAGCTGTTGTCACTGGTGGATATTTATTTATACGTTGCAGGTGCTGCTTGAAGAGGAATCCAGGTTTGTAACGGAAGGAAAATCTCGTTTGCCAACTTTTTTCGCACATATATTACATGATCTCAATACAAACAGAGAATCAACAATACTAGGTTTGTTTAATTTTTTTTATATACATTTAAGCATTGATATTTTATAAAATTAATTAATTTTTATGGAGAAAGTTCATAGTTAAATCAGGAAAAGCCTCTTTCCCACAGGATAAGCAAAGACAATGGAGTGTCAATTGCCACGATCCTGACCCAATTCCCTCCATTCTCTCACATCCACAATTCTCTTCATACAAGGTCTACGGTGTAACTAATATAAAACTAATATAATTTCACAGAAGGCGACTCAGTCTTGCATTTAAAAGTGCTTGATATACGCGAGGAACCACAACAAGTTGCAGATCACGATGTTCCAGTTATTGTGTCATCAGTTGGTCTTCCACGTCCAAAGAACGCTCAGGCAGAGGGCTCGTTCGAAGGACCAAGTTCACTACCTACCTATGAAAGTAATTTCGATTGTGTGGGCGATAAATTCAACTTTGATGAGGATGCTGATTGGGATCTAACTACTCGTCAGGTATGGACAAGTCCTTTTATAAATGGTAGTTGTTAGTTTTTCTTATTGTTTGTTTTATCTTGATATGTTTTTGGCCGGCATAGTGACGGCGACTGAGGCAGCCGTGAACTAACTCGTTTTTTCAATCGTCGTCACTATTGAACCTCCTCTTGCTTATCAACAGGCGAGTCGAGATCATATGTCGTGTCACAATAAAAATATCTTCAAAAAAATATCCAAAAAAAATAAGAAGCTGAGTGAAGTATAATAGCAATCGCATCCACTATGTCGGTCTAGCCTACAACTTTCAAGCTGATACCGAACTGAGTCACTTTATGTTCTGTACACTTGAAAGTAGTGGTATTATCCCACAGACTGTTCAAAATCAGATGTGAACAGAAGGAACCTAAAAATATGTTTTTGGATCTGCAGTACTCATACCAAACCAATGATATTTTGAATACAATGATATTTTAAATGATATAGTTGTAATACAACTATACAACTATAACAGGGATAAGCAGAGACACTACTGATACGATCCTGCAGGGTTAGGTTGAATAAATAATCTTGCAAAGATCGATTATAGCTTGGCACGAATATCGACGGCGCGACGACTCGTTAATAGTCTTGTTTTGGTGGTTTTAGCCTAGATTTATATTATTTAGACAATCGCCGACGAGTAACTATATCGTTTTTATTTATCCAACCTAAGCTTGCTGAATGATCCGAACTCTCGCTTCCTTCACATCCACATTTATCTTTATACACAGCCTAGCTATTATAATATCTTTGTATTAATATTAAATTTGATATTTCAGCTAATTCCTTTCATAAATGGTTATAATCATGTATTGAAAATAGCCGCTGTTGCTAATATGGACAAGGAACTGGTGAAAGCATGCATAAGGAATTTAATTTACTTTGGAATGGTATGGATTTTAAGTATTTTTACTTCTTTGGCTCGAATAGTGACGGCGACTGAGGTAACCGTAATTTAGGTCAGAACACCGAGTTCTTGGACCTCCTATGGCTTACCATCAGGCAAGTCAAGGTCAGATGTCAAATCACAATAAATAACAAAATATTAATTTAATGATATAGTATTTTTTTGTTCATTTTTTTTTACTAAGCACTTTATTCATGTATTATTTACATTTTATTACTACTATAGCTCCAGTACCGTAACACAGGTTTATCTGAGTGCGGCGAGTCACTGCTACTTGCAGTTATTTGCCTTTTTTTTTATTGTGACTCGACATATGACAGCACCCCGCTTGATGTTAAGCCGAAGTGTGGTCATTGAATGTCAATTCAATAACTGTGAGTAGCAATCCCATTCACTATGCCGGACTAGATGGAACCGGTAACTTACAAGCTGATCCCGAAACGTGACCAAATCACTTCACGGTCGGTATACTTGTAAGTGGTGGTACTACCCCGGATCGGCAGTCTGGGTACCACTGCCTACCACTCTTTGCCTCCACTCATAGGCCGCACTCCAGCCTAACACCGGGTTGCAGTCATATATTAGGTTCTAATAAATAAATCTTGTTTTTCAGGTTTCTATACTACCAATATTGAAATATTGTAATATGTATCGAACCACGCCAGCCATTGGTCGGATGTTCAATGATCCTGAGTTGCAACAAGCGTGTCTTAATTTTATATCTCAAGGTTTGGCTGAACATGATAGGGTGAGAATATTTTTTTAATTTTTTGTGACCCGACATATAAGAGCACCCTGCCTGATGTTAAGCTGGAGTTTGGTCTATGAATGGATGTCACTGCTACTCCAGTTAAATAACTGTAAGTAGCAACCACATCCACTATGCCGGACTAGTTGGAACTGGCAACTTACAAACTGATAACGCGACTAAGTCACTTCACGGTCTGTAGACTGGGCACCACTGCCTACCACATTTTTTTTTTATTGTGACTCGACATATGACAGCAACCTGCCTGATGTTAGTGCGTTCCATGTCGGCCTAGTTCCTGGCATGTTTTCGGATGTTTTGTGTAACTATATTTATTTATTTAAAAACTTAATGCACAATAGTACAAAGGCAAACTTAATGTCAAAGGCATTCTCTACCAGTAAAACCTTTAGGATGTTGATCCGACAATGTAGTTAGAGGTAGGGTGCAAAATAAAAATAGGTAACCAAATTCATTATACAAAATTCAAAAATTAATTCATATATACATATATATATATACTCATATATAAATAAATAACATGTATAACACATACAAACATACATATAATAATATAATATATAGCTTGTACAAAGAGAATTGTGGATGTGAAGGAAGCAAGAGAGTTGTGTCAGGATCGTAGATAGTAGCGCTTTATTTCTAATGAAATTAAGGCGTGTTTGAACGGTTAGTACGCTCTATTAAGCTTATTTAATTTTCTTAATGAAATTTCGATCCTGTATGAAGAGGACTATGGATATGAGGGAAGCGAAGGAGTTGTGTCAGGATCGTAGCAAATGGCGCTCCATTGTCTCTGCCTATCCCTGTGAGAAAAAGGCGTGACAATTTGATTGACTGATTTATTGATAATTCTGTATTATTAAGCAGGGTGCGTAATTTTAATATTAGTATTTTTAAAATGTAACTTGACATCTGATCTTGACTTGCCTGATGGTAAGCATGATGTATTGCCGTCGACTGAAAAAACGAGACAGTTCACCGCTGCCTCAGTCGCCGTCACTATGTCGGCCAAAGTTGCTTCTTCACGCATCTCTTGAAGTATCCAATCTTATAAAAGCTGATGAAGCTGGAATGTTGTCGATTGTTCTAAAACGACGCGCGTAACCTTTTAGTACGAATGCTGATTAGGTCGATAGATGCTTCCCACAATCTGATTTTCATGATTATGATTTCAGCCCAAATTAGGCGAGGTACTAAGGATTTTGTGCTCGCTAAAGCAAGGTACAACATTGAAAGATGTCTCCGAGAAATCAATATCGGAATATGGCTGCAAGTTTGATATCAAAAGATTGATTATATTCTCCCTCTTGCATGGACTTATTGTTTGTTTGAGAAGGTAAATATATCTTTATATTTATAGTTTGTTTTTTAAAAATAAAATATTGTGACTCGACATATGCCAGCAACCTGCCTGTTGTTAATTTGGAGTACAGTCCATGTACTGGACCTCTATCATGCATACTTTGACGCAATTTGGTCAAAGACGTGATAAATAAAACGCACAAGTTGAAATCGAGAAGAAGACTGTTTACTTGACATAAAATACAATAAAAAAAATGTGTTCAAATGCCAATGCTTTTTTAATGAGAATGAATTGGTGTAAATTTTAATGCGAACCTAAAAAAGGTCGGTATAATACTATTGGGCAGGTCGAAGACATATGTAGTCACAATAAAAAAAGTGCACCCGGCTTATTTATACAGATGAAGGTGACTAATACTATAATTTGACGACAGGCGTGGACGAACGGTTTAGCGACTGGTTTGTTGCGCGTAAAGTCACGGGTTCGATCCCCGGTCGGAGCAAATATTTGTTTCATAGCTTTTATTTGTAATATTTAATAATATTAAATATTGCAAATATTTGTTAATATAAAAAAAAGAGATGGATATTTGCTTCGGGTCTGGTTATCCAAGAGTGGTAGGCAGTGGTACCCAGTCTGCCGATCCGGGGTAATACCACCACTTACAAGTATACAGACCGTGAAGTGATTTGGTCACGTTTCGGGATCAGCTTGTAAGTTGCCGGTTCCATCTAGGCCGGCATAGTGGATGTGATTGCTACTCACAGTTATTGAATTGTATTAACAGTGACATTTATTCATGGACCACACTTTGGCTTAACATCAAGCGGGGTGCTGTCATATGTCGAGTCACAATAAAAAAAAAAAAAATTAAACAACTGCAAGTAGCAGTCACACTAACTTTGTCGGCATATTTAGAAACGGCTTTTTTGCTCTCATGCTGTATTTGAAGTTAGAAGGAAAGTTAGTAGAGGAAGATATCCCGTACGCTAGATGTACAGAAAATAGTTCTTTCTTTTGCTGTCAAAGGTGGGGAAGGGGGGGGAGGAGATATTCTTTTTAAAAATCTGTTTACATAATACTTAAACGGCCCGTTCGTTTTTATATCATATCTGTTTTTAATAATAATAAATTTCATACAGATATCCAGTGTACGTACAACCGCAGCCGAGTTTTGTGCCTAAAACGAAGAACTCTCATCTTCTCAAATTAATGAATGGTATCAATTCTGATGACAAAATATGTTGTGAAGGCCAAGTAGATCTGTCAACATTGGATCAACTTATTGAAAGTGATCCTGCCATATCGGTGTTATGGAAATAAGTCAATTAATAGTATCATAGTAATCATTTGAAGTAGCACCAAAAAACCTCCATTAATAGATCGGGACCTAACCTAACCTAACATCAGTCAGTGTAAGGCCATATGTCTTATCATATCCAATACTAGCTGCGTAACTCGGCGTTGCCCGGGTCAAAATAAATCGCACGCCTAATGGTTAAATAATCAGTTTTTCTCTTATGTATGTATACATAATCTTTGTATCTACCATTAAACGAATGTTGTTGTATATAGTGCATATACACATACATAATCAAACCATTTTAGGCATATACAATGGCAGACTTTTTTGTGAGTAATCATGAGTACTATTAATATATAGAACAAACACTATTTTATATATCGTCAATTTTATGAGTAAAATATTTACACCTTGGGTTACATTACTCGAGATTTCGTACTGGACTCTAAACCCGAAAAAAAAATCCCATATAGCCTATGTTACTCACGAAGAATGTAGCTTTCTAATGGTGAAAGAATTTTTAAAATCGGCCCAGTACTTTCTGAGCCTTTTCATTACAAACAAACTTACAAATCTTTCCTCTTTATAATATTAGTATAGATAATATGTAATACAGTTGAGTTTAATCCATAATGTGGTCAGCGTTGTTGTAGAATGCATGCTTATTTACATTTGTAATATATATATATTTTTATAGTTAGGAATGCATTTGAACCCGAAAGTCGTCGGTATTTTTAACTAATATTTTTCAGAAGACATTCCAAACTAAGTAAAAATAAAACTATTGCCCAGTTGATATCATGTGCCATTTTTAACCAGTTAACATCAGTGCTTATTTAATACCAGTTAAGTCTTTTTTTATTCAATTATTTCTGTTGTGACTTTTATTTACTATAAAATATAATTATTGGTAGATTAAATAGGTTAAACAGGGTCTAGAGGAAAAATAAAACAAATTTCCTTTTTAATATGCTTTCTTAAAGATTTACGGTCGTGTCCACGTGTCTTCAATGTCAATTACAAATTCGGACAAAATTATTCACATAAATTGTAATTTCGAAGATACTTGTACATATTGCATTCGACTGATAAATTTGGACTTTTTAGAACTTACGCGTATATTTAAAAAAAACGAGGATGTAATTTTTAAATTGCGTTTATAAATAAAAGATTTTTTAGATATTTTTTATATATTTATTCAACTTAGATAATAATTTTTGCGTGCTTATATAATTTTAACATAACTAAATAATATATTAAATTATATTTGTACTGTCGTTATATCTACGAAGTCTAAGGAACTGTAATTTATATTTTTGAATCGACAATTAATTGCCATTAATTGTTCTTTGAGATATGTGTTATACCTACAAGATTATAAAGATAATAGTGTGTTACTAAAATTGCGAACCATATTTGCGTACTTGTAGATTATAAAATCAAGAAAATAGTGATAATAATTGAAAGAAATATTAGTGAAAAATATATTTTGAAAATTGAAATAATGACACCTCATATTGTGTAATTAGTTATAATAAAGGCCTAATTTAGAAACAACTACATACCATTTTATATCAATGAGTGGTTATTAACCAAAATATGGTTTGCTGTTTTCGTAACATCCCTGTATTATTAAAATATCACAACGATAAACGACAACAATTCAATACCTTAATAATACGTAGTTTAAATTATCACAGCTAAGCCTTCAATTAAGGCCGATTTTATAATTAAAACTACTTTTAAATTAAAACGAATTAGGTTCAAAGTTTGAATTAGGTTGGCTTGCACAGTAATATTTGCAACAAAAAAAGATTAAACATAGTTGTTATTGGAGCTGCGCGCGGATTCAGATTGAAGATCTTTATTACAATTTGCTATACATTCTATATATTGTAAGATATATATGAATTCATGATATTAATATATATTTAAGTAAAGTTTATAGAAATAAAACAAAAACAAAATGATGTATGATATAATTTTCTTGAGACTACGTAATTCTTATTTTCCAAAAGATTAGATTAAGTTAACAATAAAAAAAGTTAAGACTGGTGAACATTTCAAATGAGTTAAATATTTGTAATTAATTTAAATTAATTTTGTTTTAGCATTTAATTGGTCATACACAATATCTTTGACTTAAGAATAATTTATTCATGATTTAAATAGAGTGTGCAAGCCTCCCTTAATATATATTTATCAAATAGGTTTCATAATTCGGTATAAATACCTGATATTAAAAAATAGACATTAATATGTTTGTAATAATGGTGGGTTTTATATAAAAAAACAATCCTTCAATCTGGGCATAAAACCACCTTTAGTCAGCAACCGTACACTTTCAGTATTTTTATTCGTTGGCGGTTTGGATTGCAGGCAAGTCGGGAGCACATTTGTCGTAATAATAAACTCCACCATTATTTCAAGCACGTGTCTTTTTTTGAGATACAGGCTGAAATATAGGAATATAGGGTTTGATTTAAAATATTCGAATTACATATCTTTCAAAGGAATGATTTCAAAAATAGATTTGTTTATAACTAACTTAATTTTTTATAAAAAATAAACTTTAAACTTTATATAAAAAAGTTTAAAGGCAATTATCTTACGAAATACTAAAATCTCTTAGAGAAAGCTAAACTTATGATAGTGCTATAATTTTATTACTAAATCAACTGAATATGAAATTGTAATACTTTAATAGTTTGTACTGAATATTTAATCCCGAAACTTTGATTATGTTAATATAAACATTATTTACTAACAAATCAAATGTCACGCCTTAATTTCCACTTTTTAGGATCCTTATTTATCTTCCTATAATTAAAAAGAAAAAACTTAAAATTTGTTTAACAACAGTATGTAGTAATTTATTTAATTATAATAAATGAAATTGTATTAATTTTAATTTAATCAATGAATTGATAAACATTGCGGATGTGAGGAAAGCAAAAGGTTGTGTCAGGATCGTGGAACTAAACTATCCTTGTGGGAACTGAAGCGTGACAATCAGACAATTAACAAACAGTGTGATTTAATTGTTAATGGTGTTTAAATTCTATTAATTAGTTTAGGTATCAAATTAGTTATATTATTAAAAATTTATCAAATTAATAATTTACAAAAATGTAGTCGGCAATGACTGCGAACAATTACTAAAATGTACATTTATCACTTATAGTTAAAATTCGTGTTGGGTGATGTTATAATACAATTAAAAATAAATCAAAGATTCGGGATAATTATTGACTACGTTTTGTCCTATCGTTTTTCAATTATAATTAATTCTTACTATATAGTAAATTGAATACACAAATTAATGGCAACATAGTATTGTGGTTTAATGACAACCTTTAAAGACCAATAAAATAACTAATAACGTTCACAATTCGATGCATTTTAGTAAGAAATTGTAAAAAGTAAAGTAAGATTATAATAATACTGTTAAACTCTAGGCCCTGTTTGTTAGGATCAAAATTCGACGCAATAATCAATTATTTAACCTTTATAGTGATAAAATGTGATCGTTCTTTTATATGAATAATAAGTATGAATTTGTATCTTTGTAGTTTTATAAAGACTTTCCTAATGTATATTATTCAATAGGAAAATAACATTTGTGGTAATATAAATTGGAAAAAAAATGTTAAGCAATACGAAATGTGATATAAGATAAACAAATTGAATAAAATCTCTTACTAACGCTATTTTTGTAATGAAAATTTTAATAATACTTTTTGTACATAAAAAACAGTGAACAGTAATAATTTATAATTAGGGTGCTTATCTTTTTCTTAATTATCTTGCTAATAAATGAAGTACTAAGTTATTGTTGTTTTAATTATTTATCCTGATTAAACATATTAATTTAATTACTGACATGTTCTAATCTTTGAAATGACGGATATGCACCGCACGTAAAGTGATTGGACATTACCACGTAAATTTAATGACAATCACTACTTAAAACAAAACGCATTATTGGTCTTTGTATCGCGTTACACAATTTTAACCAATGAGGTTCTTGTTTTATTGTGGCTCGACCTAGACAGGCACACTGAGGTTAAGGTTAACGTGAAATACGGCTCATGAATCGAGACAACTGCTAGTATAGTTATTAAACAAGTATATAGTTATAATGCAAGTAGCAGTTGCATCCGCTATGCCGGCCTGGTTGGATCCGGCAACTTTAGCTGATATCGAAACGCGACTTATTGTCATTCAAGTTGCTAATAACGAATGTGTCAAGATCTTAATGTCATAATAATTTATTTGACTTAAATCGCTGATCAAAAACATGTCAGTGTGTTGAGTCAATCATATATCGACACAGATATGACAAGACATAATCAGCTAATCATATTTATCACTATTATACAGTTTCCAATAAACGATATTATAATCTTTTATTTATCGAAATAGTAGTTGATAGCCACACAATGTTTGAGATACTCTAAGAGAAACACGCTTATTTCCTACTAGGCTGATTAAATCGACATTTAAATAATCTCAACACTAAATACTAGTAATATTCCAATATATGGAAATGGCAAGCCTCACTATATCTAAAAGCAACCTCATCTTCAGTGGCGTAGTGTGGCGGGGGCGGCCCGCCCCGGGCGGCACTTTTAGGGGGCGGCAAAATTTATAAAAACTTAAATAAATCGTTAAAATTTGAATCTGAAATTTATATTTTTGTTGTACCTATGATTGAAACTTGTAAATAAGGGGGCGGCAATTTTTTTTTCCGCCCGACTTCCGCCCCGAGCGGCTGACTTTCACGCTACGCCACTGCTCATCTTAACAACTAAATTATACACTAATAAAAAAGGCATGCAAAATTAAGATCTACTTAGGACTGGTAAATCAACTCCACTAAAAATATGACTCACGGGACTTGGCAAATACGAAACATCAAAATTAATAAAAATTGAAAGAAAACAATAATTAAATTAAATTATAGAAACAGTAAATAAATAGTACATAAAACTATATAAATAGTATATTTATATAGTTACTATATAGTAGTAAACGAACATTCAAAAGAGTAAGGGGGGGGGGAGAGGCTTGATGGCATAAGAAAGTGTCATGTCCTTTGCCGTCATTCTATGTCGGCATTCTATTCGAGTCGGTCTTATTTTCAAGGCGCGCATTTAGATGTTTCTATCAAATACTATCGCGTATACCGCAAAGTCTATAAACAGATGTCTATATCTGGCCGGGCACATCTAGACGAGTTCGAACTAGTAGAGTGGAATACCAAAGATAGGAAAACGTTTAGGACCCCTTCTGCTACGATCAAACACTTGCGCAAGATCGCCACTAAATTCGTTAGGCCGAAGGTCTATTCAGTAGCAACAGTTTAAATATTTTTTGGATAAAATAATTTTAAGAAACTTTATTTAAGTGTTAATAAACGGTTATTTTTTAACTAAATAAATTAGCTTTCCATTTCTTTTCGTCCTACAATAAATAGCTAAAACTATAAGTCTTTTAAAGTTATGTACGGTGTTTATCAAATTACAATAACATAGATTGTGTTTTATTTTTACTGTATAGTGGATTAAGGATGCTTAATTTGTGGCCATTTATTTGTTAATCGTGGAAATTGAATTACCTGTCCTCAGATTATGGATATAAATAAAAATAAAAACAGTTTGAAATGAGGTTCAAACTATAAACTAAGAATAAAGTCAATAGTACTAGTAACAATACTAAAACAATAATAATAGTAATTTAAAATCCAAAGCTAATTGAAATATTACCAAATTGTTTTAAAACTTTAAATATTTTAATACACTAAAATTTAACGCATATTTGTAACAGAAAGGTAAATCGATTTCTAGTTTTATAAGGTCTTAGTGCTGTGGATGAGGACACTAACTTGTTCGATTAGTGCGATTAGTGTCGATTTCCAACGATGTAGATGTTTTAATAGAATTTTAATTTAACCTAATTAATCATACACAATATTTTGAGGCCATAAAAATAAATTTGTTTTGTGGTATAGTGCATTAAAATATGACATGAAAAATCTGTCTATCTAAAAACAATTTGAAAATGTAAACTTTGGTTATAGAAAATAATAATAAAATAAAAAAATAATATCACACTCATCACGATGCATATGGCAGGATTTGGAAATATATTTTGTAGTAATATTTCCTATACTCCAGAAACGAAATAAAACTATCTTTCGTAGTTTTTTTTTTTGTATAGAAATATCTGTTAACACAACTTTCACAAATAATTTCCTTTACTCTCCAAAACTCCTTTAAATTCATTTGGTATAATCTATAAACCATATGCATCGATCATAAGAGGTAAGTCTGCAACTGGACTCCTGAAGGCAAGTCTTTTTTAATTACTATATATTCTATGAATAACAATTTTGTTAAAGATTGCCATGCAAAAGATAGCCTCAGTTTTATGCAGTTAACACTTAATGAAATAAAATAACTTAGGCTCTGAAATGCTTTACAATTGCCGCAATACTTTCGTATGTTCCTGTTACAAAGATAACGAGACCAAACACAATAATCAAAACATCTTTGAACATAACCCATTTAGGGATGCCTCCGGTTTTCTGAGAAGTCACGACGAGCTCAATCAGGGGTGGGAACACGAGGGCCAAAGCAGTGCTGCTCACAGCACCAACGAGAGAGATGAATAGGCTAAGTTGCGGAATCGATTCGGCGAGGAGAACTGAAATTAAATAAACAAAATATATAATTAGAATGCTACACAATAAAAATATTATTACATAAGAGACATCATTTTCTTATAAAGAAAGAATAGCATATTACACCAGCAGCACGCTATGATGCCCGTTTTGACGTTTAAACCGTTTATGAAGTTTCGTATAAAATAATAATTACGCTTGAAGGAGCAAATTGCTGTTCTTTATTGTTCTGCCAAAGGTAATTATTAATTTATACGGTCAAACGTTAAAATCATAGAATGCTTCCCGCTATAGTGAAATTAATTTAAAAAAATACTTACATGTCAAACATACCAAAGAAGCTCTGTAGGCAAGTTCAGCCATTACTGGGGATTTTGGTTTGAATTTTTTCAGCAGAATAGGCCATGTAATGTCAATTGGTACGTAAAATTGAAGAGGGTATGTAAACAGCATAGCTAGGGCAATTACACCTTGGACGATGATGCTCAATCTGAAATATTACATTACATATTTATACTATATTCAATGGACATTTTCAAGGGACTGCTGAATCATTATGACTAAGTTATTAACTGTCACACCAAATTATATAGGTACTGAGATCTATCAAAGCTATAAATACACATCATGATATACTTACACTTTACCAGGTTCCATGTTCAGAGTCAAGCTTCCCTTCACATCGTCACCATATTTAAGATAACCTAGGAATCCAACAGTGATGATGATCGCACTAACGCACACCATTCCAACGTTTAATACACCCAATGGCTTTTGAAACTGTTCTGGTTTCTTCATCTCATTTTTTAAAGGCAATACCTGAAATTTTTTTTTTTTTATAAATTATGGATACGACGCTCCAGCAATTTAAGTCATCTAAAAGAATGGCTGACTGAAAGAACGGAACTGTCAAAAATATATATATTTATATATAGAATTTCTCGTGATACTACAAATATAAAGGTTGATTTAAAAATATCAATCTATCGATGAAATTGTCACGCCTTTTTTCCACAGGGATAAACAATAGAGCACCAAAAATAATTGATATAAAATCATCGTTAAAATTTCAAATAATGAAAAATTAAATACGTCTTTTCATACTCATACGTAGCAGTATTATATCAAAATTTATAATAAATATGCTTGCAACTTATATAATATAAAATAAACACACATAGATACTTACCAAACCAATACCTTCGAAGGCGAAAATGACAGTACCAAAATACAATGGTAACTGTTGCCAATATGCTATATATTCCCTTGTGTTTACTGGAGGCAAATCATGAGATGATTCGTAAATGACAGCACCGAGGCCTAAGAACATCAATAAATTGGCAACAGTCGACACTGGTGTCAAATACTTGAGTTGGCGAATCATGCAGGATGGTAGGATTGGGATTAGAACTAACAGCATGTGTAAAGCTAATTTTATTTTGAATCCAATCCAGTCACAAATCTGTAAAAAAGCAAAAGTATTTTAATAGTTTGGCTAAATTATGTTCAAAATCATATAAATTATTATTATTATAACGGTCACGCCTTTTCCCCACAGGAGTTCCCTTACAGAACTCCCTCCTTCACATTCACAATTCTCTTCATACAGGCTCTGTGGTTATGGGCACTAGGCAACTCAGCTTTCTTGAAGATATCTCCGATTTGGTCAAAAAACAACAACAATGCCTTGTTTAACGCATCCATTGTCGCATTCTTGTCGTCAATCTACTTTCACTCATCCTTTCCATGTGCCCAAACCAACGAATCATTCCTTTGTCAATCCTTGTCACTAAATCTTCTTTCAAACTACATCTATCGCACACTGTGCTATTCCTTATTCTATTCGCTAACGTCACTTCACATACACTCCTTAATGGCCGCATTTATACAGAGTTAATTATACTCTTATGCTTCTTCTGCCGAACTTCACTTCCAAACATTAATGTAGAAATAAGCAGCGCATTCTAAACAGCCATTTAACCTTATTTGGGGCATTATTTGGCTGTTCATTATACTATAGATGGCACTATTCACTACGTTACCCTTTTGTACTCTTCTCTCAATATCTTCATCACACTTCCCATTCCTAGTAAACATACTTCCCAAGTAAACAAATTGTTTGACTTATTCTACTTCCACCATCTATCAACATCTCACATTATTATTCATCCACATTATTTTCATCCTCTTTCTCTAAAACCATTACTTTAGTTTTAGTAACATTAACTAATAGTAACCATTTCCTGTAACTCATGCGCGGAAGATGCAAGGATAACTTGATCGTCGGCGTACAAGAGACATTTGATCACCAAGTCATTTATTCTCAAACCATACTTCCTTTCACGCAACTCTTTCAGACAACTGTCAATGGTGATGCTACACTTCCCTGTCTGACACCTTTTGAAATTCCAAGCCTGTCAGATAGCGCCCTATTAATTCGAACACATGCACTGGAATCCTCATAGAGAGATTTCAGTGCACGGACCTAATGCTTCCTCAACTTACTCAATCATAGGCCTTCTCAAGGTCAACAAAAGCACAAAAATCCTTCTGAAATTTTTTCGCTGACGCATCTTAGAGAGAAGATTTAATCCATACATTTAATCCCTTTCTTAAATTCTGCTTGCGCATCTCAAATTTTTTCATCTGTTTCATCACCCTTTCAATCACTTTTGTATACCATATACCAACAATACTGAGAAGGCTGATGCCGCTATAATTTTTAGGTTCCTGTTGTCCTTCTCCTTGTATAGTGGTACTATGACAACCTTGCGCCAGTCCCCTGGGACAAGACCGTTCACCTTACACTTACTGAAGCTTACCTTCGGCATCTCGACGGCTATTCTGTCACACCCAGCCGCTTTTCCAACTTTCATTATTTTTAATGCATTCAAAATCTCTTTTACATCACATTCAGGTTCACTTTTATTTATCGTGGAATAAATACCATCGTTCTAACATTTTCTTTTCTTCAGTCAGTTTGATATTATGTTGGAAATTTCTGGAGAATTTCCTCTCTATATCCTCTTTTACCTCATACTTCTTTCGTTTTATAAATTCTTTTACTTTAATATCCTTGTGACAAAACCTATTATTTGTCACAAGGATATTCTTCTCCAAACAAACATTTATGAGACTTAATCCATTCTCATTTACACGCTAATCTCCATACCTACCCAACATATGTCCTACATTCACTCGAAAAACAGAAACTTATAATTACCATTTGTACATTAGTAGCAATAAATACAATGTAAACGCAGCAGAAACCCAACTGTGTTACACATAAGAAAAGATTAACAAGAAATTCCATTGGTCGGGATAAAGGCCGGTATCGTATGGGTCCTTTGGAGAAACACAGGCCAACTGTCTGTGCAAAGTTTGGTGCTTTATCCATTCTTATCAAACGGTGCATTTCAGCGGCGCAGTTCAACTGAAAAAAAAATCGGTTTAAATAATCATCATTCCAATTTAAAAAGAACATTTGTTAATATTTTCAATATATTCAGTTTATCTATAAAAGAGCACACTAAAATTATGTCAAATCGCATACAAAAGACAAAATTTGGCCAAAGTTTTGGCGAACTTATGTTAAATTGCATTAAGCTAATTGCAAAAAGAGAAAAATTGGCAAAAAGGTAAGTGTATAGCAATCCTATGTTAAATCACATACAAAAATAGAATTTCACATAGAGTTTATCGGAAATAGAGGATATTGCATGCAAAAAACAATAATTTATCATACTTCTAATCATCATCATACGTGTAATCCAGTCTAATTTCAAGGAGGTATTTATAGAATTAAAAAAATAAATATAGCCCTAATAGTTTAGATTTCATAGTTATAACTTATACGAGTAAATACATTTTTACCAATAACAACTATGTACGTTAAATTATTAATAACAATATATCTTTATTGTATTAAAATAAGCCTAATCTATCTACATTTAAAATTAACATATACTCGTATTTACAAAATGAAAATAAATTAATTTATATATTGTCCACTTTTCAATTTAAGCTACCTACGAGTATGTATATACATAAATTGATAAATCTATACTTATTCGCCAGAATCATCGCAATATCCTGCATCGCTATATACTCGTTGTTAGAGTTATTAGAAGCTTATTAAATTTTGGTACTAGTATAATTTTGACTTACAAGTAAATGTTGTGAATGTACGCTTACAACAGCAAGGACGACAGTCATAATTGGTGAAAATATGAGACCACCATTTTTGAATGCATCACCCATAGCAAGCAGGCCTGATCCAACATTGCCTTTTAGTAAATGGAGGAACGTCTCCAAATATCTGAAAGAAAAATATATTAAACTAAGATGGATTAATAGTAATTAGCATAAAAGTAATTATTATCTTCTTTTACAATCGTTCACTAAGTGAAAAGAATCGTAAAAAACTCTCTTTGATAATTTCACTACTTTCATTCACGTCTCATCTTCCGTCGCCTCATTTAGGCTGGTATTAGGGCTGTTTGGTCCGACAAGCGTATAGGTCGTATTATTTATGATTTGACAAGAGATCCACATGCATTTTACAAAAAAAACTTCCATTTGAAGTTTTATCTGTATACATTTTACGAAATAATAATGACCATGAATAATATAAACTGTACGACAACAGATGTCAGTCAACTCAATTGTTGGACTATGACAAGTCTCACAATATTCTGTAAAATCAAAGTTACATCATAAGATGGTGGTGACTATGTGTCATCAGTCATCAACAACAGCATTTAGCATTAGTAATAGAAACAGACCGGTACCGTAAAATAACCCGCAGGACCGTAAAATAAACCAAATAGGATACAAAATACTGCCACACCCACCACACTCACCAAAACATTCACCCACTTACTACCCTTTTATCAAGCTATTTGAAGAAATTCTTAAGGATTCAATGTTTTAGAAATGCCTTTAGTATATTTATTTTATTGTGACGTGATATCTGACCTCGGCTTGCCTGATGGTAAGCATGGAGAGGTACGAGTGTCAAAGACTGAAAAAATCGACTGGATTTGCCAGTCAAAGTGCCTTTGACACCGTTGAAGGATTCAAGGTTTTAGGATGGGGAAGCACATGGGCTGGTATAGCATTCCACTTGTCGATTGTTTTACTAAGAAACGTCGCACCTTTGGCTGTCTAATACGGATCTCAGGCGTTGTATGTCTGCCTGCACGGAGGTAAAACGCTCTTGCAAAAGCGAAGAGATCTGATTTTGCCTTAGCCGTATGAGCCAGTGAGCCGTCGGCGTCGGTTGGTGGCAGTTAGGAAGGACAAAAATTTGATTCCACAGTTTTGGCGAACCTCAAATAGCTGCGACTAGGAGGTTTTCTTTACATTTCTATACTAAGCTATATAATAGCTTCTATAATAGAAACATGACGACCAAAGTACATAATTACGAGTATATCAAAGATACATTGGTACCGGTAAGTGGTTTTAAACCCATGCTCTTGGTTTGCAATGCCACTACACCACGGTCGCCTTGAGATAGGTAGGTAACCTAATTTATAATAGTACAAGCACTAGTACATATATCTAGATCGATTTTATATAATAACAAATAGGTTATATAAACAAATTACGAATAATGTAGATAATGATAGTCAATTGGAGGAGGCGTTACAATTTGTCTATAATAATAGTACGTAATTTTCATAAGGACACGTTCGAATGCAATAAATCAATAAAATAAACAGAATAATATGTATAATATGATTTTACCTTGTATGAATTAGTAATGAATTTTTTTTATTTATTTATTGTGACTCGACATATGACAGCACCCCGCTTGATGTTAAGCCGAAGTGTGGTCCATGAATGAATGTCACTGCTACTACAATTCAATAACTGTAAGTAGCAATCACATCCACTATGCCGGCCCAGTTATTATTCATTATTATTATTAATTCTAATATATTACAGATTTTAAGTTGCTGAAGTTTCTAACATTTAGCTGATGATGTTTAAGGTAAAATACATGTAAAATATAAAAGGGTTTTCATAACTTACGTGGTAGGATGGGAAACCTTATAATGACCATCACCGATCCCTCCGTTCGCAGGATCACCAAGCTTGTTCTCTAATTCCAACATAATATCCCTGGATTCGTGTAGAGCAACTGTCGACTGGTTTGCGCCGTCTGTGCCATTACTGAAAAGAAATAGAGTCATTTTATGTGGGTTTCACAATTTAAAGATAAAGTTCTTGTTTTGTACATATAAATCCTGAATGGATATTTTAAAAGAAAGACTTGTCAGGGTTATAGGAGATGCAGAGGTCACGCGAACACTGGAACTTCTTTGCAGAGACATGGCTGGCGCCTTCATACACCCTTTATCGCCTGTACCACGGCTAATGTTACAACGAGCTCTTCAACCTTGTTTCTAGCTTGTTTTTTTACAGGTCCTGACATTCGCATTCTGTTGACTGCATTCTGCCCATGGGCTGGTGAAGTATTCGACACAAGAGGCGGATGTTGAGTCACAATAAAAAAGGTTCAAGATTCCCTCAGTCGTCGTCATGATGCCGACCTGCTTATTCACATTTCGCTCGAAAAAATTAAGGTATGGAAGTATGGAAGGAAACATTAATGGCAGCCCGCTACAAAGGGCAGGTTGACGGGTCGTTTTTTTGACGATAAACAGAATGCCGATGTCTTGGAATGCAGTACCATGCGATGTAGAACCTTGGATTCTTTCAGTGAAGCAAAAAAAAACACATATTGCCGGTATCGCGACGACTGGAGACAGTCAAATACTGAATCATTCAGTTGTGGCCTTTTTGGACTTTTTATCGTTGATTATCATCAGGTAAGTCGAAGTCTATGTCGGGTCTCAATAAAAAAATTATATCAGGGGATAAAAAGACGAGATAAATGGTTTCTTTGAACATTCTCCGTGGTAGAGGCAATAAAGAACGCATAGAGTCACCATGTTTTTTTTGCGAAATTGCATTTGTGAGTTCTCTTGACACTTAGAATCATCACCTATATATAACACGGACAACTTGCCGCTCCAAAAAATTCAGGGCATCGATAAGAGCAGTCCCAAACGTGCGATCAGTAATCCGTTAATTTAAGCTTACAGTTCAGAAACGCATGTTATTGTCAGGATATACTCATCGGTTTACTAAAATAATTGCTGAATTTGTAATTGCATTGGTAAGACGTGGTCTACTTATGACTAATGATTTTTAACTTAAAGTATGTCCAAACAATGCTCGCAACTACCTGTATGTAGCTCAACATATAACAGGACCCAGTCTGATTTTAAACTGGAGTGCGGACCATGAACGGAGGTGATCGCTACTACCCGGGCCACTGGGCAATCAGCAAATTTCAAACTTATCCTAATCACAACATAATCACTTCCGGTCTGTACCACTCTCTAAATATAATATTATACTTATATTATACTCTAAATATAATATGTACTTCTACTTTTATGACGTTATTTATACCCATGTATAAATAATAATAAAAGGGCAAAATAGTAGATTTTACTACAAACCTTGTATCGTCAAAACTGATAGGATATGATTAATTTTAAAATACATTCTCCTAATGTCTACTACAGTAAATACTGTACGTACAGTAACTAATAAAATATAAGATTTGTTTAATTAGAAAATATATATTCACATTCGTTGTCTACTACTTATACCAGCGGTACGCTGTGATGGCCGTTTTGACGTTTGACCGTGCCGCTGATATAGTTTACTTCATTTAATTTAGTTTTCTTGTTTGTACTTCCGGAATGTTTTCGACTAAGAAACTTTAGATCTGTGACTCAGACCGAACTATACATTCTATTATAAAGATTGTATTTCTTTTTATATATGTATATATATATTTCTTTGGCACACACAGCTGGTCTAATAATGTGACAAAATGAGTAATAAATCGATTGAAAGTCACTTTACAAAGACACTTGAGCATTAGTTCCGTCTAACTCTCAACTTATTCTCAATCGACTTCGACACGTCATCGTCATTTTTACATATCAATTTTTCAGTGATCACATGTTCAAGTTGCTTTAAATTCCTGGTGTTTTAGTGTGTGTTTTAATTTTAGCACATATTACTTTATAATATTGGTATTTGTTTCTTCTTAGATTGTCTTTCGTTTCTTGATACCCTTGCAGATATTTTATTATTATAGTAACTCAATATGTGAAAGCGCCCTGCCTGATGTTAAGCTTAAGTGCGGTTTATGAATGGAGAAGATTACTACTCGCCAACATACAAGCTAATTTACATGTAATAGTGGTACTACACCGGATCGGCAGTACTGCTTACTACTCGTAGAAAAAATGTTTACATTATTCATGTATCTATGTACTGCACTCCAGCAGCCTATTAAGCGGGTGCTGTCATATGTCAAATGTAGGCAGGAGAACATTAATTATGCCCTCTGTGACCTTGTACAGTACCAAAGTTACAGCAATGGGAATTAATGGTCAAGAAATTGGCCTTCGCTTTCGCCAATGAGCAGGCGCTAGTTAGATTAAACAAATAAATCCTCTGCTTTAAATGTAAAATCTTAATTCTGTTGTTGTTACACTGGAAGGACTGGAAGTCAAATCTCACTCAAAAATAGCATTCGCAAGCAACTGGAGTCATGACATCAATGCAATCAATGTAATGATGTGGCGCTTCATTGTTTTGGCCTATCCCAGTGGGAAATAAATCTTAACAGTTGATGACGCTGATGGTGTATTGATGATGACAATATTTACTCGATGACTCAAATACTTCTTCTGAAATGCCGATGATAAGCAAGAAAAGATCTAAGAGTGACGACGACTGAAAACACCGAGTCAGTTCACGGCTGCCCCAGTCGCCGTCACTAAGCTGGCCAAAGGTGCTTCTTTAGGCATCGCTTGAAGGATCCAAGGTTATAGAATGACATGGCTGACATGGGCTTGACATGGGCTGGCAAAGCATTCCACTTGTCGATTGTTTTACAAATAAAAGACGCACCGCATTCCCCCAACTAATGCGGGTATTACGGGTGTGAAAAGACGAGGTAGGAACAAGGTTAAATAGCTCTTCGGAACATTCTCCGTGGTATAGGCGATAGAGGACGCATAGAGCTGCTATATCTCTGCGTAGTTGCCATGGCTCAAGTTACTGTCGTCCAGTATTATTACCAGGCAAGTCGAGGTCAGATGACGAGTAATAATAAAATAATTAATTAATTTGTATAAGTAATATTTATTGGCTAATTATTCTGCACCCAATAACATTAATATTATTTACAATATTATTTAATATCATTAAATGTACCAATATTTAAATAAATTTAATATTCTCAAAGCAACTTGAAGACGCGCTCTCGATACGTATTACTTTCAACTAATTTTCAACCTTATTGCTAAACAGTTTCGTTGCATATTACCACGCGCCCAGCGAAATGATTTGTCCTTCATGATGCTCAGCCATTAGAATGTTCATCAATCGGGTAGATCCCGGCAGATAAAAAGAGCGCTGATATTGAAGCTGCAAGTAACTTGTAACTTGTTTTGTTACCTGCTTGCTTTTTGTTTTGCGAATGTGTATACAATTAAAAATATTATTAAATATGTGCACGACTGTATAGATAAGCTGACAGGCTCCCATCGCGCTCTTCAAATCTGCCGATCCTTATACTGCGTAGCTCAAAAGATAGCCCTCTTTTTATCTGCCAGTATCTATAACTAAATTGATGTACATATTAAAAAAAAAACATCAAGTCGCAGAAAACTAAGTATATTTGGCAACTTCAACAAAGAAAGCAACAAAAAAGTATATACATCATAAAACTGTTTAATAACAAATTGTCTTATCTAATTTATTGTTATTATTAGTAAAAACAATAATAAGCTATATTTACGCTTTAATAATTTGATTTATTTATTTGGCTCGACAATAGACTGCACTTCCTTTGATGTTTTGCTGATTTGCGTTCCATTAAAGGAAATCTTTACATAGTCCAGACTAACTGTAAGAACTGCTTCTTACAGTAACTCTGTATTAACATCCATTTTATTTGTCACTATGCTGGCCAATTTGGAACCGGCAATGTTAAAGCCTATATTAAATTTCGACTAAGTCACTTCGCGGTCTGTAACTTAAGTGGTGCGGTGCTACTTCCTTGGATCGACTGACTGGCCAAAGGTCAAACACCCTACCATACTATGAACACGATTAATTTCATGATAACATATTAATAAGTATAATAGTATACACAATTTTATTATTTAAGCATAATAATTGTATGATAATAATTTTTCTAATTAGATTTTAAACCATACATTTACCTAAGGCACACCACTTGACACTTCCTCTAAAACGTATAAAATTGTATAACGCTACACCCACCAGCCAATAAACACATTCCGAATAACCGAAGTTACTTAACAAATAAATTAGAACAAACTATAAAGAGGTTTAAACAACTGGTTCACTTGTTTGTTAAATTGTTTGTACACTTTCTTCGGTCTGGTACCTCCGATATAATCTGCTAATGCATTTCCGAACCCAGAAGCGGCTGCGTTTACCACATTGTTAAACGGTCTGTTGTATTGAGGCTGGTATCCTCCTCCTTGAAATGGTCTGACAGGACCTTGGAATCCACCACCGTATCCACCTTGTCCTCCAAGCCCATGATGTCCTCCATGGCCATGATGGTGATGATGATGATGCCCACCAAAACCACCCTGTATAGGCTGAGGTATAGGCTGAGGTATTGGATGATGAACTGGCTGATACACTGGAGCTATTGGCGCTGCAACTGGTAATGCGGCAATACCGCATCCAAAGAAATAGTTCATAACTGGAGATGACACATAAGTGTAATCAGGCTGATGAAAGCCAAAGGTCTTCCCGTATCCCCCGAAGCCTCCATAGCCGCATGGTCCTCCTGCATTCTGTTGTGGTCTTTTCTTGCGCCTATGTCGTCTCTCTAAGTCTTCATTGCTTTCCAGATCTTTGCCGTTAGTTTCTAATTCTGCTAATACTAACTCGAATACCAGATGTATCACCAAAAGAATCCACACGGATTTCTGTGAATTATGAAAATTGTTTATAACAGACAGTTGTTAGGTAATTTAAGCGGGTCACACTTCACTTACCATTATCTTTATATTGTATTGGGTATGCGCCTGCTGACGGCGGTGGTGTGACTTCGACTGGCTGTATCAAAAAGGTGCCTCAGCTCGTCCAGATTTGGGAAATCCGATTTCGAAAGTGAAAGTGTGTTACTAATTCTTTATAGTAACAATAATAATATAACGCAATACGACGTATAAGGCGATTCATTCAAGTCGCTAGAGCATGGGAGTTTTTACGTTGAGTAATTTGGTTATTCCTTTGGTAATATTATGACATAATTCCAATTTGTCCATTAACTTTGTCAGTAATTTAAAATATGTGGGCGTTTATTCTTTCAAACACTACCAAGGTATTGTTCATGTTTATTCATGTACATATTATGCAATTTGTTCGCCTAATTTGAGTTGTGCTATATTGGATTGTGAATTTATATTTAATAATGTAGAAATAGTCCTTTAGACACTTTTTTAACACGTTAATGAAAACTTCGACTTTTCACTTAATACCTTGGTAGCGTTTGAACGCTCCATATTTTGAATTACTGACAAAGTTATTGGACAAATTAGAAAAGGATTATATTACGAGAGAAAAGTGCCATATTCTCTCGCTGCAAAATAGAACGAAGTGTCAAACTTTTCATTCTGGTGTGAAAAAAAATGTATTTGCACCCCGGGAGAATAATTAGGTATCTCATGCCGATTGGTGTTGGTTACACTTGCCTTCTGCTCGGGAGTCAATAGGTGCCTAATAATTTATTGTTTTTTATTATTATTATTGTAGCTTGACATATGACAACATCCATCCTGGTGTGTAGGCCATGAATGGAGGCGACTGCTACTAAAATTTAACAAGTCGTATCCACTATGCCGGCCCGTTGGAACTAACAATTGATTTTCACAATTTCTTGGACCATCGGCTCAACATCGGGTGAAGGAAGGTTGAGACACAATAATAATAAAATTGCCACTCCTCTTACATCATCATCAATTTCACGCCTAACACAACTCATTTGCTTCTTTCAAATCTCCAATACGCTTTTATAAGTACATGCTTTTTGATCCCCGCTTTTTAGGAATATTTTTAAAATTCGATTTACTCTTACAATATATTTAAACAGAGCAGGATGTAAAATTAAAATGTACAATAAAAGGATCGCAAAGACTAATTTATTCTTGTGGAATATCTAAAGCAGCTTTAAAACGATTTCAATTAAATTCATAGAGTATAAAATATTGATATATAAATATGTATATTATCACTAACGTCTGGTTATTTATCTCGAGCGAGATATGGGAATTTACTCATAATAAAAAACTTAGAATAAAAAAACGTGGGATAGTTTGTATATTATATCAGTCAATATTTAGAATAATAAAAATCTGACGGTGAGCGAGGGAAGATCCAAGAACACCGACAATTGAAAAAACCCGCTAAAAAGATTTTCTCAGTAGCCGTCATTAGCCAGCCATTTATCAATTGCATGAATGATAAAAGATTATAGGATATAGAACGCATAGGCTGGTAAATGATTCCATTTGTCGATTGATCAACAAAGAAATAAGATAACCCAAACCGTTCAATTTAACCATTGATTTGGTCAACAGAATGCGGATTTCTCAACCCGGCTATTATGGGGTAAATAAAAGAGAGACACAAGGTTTAAGGTTCTAAATATAAGGTTGCCACAGATATCAGGATTCGCAACTACAATACCGACGTCGCTGAATATGAATAATGAGATGCATTGAAGAAATGTATCCTAACAAACAAATAGATATTTTAGTAAGAACTGTGTCACTGTCAACTGTGTTACAAAATCGAACTAACAGACAAATCTTTTAAAAGATTTAGTAATATGCTAACGACTTTAATGGTGAATACGTAATTCTATAGTTTTAAAGGAGTGGTAATGAATAATTGAGCGGTTACATTAATTATACAATTATGAAAAGTTAAGCAAACCTAAAGTCTTTCGATACAATTTTGTTATTTAATTGTGTATGGTATAATCAAATTGATGTATATTTAGGAATTGCCACAAAATATAAAGCTTATAAGTACATGAAAGATTTTTATATTTCCTATAGCCTTCTTTTGTATGACAAGAGAAGGCCATAAGAAAATCATGACCTTCGATAAGTCAGAGTAAAATCAGACGATAACCTGGTCCCTTTAGGCAATCAGTGAAGAAGCACATTTAGTTGACATAGTAACGGCAACCGAGCCAACAATGAACTAAGTCGGTATTTTCAGTCGTTGGCACTCTTGGCCCCTCTAAGGCAAGTCGAGGTCAGTGTCAGTGTATAGTTATGCTACTAATGCTGAAAAAATCTTTTTATTTTATTTGAAAAGTAAGTTTTGTAGTATAGTCTATATAGATAGCCTTGGACACACATGGACTCAAATAAAATTATTATTTGTATATGCATAAGGAAATATAAACAAATGTTACTGATATCACCCATTAATAAAAAATAAGAGAAAAAACTTTATTTTGCAACGTAGGTAGGTAAGTACTTGTAGATATCACTATCATCTCAAAAAGTCTTGAATGTTATCAAATAAACATGTTTAGTACCTTATTTAACTGATCAAAACTAAACACAGAAAAAATACTTGTATCTACGTATATTACTTATGTTCACAACAGATAGCAGAATACACGCATTGATGGCTATTATTATTTTAATGATATTAAATAAATAAAACAATTACTCGTATACAGAATGATGATGAATCCTCTCAGATCAGCAAATCAACAAGAGATAGTACCAATCATTTAATCAAATTGTCACGCCTCTTTCCCACGGGGATAGGCAGAGACAATGGAGCGCCACTTGCCACGATCCTGACATAACTCCCTCGCTTTCTTCACATCCCCAATTCTCCTCATACAAGCTCTACGGTTATGGGCACTAGGCAACCCAGCTTGAGCTTTCTTTTCTTCGATTTGATCGGAAATCACCCTCCTGGACCTTTAACGCATCCATCCACAACAGATTTTTAAATTGTTTTCGTCAATCTACTTTCACTTATTCTTTCTATGTGCCCAAATCATCGCAGCATCCCTTTGTTAACCCTTTGTTATCAGATAGTACCATAATGCTTTAACTAAAATTGTTACTCACTATGAGCCATTAGCTGGATCGTTATCAAATTAAAGATCTGGAGTATCTGATGAAGCACTATTTGGTGAAGGATGTACATTAAAGGGATATAACTATGGAGCCATAACTAATGTTGTTTCTTACTATAAGGCAGCTGAGGCTTAGGCAGAGCTGCTGCTGGCCGGCAGCCGAGAACAAACTCGGTTTTCTTAGTCGTCGTCACTCTTGGACCTCCTCTTGCTTATCATCAGGCGGGACGGGGTCAAATGTCGTGTCACAATAAATAACATAAAAAAGTCAATTGAAACTAGGTCGGTATGGATGCAACTGCTCCCTGCTGTTATTTAACTATAATAGCAGTCGCTTCTATTGATGGAACAATCTCAGCTCGCAATCCAAATTAAAAATCCTTACTTTTTTATTGAGACGCGTCGTTTGGCCATGACCTTCCTGATAAGCAAGGTGAGATCTACGAGTGTCAACGAACTCAGTTTACGGCAGCCTCAGGCGCCGTCACTATGCCGGCTATTTTCCACGCCTTGTTTGAAGGATACAAGGCCATAGGGGAAAGAGAACACAATATGGTCTAGCAAAGCATTCCATTTTTCGGTTGTTAGACACAGAAACAAACTGACGAACAGTTTCGTACGATTTTGGATTCGGTTCATAGAATGCGGATGCTTCCCCCTGTGCGGGTTCCGGGAGTAAAAAGCGATGTGGGAACAAGGTTAAATTTATATCTTTTTCACTTACATTGTGAAGTTTTATTGATCAAATAGTGCGCTTTATTTGTAATTAACATTATTTTTTGTACGTACATCATGTACATAATATGACAATCATATTCCAATTAAAACAATGAAATCTAAAGACACATGCTATTTAATGAACATAATTATTTGCATGCATTTCCATAATTGTATGCATTTCCCACGTCTGCTGTAAATGCATATATGCTTCCTTTTTTATTAGAGCACTATTGTGCTACCAGTTAAGTGGTTAAGTGTGAAAACGAAGTGGTTATGCAATGTACTATTTCCGCGTGTAAACAGACACATAGCAATCCCTTTAACAACATGTTATACTACTAATGCTATGAAAAATAAAAACATTTGAAAATATATTAATTTCATTACAACAATCAAATAATAGAATAATACTCGTAAATAGCACAGTAGTTTGAAAGAAGATGTAGTGACAAGGATTGACAAAGGAATGCTTCGATGATTTGGGCACATGACAAGGATGGACGAAAGGAATTTATAAACTTGATGTGGATGGATGGAAAACGAGGCAGACCCAGGAGGTTTTTTTTATAACCAGCTTTCTTAGTGATCATAATAGTAGAGTTTGTATAAAAAGAATTGTGGATGTGAAGGAAGCGAGGGAGTTGTGTCAGGATCGTGACAAGTGGCGCTTCATCGTCTCTGCCTATCTATGTGGGAAAAAAGCATGATTATTCGATTTATTGGCAACAACAAAAATCCCAATTAAATAAATGCCTTACCTGATTATAGGCTAGAGTGCGGTTCATGAATAGAGGCGACTGGTATTACAATTAAATAACTACAAGTAGATGTCGCATCTACTATATCGCACTAGTTAGAAACTCATCGCCAAAGTCTCTTCACGGTCTATACACTTGTAAGTGGTGGTACTGCCCGAATCGGCAGACTGGGCACCACTGCCGAATTAAATAAAATGAAGTTCAGATATGCCAGATATGCTTTGTGCCAGACTCTCTCTAGCGCTTTAAAGATGTTGATACCAAGGGCGAGAGCCTATCCACAACCATCGAACGCTTCATCCATTTGGCTTTAAGCCATATCGCTGGTCGCAGATCAGCTGATGATCCTCTAGGTGAGCTTTGAGGCAGGCGTTATATACCTGCTTCATGACTTTGCTAAGTCTGAGTTTACAGCAATCAATTGCAGGGCCAGAACGATTTTCCTTCTTAGGGAGTTGTCGAACATTAGCCACCTTCTAAGCCCGAGGTTATAATAACTGTGTTAATACTGGGGTCAATTCCGCACATTGTCTAACTATATTCTACAACTTGTATGTAGAATATAGTGGTCACTGTTAGTAATAAATACTCTCTGAGATATTTTTACTCACAAATGAGCAACCTCATACAGTGTGCCGGCATCTAAGAAAATGTTATTTATTGCACATTTATTTAGTATATATTATTTTGATTTAAAGAAGATGTGTTTTTACTAAGCCAAAACTCACAGGCGTAACATTTTGTCTGTCAATTAGTTCTAAGTTGAATGAGTGCGAGCGATACGTGAGGTCACCTACCTTGTCCCTTAATCCGTGGCTGTGAAATGGGTTTTAACTTAGTGTTTATTTGTATTTGCATGCCTATTTATCATATTCTAATGATCTTTTGTGTTTTTATTTATGGTACCATAGTATTATGTGGTTTATATTGAACTAAAATTATTTTAAACGTTGCAATACATTTTTTTTGTACTGCATCAGTACAATGTTTATAACCTCTGCCTGGTCACGGGATTGGTTCGATCTATCTGTGTTTTATATACACTCTGTATATAAAAAAATAACAATATAGGTAGGTAAGTGTATATTGTTATTTTTCTTGCTTTATGGCCATGTCATTCATATGCTGTTATTAAATATAATGTTTCAAATCCTGTTTTTGATAGCTTCATTGTAATTGTTAACTTTAATTTAAACTGGAATTTGTTGCATTTATTTAAATCTAAATTTTCTTTGCGTTACATCTATAGATTGTTATAGATAATATAATATAAACTCTTTCTTTTTCCAATACTTTTATGTAATATTATAAAAAATATATCACTGGCAGACTTAGCACACCAGTTAAGCCAGCTGAAATTGCAAGTTCGTAGAGCTGTAGTAGCAGTTACCTCCATTCATGGACCGCACTCCAGCTTAATATCAAGCTGGATATAATATAAAGGCGGGAAGCTGATGTCGAATCACAATAATAATTTTAAAAAATGATGGCAGCTTCCAACAGGTTATTACGGATCTAACAGGCCTATGACCAGCAGTGAACGAGTAATGGATGAAATGAAGATGAATATGAATAATATTATAAAAGAACAAATGTTTACTTACCACTCAACTTGACCATTTTGGTCTATATTTGGCTTGACCATGATTTATGAGAATGCCTGTAAACAAAAAAATGGTATGAATTTTTAATTTTACATACAACAATATACTATACATACACAGTTCTTATACTACCAACCTCTATGTGTGTTTTATTTCAATTTATTACAATTTATTTATAGTATCTTTATTATATTTATAAGCTTATTAGATTGTTAAATTAATTAATGATTTTATTTAATAATGTCAAATCCAGGATATCTTATCTGCAGCACCCATTAAACATAGAGCTGGGAAACGTGGATGTAAAGAAAGCGAGATGATGATGGAAAGTGGCGCTACGTTAACTCTGCCTATTCATGTAGAAATTGAGGTGTGAAAATGTTCCCGATTGTTAAATCGTTGACTACAATGCAAAGCTTAAAGTCTTAGCTTTGCATTAAAGTCGTTGATTGTTACTAGACTTAGCAACCGTAACCTAAAACGATTTTTAGCCGACGACGCTCTTGCCATAAGGATAAAGATAAAGATCAAAAAATCGTAACAATTTGAAAAAGACGTAACAATTTGATTGATTGATTAATTGACCTATAAAAAATGTGTGTTATTAGATTGCTTTTTAAACGTCATATTATTAGGTAAATGAAATTTAAGAGAAGGGACTCAGTCGATCAGATTGAATATTGCCTATCAAGCCAAAGTAAACAAATGTAATAATACTTTTCACGAGAATGTTCATAAGAAAGTAGAGAACTTTACAAGTTAACATCATCAGTATCAGGCGGGACGAGGTCAGATGTCGTGTCACAATAAAAAAAAAAACAATGTAAATAAAATTTTATACAGTACTAATAACAATTTAATTCTTTAAATATATTCCTGAAAAAAATAAGTCTATGTAATTAATTATTTTGGAGTTTTCTACTTTATGTTTATGCGTTACAGTGTTAAATTATATCAGATTCTGATCAATCACGTTATGAAGGTAATCGTAATTGCCTTCAATTTGACAGTTGTATACAATTGCCGTACCTCATTCATTGAATAGTGTAGCGCCATGTAAATTAAACTATTCAATGTTATTTATTATGAACCAATTAATAGGTATTCGTTTGATCAGTTTAATGACACTTTAACAATGTTTAAAACTAATGTGATTAACGCAATCGCGAATGTAAAATGACCATAACATGAATTAATAGATAAAAAAAGATGCGTGATAATGAACTTTATGACTAAAGTTATTAAAATTACGTGATAGCCATCCAGGTCAGACCGTCACAAAAGGTCAGAGTTAGATTAACACTGACCTACAATTTACACCTAATTTTTATAGTTATTAACTTAAAGTTTTTTTAAAAGTGCTTAGAGAAGCTAATCTACCAAAGTAATTATATCTAGGATCGGTACTGGCATTATTATTTTGAACCGCGTTCTCTTTGTTTGCGTGACCATTTCACTACAATACTACCACGGTTGGTTTAAATGCAAAATTTTTAAATTAACTATACGGTTAGTTTGCTGAAATCATAACTTAAATGCCACGAAAATTTTGGTCGTCTCAGACGTCTAAGAGACGTGACGGAATACACAATGACAACGCTTCAATACCTAACTAACCCGTTCAAGAACATTCACACCAGGCCGCTTTCACTCAAAAAAATCCTTACATAGAAAGACCCGCAGAAAGAGGCCAGGGCTTTACCTCCTCCTTCAGCACTCTCACATTTATTATCTCCAAAGTCAGGCTTTATTCAACTTTATTTTCAACTCCAATTTTCTGATGGATTACCCGCCTAACGGAGTGATCTTACCCACGCTATAAAGACTGCATGGAATACAGCAATAATCTCACAATGAACAAACGAAACAAAAAACGGCTAAGAGAAGAAATATATTTTTTATTTATTTATTTTATTTGGCACAGTAACAAATTGTAAACAAATCTTATATAATGTACGAAATTAGACGTAACATTTAACAGCTTACAATTCAATAATAACTATGCACATGAATTTCAACAGTATGTGACCATTTACTAAATATAGATAATTATGACATTCATTACATCACTATGAAGACAACGGTGGCCTACTGGAAGCAGATTCTGCATCCCGCGAGTTCCTGCTACTATTAGCTAGTCGTCAGTCTATCTTGTGGGTAGACGTCCTTCCTACATTGAGCTGCGTTATAGACAATAGGTAAAACGTTCAATCAACTTGAGGTTTAATTTTGGTAGAAATTCATTTTTTTTGTATACTTATGCATTTACAAGCGAGAAATAAGGAACAAGTTATGCATCAAAACGCTCACTTAGTGAAGGACGTTGCAATACATAATAAGGTCGTGCCCGATTGGACCGGTTGAGTGTACTTGACGTCACAATTTCGTGTGCATTGATCGCCTATAATGACTTCATGTAGAGAAAACAAGCGTATGCCACCAACCAGTCTGACATCAATATCTTGCCTGTTTTGTTTTGAATCTGTACAACAAATTAGATATGTTACGATATTAACATTTGGGTAGCAGTAAACTAGCGAATAATACAAATAGTTCTAACCAGCCAGTTTCTATTATGTATATAAGCACGTTTCATTTACAATTCTAATGAGTAAAAAAAAAAATAAGATAGTACATATAAGATCATCCAAAGATTTTTTCTCTTTAAGATCTGACAAGGAAATTTATCATTATCGCTCGTAGAACTTTGTCGTTCACACGAGGGCAATAAATAGAGTATTTTTTTCTATACAAAGTGTCCTCTTCCACCCGTTAACAACAATCACATGCTGGGGGCCGATGAAAGGTATTGTCAAGCGTATTTGTTGACGGATGTCTTTCATCACAGCAAAGTCAAACATATTAACTGAATGATAAATTATTACATTAAATACGATAAAGATAAAAATACGATATTGTCTTAAGAGATACATACGACTTTCTTTCTCAGTATTTCGTTACATTTAGCTTTCTAATAATAGTCTAGTAGTCTTGCAAACCTAAAGCGGGCGTTCAAAATTACCTAGCCGGAACCAATGTATTTTTGATATAAGTGCTCAGTGATACAAACACATTTAATTGTTTATTATTAAGATAAATTATATTATATTTTACTATTACAAAGGAACAAATGGAAAATAAGGTAGCCTAATACATAATTACACTTTAATTATGTATTAGCATATGTTTATCTATTATTGAGAGAATCTAATTGAAATTAAAAGAGTCAAGAGTTAACCCACAAACAAGAGTTATACCATATTAAATTTTATATTAAATTTTATTCAGTTTTTTTATAAAAGGTAGACCAATGTTTTACCCGTCTGTATGTCCGTGCTAATTTTAGTAACGAGAACTAATTTGTTTCCTTTCTTGGGGAACAATAACCAATTTGTCGAAAATGCAAAACCATACCATGACCGCTTTACCAAAGGCGATGCTTCTCGCATACTAAAAATAGACGGTTAGAAAAGTCCTTGAAATAACACCAAGATCAAATAAATGTATCATTGAATTAAAACGATTACCTACAATAGTTTAGTCGCCGAAAAAATGGGCATGAAATAATTTACCACAATGATTATTACAGCGAAACACGGTGCGGACGAGGATTAGACGACTTCCTGAGGAGAGGGCAGCTTCTTAAATAGACGAAAACACAATGCCTTCGTCAATCAATGCGTACGCACAAAAGTCTAAATCAAAGAATAATTAATTGTTCATGACCTTATTATTAGACAAATAATAAGACAAAACAACACATTTTTTGAGGAAATATTAGATTAATAATAGTTTTAGAAAAATGTTAAACGGAACTTGTTTTACACCAATGAGACATGCGTTCTTCATTTTTAATATACTAATCGCAATAAATTCAAGCTGTTCCTAAAACCTAGGAAAGGGTTCTCTATTATCTATTTCCTTAAAAGCCAGCTAAGATCCTAGTCCTATATTAACTGCTAATAGAATAACAAGTTTGTTTCCAAGAACCCAAGGGTGTAAGAGGAATTAACTTCATATTTTAATGCGATAATTAATATAAAGTGGGTTACATTTCAATTTGCATCAGTGTACATTTAATGTATTCATATGTTTAATTGATTCCTATAATACCGTTGCAATGTCATTATCGCAGCATTTTAATCGTTATAAAGTTCTGCGATTATAAAACTAAAACATAAGTTCTACTTAAATTTAATAATCTTAATAAAAACTGTTATTGTGGCCTATAATAGTTAGCCATATACCATCGCGGATTTTTTTTTGTGACCAATCATTTATAACTATTAATACATATAAAATATAATAATATATAAAATACTATTTTATTTACCATCAATAAATTTTGCAGCGCACGCAAAATAAAGACTTATATAGGTAACATTTTAATACCTTGGGTTACATTATACGAATTTAGGTATGTCTAATTTTTTTTTGAAAATATAATACTATGTGACCTGGCTTTCATACGGTCAAAGTTTATTTTAAAATCGGTTGAGTAGTTTTAGAGTTAAATCATAACAAACAAACAAACAACCAAACAAATAAATCTTTCCTCTTTACAATGTTGGTATAGATATGAGAGTTGCACTGATAAAGTAAAATGATAAGTAAAATGACGGTTTAGGCCCCAATCTTTAGTTATTGAGAGAAAGCTTATTGTGTGAGAAATTGTGTGAGAAAGGCTTCGTTCTCATGCTTACCCTGCGCTGTATGCGGGGTGAAAAGTGACACCGGTAGACGCCTGGCGGGGATAACTGATCGAGTGGTAACTGATAAATTATCCACCGCCGAGATTAGAAAATGATTAAAGTTAATAAAAAATAGGCGTTGGTAATAAGAAGAGAGAACATCTTGGGTTATATGTATTTTCTGATGCCGAATCGTAACAAAATTCGTATTAAAATAATTGGCCAGAAAAAAATAATTGGGGTGGACCACCCTTATCACTAAGAAGTATGAAAAATAGTTTACATCTTATTCTCAGACCTACTGAATATACACACAATTTTTTATAAGAATCAGTCAAGCCGTCTCTAGGTAGTTTTGTTACAAACACCGTTTCACGAGAATTTTATATATTATAAATATATACAAAACATATGTTTATAATGCTAGCATTTTTGGCATTAAATGTCTTTTATAAAAGTAATTTGGTGTAAGACATCATTTCCTTGGATTGCGTCAACTTACGCCGATATGATCAAATTGAGGAAACCTCCACTTATCTCACATTTTGAGTGACAAGTTATGGTGTAGCTAGTTAAAATGGCGGTCACATATTTGTATTTTTTAAGTAAATAATAACAATGTCGACCTTCACTGCTATGCTGGTGAATCGGGCTTTTGCTTTATCGTGGCTAAACATAAACATATGATAGTACCCGCCTGGGCCCCAAAAAAAAGTAAATTTGCGTTGTTAAGCTGGAGGGCGGTCTATAAATGGAGGCGACTGCTTTGATAGTTAAATAACTATTAGAAGCAGTCGCATCAACTATGCCAGCATAGTTGGTACTGGAAACTTTAGGCTAATACCGAAATGCGACTGAGTCCCTTCACGGTCTGATTATACACTTGAAAGTGGTGGTATTACCCCGGATCGTCAGATTCGGCCAAGAACCACTAACCGTGTGCTTACAATTCTAAAATTAGTATATTGTATGTATTTTTAAAACTAAATGATGGCGCATAAGATGTAGAGAAGCATAATGAGTATGATCCTAAAGGTAACATAACATAATTAAGCGATAACATTTCCATAACCGTAGAGCTTGTATGAAGAGAATTGTGGATGTGAGGTAAGCAAGGGAGTTGTGTCGGGATCGTGGCAAGTGGCGCTCCATTGTCTTTGCCTATCCTTGTGGGAAAACGGCGTGAGAATTGAATTGATTGATTTCCATATTGCAATATACGTGGTAAACAATAAAACAATGAAAAAATGTCACGCCTCACTTCCCTCAAGGACAGGCATAATAAAGCGCTATTTTACAGTATCGTAACATAATTCTCGCGCTTCTTTCCCATTCACAATTCTGTTCTTGCACAAGCCCTTTATCTTCAGAAATTTATGAATTTGATTTGGATGGATGCGGTAAACGAGGCAAATCCAGGAAAACTTGGAGTGCCCGTTACCGAAGAGCTTTGTGAAAAGAATCGTGGATGTGAGGGAAGCGAGGGAGTTGCCTGTCCCCGCCTCTACGGCGGTGGGCGCCTCGTCTTACAAAATCTTAAGACGAGGTAAAAGGGCGTGACAATTTGATTGATTGATTGATCTTTAGAAATATTTCCAATGTATATTCGCATTTTATTAGATTCGCATCTCGCCAGAATATGCACAGGTAATTAATAATTAGGTATAAAGAAAATATTATTTAACATTCACACAGACCACATCATAATAATTATGTAATTTTCTCTAGCGTTCTCTATTTTTAAACTCCCTATGGACCTAATTTTACAATTCTACTCAATTAAAAACCTAAATAAAATCAAAAGTATATTTACTATAATTAAACCATAAATAAAAAATATCATCTAATGACGTCATATCAGAGATAGTCCCAAGGAGACCGGCAACATTTCCCCTTTTCTCCTAGCAAGGCTAACAGTTTGGCAGAAATAATTGCCAGTTTTTCTTTCTCCAGACTTCTCCGTCAGCTGCTTGGACAACTCCTTGGCCAGTACCGAGGTAATACCTAAATTAAATTATTATAAAATATATTTCTTATAAGATATCTGAGAGACACTAAAAAAAATATCTTCTATCCGGTATAATAGGTAGATAGCGAGTGCTTGATCTAAAGTGGTTTGCGACCATGACCTCATTGTATAAATAAAAAAATATCATCTCAAAACATTTGCTTAGCAAATCAAAGCAAAGCAGCAGCATACAAAATTACAGGTCAACGTATATTTTAATGTAAATAACTAGCATTAAATTGATATAATACTTGTAAGGGCCGTTTTCACCAAGTCTTAAGAATAAAAAATACTTAATTTACGAAGACAGCTTAAGTTTAGTAAAATCGCATATAAAAGCATCTTTACATTTATTAAATACTGCGATTGTATGGATAGGCAGGAAAAAAATAAGTCCGCCTATTCAAACAGTTGTGCATATATTTAATAATATTTTTAATTTTATAGACATTCGTAATACGAAAAGTAAGTAGGTAACAAAACAAGTTACTGCGCAGCTTCAATGGCGGCGCTCTCTTTTCTGCCGGGATGTATACCATCATTATATTATACTCAACTAACACACTAAGATATTAAAATGGCTCTTATCCCTTATAATGCCGTGACGCAATCGAGACTGCGTCACGAGCTGGTTCTCAATAGTCACTAGAAATACATAAAGAAAGAAATACATAAAATGTTCAGGACCCAAAATGATTCAATAAAACAAATACAAAAAAAACGGATACACAAATTAAATAAACATAGATACAAAATATAGTTATACTGTAAATACAATATACTCATTATCAATCAATCAAATTGTCACGCCTTTTTCCCAATCAAATTGTCATTGTCTCTCGCATCCACAATTCTCTTCATACAAGCTCTACGACTATGGGCACTAAGCAACCCAGCTTTCTTGCGGATGTTATATTTATTACTTACTGTAAAATATTAAAAATACCATATCACATACGAGTATTTTCAAACCCATTATAAAAGGAAAAGTGCAATTAATCTACCAAAATAAATAGAACAAAAGCAACATGTTACTTTAATTTCTAAAGACACGTTTTAACATTCTCTAACCTTCATGTGTCAGGATTAACTACTTATATATAAAAAACTAATTGATAGACGTTCAGACGTCATCAGCGAGAATAGTTGGAACGGCAATTGTTTTAAAATAAAAAATTGTTTTTGTTACCAAAATTTAAAATTTATATTTAGATATATTTACACTACGAATTATTTGCATTTCGTCGGAAGATGCTTAATACAATTTAAAAACTCTAAAACTTATTTTGACGTCTCAATTTTAAGTCATAAATGTCAGTTCCGAAAAAGATAAGTATTAAAAACTATCAATTAATAATGTTTGGCAAGGTATACTAATCATATTAAGCATAGTGTTTAGCTGGAGAGCGATGAATGCATGAAGATTACTGCTGCCACAGGTAAATGTCAGCAAGCTGTATGTTTTATGCTACTACAATTAATAAACCTAAATTGACGACAAAAAAATTGGCGATAATCTGCATGTATTTATTTATTATTTTTAAAGTCACTATTCGTATCGTCATAGACTAGTTAAATAAATATATAAATTTTTCTTGGAACTGTTTCAATAATATAAGAAAAATAAAAATAAAACTGAGAATAAATTTGGGTTGTCTCAATGCGGCCAATTTCGCGCGCTTCGATGATAACCTCAGATTCTACTATGCACATGCGTTACTGATTGTCTAAGCGATTTAATTACTAATCACGGTTTCAACTCGTTTTGAAGAAATCACTACATCGGTTCAGAATAGGTTTATACAGATCATCCTATTCATATGCCGACCCGGACTATGAGTAAAGTCGCGTTTCGAGATCAGTTTGTAAGATGCCCATTCCAACTAGGCTGGCATAGTGGATACGACTGCTACTTACTTACAGTACTTAAAAACAGTAGAAGTCGCCTGCATTTATAGGCTGTCAGCTTAATTTCAGACAAGATACGTTCTTTATAGAACAATCGAAAAGTGGAATGCTTTGCTAGCCCATCCTATGACCTTGGATCCTTCAAAGGTGAAGAAGCACCTTTGACCGGCGACTGAGGCAGCCCTGAACTAACTCGTTTTTTTCAGTCGTCACTCTTGGACCTCCTCTTGCTTATCATCAGGCGGGAAATATTAGTACGACAACAAACACAATAGAATAAATCAAAATATGATTAAAACATTTTTTTAAATTATTGACACCCGGCATCTTACCTATACTTTAACTTGTCTTATGGTAAGTATATAAAAGGAAGTCCAATAGCGCTGAAAAAACGACTCAGTGCGTATAAGGTAGGCTCAGTCGCAGCTACTATGCCGACCAAATATTAAGGTATATAATATAAAATAAAAAAAAACATCAATATAAATGTCGTAAAAAACATAGGCGTATAATTTCATTTCATGGTATTATAGATTTTAAACTTTATGTTTCCAATTTGAAGCCAATTTGAATCGTAAAATTTAATTCACATAAAAATATTTTTTCAGTTTCCTAATATATAAAAGTAAATAAATGATTATTTAATAAATAAAAATAATTGCATTGCTTATGATTTAATAAAAAGCAATCAATCAATCAAATTGTCACGCCCTTTTCCCACAGGGATAGGCAGAGACAATGGAGCGCCACTTGCCACGATCCTTACCCAACTCCCTTGCTTTCTTCATATTAACCATTACATATTAAAGGATTTTTTTTTGTTTTTATTGGGGCTTGACAAATTAGCAATTGACCCCGCCTAAGCTGGACCACATTGCTCGAAGAACCGACAACCGATGGGGAAGAAAGGTTCGAGTAGAGACCACGAATAGGAAGACGCAGCGTAGGTAGGCCTCCCACTAGGTGGACTGACAACATAGTGAAAGTCACAGGTAAACGGTGGATGCAACTGGCATCATGTCGTTTGGTATCGCGTTCTAAAGGGGAGGCCTATGTTCAGCAGTGGATGCCTTCTGGCTGATGAAGAAGCTGGAGTGCGCTTCATGAATGACGGTAACGCCTACTGCAGTTAAATAATTGCAAGTATAATATCAGTCGCAACTACAAACTTTCATGCCGAAACGCGACTGAGTCACTTCACGGTCTGTACCCTTGACAGTAATAAATAATTCCCTGTAAAATGCACAAGCCATTATTCAATATAGAAGATCAAACCTAATATATTCCAAATGTTAATTCAATTAACCTTGGACTTGGCAGAGAGAATATTTCCAGCGAATATATGAATAATTAATAACCTGGTACTATTTCAGAATTTGACAACGGAAACTAAAAGAGGCAAAACTTTAGGGAATTTCAAATACCTCGTCTAACTTGTCTAATTTCACGTTGATATGCATAAATAATTAATAATAGTATTATAAATAAAACTAAAACAATCAATTAGGACTTCATGATATTCGCATTAAAAAAAAACAATCAATCAATTAAAATTGTCACGGCTTTTTCCCATAAGCATAGGCAGAGACAATGGAGAGCCACTTGTTACGGTCCTGACATAACTCCCTCGCTTCCTTCACATCCACAATTCTCCTCATACAAGCTCTACGGCACTAGCTTTCTTAAGGATGTCTCCGAAAAGTAATATCCCTTATAATAATAATCATCATTAATTACACTCTACAGGGGTAGGCAGAGACAAGAGAACGCCACATTTCACGGTCCGGACACAACTCTCTCTTGCTTTTTGGAACAAAGAAAAGTTTATTTTAACATTGTCGGTTGACATAAGACAGTTCCCGCCCGGAGTGCGGTCCAAGAATAGTGACGATTACAACTGCAGTTAAATGAATGCAATTGACTGACGCACCCGGTATGCCCGCATAGTTGGAACGGTCATCTTACAAGCTGATCCCGAAACGCAACTAAGTCACTTCATACTAGTAAGTGGTGGTTACTAGCCCGGATCGGTAGACTGGACACCACTGCCTACCACTACCAGGTTATCCGAAATATACAATTTAAAAAAATACCACAACATGTAATTAAAGTAGTGGAACTAACTAACAATGTAATTAACATCCAATGATCATGCAAGATAAAGTAGGAAGCTTATTGGTCAATTAAATGTCAAATTATGGTAAGAAAGTTTTCGAATAGAATGAAAATGTGAAGGAAGCGAGGGAGTTGTGTCAGGATCGTGGCAAGTGGCGCTCCATTGTCTGCCTATCCATGTGGGAAAAATTGATTGAAATTTTCGACGCAGTCATATGAAGTGTTGGCGTCGTGGTTATTATGAACTATTTAAAAATATAAATTTAAAGCCCTCATTTAATTTTATTTATTTATGCTAGTAAACAATATTGTAATTATTATTCATTGCGATTGTAATTTTTATAAATATAAGTTACTTTTACAGAAAATATGGTACGAATCTTGGGCACAATTAGAGATAAGTAGAAGGATACAGAGATAAGGAAATTCAGGCTTGCCCTTTATTATTATCTGTATGAAGAGAATTGTGGATGTGAAGGAAGCGGGAGAGTTGTATCAGGATCATAAGAAAAGGCACTCCATTAGGGCAATACAAATAATTATGAATATACAATAACGAGGGTTATATATATTGGCGCTGCGTTGTCTCTGCCTATACCTGTGAGAAAAAGGAGTCACAATTTGATTGATTTATTGATTTTTTATCGAGACTCGACATATGACAGCACCCGTCTGATGTTAAGCTGGAGTGCGGTCCATGAATGGAGGTGACTGCAACTACAGTTCAATAACCGTAAGTAGTAGTCACATCCACTATGCTGGCCTAGTTGAAACCGGTATTTGACAAGCTGATTCTGATCCGTGACCAAATCAATTCACGGTCTGTATACTTGTAAGTGGTGGTATCTACTACTCCGGATCGGCAGACTCGGTACCACTGCCAACCACACTTGAACATTTACATTTAACGCTGACTGATTGATCTTAACACATTTAAAACCTATTGGTTATGTTGCAAAACAAACAATAGACATAGACCATAACAAAATAGAAAATAAAATTAACCTCTACTATGAGTGAGGAGCACTAGAAAGCCGAGTGCGGAGTGGATATTAGAGAAAAGACGTAACGTGCTTCAACTAAAGTTGTTCTTGAATACAAGATTTTCTTTGTTCATTTACTAAAAAGTATAGCTCTTTGCAAATATTATAATTTATAGGAAAAAAATAAAACATAAAATTATATTAGTGAGACATAGAGTACCCCACGGCTATGGCATTCGGATGGACAAGCTAATAAATGTTGAAGATTTTAGCTTTCATATTTAATTTGGCGACAGGCGTGGTGCATTGGTTGGCACACCAGTTTGTTAAGTGTAAAGTCAAAGAGTGGTAGTTAGTGTCTGCCGATCCAGAGTATTACCACCACAGTATACTAACCGGAAGTGACTTATAAGTTTCGGGATCAGCTTGTAAGTTACCAATTCCAACTATGTTAACATTTTTTTTTGTTATTGTGACTCGACATATGACAACACCCCGCTTGATCTTAAGCCGAAGTGTGGTCCATGAATGAATGTCACTGCTACTACAATTCAATAACTGTGAGTAGCAATCACATCCACTATGCCGGCCTAGATGGAACCGGCAACGTACAAGCTGATCCCGAAACGTGACCAAATCACTTCACGGTCTGTATACTTGTAAGTGGTGGTACTACCCCGGATCGGCAGACTGGGTACCACTGCCTACCACTCTGATTACCAGACCCGAAGCAAATATCCATCCCTTTTTTTTTATTAACAAATATTTGCAATATTTAATATTATTAAATATCACAAAATAAAAGCTATGTAACAAATATTTGCTCCGACCGGGGATCGAACCCGGGACTTTACGCGCAACAAACCAATCGCTAAACCGTTCGTCCACGCCTGTCGTCAAAATACCATAGTGAGTGAAGGTATTACTACTGCTTTATTACAGTTTAACATCAGGCGAGGTACTGTTGTATGTATGTGTAAGTGTCGTATGCTTTCATTAACCTTATTCCTTTTAAACTTTATACCTTTATACTTAGCCTATGCGATTATCGCCTACGAACTTTAATATCGATTCACACATTAATTAAACATATAAATTTTATTGACTATTTTCATAACATCTAATTCTTAGTTTATTAATGCTAGTAGTAGACGAGGCTCATAAAAAGGCTCAATATATCAATCAAACTGATAGGCAGAGACAACTTGCCACGATCCTGACACAACTCCCTCGCTTGTGTCGCTCCATCACATTCACAATTCTCTTCATACAAACTCTATGGTTATGGGCACTAGACAACCTAGCTTTCTAGAGGATGTCTCTGATTTGGTCAGCGAACACCCTCTTGGGCCTGCCTTGTTTAACGCGTCCATTCACATTAGATTTATAAATTACTTTCACTCATCCTATCCATGTGCCCAAACCATCGAAGCATTCTTTTCTCAATCCTTGTCACTACTCTTAATATAAAGATCCAATATTAACTTTTTCAGCCTCAGGAATCGTATAGTGAAGCTGAAAAGTTTGTTAAGTCGCCGTCACTCTTGGACATCCCTTTGCTTATCATCAGGCGAATAGTAACCAGATATCGCGTCTCTATAAAAAAATGACATTGGAACATTATTTTTCTACAGTAAAGAAGTAAACAATATACTTGAGGATAGAGTGTCTTGTTTGTACTTTGTGTTCATTAAAGTATATTTTATAACGATGTATACACATATATATATATATATATATATATATATATATATATATATATATATATATATATATATATATATATATATATAATAGAGATAGGGATTAATTATTTTTATTTTTAAACTAACGTAATGGTCGCAAGTTGTTTTCCACTGTGATAGGTAAGGAATGAGTCACAGAGATGACACGGTTTATCTATTACACACTCTTTTTTTCTACTAAATTAGACTTTTCTTTCGTCCATAAAGCTCATTACTAGGCCTTAAGGCATTATTCTCGCCTTTTAAGATACAATAAATTTATTATAAGTTTTATATCGTAAAGAAATTAACGCACATTAAATATTGTCTTGAAATATGTAATACAATGTTGTTGTAATTGATTCAGTTGAACAAATAATCGTTTAAAATTGTATGGAGAATTATTGGTTTTAACTAAATAAATTCAAAGCATATTATAATAAGTTATAAACTTCTTTTTATATTACTTATTGGCAAGCAAGGAGAGGTCTGTTGACGATGCTGGTCAAATGTTCTTTTCCAAACTTGGCTCCAGGATCCGAATCCCGGCTCCAAATTCCAGGATGGATGGGGATACAACATGTGCTGGTCATATTCTATCTTTGATTGTTTAACATAAAAATGATGCGCCGAACGGTTTAGACTAACAGTGGATTCGGTCGACAAAATGCATAATCTTCATCTTGATTCATATTATTATAAGAGTAAAAAAGCAAGGTTAAGCATCCTTAAAAATTTCCAAGGTGATAAAGAATGCATAGAGCTGCCTGCTCTTAAGTACTCGTGACCTCATCATCGCCTATTATTCGGAAACCTCGGCGCTGTATTGGTTTTTGGGCATCGACAAGATTTGGCGGAGCTGAACCCTGAGATTTTGCCGCTAGAGCGAATTTGGACCTTGTATAGTAATAGGCGCAAAGACACCTTTTTAACAATACCAAAAAGCTCTCGAAATGTCGGAATAATAAACTAAAATAAAAATGTAAAATCAAAACCAAAATAAACGCCGCATAAAATTTGTTTAATTCATTAATCACTGTTCGCGCAAATCTAAGAAAATAATAAATACCAAAAAAGGTGATCATACTTACATTTACTATTGTAGGTATTACTATTTATTATTTTAGATTATTTATATAAAACTACAAAAGTAGTTTGATGAATAATAGATTCGTGTTCGACACGTCTGTCGATAAATCAATCAATAAAATCAAATTGTCACGCCTTTTTCCCACAGGGATAGGCAGAGACAATGGAGCGCCACTTACCACGATCCTTACACAGCTCCCTTGCTTCCTTCACATCCACAATTCTCTTTATACAGGCTCTGTGGTTATGGGCACTAGGCAACCTAGCTTTCTTGAGGATTTCCTGATTTGGTCGGAAAACACTCTCCTGGGCCTGCCTTGTTTAACGCATCTATCCACATCAGATTTATAAATTCCTTTTTTTTTTTTTTTTCGTCAATCTACTTTCACTCATCCTTTCCATGTGCCCAAACCATCGAATCATTATTAATTATTATCATTAAAAATTATATAATTATTAAAAACATCGAAACCAGCAATATTAATTATTTTTTTGAATTACTTGGAATATTGGGGGGTCTATAAAAGTCTAGACATGTTGATAATGACACAGACACCAATCCATAAATTAAAATGCACAGAATTATGAATGCGCTTGCAATTTCTTATCTTTACATTCTAACCATTATAATTTCTTGAAATGTAATACGAGTATTAATTATTTTTTTGAATTACTTGGAATATAAGTGTCTAGACATGTTGATAATATTTTGGATCAGATTACAATTTTCTAAACATGTCTATATATTAGGTCTTTACTTGTGAAATTGCCGTTTTTCATGAAATAAATTAAGCGGGTCTTTTAAATTTATTTTTTACTTCTATTAATTAAAGTAATCACCCATGCAATCAATGCATCATTGCCAACGCATTGGTAGCTTATTAATGCCCTTCTTGAAGAAATCAGCTAGACTGGAGGCAACAAATTATTCAGAGGCATTTTGTACTGCCTCTCGGGTATTGAATTTTTTTCCCGCCAAGAAGTTATCCAAATTCTTGAAAAAGTAGATGTCTGTAGGCCCAAGGTCTGGTAAGTACGGCGGATGACGGAGAACTTCCAACCCCAGCTCTTGTAGCTTGGAGACCGTCTACTGTGCAGTATGAGGTCACGCGTTGTCGTGCAGGAGCAGTGGAGCCGAACGATTGACCAAAATTGGTTGGAGACGTGCGAGTTTCTTCATCATTGTGTTCAGTTCTTTACAGTACACATCTGCAGTAATGTAATCTCGTCCCGTTTGGTAAGAAGCTGTGATGATTAACATCGGTGTTCGACCACCAAACAGTGACCATCACTTTTCTAAGTGAGTTTTCGTTTAGGGCTTTGTTTGGGTGCTGAACCAGGGTCCAACCAACTTTCTGAGCGCTTACGATTGTCGAACAGGATCCATTTTTCGTCACAAGTAACAATGCGGTTCAAAATTCCTTCTTTTGTATGCCTGTTGAGAAGTGCAAGGCACGTCTCGATGCGTACTTCGTGCTGGCGATCATTGAGTTCGTAGGGTACCCATTTGTCAAACTTTTTTACCTTGCCAATTTGACGCAAATGGACCAATATTGTTTTGATGCTATCGTCGAAAGCTGCTGCTAATTCAGCCATAGCTTGAGTATCATCAGCTTCCTCGATCGCCTTTAATTCGTCATTGTCGACCAAAGTTTTCGGACGACTACGGGTTCATTTTTCAGGCCAAAATTTCCAGAACGGAAGCGGACAAACCAATAACGGGTGGTGCGTTCCTTTGTAGTGTTCGCTCCGTAAATGTTGTTGATGTTGCGTGCCGTCTTGTGCCACTTTGCTGCCACGACGGTACTCCAAAATTACTCATATTTTTAACGTATCCATAATGACGCAAAATGTTCGATTGCGATGAAAACAAAACACTAACTATTAAACAAATGACGATTTTAGAAAAAATAATACCATGTTTTTAAAATAATATTAATTTGAAATTAGAAACATCAGCCAAAAAAAAATATTTTGATTTGAAATGGCCAGTACGGCAGAACAGCAATTTTATAGGTAAAGACCTATTATATTAAGATATTCTGACTCATTGTTAGTTTCTTAAAACCTTTACTCATTATAGATTTTTTTTAATATCATAGAATATTGGCGTTCTTTTGGGGACTATAAAGGTCTATATTAATAGATCACACCCATCCACACACTGTGAATAAATAAAATAAAATTAAGTACAGACTTTCAAATTTTTCAATATTAAGTCACTTCACCCTTCTACACCTGGAAGTGGGTTATTTTGGCCCGGATTGGCAGATTGCGATAGAGCGACGTAACGGCGCCTCTATTACCTAGCTCAAATTTAATCTCAGGTGCACATTCAGAGATCGTTGCATTGCATAATGGAGGTCCAGATTGCCAACGACTGAAAGAAAAAAACCGAGTCAGTTTAAGGCAGCCACAGTCGCCGTTATTATGCCGATCAAAGAACAACATATCCATCCCTAAAAGGAATAAACTTAAAAAAAAAACTATATATATATTTATTGTGACTCGACATATGACAGCACCCCGCTAGATGTTAAGCCGAAGTGTGGTCCATGAATAAATGCCATTGCTACTACAATTCAATAACTGTGAGTAGCAATCACATCCAATATGCCGGCCTAGATGAAACCGGCAACTTACAAGCTGATCCCGAAACGTGACCAAATCACTTCACGGTCTGTATACTTGTAAGTGGTGGTACTACCCCGGATCAGCAGACTGGGTACCACTGCCTAGCACTCTTTGATAACCAGACCCGAAGCAAATATCCATCTCTTTTTTTATTAACAAATATGTAATATAATTATTAAATATTACAAATAAAAGCTATGAAACAAATATTTAAATTGTCATGGCAATCACGATGTGAAAATTAATCTATCACTAATAACGATTGTTCTTAAAAAATATATTCTTGCTCTTATCTAGATTAGAATTTTATTACATATCGTATCAATAGCTAACATAAATTGCATTATAATAAACTCAATAGTAGGAAATCTCTAAGATTTCGACAACGGGCGTAGTGCATAGGTTACGTGTACAGTCCTAGGTTCGATTCCCGTTCGGAGCTAATATTTGTATCGTAGATTTTATAGCTGGGTCACCTAGTGCTCACAATCAAAGCTTGTGGATGTGAGGGAAGCGACATTTGAGGTTGTGTCAGAATCGTTATAAGTGGTCCTCCTTTCTTTCTACCTATCCCTGTGGAAAAAAGGCGTGACAATTTGATTGATTGATTGTTTGTTACCCTTGAGTTGAGTTTTTGAGTTTAAGTTTACCCACATTTACAAACTGTACCTCGTATTTGTAACATGTTTTATAAGCATAATATGTAGGTTCGTACCTAATTTATATCTATAAGGAAATGCTTACATGTTTTTACTACTAAGCTACCAAGCCTGCTTGTGTCATTTGGATGTCCAAAATACAAATGTATTTCAAAAATACGTTACATTGGTATCGACAAGTAGTACAGATATATAAAATATCTTTCGTGTTGCTTCGTAGGTTTGTTGATGAGTATTTATAAAAGCTAACAATGTAACGCATATTGCGTCTTTGTTAGTGATTTTGACAATTTACTTTTTCTATTAGCAATATGCGAATCAATGTGCATTTAAATAAAATAACCACTTTAACACTAAATATAATTAGCAAGTCCGAACGGTTAGCGATTGGTTTGGTGCGCGTAAAGTCCCGGGTTCGATTCCCGGTCGGAGCAAATACTTGTTAATAAAAAATGAGGTGGATATTTGATTCGGGTCTGGTTATCAAAGAGTGGTAGGCAGTGGTACCCAGTCTGCCGATCCGGGGTAGTACCACCACTTACAAGTAACTATACAGACCGGTATAGTTTGGTAACGTTTCGGGATCAGCTTGTAAGTTGTCGGTTCCAACTAGGCCGGCATATTGGATGTGATTGCTACTAACAGTTGTTGAATTGTAGTAGCAGTCACCTCCATTCATGGACCGCACTTCAGCTTAACATCAAGCGGAGTGCTGTCATATGTCGAGTCACAATAAAAATAAAAAAGACTGCTAATATCAATTATATAACTGTAGTCGCCTCGATACATTAACCGCACTCCAGCTTAACATCACAAGGGGTGCTGTAATATGTCAAGCCACAATAAAAATTAAAAATACTGCTAAAAGCAACTAGTAGATAATCCCCTTCATTGATAACCTCACTCCAGCTTAACATCAGGAGGGGTGATGTCATTATGTCGAGCAACAATAACAAAAATTATTAAGAGAACAATAAGCGTTATGTTTTTATTATTATTTTAAAATATTTGAAATCAACCGGTTTTATATGCACAGGTTGAATTGTTATTTTCCTTGACACAGATGCGATGAACCATTCAGAAAGGTGAAGTTTACTTAATGATCATTATTATTGACTTTGATTTTTAATTCCTTAGGTTTGTGTTACCTAAATGTATAGCTTGTCTAACTAAAAATGACGCGCCCCTTCACTTTATTAGTTTATTTAATTATGTGAATGCAAATATTACTAACTATACTTCTATACTTCATCAGCGTGCTCCACCTTTTGTGTCTCACCAGCAACTGAATGACCAGTTACAATTGCATTTTCCGTGTGTTGCATTCATATTTTACATTCGCACGCGTGCTTAAATGCAGTGAAGGGGCGCGTCATTTCGGCTAAGCCAGACTATAACAATGTGTATGGATTGCGATTGTGCGAGTACTTGCTAGCGTCAATAGTATATGAGATACAAACTTATAAACATAATTGTTTTTTTTTTATTGTGACACGACATCTGACCTTGACCTACCTGATGATAAGTAAGAGGAGGTCCAAGAATGACGACGCTTAAAAAAAACAAATTTAGTTCAGTTAGTCGCGCCACTATGCCGGCTAAACATAATAAATAACGATCCAAAGTTTATAAATAAGAACTGTTTATTAGTATTATTAACTGGAATTAATCGGAATTAACCGTTAACTAATCGGTTTTTCAATCGTTGGCACTTTCTTATCGCCAGGCAAGTATCATTTACCGATATTAGTCATTTGTTCCCAAACTGGTCAGCTTAAGGGTGTAGTTATAAAGATTTATATAACCAATTTAACATGTAACTATTAAATATAAAAAAAAATCGAATTATCTTCTTACATGAATGCTTCCTCATAGAGAGTACTTTGAGTTTGGGCACTAATTATTTTATCATCTATACCTCAGCGAACAAATTATTTTCAATCAATCAATTAAATTGTCACGCCTTTTTCCCACGGGGATAGGCAGAGGCAATGGAGCGCCACTTATCACGATCCTTACATAACTCCCTTGCTTCCTTCACATCCACAATTCTCTTCATACAGGCTCTTTGGTTATGGGCACTAGGCAACCTAACCTTAGGCAAATTAATATGTTAAATCGAGATGTAGAAAAAAAAACAAAATAACGTAAAAAGAAGAAAAAAAATGACAACAATTAAACATATTAATACTTATTTTTTCTGTCATATACATATTTTTGTACAGATAGTTTCTGTGGTCCGCTAGTTGTGTCAGTATCGCGGAAAGTGGCGCAACAATGTCTCAAACTCAAGAATAACAATAACAAGTGCATTGCTCGTAATCTAATAAACATGTAAAATTCCATTTGATGATAACTGCAAAAAATAATGCACAAAAACAGTAAGGTCAAATACAAATATTGATCTAGCAAATGATTCATGGTTTTATTAGCAAAAGTTTTTAAATTGTGACTTAACTTTAACTCATGACGGCTTGCTGCCTGATGTTAAGCTAGAGTGTGGCTTAAGAATCAAGGTGAGCCACATACACTATGCCGGCCTTTTTTTTCGTGGGGAAATCCTCATGGATACTCCTGGTTTCTCGGGGTAGTAACCTGGTTATGCCGGACTCCAACCCAAAACCCCACGGTGGCCTCCGTCATCACGAACGCTGGAGATTGGGAGCTGTATACATTCTTCCGAGATCTCCAGCGGTACACTATGCCGGCCTAGTTGGACCTGGAAACTTACATGCTGATCCCTAAACACGATTTATTCTTTTCACGGATACTGGGCACCACTGCCTACCATACTTTAATAACCAGACCCGAAGCTATTTGCAATCAATCAATCAAGACGAGCCAACACCAAAAATCTCGACCCCAGACGTAGCTACCATTATACATATGGCCCAAGTGTACTTTTAAGCATACTTTGCAACCTTTAATTTATAAATGTAATTGGTTTTGCACGTCTTATCACAGTAGCTGTTGGTGGACATCGTTACTGGAATAGTGCATCGTCCTCCGGCATTCCCATGTTTCGCTAGAGATTGATATTTAAGTATTATGTTTAATTAGGTCGCCTAGCTTGAAACACTTCCGGCCGAGTGACGGCGACTAAGGCAACAGTAAACTAAGTCGAGTTTTTCAGTCGTCTGCGCTTTTGGGGGACCTTGCTTTACGTCAGGCAAGTAGAGGTCGCATCATAACATTAATAATATTTTTTATAGTCGGATGAAAATAATTTATTAGCATGGGCTGATTGTTCTCAGCATGCACTTGGTCATCGTCAGATTCTACTATCGCTTCGGAAAAGCATATGACGAGGCCACAAGAAACTTGTCAATTGTAGCCTTTACAAATAAAACATACCAAATAATAAAAATAAAAAGTAAAGTACATACTTTAATATAAAATAAAATAAAGGATCAACTTTCGGTATGTTACTAATTGACTCATTTAATTCACGAATTGTTTCTTGCAAACGTCCGTCATTATTATCAATATTTACGAAAGTTGAATCAAAATCGTCATCTCATATATTTATTTTTATCCTAGACAATGCGTCGGCTTTGGTATTCAGTTGTCCTATTTTATGTTTAATTTTAAAATCATTTACATTGTTTATTTTTTTACATTTCTATATTAAGCGACTAATATCATAGATAACCGTGGTGTAGTGGCAGTGCAATGGTTACACAAGCCGAGTGCACGGGTTCGAAACCGGTACCAATGTATCTTTGATATATGTACTGATAATGGTTGTCCTGTTTCTATGATACAAGCACTTTAGTAGCTTATTATAGAAATGTATAATAAAAAAGTGGTTGTAAACCCGTACTCTCAGTTTGCGTAATCCTCTACTACTACACCACGGCCGCCTCAATATTATTTAGGCCTTGATCACCAATGTGTTTATTTACTATTAGTTTTTTTTATATATAACCATGCTAATAGTTTACGATCAGCTAAAAATAAAAACCTTTCACCATCTATATCGGTAAAGTAAACTTTACTTTGTCAACTCGTAAGGAAGTATTCGAGTTACAATTTAGAAATGACAATTTATAAGAAGAAGCATGATAGTAGAATTAACGCTGTAAAAATGACCTTACAGTGTATTTGGATTGACGATAGCGGAACGAATGCGGAATGAGACGTGATAGATGTGTTTTTACAAGGATTAAAAAATGAATGCTTCGATGGTTTGGGCACATGGAAAGGATGGGTGAAAGTAGATTGACGAAAGGAATTTATAAATCTGATCTGGATGGATGCGTTAAACCAGGCAGACCCAGGAAAGGGTTTTCAGATGAAATCGAAGACATCCTCAAGAAAACTGGGTTGCCTAGTAGCCATAATAGAAGAGCTTGTATGAAAAGAATTGAGGATGTGAGGGAAGTAAGGGAGTTGTGTCAGAATCGTGACAAGAGGCGACTTGCCTGGTGGTAAGCAAGGGTAAGTTCAAGAGCGCAGACGTATAAAAGCAGTCTCAACTAACAGTTATCTCAGTCGAAGTCACTGTGCCGGCTAAAGACGCTTTTTCACGCTTCGCCTAGAATCCAAAATTATAGGATAAGGGCTGGTGGTTGGTGTAACATACCACTTGTCGATTATTCTACAAAGTAACGAAGTGTCAAATCTTTTAGTTCAACTATCGATTACATCGACAGAATGCGGATTCCACCGACTTGTGGCGGCGATCACAGGAGTAAAAAGACGATTAGGTTAAAGAGCTTCTCAGAACATTTTCCGTGGTATAGGCGATATAACCGTATAGAGCAGCTTTACGAAATCGCAGGGGCCCAGATATCTCGTGACCTTTGCATCACCTATTCCTAGCTTCATATACAGTTCATATGTTTTATTTTGCGTTGTGCGCTAGAATTATCCCGTATGTTTTGTGAAAAGGTTTTCCATTCAATTTATTTTAAAACTTCTTACATACAAAAGAAATAAGTAGTTTCCCTCGCTTTTGTATTCTCTATTTACGTTTGGTAAACTCTAGGATACAAGTTGTAAAGTCTAGGTTGTAGTTTATTATACTCGTATGTTGTTTTTAATTAATTATGTTCTGAACATATTTTTCGGACTCAACCTTATTAGTTAACAAGGAATTTTTGCTTTTGTCACTAGATTCAAAATATACATTGATATATATACATAGAGCTTCCATGTTTTTAAATGCGACATTAAGCAATTTCGTTTATTTTTTTTACCTAATTTATTGCTTAAATTAACATTACAAGATTTTTGGTATTATTTGGCTAGTAATAGTTCATAATACGGTGCAGTAATTAATAAAACCTCTGTTTACTAAGGCCTCAGTATATATTTAGTCTCCCGACGGCAAAATATGTCGTAGTTCTAACCAGAAGTGATTGGTCTTAACGGTCGTGGTTGGCCGTGACATCAGCATGTGTCAACAAATTTCTATAGCGACAATTTTCTTTAGCTGTCCTTTAGCGACAGCTAAAGAATTTGTCTGAACTTTCATTATCATCATCAGCCAGAAGGCGTCCACTGCTGAACATAGGCCTCCCCCTTAGAACGCTATTTTGAACTGTACCTTACCTTAATGCCGGCTCTACAGATTAGGCCAAGGTATTGGGTTATCATATTAGATCAAAGATCGCATTCAAAAGATTGTAGTTACACATTGGCGTGCTGGTAAACAATGGTAACGGAGCGTGACAAGATCCTATGATGCGAAAAACCAACACCACGGTTAGCCGGCAATTACTTGTCGCCAACTACGCTTAGTAATCTTTTGCACGTTGGCCCAAAATGATTTTATTTTATTTAATATATAAACTCTTTATTGCACAAAACAAGGTACATATGCGAGCTTAATGCCTTAGACGTTTTCTACCAGCTAACCTTTGTTGTGTTGTGCTGGGAATAACTGGGTGCAAACTATTTATTAAAAGATTCAACATTATTTTTAAATGATATTTGTTATGAAAAATATAAGCAATACATGGCCCAGCACCTTGGCCAAATGTGTACAGGAGGCTTAAGGTTTGGCTTTATGAAAGCTTAGGATTGTACGACAGCCGTTTCGGGGATCAGCTTGGTAAGTTGTCCGTTTCAACTAGGCTGACATAGTGGATATGATGGCTACTTACAGTTATTTAACTGTAAGTAGCATTCACCTACATTCACCACCTTAACAACAGGCTGGGTGCCGTAAAATGTCGTCTTTTCTCCAAATAGGTAACTAATTTTGTTCTCTACATAATCAATATGCTGATGGATACTGAGCAGGACCGCCACAATACTTGAAAAATCGCGCGATTATATATATATGGCGCGATTATAAACTATCGCATTTCGGAATAGCAGATGCGACTTCTACTTCAAAACATTTATCATTGGTAGCACTTGCACTTGCCTTCTCTTATATGTGACCGCATCAAGGTATGGTCGCTTTTATTATAAGAAAAAAATGCGTCGTTATTATAGAATTTTTTAATTATATTTATTAAACCTATAAATGTAGGTAGGTACGTTATTACAGTATGACCCTGATTAGTTAGACCCTGAGTAGTATTATCGAACATGAAGTTTGCAAAAGGATCGTCCAAAGTGGCGCCCTGTTCAAAATCACATGTGACAAGTCGATCTTAATTTAACCAATGCCGTTCATTGACCCCAAATATACTTTAACGGACAGCGCTTCGGTGTTGAGCAGGCTCATACAAGCAGACATTGAAATATTCCATACCATATGGAGTTTGAATAACAGTTATTTATTTAACTAATGCGAGAAATAAATCATGTTTAAGCCGAATTTGTATATGTACCTACGAATTCCCGTACATAGTGAATTAAATACCCATTTTTTTACTGTGGCTTGACATATGACAGCACCTTATGTTGAGCTGGAGTGCGCTCCATAAATGGATACGACTGATATTACAGTTAAATAACTGCAGTCGCATCACTATGCCGGCCTAACGATATACAGCTTTAATTACAAAGTCGCATACCGTACAGTAATATTTTATTGATATTTTTTTACGAACCATAAGATTGTATTTTTTATTGAATAATAAATTAAACATATTTTTATGCGGCTTAATATCGCGTTTATTTTGGTTTTACTTTTTTTTTAATATTCCGACCATCGCACTATTGCAGACCATTGCAGCCATCGTGTCTCCGTAACCACGGAATAATAAAACAAGTAATATCAAAAACCAAAATAAACGCTATAGTAAGCCGCATAAAATTTGTTTAATTCATTAACCATAAGATTGTTTCAAGTTCAAATCAGGGACATTCTTTAAAAAAGTAGGGGGTCGGTAACCAAAGAGCATTTATGAAGAGAAGTATGGATGCAATAGAGTTATGTCAGGATCGTGTAATTTGACATTGAAGAAATTGAAATTTATTAACCTACATTCGTTTAGCGTACTTGTCGGCGTATAGTAGATGAGTTAGGTTAGGTTAGTAACAAGATAATCTTATATTTATAAATAAAACAAAAAAAAGAGACCGCCGCTGAAAGCGACCGTGGTGTAGTTGTGCAATGTTCACGCAAACCGAAAGCACGGGTTCGTAAAATCTTGCCAGTGCTAATGTATCTTTGATATATGTACTTTGGTCGTCCTGATTCTATGATACATTGTAGCTGAATATTGAAACGTAAAAAAATTACCCAAATTTGTCATTTTGCTAGTTCTAAATTTATTAGTTGTTATTATTTTTCATTTTTTATTAGAGTACTTGTCCGTCTATCGTAACTGAGTTAGGTTAGGTTAGTAACGAGATTAGCAATTGTAATTTTAATATGAATAAGAAAGAAATAAACATTTATGTGACATGAACTATGAAGAAATTTAAATACTATTGTATAAAAAAATACGCGGCAATTGAATAAGTGATCATTATCGCGGTGGGAAATTGGGTCCTGCTCAGTATCCATCAGTATACTGATTATGTAGAGAACAAAATTAGTTACCTATTTGGAGAAAAGACGACATTTTACGGCACCCAGCCTGTTGTTAAGGTGGTGAATGTAGGTGAATGCTACTTACAGTTAAATAACTGTAAGTAGCCATCATATCCACTATGTCAGCCTAGTTGAAACGGACAACTTACAAAGCTGATCCCGAAACGGCTGTCGTTCAACGTGTAAGGTGCGTTCATCGCATTCAAGTTCGATGTCAGTTTAAAATTTGACGGTTTGTCATGGATAGATTATGAACTATCAAAAATTAATACGTTATATTGTAGGCAGTATAGTCAGTTAACAATGAGCTAGAGTGCGGTGTAAGTGAACTATAAGTGGGCAGTCACATCCACAATGCCGGCCTAGTTGGAACCAGCAAGTTCGCAATTGACAACTGTGTCGTACCTCATATAAATACGCGGATATTCAATAAGCAGCTAATAGTATGAACGTGCCAAATTCGTATACAATTATATCTTAGAGCAATGTTTTACTCTAAGTACGTCATAACTATTCAATTCGCGAGCGTATGTGTCGTACGTATAACATCTTCTATTTCCTGCACACGAATTTCTTGCTTGGTAACTTGGGAATGTGTAATATTATTATTTATACTAACTATAAATTAAGACAGTTCTAATATTCAAAACTATATTTATAATCTTAAATTTATAAATAAAACAAAAAATTAATAATTCAGGCCGCCGCTGAAAGAATGCATTCCTGAAACAGTCCGTTTTGAAGGTTAAAGTTACATTTCTATACTACGCAACTAAAGTTCTTGTATCATAGAAACAGTACAACCAAAGTACATATATCAGAGATACATTGATACCGGCAAGTGGTTTTGAACCCGTGCTCACGGTTTGCGTAACCATTGCACTACCACGGTCGGCACATAATTCGATGTTATCAATTTTTAATAATTTTATTGTGCACTTTTTATTTATGAGTTATACGAGTACATACGCCTATACAGTCGACGTTTTTATAGTTAGGGTCCGACATTATAACATCACACACGTGATTTTAAGTTGCAGTTCGAATTCCAGTTAATAACTGCTAGCAGCAATTGCATACAATATACCGGCCTAGTTAAAATTAAAAACTTTTGAGTAGTAGTACGAAACTACCCTGGATTAGCAGACTGCATACCAATCTTTGTTTTTCTTACACTGTATTATTGTTATAAAAATACAAAAGGAATATTAATTATAAGATTACATTGGCACTACTTTAAACCTGTCTTCATAATTGTCAATTTTATCGAACACCAACATAAAACATAAAGACATAACAATGTCAAAGACATATTTGCAAATAAAAAACGCTAATTATGAAAATTCAAGGATTTACAATGTCTCACAACAACAGCTTCAATTTTTATCTATGTAACCCGTTGTGTGACTCGACATATGACAGCACCCCGCTTGATGTTAAGCCGAAGTGTGGTCCATGAATGAATGTCACTGCGACTACAATTCAATAACTGTGAGTAGCAATCCATCCACTATGCCGGCCTAGATGGAACCGGAAACTTACAAGCTGATCCCGAAACGTGACCAAATCACTTCACGGTCTGTATATTGTATACCCTGCAGCTCTGCAATTATAGTTTGCACTCATAGGATACGATTTCTCTATAAATTTAATAACAAATGAGGAATTGCGTTTCGGCCTTCAACAGCTCTTTTCACAATAGAACCTTACACTTATAAATATTATATTTAAGTTCATGAGCATACAATAAATGTTTTATTTTTAAATGCCCAAGTATTTTTCATAATTTATAGCGTTACCGTCTTTACTGTGATTTTTTTGAATAAGACTTGACGATGACATTTGATTTTTCCAACAGTCTCTTATGAATTGGCTACTATTTGATGAACTATATGGGTAATAACGTGTTTAGATTATATTAATTTGCAATTTCTTATTATAATAGAGAAATGGGCCAAACTCTGTTTATAATGATGGCGTCATTTATTTGATTACACCGTTTGACGATATTGGTGTTAGTATTATATAGGTTTATGATTTAAATGTTCTTAAAATGATAATAGTATTTTTGGTTTAATGCTCTAATACACAAAGTTATATTATAGTTATCATTCTACAGATAAATGTATAAATCATATTCATAAAAATATATAATTATTTTTACTGTTCTTTTAATTTAGGATGTATGAGTATTAATGTAATTATAATTAATTAGTAATATTTATTTTCATCATCATTGGACTATCTCTTTTAAGAAAAACAAGTTTCAAAGTCAAATTAACAGAATAAAATCTTTTGTGTTGTGTAAGAATATAATTTTAAATTGTTCACACATGTGTGAATTATCAAAGCGAGGCAGTTGATTTGTGTCGCACGTAAAAGTTCTGTGTTTCAATAACAAATAGTATTTTTAAATATTCTAACGTGTCTCAATATTTCATATTATATTCAGTCGGTATGTTGCGCGTCTTATCTCGATGATAACAATATTAGACAAATTTCTTGGCATCGATGGATTCTCCCTGCTGGTGCATCACGTGGGAACCGGAATGTTACATGTCAACGTTGTACTACTCTCACTTTCTTCCTCTTTGACGAATACCGAAAAATCAAAAGTACTGCGATTACGCTTGGCCGGTATAAGTATTTACTGCTGACCTTGGAAGAACGAGATCCTTTAAAAGACGATGCATTGACTATGCTGTAATTTCTCTGCTTTACTTGCACCGGATGTTTATTGTAAAACATGGAGTAATAATAACTAGATTAAACTACCAAAAGTTAGCACAACAAATAGAGTTTTATGGTAGCTGTATAAGTGTTATGATTGGTCAATTTGAACCCGTATGTTTGGTTAAAATTATCACTGGTAAAGCACCTTATCTGCGTGTACGAATGTAGCTGGTACAATATACTAATTCGATCGTTACCGACCACGATCAGTATTAGGGTACTGCGAGTATCTATCTATTTTCGGACCACTCCATAGTGTCCCATCTACTAAAAGATTGGCTATACAAACATTTACATCACAATCCTATATGTATGTCACTTGTGCTGTAAAACAGGTCACGCAGTTAATTTTATTTTAAACTTTTTTTCTACAACTATTTATAATGTAAATACTGACAGTAGTCGTCGTCTTTATTTATTCAGTTTTATATATTAAAGGTTTTATAAAATAGTATTGATATTTAATATTATAAATTACTCATTTTTAAAATTGTAAATAGGGTGGTATCTAATTGGAAAAATGTTACATAAAAATTAGTTGAAATATTATTTATAATGTATTTTTATTTATTGCAACTACACCACCGCTCCACAAAATTATAAGTCGTCTATGAACTCGGCCGGTCTAATGACAATAACTCGATTGAACAAAGTCGAGAGTTCAATCGAGTTATTGTTTTAATGACATAGTTTTGTATGGGAAGAAATTCGAATCCGGCGTATCAGACCGGTGGTTGTTTCTTTTACAATGAACTATACTATTAAAGATATAATTTAAGAAACAAAATAATAATATTAATATTAAAAGCCGACCGTGGTGTATTTGTAGTGACACAAACCAAAAGAACGGATCAAAATCACTTACCGGTACCAATGTATCTCTAATATATGTACTTTGATCGCCGTGTTTCTATGATACAAGCACATTTAGTAGCTTCATATAGAAATGTAATTAAAAATAATTTATAAATAACTTATAATAATGAATTTAGCGAGTAATTAGGTAAGTATAGCAATGATGCTTAGAAAAATGTGCTATATGTATATTTATCACAATCTGAGTGAAATGTTCCATCTAAATGTTCCATCTGAATAAAAACGAATGAAGTCAACATTATAACTTCGACACAGATTACATTTTAATCTTTACACCTACGCAAATATAACAATTTACTCTTGCTCCCAAAGTATACTGGCAACCCAATGACAATAAATGCATCTATTGTTTAGACCAGTGTTTCCCAACCTTTTTAAATCCATGCCCCACCCTAACATTTCTAAAATATTCATGCCCCCCGTACATAATTCTTAACCTTTAAACAATGTTTTGTTCCCTTATAAGAAATATAAGTCAGCATTTTTTTAAGAATTTGCCTTTTTTTGTTAAATTTGTCATCGATATCTAGCATTGCATTTAAATAACCCAAAGAGTTAAAGTCGTGTCGAGTCCATTTTTAAATTGCCGCCCTTAACTTTCAAATTGCCCCCCTGTGGGGCGTGGGCCCCACGTTGGAAAACACTGGTTTAAACCATAAAGTGGCTTATTTATTAATTTACTCGCAACATATCGAGTAAAATAATGAATGAGAAAATCACGTTATAATGATTGCGCCATAAAATAGTATTGTTAACGTCCATACTGTCATGACGCGATCATGCCCGCTATTTACAATCATGTCCGATGTAATGTGTAAAGGCTTAACACTCGTTTTTGATAATGAAATCAGTAGCAACCGTAACCGCAAATATGACAATTCAACTTTTACATGAGCCAAAGGACCTGTTATTTAACATATATACATCCCACATATTTTTATATCATATATTCAGTGTTGATATTATCATCCCGATGAAAACATTTTATTTATAGTTCACGACAATAATTTTAAATAATTATTTTATATGGTTTATACATAATTATTTTATTATGGTTTACACATACAATATGAGTTTTTATTTATGTCTTCTTCTCATCATGTGCCTTTCCGAAGCTATGCTTAGCTAATAAATCAATTCAATTTTATTTCAGTGTTTCAGGTAGAGTAAGGCAGGTATTTACTTAAATAACGAGCTTCTGTGGATGGAAAATTAAACAAATAATTGGCCTGTAATAAACCTGATAGCTAACATAACAATGAAAACACTATATTAGGTAATTGAAATCCCAGTACATATAGTTATACATATAGTTAAATGTATTACATAAATATGTTTTTTCTTCCGAAAAGGATTTGCTCTAAACTTTGAATATAATATATACCCGTATACCTATATATATCGCAGAGAAGAATGGAGCTAGATTAGTTTCTAATAGCGATCCATTTTCATTAGCAACCGTGGATTTGTTGCCACGATTGCTATATGCTTATACTAAGACTATGTCTGCAAGACTTACTACTTAGCTATGTCTGTTAAGCATGCAACAAATGCATTGGTTGCTAATTTGAAATGAGGAATAAAAAAAATATTTCGATACCAATTAAAAGTGATATAATTAATTGTAAACGAAGTTCAGTATGATAATACTCTATTGATTGAATTTTTCTAATAAGAATATCTACTTTAAAACGATTAGTTATGTCAAAAGTTTAACAAGATTTACTATCTTGATTGAACAAGTAATAAAGAAGTCTCCTTTCAATTGACTGTGACTAAATGACCGCTAATAAATGCACCATATTAATAGTTATAGAAGTAATAAAACTAAGATTTTTAGAAAAAAAATATTGACAACAATACATAACCAGTTTAAAACATTGTCTGTCACTATTAAAATTTTATGATTCTTTTTGTTCGTTAAAGTCATTGCACTTTTAAGATAAATTACTGTTCTTTTGCCAACTAACTGTATCGTTTATACATTAGTGATATTTATTATATTTTGCCATGTGAGGTAGATTATTTTGAAAATATGCTTAAAACTTTGTAAATGGCTCAACTAGGTATTAAGCGTTGCAACTCTGACAGCCTTTCAGTGAATAATAATTTTCATCTAAAATAGCTGTTTTCTGAAAATCTTCGTAAAATCATTCGAAATCCTTCGCCGTTGGTATATTGGCGGATACAATGACATTTAAAAAGTACTTAAACTAAATAATCAATCAATCAAATTGTCACGATTTTTCTTACAGGCCACTTAAATAAACAAACTAAATGCAGTTTTTTTGTACCTTAATTTTAAGCAGAAGGAAATACCCAAGTAATGCATATGTCTGCAGGCTGTGATGTTTCCAATTGGTATCATACGATATCAACGATATCATTCGAAGGGCTCTTGTCACTGTTGGAGTGCCAGCAATTATAGAACTCTCTGGTATCATGCGGAGCGACGGCAAGAGACCTGACGGCATGACTGGTGTGGAATGCGACTTCTATAGACACATTAGCCCCATCTCATATCCAAGCGACCTCGTTAAGCCCGGGAAGTGCGGCGATTTCTGCTGAGAACCTCAAGCTGCGCAAATATGCAAACCTCGGTACTGGTTACGAATTTGCGCCAGCTAAGCTAAGCAGATCCAGCTAAGCGCCTGGCCAAGCGGCTGACGGAGATGTCTGGAGACAGGAAGGCTGGCAATTATTCATGGCCTTGCTATACAAAGGGGATATGTTGCCAGTCTCCTTGGGACTATCTCTGATGCGACGTCATTGGATGATATTTTTTATTTATGGTTTAATTATAGTTAATATACTTTTAACTTTATCTGTTTCTCAATAAAGAATAATATCAAAATGTTGAACAATTGAATTAATTTTCAATGAACGAAAGGTTTATGTATTTGTTTATATTATTTTTCATTGTATTAATTTATTCATGGCTCTGTTTTGGGAAGTTGAATGCTTATCATTGTTACAACATTGTTTGATGTCTACAAAGTATACTTATATACTGTGCATAAATGTTAAACACACAAAGATTTTACTATTTGCTTGCGATATTATTTACATATTTACTTTTGAGAGACAGGTAGGAGGCCTTTATTTTTTATTGTGACACGTCATGTCACGTCGCCTTGGTAGCACCTCGTCTGTGGACCTCCACAATCCCCGTCGCTTCAAAAACCGATTGAGTCCGATTCAGACGCATGTCCTAGTCACCATGTCAACCAAAGGAGCCTTTTCGCGCTCAGCTCAAAGGATTCCTATAGAAAAGACTTAACAAATGTGCGAGTAAATCCACTTGTCGATTCCAATCCAATTAAAGCGCGATGAGCACCTTGCGACGGCATAGTGACAGCGACAAACGCAAAAGAAAAGTTTTCGAATTGGCTTTTTCGAGGCGAGGTCTGACCCGCGTCTCAGTAAGAAAAAAAAAGATTTAAGCACTTTTAATTAAACAAGAAACTGTTGCAATTATCACTCTCGTTACACATGCTCAATGAAAATAATTGTGTATAGTTTGAAAAACGTTATGAAAATATTACGCTCGTACATGTGGTTACATATAAACATTGTGTATTTTCATTCAACACAAAGTTAGGATACAATATTTTGCATGAGACAATTTTCTTAGCATCCCTGGATTCGTCGTTCGGGTGGCAGACGGGAAAGTAAAGACATTGTTGGAAAATAGGCTTTAGATCTTTGCGAATAGTATTTTCTTATATTTTGTGCGAACATTGATAACAAATTTTATGCGGCTTATTATCGCTTCTCATCGTGTCTCTACGTGACCACGATGGCTGCAAAGCACTCGAATTATAAAAAAAATATAAAATCAAAACCAAAATAAACGCGATAGTAAGCCTCATTGTTTAATTCATCTTTGAGACATGTCAACGCTCACCTACACAGCCCTCACTTTTCATTCTAACAAACCAAAAAATGTAATATCCCACCAATGCCGCCTTCGACATTGGGTGTAGGGATGTACTTATTAGTGTAGGGGCTGACTATTAAATTTGCTTCAACTTAACTTTAAAAGTTATTGCAAGATTTTTGCTTGTTTTGATTTTGTTTTGTCTTGTACCGATTTCTATTGTGTAGATAAGCTTCTTACATTGTAGTAGGATCACAAAATATATTTACTACTATATAAATAATAATATAAAAATTTTTTTCTCTCTTGCGCGGAGTATTGTTCGCATCCCTGGGACGGGTCTGCCAAGTATCTTCCTAGTGGCCTGGATTCATTGCAGCGCTGAGCTGTCCGAATTATAAGAGATCCAGAGGTTATACGAACTCTGGAGCCCCAGCAACTACGCAGCGACATAGCGGCTTTGTGCGTTCTCTATCGACTATACCACGGAGAATGTTCCGAGGAGCTTTTCAACCTTGTTCCTACCTCATCGTTTTACACCCGTAAGACCCGCACTGGTCGGGGGAAGCATTCGCATTTTGTCGACCGAATCGGCAGTCAAACTAAAAAGTTCGGTGCTTTTTTTGTAGACAATCGACAAGAGGAATGCTTGCCAGCCCATGTGTTCTCTCCAACCTATCATCCTTCAAGCGATGCGTAAAGAAGCACGCATCGCTTGGAAAGATCGCGACTGGGGCAGCCTTGAACTGAGTCAGTTTTTTCAGTTGTCGTCACTCTTGGAAATCCTCTTGCTATAAGGCAAGTCGAGGTCAAATTTCGTGTCACAATAAAAAGATGCATTTAATACTAATAATAAATGCATACTTATGAAGATTTTAAAAATTACTGAATAATTATACTTTGAAACATTAAATAATGAAAAAATGAATAGTTAAATAATAAATTAAAGTAACTAGCTCATGAAGTTAACAATGTGTATATAATTTAATATTGTTAAGGATGCAAACGGTAATTTAAACAGTAATTTAATGAACAGTAATTGCTTTAACAAATAGAGCTAAATAATATATGATGGAAATGAAAATTAAAAATGTACAATATTTAATAATTTTCTCATTGACCTATTTGAACAAACATTTTATTCTAACCTACATAATTTTAATTAATAATGTGCATATATATGACCCTCGTATAGTATAGACGAACGTGATACAATAAATTAGAAATTATTAATTATAAACCAAGTAATATAATAGTTTAATAACTGTTGGTAACAGTCATATCCACTATGTTGGCCTAGTTGAAACCGTCAACTTTCAAGCTGATCCATAAACGCGACTAAGTTACTTAACGGTCTGTAATATGCTATTAGAATAAAAATAGGACGGGCTGTTGACTAACTCCACTTGACTGATTCAAAGGTGTCTTTTTCTTGACGGTCCGCAAAGAAAAAGACACCATACTAAAGTGCGAAAATGGCGCCAATTCCGTCCTATTCTTATTTAAATTGCATTATATACCTGTAAATGACCACCATGACTACCACAGATCGGCGGACTGGGCACTACTGCCTACCATTTGTACTTTATCACTGCACAAAGATATGCTTTGTGCAGTTTAATTTAGGACAATTCTTTATTATTTCTAAAAAAATAGTTACTTTCTCAAGAATCTCAGCGGTGTGGCGCTGGCGTAAGCCCATTTTGGATTGTAAACATTTCAAAGTTTTAATTTTTCTTCGAGTAAAAAGTTTAAGGTTTAATCAAAAATGAATTTTAATTTATTCCTCTTTAATTTTTTTTTTATTGTGACTCGACATATGACAGCACCCAGCTTGATGTTAAGCCAAAGTGTGGTCCATGAATGAATGTCACTGCTACTACAATTCAATAACTGTGAGTTATTGAACATCCACTATGCCGGCCTAGGTGGAACCGGCAACTTACAAGCTGATCCCGAAACGTGACCAAATCACTTCACGGTCTGTATACTTGTAAGTGGTGGTACTACCCCGGATCGGCAGACTGGGTACCACTGCCTACCACTCTTTAATTAAAAAAGAAGAAGCTATTTGTGTTTGTTTTTTATTTACACAGAACGGAGACATTAAATATTTGTATTTATTTTTTCTAAAAGCTCTTATTTGCAGATTAATGTTGTTCAGTAAACAACAAACATTTTCAATATTAGGGGAAAATGCTGTCTTTAGAGAACATTAATTATTTTTCTTAGTTCTATCTCTTATTTTTTAACTAAAATGAATAATTCGATTAACTTTTAATTGGATTAAATAATAATTAAATGAAATTTGGACGCAATTTGATATAAAAATAAAAGTTGTAATCGAGTTTCTGATTTATTTTTCTATTGGGGAAAAGGCGTGACAATTAATAATAATTGATTGATTTCTAAGATAATATGTTTTTGAAGTCATTCAATCTTTTTATATTTTTTATTGCGTTCATTTGAGGACAATGATCTACTGAAGTAACATTCAGAGTTAAATATAAAACAATAGGTACCCAACATAATATATACCAGTTAAAAAATATTTGTCATGAATAAACATTACTAATATTATAAAATTTCTTTTAAAACATCCTGTTCTGTTTGTTGTTGTCTATTTATTTTGTTGTTAATGTCGTCATTATATTATATAAAGTATTTATTACATAAAAAATTGGCAAACATACAGTATAAAGTGATACATTATCTTCTCATGACTTCATTTTGAATAATAAACATAAAAAATAAATATTACTTATTAAAAAAATCAAATTTAAAAATGGCTTGGCTGATTGGTTTTCACACCAGTTTCATTAGTTAGTTCGTCACGTGTACAGTCCCAGGTTCGATTCCCAGTCGGAGCAAAAATTTGTTTCATAAATTTATATTTTAACGATTAGATAAAATAATTGCGAGGGAGTTGTGTCAGGACCGTGGCACGTGGCGCTCTATTAGTAGTCTTAATTGGTTGCGAATGCTACCTGCTATCTTTTGACAGTAGTCGCAGTTTTTAACGGCACTCCAGCTTAATATCAGGCAGGGAGCTATTATAATGTCTAACCAAAATAAAATGAAACTATTTATTACTTCGACCGGGAATCAAACTCTGAACTTACGTGTCGCGTGTAAATAAATGCGCCACGTGGGTACTATAATTTTGTAGCAAAACAAGATTATAGTTTAACAGTTAGTATTATTTACACTTATCTGGCAAGCGAGAAGGTGTATTTAGATAGATAAAACTATGGTATAAAAGAGGCAATCGCGACATAATGCTATATAAAGTTATATCAAGAAACTGCGTTGTGTAGGCCGTAGAAAATGTTGCCTTATTGTCTCTGCCCATCTCTGTGTAAATTAAGGCGTAATATTTTTATTAGTTGATTGTGTCTTGATTAAAATCTTTTGTGTCCAAATTCAATCATCAGTTTGACATTCAATTTATTTTCTTGGCCGATGTTTGGACTTGCTTACAAGGAAGGAAACCGTGAACACGTGTTGTGAATACCGCTTCAATTCTGTCAGCAAACAATGCTAAGTTATGACCTTATTATGTAGCACGAATACAAAAGTTTTTATGTATTTGTAGATAACAATTTTAAACCAACTTTTTCAAAAAAACATTTGAAAAAAAAACTAATTTTTCACTACAATTATATCTATATAATATTAAAGCAATATGAGTTTTACAACTACAGTTTGTTTATAAAGAATTAAGTGCCATGAGGTGGTGCGATGTCACAATAAAAAAGTAGGATAGTTAAATAAGGAGCTTAGATTGCCTAAAGTGGCGAATTATTGCAGGTTTTCATTATTACAAATACAAATTTACAAATACAATCAATTAAATTGTCACGCCTTTTTCCCGAGACAATAGAGCGCCACTTGCCACGTTTTTGACACAACTCCCTCACTTCTCTCGTATCCACAATTCTTTTCAAACAAGCTTTACGGTTATGTGTACTAGACAACCCAGCTTTGGTCAGAAAACATCCTCCTGTGTCTGACTTGTTTAACGCATCCATCCCCATCAGATTTATAAATTACTTCATTCAATCTACTTTCACTCATCCTTTATAATTAAAAATTTAATAATTTTATATTATGTGCCAAGGCTTGGGCGGGGATGGCTGACAAGATGGACTCCCGCTATAGTTCATTGATTGAGATCGCAAAATGTAATTGAGTGGTAACGAATGTGGAATCTCAAACTAAATGCGATTGGAATTAACCATCGTGACATGACAATGCTGTGGTCTAGAATATCATATCTAAAATGAATTTGAATGTAAAACAAGTGATATATTTTAATATATTTTCTTAACTAAAAGTTTAATAATATAAAATCTTTATGTAGCCTAGCTATAATTAAATTGTAAAATGAGACGGCAAAAGTAACTTTATTAAATTCTCGTAAATAAGTCCTTTTAGGATCAAACAAATAAGATAACAAAAACAAACATTGAAAAACTGAGTAAATAAATAATAATTATTAAATCTTTATCAGTAAGCAAGATTGTGTCTAGAGATAAAATTCACCAGTGGAATAAAACGTTTAGTAGTTAAAAAGATCGTTCATTTGATTGAATAATATCATAACACTAAGTTGTGATATAATTTAACAATCTATAGCAATTTTGTAACTGCTATCTATATACGTAGAATCGAACAATCTTTTTAACTTGTAAAAAAGGAATCTAACAAATTTTATGCGGCTTACTATCGCGTTCATTTTGGTTTAGATTTTTCAATTTTTTATTATTCCGCCAGCCGCCCAATATTAAAAAATTGTAAAATCTATACGAAAAATAAACGCGATAGTAAGCCGCATAAAATTTGTTTAATTCATTAATCAGTGTTCGCGCAAAAGATAAGAAAATAATTTGAATAAATCATAACCCATTAATCTGATGCTTTTAAGTTTTGAGAAATAACTAAAAATAACTATTCCAACGGAGTTTTAATTTTAGAAATGGACGTCAAAATAATTATACATATTTTAGACAATTACATTAAGACAAAAAATGGAAAATAGGCGCCGTCAATTTTAATCCTATGTACCCAAAAGTAACATTCAGTTTATATCAATATTCTCGTAAGTTATTGATAGGTACAAAGTTGTTGAGATAGATTTATATAAAAATAGAGATTATATTATGTATAAAATTGGGTCGCGGACATATATGTAGTACGTAACAAAGGACATAGCTGACTATCTTTTATGTGAAGTACCCTTAAAGAATAAACTATCGAAACTAGAATAGATAGGTAATATAAATAAAATAATATTCTGAGATCTATTATGATTACATTGTTTTTTAAACGTATTTATAATTTTTGTTATAAAATTGAATGTCGTCCACAAGTGGGACTGTTGCCTAAGATAAGCTTTAGAACTGCGTTTAAATGACCCAGAATTATAGAACGTATTTGGAAGCTTGGACTTTTAAACGTCCAAACGTCAAACATTTTAAAACGTTTTTATTAAAATGTGAATTTTTTTATCACTGTTATATTTTTTTTAAATAAAATTATAATTATTACGTGTTTAAAAATCGGGGTTCCACATTGCTAATAAGCATCAAGGCTTTATGAAGAGAATTGTGGGTATGAAGGAAGTGAAAGAGTTGTTTCAGGATCGTAGATGTAGCGCTCCACTGTCAGAGACATCTCTGTCGTGTTTCTTGTTTCTGTCTTAGTTGGCTGTTTTTGCAAATACCGATGTAATGGGGGATAAGAACGTAGTGTGAACAATGATATACTAACTTTACATGCAAACTTGGTGTAGGAGCTATCAATCAAATTGTCAAGCCTTTTTCCCACAGGGATAAGTAGAGGCAATGGAGCGCCACTTGCCACGATCCTGACACAACTCCCTCGCTTCCCTCAAATTCACAATTCTCTTTATTTACGCTCTACAGTTATGGGCACTAGGCAAACCAGCTTTCTTGAGGATATCTCGGATTTGTTTGGAAAACACCCTCCGTGGTCTGCCTCGTTTAACGGATGCGTTAAACGTCCACATCAGATTTATAAATTACTCATTCTTTCCATGTGTCTAAACCATTGAAGCATTTCTTTGTCACTACATCTTCTTTCAAAATACATTTATAGCGCACTGTGTTATTCCTCAATTATTTTTTTAACTGTTTAAACATGTTTGCAACTATCATTATTTGACGACAGGCGTGGACGAACGGTAAGTAAAGTCCCGGGTTCGATCCCCGGTCGGAGCAAATATTTGTTTCATAGCTTTTATTTGTAATATTTAATAATAATAAATATTGCAAATATTTGTTAATAAATAAAAAAAGAGATGGATATTTGCTTCGGGTCTGGTTATCAAAGAGTGGTAGGCAGTGGTACCCAGTCTGCCGATCCGGGGTAGTACCACCACTTACAAGTATACAGACCGTGAAGTGATTTGGTCACGTTTCAGGATCAGCTTGTAAGTTGCCGGTTCCATCTAGGCCGGCATAGTGGATGTGATTGCTACTCACAGTTATTGAATTGTAGTAGCAGTGATATTCATTCATAGACCACACTTCGGCTTAACATCGGGGTGCTGTCATATGTCGAGTCACAAAAAAAAATTTATGTATTTCCACACCTTATGATATACAAGGTATGATATGATATATGTATTAATTATATGTATATTCAATAATATAAGGTATTATCATTTTGTTTTTAGCTACCATAAACATTTTTTTCCTAATGATACTAGATAGATAGATTCACGAATTGCTCTCTACTCGGCTTGACTTTATATATTTTATATATATATTTATATAGCCATAGCCTGAAGAATTATTTTTTCTTAATTTATCTAGAAAATTGGCACTAGGAAATCAATCTACATTATTATCAATATTTTTTAGGATGTGAGGCAGACAGTAGGTGAGGTCAATTGCCCATTCTACAGTCTGAAGTGACTTAGTCGCGTTACGGGATCAGATTGTACGATGCGACCGCACTTCCTCTTAACATCAGGCAGGGTGTTATCATAAAATGATAACCACAATAAAATAGTCGATCCTGGACGTTAAATTCAATAGATTGAATTGTCTGGTCTATCGTTACTAACATATTAGGTGGGTGGTAAGTAGGAATATAAACAAGGCTAAACAAATTAATCCTCATTGTGAACTATCTCTAAAAGTATATATTATAACATTTGTCAAGAATTCGTACCGTCTATTATGTATACAAAAACATAGACTACCGTTCATAAAACTACTATAAATCCAAAAAAGAAACAATAGTCACGTATTTTTGTGTTGTTGAAAAAATAGCTAATGTATTGAAATTCAATTAAAATGCTCCTACTTAGGGGTCCTATTGTAATGCATCACGTACTAAAGCCATTATGATCTCTTTTAATTAAAAAAGGACTCGCTTAATGTATTAATATATAAATTAGAGTAAAATTATTTAAAAAAAAACTACACTGTGAAATAAAGTTGCCGGCTCACACAAAAGCGGAAACGCTATTATAAACTAAAAATAATTATAATATATTTAAATAGCAAAACTTTGAGACAATGAATGTTTACTTTTTAATTGGAGCACGACATATGATAGCACACCGCTTGATATGGGTTCTCAAATAAAGGCCTAATAAATAACTACAAGTACCTAACAGTCGCGTCCACCATGCCAGTCTAGCAGGAAGCCTAGCTTAGCCAGCCATTAAGCTTAGTGTCTATAGCAAAGTTTAGGCTGCGGCTACATTAACGCTATAGAGTTCGAAGAGTGTTTGTAAAGTGTAATTAAATGCACGCTAGTCGCAACACATTCAAAGTTTAGTTTTTGTCGTTCAATCTTTTCCAAAAATATTTTTTTTTGTGACTCGATATCTGACGACTCGCCTGATGGTAAACAATATTAGGTCGCCGTCACTATGACGGCCAAAGGTAATTCTTCACGCCTCGCTTAAAGGATCCAAGGTTATAGGATGAAGAGAACACATGTGCTGGTAAAGCATTCCACTTGTCGATTGGTCTACAAAGAAACGACGCACCGAACCTTTTAGTTCGACTGCCGATTCGGCCGATAAAATGCGGATGCTTCCCCCGACCTGTGTGCGTATTACGGGATTAAAAAGACAAGGTAGGAACAACATTGCATTCTTGTATATTCATAAATCTTTCGGTAAACCGACGTACAAGTTGTGAAATCAGTAAGTACTGAGTTTTAAATTTATTACATGTCTTTTTTTAAAAAAATACTTGGCATAAGAACTCTTGAGTAGAAATTAAATATTTGTTTTTTTTTATAAGAAAGTGTGCGTTGCCTTTTCTATGTAGCCTAGCCATTAATGCGACGTACATGACGTAAATTTTGGAAATTATTAATAATGCATTATTCTTTAATGTTTTTTTTTTAATTTATTTAAAGTCGCTCTAACAACAAGGTCCTTTTCGACTACAGTAGATATTTTGTTTCAGTGGAGATTTTAACAGTGGGATTACAGAATTTAAAAATTACACCTTTTCATACATATGAATAAATTTTAAAAAGAGTAAAACATTATTATAATTATCTTCATTTAAGCAATTATGAATATTTTGCTTTAATTTAAATGTTTCCCTTTCTGAATTATATCCAAGACTCTTTAATGTTATATCACTGTTTTCCGTTGAATACAATGTAGCTGCGTGATCGCTCTTCTCTATCACTGAGATACACATGTTTAACAGCTACGTCGTCGTTGGATTTTCTCATTATATCTCATTATATGGATACATCTGGCCCATCTGACTTCGCTTTCTTAATCGCATCGCAAATTGCGGCCTGATGTAGTTCAGCCTTAAGTTTATGAACATAGGGAGCCCCCGTTTTTAATTACGAGTAGAAGCGTCACCTTCCACGATCCTCACATACAAGCTGGTTAATAATAATAATAACTATGCGTTAAATAGTTACGATTATGAGCATGTTTCGCTCGAGCACCAATAGTGTGTTCGTTCCTTTTAATATTTCTTCAGTTATATTTGAATATTTTGGTTATAAATAGAAAATGCTTTGTTATTTATTAGTAATGAAAACTAGCTCCGTCTTTTGAACAATCCTCATTATAAATGAGTATATGAATCAAAGGCATAAACGAATCTAAATACCCGCTTTTAGTGTATATAAATCTAGGTCAGTCTGTCATTTTAACTGAATATCATATCATACGTGAACGAGCTCGGTTTAGTGATGAAAGTACTAATTTCAATTTAGTTTTAAATTTTATTATAATTCTGCACTGACCATCGCAACTTCTTTCACACTATTTTTATGTAATGTTACTCGAATGTTGATATTAAGGTAATGTTCTTTTTATTTATTTACTTTTCTATACTAAGCTACTAAAGTCCTTGTATCATAGAAACAGAAAAACCAAAATTCATTTATGAAAGATACATTTTTAACTTGTGTTCTTTGTTGTCGTAACATTGCATATTGCACACACCACGTCGCCTTTAATATACTCATTATATGTTTAATTACAATATTTAATATATTATATTTATAAATAATACATTATATTAAATGTTTATACTCAGTTCTTCTGTTCTATACAAAAATCTATTCTTAAAAAACATGTGAAGGAAGCAAAGGAGTGGAGTACTATCTAGTATTTAAATAGGTCATACAAAAAGTCAAATTAACATAAGTAAAATTTTCAGATAACTTTCAGGGTATTTAACTAGTTGCCGGAACTTTTAAGGTGATCGTGAAACGCGACTGAGTCGCTTCACTATCTGTACACTTCAAAGTAGTGGTACTGCCCCGGATCATCAGGCTAGGCTAATGACCAGCGATTGTCTGCCTGCCCCTCTAAAATACCTAGTAGATCAACATCGTCCTATTTTATTGATTATTAATTATTAAGTATTAATGATAAAAGAAAACTTCATTAATAATACAATGTAGTTATAAACTATTAGATAAAAAGTTTTTAAACGCAAGTAAATAATTAATTAAAATGTAATTGAAAAATGTAAATACGTCGATAATTTTTTAAATCTCGATAAATATAACTACGAGTGAACAAAATATAATTAATTATTCAGTGCAAATACACGTTGTAGTGTTGTTGGAAAATTTTGTTGGTTTATTCGATTAAAACTTTTACTCGGACGTTTCGTATTCTTTCTTTTTTGTACTATACGAGTGTAAAATCTAAAATTAGGTCTTAGTTTGACCTAAAAATGTTCGCAAGAATGATGGACAAGAGATGGCTAATAACTTTAATAAGTGACGATATGCGTCCATACAAATTATATGACAATATTGAAGGCGACCGTGGTTCAGTAGTAGGCAAAATGCTTTGGTCGCTTCTTTGGTACCAACACGTTCAATAGATTAGAAATGTAAAAAAGCGTAGGATGTGACTTCATGACTAATATTAGATAGTATTTTTTTGGATTAAATATACTTTTAATTGCCTAGCCTGTCCATCCGGGGTAATCCCCCCCCCTTCCCCCGCTCACAAGTGTATAAGACCGTAAACCGACTTGATCTCTTTTCGGGATCACCTTGTAAGTTGCCGGTTCCAACTAGGCCGGCATAGTAGATGATACTATTCATTACAGTTATTTGACTGTAGTGGTAGTCGCCTCCAGCCTTACATCAGGCGGGGTGCCGTCATACGTTGAGTCTTTATAAAGGAAAGTACTAGTCTTCCGCGACGTGCGTATGCAAAAAATGGCATTTCCGCCAAAATTCAATCGGTTAAAAGTGTGCATAAAGAGAATGCGATGAAAGTGTAAATATAAATATAAATTCTAATTGTAATTGTAAAAAAAATGGTAAAGTGTAAATTGGAAACTTTAAAATTTAAATTGTAAATTATAACAGTAAATTGTAATTTTATATTGTAAAATATGTAATTGTTAAGTGTAAATTGTAGATCGTATAAAGTGGAGCTCCAATGTCCTGGCCTATCCCTGAGATGGTGTGACAGTTTGATTGAATTACTTTCCTAAATGTTTTTCCTATATGAGTCTTAATCTCTGCATCAGTATGTTTCATTTAAAATCCCATTCGAAAATAATGAAAAACCTTTCTCTATCAAAATTATACATAACACATTTTAAACTGCTGCGCAATACTTTTTACCATCTTAAAGGCTTTAAGGTTCATTACAATGACACCTAAATTGATCCCCTACCGAACCTACAAGTGGAAGAAATGAATTAACAACGGGCGGACGGACACCTGCTTTTCAGTGAACTGTATTGTATTGTAGCCCTAGTTTTTGTGGAAAAGCCACTTATTTATTTATACTTAAGTACCTGTCTCTTTTAAGCCTTTTGAAATTATGACGTTTTGTTGTTTGATATGCAAATAATATCTAGTCTTCATTAAACAAACTTAAGTATATTAATATTTTATTTGCTCTTAACTTAGAAGGATGTACGAAGAGAATTGTCAATTTGAAGGAAGAGAGTTTTGTCAGTATTATGCGGAATAATAATTGGTTAGATGGAGAAAACTCCATGTAACCAATTTTGCTCTTTACTAGGCAATCTGCCTCACAACCCAATAGTTGACTGGCAGAGAAAGCTTTTGGAGTCTGGCTTTTGTTAATATATTTTTGAATAAAATAATTGATAAACATTTGGTATCATCATAAATTTCACGCCTTTATTGCCACGGGGATAGTGGATAGTGGAAAGTGGCGCTCCTTTGTCTCTACAAGGATAAAAGCTTTCTCTGCCAGTCAACTATTGGGTTGTGAGGCAGATTGCCTAGTAAAGAGCAAAATTGGTTACATGGAGTTTTCTCCATCTAACCAATTATTATTCCGCATAGTATAATAAATTAATACAGAACATAAAAGATGTATTAAATATAAATGAAGGACACTAGGTTACTAGGTGTAGTAGTTAGTGGCCAAACCAATCAAAAAAAGGCTCAAGAAGTTTGAGATAACACACATCAGTATAATTAGTCATAGACAGAATCAAAAGCTGGACTAGTAATTGTTCTAGACGAAAGAGAGCTTGTGTCTTCGACATTCCTTATAATTAGTAAGCGGAGTTTCAAGAGCGCTGAGAGCTAACAAAAGCACATCAGTTACTGGTTGCCTAAGTCGCTATCACTAAGCCGGTAAGATGTGATTTTGCACATGTTCGGCTTATTGGTCGAATGGGTCCTTCCACAGGTGCCTTTAGTTTGTTACGCTCTTCGCCTTAGGCTTTACCAAAATCCTAACCCACGATTTGTCCCAATCCCATAACCTTGGATTCAACATACAAAGCTCGAAAAAGCGCTTAGAAACCATGACTGAGGCAACCTTATGCTGAATCAGTTTTTTCAGGCGTTGGCGCCTTTGTTCCTTCCTTTGTTTAACATCAAAGTGGTCAGGGTAAGATGTCGCGCTACAATAAAAATTATCTGGGACCAGTAACGATATTTATCACATATTATATAGGATGATGAAATAATTAAATAAAAATGTACACTGTGCCTAGTATTACATCTGTTAGGCAAAATATATGATATATTACTAAGACACAGTTTAATGTACTCGTATATTTTATAATAATTACTTTACAACCACAACACGACATTGTTTTTTTTTTAAGATTTTGAAAAATATAATTTTAATTTCATAATTGGCAAATAAGTAACTGGTTAGTAAATACCTTTCTCATGATAGTACTATGTTTTAATAATACTATGTACTATGTAAAAAATAACAAATAAAGTTAAAAGTATAACGTTAGTTCATAAAACAATTATATTTCTACCTTTAAATGTAGTATAAATCGATATCTGTGGATCAATCTGCCAGAAAATAACAATTAGTATTCTCCAAACAGTTGAAATGTTCGAAATTTTCTTTTTAAATTATTTAAATGACACTAAATTGACTTAAGTAGGTAAATATATAATATATTTAATTATATATGTCTATATTTTATAATAAAAAATAAATGTATGTGGTATTTATTGTAATTAGTCACTTATTTTTTAAATGTATAGGTACGAGTAAATTAAATTTAAATGTATATTGCACTAGCCTATCTTTTATAGGCTCTGAATGTCCCTAAAGTATGACTGGAAGAGAATGTGTAGCGGCATTAAGTCCACATTTTGTAAATTGTGTGATAAAGTTTTTAAACAAATAACCAATAATACACAGAAAAATGATGTACATAATAAATTCACTAGCGAAAGCTTTAAAGATAAATAAAAAATAAAATTGTAATGAGTACTTAGTCATTTTATTAAAGAAATATTTAATTAATGACACCACTAAGTTATTCATAATAGTTTTTAAATAAACAATTAAAATATAATAAATAATATACGCACATGAATAAAGAGTTTAAAATATAATATTAAAAGACTTACAGTATTTGTGTGTGAATTATTCTTATATTCGTGAGCCGGCTAAATGCGGGAACATTTATTTGTAAAATAGTTATTCGCGAACGGACCGTGGCGTGCGGTGCAGCGCGACACGTCTACTAACACCGGCAACTATAAAAACACTGATCCGAGATTGCTGAAACACTGCAATTCTCGCGTTCACGGCTCAATTGTGTAAACTCTACTCAACTGAGTGGCACTCTTGGACCTCCCTTTGCCTACGTACAGCCAAGTCGAGGTCAGATGCTCTGCTTAATCAAAAATATTCCCGAATATAATAAAAAAAACTTCGTTTTAAAATTTTAATTTACAACATTATAATATTAAAGTAAAGCAGGATATGCAATTAATTTTAGGTGGGCTTTTTAATAATAAATGATTAGATGATATCCTCAAGAAAGCTAGGTTGCCTAGTGCCTATAACCATAAAGCTTGTATTAAGAGAATTGTGAAGGTGAAGGAAGCGAGGGAGTTGTGTCAGGATCGTGGCAAGTGGCGCTCCATTGTCTGTGCCTATCCATGTGGGAAAAAGGCGTGACAATTTGATTACATGATTGATTATTATTATATTATTTTTGTATTGTGACACGACATTTGACCTCGACCCGCCTGATGATAAGCAAAAGAAGGTCCAAGAGTGACGACGACTGAAAAAACCGAGTTAGTTCCCGGCTACCTCAGTTGCTGTCATTATGCCGGACTAAGTCATTATCCTTTACGCATAGCTTGAAGGATCCAAGGTCATAGGATGGAGAGAACACATGGGCTGGCAAAGAATACCACTTGTCAATTGATCTACAAAGAAAAGACGCACCGAACTTTTTAGTTCGACTGCCGATTCAGTCGATAAAATGCGGATGCTTTCCCCGACCTGTGCGGGTATTACTGGTGTGAAAGAACGAGGTAGGAACAAGGTTCATCGAGGAAGAGCTCATCGGAACATTCTCCGTGGTATAGGCGATAGAGGACGCATAGAGCCGCCATGTCTCTGCGTAGTTGCAGGGGCTCCAGAGTTCGCGTGACCCCTGCATCACCTATAATTCGAACAGCTCGGCGTTGCAATGAATCCAGGACATTGAGAAGATACTTGGCATAGCCGTCCCAGAGGTACGAACAGTACTCCGCGCAAGAGCGAATCTGAGTCTTGTATAAAAGCAGGGCAAAGCTCTGGCGCGAAGAACCGCCGCACCTTGTTCAGGATGCCAAGTTTGCGGGAGGTGGTCTTAATGGATCGCTCGATGTGATCCCTGTGATTCAAGTCGCAGCGAAGGGACATTCCAAGATTGGTTAAATAGTCAAATATTTGTAAATAAATAGAAATGAGGTGGGGCAAATATTTGCTCCGTGTGAAAAAGTGAAAAGTTGTGGTGTCCAGTCTGCCTATCCGGAGTAGTGCGTGCCACAATTTACAAGAATACAGACTGAAAAGTGACAGTTGCGTTTTTCTTTATCAAATATTGTTATATTTATCTAATAGTTCTTTAATTTTCTTATTGATTAATTTTTATAGGGAATATAAACAAAAAACAACGTGGAAAAAAAACATGCTGTTTCTATTTTTAAATTATCCCTAAACTTGGTATCCACTACGCCGAACATTGCCAAGTGCGTGTTGTATTATGTTGTCCGCCACACCGAACTTTGGCGATTGAGCTACAGGTTTCTAACAGCATGTTTATCTATTTTCCCAACACGCTTTGCTTATTTTTGATTTCATGTGTATTTGCTTAGCTTAGTTTTGCTAATATTACTTACGCGTGCAGCCATGATATAAAATCTTATTTTGGAATCAGCATGCACGGTCGGAGACTATTGACCATACGGAGTCAGAAGTTTAATTGCATTTTCAGCTTTCCAATTATTCATCTTTTGCACCGTCCATTCCATCTTTTCTGGAGCTACTTAATTTTTTACATAGGACGATAGCCAAATTATCCAACAACCAGTTGCTAAACGCCTTTAAAAAAAAAATAACTGTAGGCTAACTTATAAACCCATGTTTAAAAATATCCAATTAGTACTTCTATAATTAATATAACTTCATTATTATTACTTTTCACTTTAATCAACGCTTAATACTAGCGGTCATATCATAGACATTGACCGCTCTGGCAGACATAGTTTATCTAAAAAACTGTAAGTTTTAGATTTTAATAAAGGTCTATTTATCCTAAGCTCTGGAATTGTATTAAGTTTTTGAAATCCAGTAATTAGGATCTCTGTAGAATTAAGGGTTAAGTAATTCAATATCTATCACACATATTGCAATAAGTAAGTAGTAATATATAAGTAGCATGAAATAATGCAGTAGAAATGCAGTCATTAGGGAGTGTATGTTGAGCGATGATAGCGGATAGAATAAGGAATAACAAGGAATTCTGATATGGATGGATGCGTTAAATAAGGCAGACCTAGGAGGGTGTTTTCCCAGGTTGGTTGCCCATAACCGTAGAGCTTGTATGAAGAGAATTATGGATGTGAGGTAGCGAGGGAGTTGTGTCCGGATCGTGCTAAGTGGTGCTCCTTTGTGTCTGCCTATACCTGTGTAAAAAAAGTCGTGATAATTTGATTGATTGATTGAAGTGGTAATATTTTAATAAGTCTTCACGTTTATTTCGTTATCCTTAGTTTTAAATTTGAAGTTGTTTTGCTTTCCTAGTAATAAAATAACTTTAAACTTCTGGGTGGGTTTAGAAAGACTTGTAGTTATTTTAGATTACCCCCTGCTGTAGAGACAGTCCTATTGAAACTTTGTTTGACGTTTAGCTACTGTGAAGTCATTTTTTATATTTATTTATTTTTACTCTTTACTTCCTATGTGTGCGACGCACTGATCCCGGCTGCCTCAGTCGCTGCCACAATGCCGGCTAAAGATTTATTGTTTAAAGTAGGGTATGGGTAGTGACTAATGCACAAAAATGTGTATCTAGAGAATATAGACAGATAGGAAAGATAGGATTCAAAATTTATACCTTAAGCCACTTCCCAAATTAAGACAATTCTAATGACATCTCATGCGACAAAATTAGCCAAACCTTTTATACCAGAGAGCTAAATAAAATACATTATACTATTATAATAAAATAAAATATATAGTAGACATATTCTTACCTTCATAAGCTAGAAAAACGTAACCAAGAAGGGTTGTATTCGGCAATTTGTTAAATGGTTTTGCATTATTGTACTTGCATAATAGTAAGTAGATGTGTTGCATTAGGTAGAACGTGGTCATTAGATACACTGTTACTGGAGCACATTGGTTTATTTTTACATAGTTATTTCTATCGTTTATAAATTGTACAGTGTCGTTGACAAGCAGTGGAGCGGCAGGGTGTCTTGATTATGTTGTTTAAAAGTAATCCTGCATTACATGGGTCATCTATACATACTGTAGGGAAAGTCTTTTTAATAAATAAAAAGCTTATGTTGAAAAACGTGTTTTACTTTTTTTCTCTTTTGACAAATGTGTCATAAATCATAAGTGACAATTCTATTTTATATAAAAATGAATGTACAAAAAATAGGTTATATAAAAAGTTTAAACAAATAAAATATAATAATTAATTCTACAACATCGCCCCCTCTTGTGAGGCACTCACACAATGAGTACTATTTCCGCACAGTCGACGGACCACAATTGCCCCCTCTTGTGAACCGTCGTCTATGCCGATCCGGTTGTTAAGGGTACAATTTTGCGAGTAGGGCATCTCAATGTACCTGTCCGTGTTTGGACATCTACCACTCTCACAACACCGTCTTTACCAGGGTAGATCCTCTCGACTCGTCCTCTTGGCCATTGTCCCCTCGGGAGAGTACCAAATCCTCACAACACCGTCTTTACCAGGGTAGATCCTCTCGACTCGTCCTCTTGGCCATTGTCCCCTCGGGAGAGTACCAAATCTCCCACGTGATGTCGACTGCATTGGCTGTTGACGGGGAAGAAGAGTAGGCGCACCAGGTCTCCTTCGTAGAGTGTGATCAGTGTTGCTTCGGTGGAGGAGTGCAGAGTCTGTTGTTAAAGAATCCACCACGTCCAGGTGTACCGCACTTATAGTTAGGCAGGTAAATAGCGCTACATAAATTGTTGATGTGCTCCGACCGACTGTCACATGTACAGGTCCAAATAGTCAAGACCGACGTTGGGGAAGGGACGCCGATGGTGTGCGAGCCTGTCTTGTGGAAGATTGCCCATCGGAGATAATATCGGGCAATTGTTGCGGATTTGACACACTTTGCAGTTTCGGGAGATAAATTTTATTGTTGTGCGAAGTTTAAAGACCCAGTATATCTGTCTTATTTCGTTGATATTTGCTTGATCATTGCCATGCGTAGTGCGTACATGGTAATCCATTAATAAAAGTCGAACAGCTGCATATTTTCCATCTAGAATTATAGGTCTATTGTAATCACAATCTTTGTCCTCAACTGCACTTATTCGTCCGTTTGCACGCAGTAGTCCGTTATCGTCGAGTGTAGGTGTTAGGCTTCTCAGCTTGCTGTGAGACGGTATTGGCTGGTTAGATTGAAAACACCCTAACTCTTTACTAAACAAAGTTACTTGACTGCGTTTAAGAATGTGGATCTTTGATAGATGTAGGTTGTGTGCAGTTAATGGTCTGTGCAAGTGTGTGTTTAAAATTGAATGTGTGTTAGTGTTTATGTTGTTAGTTGAAAGTGTATAGGAGCAGATGAAACCAGGTGTCCAGATTACTGTTTCAGTGTTTACTCCCTGTTTTCGTATGCAACGTTCTCTGAGTATTCTCAAATATTTGTGTGCACATGCTGTAGCCCTAACCATTCGTAACCAATTACTGAAACGGGTAGGGTCTGCAGAAAGTGGTAAAATTGTAGGTGTTGCAACATTTTGTGCATAGACGTGTACAGGTTTTAGTTCCTCTTTGTCCAGAGCGTTGATAGCAATTGAGGATTGTGGTTCCGTGGGCCATTTCTCTTTAGGGGACAATAAGAATTCAAATCCAAGGAACCAACGGCTACTTTGGTCCAGATTTCATGGTTTAGCTCGCGTAATATCATCAGCAACGTTCAAACTACCCGGAACCCATCGCCATTCAGATACATTACAGGATTCTAGAATTTCACCTACTCGATGGGCTACGAACGGCTTGAAGTTTCTGGCATCATTGCGAAGCCAGCCAAGGACAGTCAACGAATCACACCAAAATGTGCGACTAGTCGACTTCTCCCGGTGAGCCTCGTTTATGGTGGCTGCAAGCCGCGAGGCCAATACGGCGCCTTGCAGCTCTAGCCTCGGAATAGTCACGGGTTTTAGGGGCGCCACACGTGCCTTGCTGCCGATAAGAGCGAGCTGGATCTCGCTAGAAGGCAAAGTAAATCGCCAGTATGCGACGGTAGCGAAAGCCAACTCGCTTGCATCAGCAAAGACATGTAACTCCCGCTGAATCGGGTCGCGCTTACTTAAATAACATCTTGGTATTTGTAGATGTGTTACTAAGTATAAATCGGTGAACCATTTACACCATTGCTCGTAGTCTTTTTGGGATAGTTCGTCATCCCATTCCAATGAACTACGCCATATTCTTTGGAACATGATGCGTCCTCTCACTGTCAGCGGCATAAGGAGCCCGATCGGGTCGTACACGCGCATTAGGTGAGACAAGGCATCACGTTTGGTGATTTTATTTGGTAATTGTGATGGAATGCCAGTGCTGAACGTAATGGTGTCATGAGCTGGGTTCCAAACCAAACCTAGTGTTCGGACTACATGATTATCGTCGGTGGAGAGATTGATGTGTTTTTGTTCTGCTATAAGCTCACTTGGGAGGCGTGATAGTGCTGCCGGCTGGTTTGAAACCCATCCGCGCATCTCGAAACCACCGCGTTTGTGTATGTTAACAACGGCAGTTGCCAGCTTACATGCCTCTTCTATCGTATTTACACTGGTAATGAAATCGTTCATGTAATGATCAAATGAAATGGAGTGATATGCTGATGGGTACTGTGATTTAAAGTCTAATGCATTCCTCTTCATTATGTATAGAGCTGTGCAAGGGCTCGATGCAGCTCCGAACATCATGGAAGACATGCGGTAAACTTTAATAGTCTCCGATGAGTGATCGCGCCACAAAAATCGTTGTGCGTCTCTATCCGCCTCTCTTATTTTTATTTGTGAAAACATTTCTCGGATATCGGCCGTGAGAGCCACGCGACCCTCCCGGAATCTAGATAAAATTGAAAGTAAGGACTGTAGTAGGTCGGGGCCAGTAAGTAACAAAGAGTTAAGACTTACTCCTTGCGACTTGGCTGCGGCGTTATATACTACTCTTAGTTTTCCCGATTTATTGGAATGAGGCACGCCGAAATGAGGAAGATACCACAAGGTGGATGAGGAAGAACTTTCGTCACATTCCTCGGCATAACCTTTGTCCAACATGGCATGAATGTTTTGTCGGTAAAGTTCGGCATAGCGGTCATCTTTTGACATCTTCCTTTCTAAACTGAGGAACCTCGACAAAGCCAAGTTGTAGCTGCTAGGAATAGTTTGCTTGTCGGCACGCCATAATAACCCTGTTTCGAATCGTCCTGATGGTAAGCGACGTGTCGTCTTGTCTAACAATTTCAACGCACGTTTCTCATTATCGCCCTGCGGAATTTTTTTTGTGACCCCGATGGAGTCGATTTTGTATTGCTCGCGAATTAAACGTTCGACTACTTCGCGGTCAAAATCAAAACTAAAAGAACAATGATTTACAAAAGCACGTGTTATTTGATTCTTAGCGCTGCCGAAAAGTACCCATCCTAGTGAGGACCTTACGGCGACCGGTTGTGCGCGTGTACCGCGACGTACTTCGTGCGCCACAATCAAATGCCAGTTGTCCGCGCCTATGATGAGTTTGGGTACGGCGCGTTCATAACATAGTTGGTGGGAAATATCATGTAAGTGTGCGCACTGCTTAATGTCTCGTTGAGATATTGTTTGTGAAGCTAAGCCTAAGTTGTCAATAGACCTCACATTGTGTACACGATGAATAGTGTCATCAAAACGACCCTTTATATCAAACTGTATGTATTGTGCGTCAATTTGTTTTGTAAGTCCACCGACACAATGTATGTTGACTGTACCAGATTGACCGATGGCTCCAATTTTAGTGGTTAAGCTAGAGTCTATCAACGTTGCGGTGGAACCATCGTCAAGAAGGGCATATGTGTGTTCACTACCTAAAGGTCCGCTTACGGTAACCGGAATTACTTTTAAGTAGGGTTGTGTCAAATGTGTGTCACTCGTAGCTCCGACGAATTGAGTAACATCGTTCACATCGTTCATTTCATGTTGCGTTTGCGTCTCTACAGCGCCGCTAGTACCAACGTGAGAGACGCCAATATCGGAGCTACGTGCGTCATCACACTGTTGATGCAACAACTGATGGTGGTGTCTATTGCATCCATTCACTTTACAAAAGATGTTGGGACTGCAAGTGCGGGATGTGTGAGGTGTGTTCGTCAAACATCGATAACACACTTTCAGCGTTTTAATACGTTGCCATCGTTCATCAACATTCAATGTTTTAAATTCCGGGCAATGTTTTAATTTATGTTTCTGTGCGCATAGAGGACAGTTTTGTTTGTTGGTTTGTTTAGTTGGGTGGGTTGTATGTGTCACTGTAGTACTATTAACCCTATCTTTGTGAAAAGAGATATTTTCAGAAATGAACCCGAATTTTATTTGTAAGTTCGCTTCGTGCGTAATAAAGCTCGAGAACATCTCTAAACGTGGAGAATATTGTTGCTGTGAGGCGACGTAATCCGTCCATCTCACACGTAAAATTTGGGTTAATTTTCCCAGTAGTGTGTTTACTAACTCTGGTGATTCGAGGTAACTTTTTTGGTCTAAAAGTTTAATTGTTTCTACAGAATTACGTACTCGGCAGGCAAATAAATTTAAATCTTTACCTTCAAATCCTAGGCGTGGCAAGGAGCGCATAATCGTCAGTTGTTGTAGTACAATTAATTCAGGTCGGCCATAGGCCATCTCTAGGGCGTCTAGCACCTCTTCCGGACACTGCGCTGAGATTAACAGGACAGCCACGGCCTCCCTCGCTGCGCCACGCAGCACGTGACTAAGTCGAGCTACATTTTGGGCAGCTGTGTACGCATCTTTGGTATCATTAAAGATGCGTTTTAAAGCAAGGAATTCGGAAGGAATTCTCCCGTCAAATGAAGGCAAAATAGTTTCCCATCTGCTTTGTTTATTTTGTGATAAAGAAACTATTGCGTCGGCTAATTTGGTAATGTCTGATGAATGTGTGGGGAATTGTTGGGCACCTTTATTAACAAAACCTTGTGAATGAGCAGTAGTACTAACGTGCGCGGCGTTTGTCGCATTCGCTGCCGTCGGCGGGTGAAACGTGTCGTCGGCGGCGTACAGCTGCGCTCGTAACATGGACGCGGGCGGCGGCGCTGGACTCGTGGCAGCTACCGCGAACGTGTTGAGTTTTGTTCCTGCGGATAAGCTCGGTAACGCGGGCAGCGGTCGTGGCTGCAGGGACAGTCTGTTAAAATTTGTATGATTTTCAACGTGAATTTCAGCCTCAATTTGCAGATTTTCAAATTGAGGTTGCGGTTCCTGATGCGAATCAATCGATTGTAGCCATTCTGATACATTTGATCCAGAAACGCTACCATTGTTGTTGTCGGATTCAGCCTCTATGGCTGCTAAATTGGCCTGAAGCTGAGCTTCGGCTGCTTTGTGCTCGGCTAAAGCGATGCGGCGTTCGACATCTGCCGTTTGTCGTGCAAAAAGAGCTTGTGCGGCTAACCTTTGTGCTCTTAATTCCGAAGAGCTGGTGGTACTGCGTCGTGTGGAAGCTGTGCGTGAGTGCTGCGAGGGTGGGCGTGACGAGGCGGTCGTTGGAGCGCCCTCCGAGTGTGTGGTGGGCTTACGTGCTCCCGTTGACCGCACCGATTTCGGTGCCTCTGTTTCGCTGGCGACTCTCTTCTTCGTGGAGCGTGTTTCCATCGCTGGTGTTCGTTTGGAGAAGGACCACTTATGTAGGGAAAGTCTTTTTAATAAATAAAAAGCTTATGTTGAAAAACGTGTTTTACTTTTTTTCTCTTTTGACAAATGTGTCATAAATCATAAGTGACAATTCTATTTTATATAAAAATGAATGTACAAAAAATAGGTTATATAAAAAGTTTAAACAAATAAAATATAATAATTAATTCTACAACACATACAATATAATAAATTGTATGCGAACCGTATACAATTTATTATATATAGTTATTAAGTATAGTATATTTTTTCTACAAAATACACAATTTGTATACACGAGTTTCTCTATAGTAATCTCAGAAACGACTCAACTGATAAAGATGCGGTTTTGCTTGATGTATTGTAGCAAGGTTATCGTAAAAAAAATCTATTTCATTCCAATCGGTTCACAAACGAAAAAGTCATGTTAATTGAAATAAAATGCGCTTCGGTCAATTTAGCTGAAACTTTTTTCATAATTTAGATTAAAAACGAACTTGTGTAAACCTTTAACTAGGCTGTTATGAAATATTGACGCTGGAGGACAAACTTGGCATCCTGAATAAAGTGCAGCGGTTCTTCGCGCCAAAGCTTCGCCTACTATTATACAAGGCTTAAATTCGCTCTTCCGAGGAGTACTGTTCGCACCTTTGGGATGGCTCTGTCAAGTATCTTCTAAATGCCCTGGATTCATTGCAGAGCCGAGCTATCCGAATTATAGGTGATACAGAGGTCACGCGAAATCTGGAGCCCCTGCAACTGCGCATAGACATGGTGGCTTTGAGCGGCTATGATCTAAGCTACTAAAGTGCCTTGTATCATAGAAACAGGACAACCAAAGTACATATATCAAAGACATATTGGTACAAGTGGGTGGTTTCGAACTCGTGCTCTCGGTTTGTGTAACCATTGCATTGCCACTACACCACGGTCGCCACCTGGTCGCCTCCTACATAACAAATATTTTAAAGTGCATAAAAGCAGCAATGCAAATCAAATAAGAGTTAATGCATATTATATCGTTTTCAACAAACATGTAACTACATCCCAGGATCAAATCCACTTATCCATTCAAAGTAATAAAATGGGAAAGCTTTCTTGGCTCAATTAAAAGTTCTTTAAAGTATAACTTTCGCAACTACGCAAGCCTGTCAGTATTAAAAACCTACTATCTAATAAAATAAATTTCACTGAACCTAATTAAATTATTACGCTTTATTGCAAGCTATTACAAAGTTAAATACGTGTATTTGTACAAAAATACGTTTAGCATACCAATTTTCGTTTAATAATACTTGAAAGATGAGGATCCAAGGGTTATAGACATCTTGATCATCCCAATGGTAGATCATAAGCAAAACGACTTAAAAAACTGAGTCAGTTCACGGCTAGCTGTCACTATGCCGGCTAAAGGAGCTTCTTTTTTATTGTGACTTGACATATGACAGCACCCCGCTTTATGTTAGGCTGGAGTGTGGTCCTTGAATAGACGTCCCAGCTACTACAGTTCAATAACTGTTAGTAGCAATAACATCCACTAAGCCGGCCTAGTTGGAACCGGCAACTTACAAGCTGATCCCGAAACGCGATCAAATCACTTCACGGTGTGTATACTTGTAAGTGGTGGTACTACCCCAGATCGGCAAACAGGATACCACTACCATTTTTTGATAACCAGACCCGAAGCAAATATTATTCGCCTCTTTTTTTATTATTGACAAATATTGGCAATACTTTAATATAATTATTAAATATTACAAATAAAAACAATGAAACAAATATTTGCTTCGACCGGAAATCGAACCCGGGATATTACGTGAAACAAACCAACCGCTAACCGTTCGGCTACGCCTTTCGTCTAAATGCGTTCTTCAGGCATTGCTTGAAAGATCCAAGGATAGAATGGGGAGAACTCATGGGCTGGTAAAGCATCCGCTATGCCTCTGCGAAGTTGCGTGACTTTTGCATCTCTTATAACTCGGACAGCTCGGCGCTGCAATGATATAATATAATTATGGTGTTTTGACTAAAATATTTTTTTACGATTGGCGATGGACGGAGTATTATGAAAGTTAATTTGTGGGGTAGGATAATAAAGCACCAGAGTGTGTTGATGTTTCCTCCACGCTGAATGAAAATGAGTCTGAATGTGATATAGATGTAAAAGAGATTTTGAATGCATTAAAAAGAATGAAATTTGGAAAAACGGCTGGGTGAGGCAGAATAACTGTCGAGATACTGAAGGGCCGTGGTCAGCTGGTGGCTTCCTTGTTGTGTCTACTTTTCAATAAGTGCTGGGTCTTGTCTTGTCAGTGACTGGCGCAAGGCTGTCATATAAGGGGAAGGAGTCACAACAGGATCCTAAAAAAATCCGCGGCAAGTTATATGAAAGTGAATGTAAGTAAAACTAAAGTAATGGTTTTGGAGAGAGAGGATGAAAGGACAGAATGTGAGATAATGATAGACAGAAAGAAAGTGAAATAAGTCACACCATTTGTTTACTTGGGAAGTATGTTTACTAGGCATGGGAAGTGTAATGAAGATATTGAGAGAAGAGTGCAAAAGGGTAACATAGTGAATCCTTAGTATAGAAAACAGCCAAATAATGTCCTAAAAGTCACGGATGGCTGTTCATAATGCGACCATCTAAGAATACTTAAAACACGAAGTGTCCTCTTCTACTGTGATTAAATAAATCTATGCTCCATTAGGTTGGGCATATAGTATTGGTATGTTGACACGCGGGTCGTTATTTCGAAGATTTGGCCTGTTTATAAGCTTTCTTTCATATATAATTCGATATAGATTTCAGTATTTTTATAAGACATATTGTAAGCTCATATTTTAATGTACAACTAAGATCTACTTTTATAAAGCAATAAGGCAATATCCAAGAGTCCATATAACATTTATCTTCAGAAACTCAATAAAATGACTTTTGTTATTGTAAAATACTTAAGACTAATTATAATAATAAATGCTTGCTTTCGTTATCCTCCAGTCACGGTTACGGCATTTAAAAATATAATTATGTTAAATTAAATAACAAGACGCGGTTAATTTTATTGGAAAAATTGAAAATCTAACTAACTGAAACTTTGGAAAAACTAAAGATTTTCAAACGAGTTGAGTACTTCACAAGAACAACTGTTTTGGAAGAACCCCACCAGTAGTCATAGGTTATTGGAGAACAGCAGTCCGAGATTGTAGTGTAAATACAAAGAGACTTTTATTTTTATTGTGGCTCGTCTGGTGTGAAGCTGAAGTACGGTCCATGATCGCACATCGCTCGAAGAACCGACAACCGATGGGGACGAAAGGTTCTAAAGTGGAGACCAAAACCGAAAGACGCACCGTAGGTAGGCCTCCCACAAGGTGGACTGACGACATAGTGAAAGTCACGAATAACCAGTGGTTGCAACTGGCAACTTGTCGTTCGGAATGTCGCCTTCTGGCTTATGATGATGACAATGATGACGGTTCATGAATAAACGTAGCTGCTGCAGGTAGCAATCACATCTACTATGCCGACCTAGTTGGAACCGACAACTCACAGCTGCTCCTGAAACGCAGCAGCAGCTGCGTTTTAAATTACTACCCCGTATCGGCAGACTAGGCACCACAGACTACCACTTTTGACAATCAGTCCCGGAGCATCAGCCTGCCTCTTTTTTATGGTGTGGATTAAAAAAAACCGTACGAATCCTTTATTCCGTATGAAAGTAACGCTAGTTAGATTCGTTTTATTGCTCTTATTTGTTACATTTTACGAGTACAATACTTACAATATTTTATATCTGATTGAACAAATATTAATTAAATGGCTTTGATTTGTAATTGATTTGATTGATTCGTTGGTTTGTAATATTTATTAATGAGATTGGACCAAATATATTATGATAATAATAAATAAATCAAAATTTTAAAGAAACGCCCGAAACGCCTGAATCCACTTTAGTCATATCACCAGCCTTATAGTAAGAAACAACATAAGTCATGGCTCTATTAATATATATCCCTTGCATCCTAATGGTGCATCATCAGGTCTTCAATTTGATAACGGTCCAGCTAATTAGTTTCCTACAGTCAAGACGAATCTAATAAGCCCAAAATTAGTAAACCCATTAAGTTTGAACCCATCCAGGATTTCGTCTCGTACCTTCGTGTTTCATCATCAGAGTAGCTCAGTGGTACCAGTTAAGACACCCATGTATGTGTACACATTCGTGTTTCAAATGTTAGGTTAGGTCACAGATATGTCTAAAAGAAAAGTAAATATGGCTTATGCGTCTAAAATCGCTACCGCAGCTAGCAAGCCGAGCTGATGACCTTGAAGCCCCTGATTAGATCTTCATCAATTATAGCTAAGAATCATCTTGATCATATCAGCTTTCAAAGAAAAAACACCTTGTAATCGGTCCATTCGTTTAGGGGCTGACACATAGAAACACAGACACGTCAAACACTTTTGAGGCATTTATTAAAAAACAGGCAGTTATTTGCTCCGGGTCTGCTTGTTTAGAGGTGGTAGGCAAACATTTGGTGAACCTTTGCCCAATGATACTTGCAGTTATTTAACTGCAAGTAGCAGTCGTCTCCATTCATGGACCAAATTCCAACTTAACATCAGGTGACGTGTGGTGCTGACATATGTCGGTCGGGCCACAATAAGAAAGGTCTGGGGGGTGGACTTAATCGAATAAAGTGTGGGAAGCGAAACTCTGTTGTCTCTGCCTATCTTTGTGAGAATTGATGACTATAAACATAATTACTTCGTTTTTATTTAATATTTTCGTTAATTCGTTTTAATTCACATTTAAATTTCCTTGGTATGGGGGCACAAAGCAATTTGTTCTAGCAATAGAACGACCACCAATAGAACGAATTCCAGTGATTACATTGGCAGGTTATTGCTATGTCAAAGGTTTTTCATAGTAGAGGTCATCATCATTAGCCGGAAGACGTTCACTGCTGAACATAGGCCTCCCCCTTAGAACGCCATTCCGAACGACAATATGTCAGTTGCATCCACCGGTCATTTATGACTTTTACTATGTCGTCAGTCCACCTAGTGGGAGACCAACCTACGCTGAGTCTTCCGGTTCGTGGTCTCCACTCAAGAACCTTTCAGGTGGTCGGTTCTTCGAGCGATGTAGAGTGAGATATTATTATAAAAAAATATGTTTTAGGACACAAAGATCGCTTTATTATTACATTGATATAATTATACACTAATACATTGATACATCAAATGGTTCATATTATAATGACCTACGTGAGTACATAGATTAGGGGTTAAATACAATAGACCTAAAATACAACAATCATTTAAAAAATTGAGATAAAAATTTCATTTGATAAAAAAATGTACAGCCTACTTTGTTTTCCTTCTATGAAAAGCGTCAGTGATTTGTGCATAAATTAAATAGAGTCATAATGTAATAAAAATGTGGCTGTACATTAAATAAAAAAATAGATGCTTGAGCACTACCATTTTGCTTACACACTAAGATATTCTGGGTAATTACGAACTGACAGCTGAACCTGTTCCATGAAAATGGACGATTCTATTAAAAACATTCTATACAAAAATCAATCGTATATAATACGTTGTTTAAATTAGTGGCAAATTTTCTATGTAACAGGCCCAATTCATACAAAAATGTCGCATCGACATAATCACTATCATAGCACATTCCGCAATCAGTCCATAAATAGCCAAAAAGCACATCGACACGATGGAGCCTATATTTCTCTTTCTACAATCAAAATTGGCAAATATTATGTTTAACATAAAATAATATACACATTTTTATTAAATTTAAAAAATACGTTTATTTTCTAACCACAGTCTACCTAGACGGCTTTGTAAGACGTTTTTTTTAAATTAAAAATATATTTTTTAAATTTAATTTAAGCCGTTTTAAATCACTAAAATTCTTATAAAGATTGCACTTTAAATTAAAATTTAAGCATCGTGTTATTCACAATTTTATGGTGTACTTGGTACGTACGAAGCTCAAGTTAAAGAGATTATATTACGTATACATACTCATTAAATATTTAAAAAGAATCATATTAAATGTTTTCAGAAAAGTCGTGTTTTACTAGTAAAAGGGAGAAACACTGATATATTAAAATCACAACATTTAGTAATACGTCTACATTTTAAATAGGATAGATAAAATACTCGAAAATACAACAACAGTGGCACAAAATCTAATTATAAGAATAATTGAGATGTTTTAGATAAAGATTTAATGCACATCTCTATATTCACTTTTAATTGAACCTTATTTGTGTACTCTGAATTAAATAAAATCCAAAAAGACAATATAATACGGGTAGGTTTCTAGCCAATAACATAGACATATAAGATTATTTTATGTACACTACACTAATCTATTTAGAATATTTTAAGAAAAAAACATACAAACCATACAAGTTTGATAGGGTACAGGTATATGACCATTCATTGACAAAGTAATTAAAAGTATTATAAGTAAAAGTAATTTGACAGTAATAAATAATACAATCGTACACATAGTTGTTTTTTATATAATAAGACTTATAGGGATTTAACATAAGCCTTTAGTTAAATAATATTTTAAAACTAAAATAAATAGTACTAAAATAATAATAAATAAGACCATATAAATAGATAAATAATGTGGTCTTTGGAACATGAACTAGGGTACAAATAAAAAGGTTCAATTAAATGTTTCGCTTAGTTTTGTTCATACATCTCCGAATAATCCCTGTTTGTTATTATCATATTCTCCTCGGTGTCCTCGATGAAATGTCCAGGATCCTGTTTACATATAAAAATAATTAGAAATGTAATATTATAAACTCGTAAATATTTATCCGAACGCACTGTTTGTAAGTTTCACATTTTAGTCACGTCATTCTAATTATATAACATTAATACACAAAACATTTAGTGCGACACATCATGAAAAATAGCACATAAATAAATTAGCCACATGAGAAAAGAGTCTTTCATTCACCATCTCATCATAAATTTTGCAGAAATTGGGATATAAATTTCTGCAAAATTTTGTATCGAGACATGCACAATATCATAGTTTTATTATTAAAGGTGCTTTAACATTGATGAACCGATGTGTAAACAAAGTGTACACCTTAAATTAAGTTGAGAACAAAGCTGAAAGAAGATATACTTTTGACAAAATGCGATACACATTTTATTAGGCTTGGCGCGCATGAATGCAAATGTCATCACAGTTTCCCATAGTAAACCATACTTTCAGACCTCTGATGCATAGGCTCTCTAATCGGTCCTTTTGAGCGAAATATTATGGGTAATCAATCCATGAGTAATCAATTCCACAATAACAGCAACTGCGCGATGACCTTCGTTTCCATGCGTGAGATAACTTAAGCATATTGAGGTGGAAGAGAATATTAGATAATTGATGATTGTTAAAATAAGTTCAAAATAGGATTAGTAATCACTAGCAATATGCCGTTGGATTAAATAGAGCTTCGTTAGTAGATGTGAGTAAGGACCGCTTAAATAGTTATGTTAGTTATATTGTGCTTTAATGCATGAACATGCATTCACATGTAGAAATTAATTATTATCCAAACCAAATTCTGTGCTTATTTTCTTTCTTTTAGATTGTTTTTTTCTCAATTTTTTCAAAAAGTTTTAATCCGTTTTTAAATTGAATTTGAAATGACATTATCGTATCCAAAAGAAATGAAAAGTGGCAAGGCAATGACGAGGAAGACTTACTTCAGTCGTTCCCATCATTTTATTAACTAAATGTTCTGCCATTTGTTGTTCCAGCTCCAAAGCTATTCTGTTGAAATGCTCATCTGGTTCAGGCTCCTTTAAAGTGTAATATTAATTAGCATAATTTAATAATATTGAGTAATGGTGTATTAAAACCTTTATTATAGAAGTGATCCGCCCCTATTACCCAGTACGACATTATATTTATGATTTTTATGATTTAAATTACTTTTCTAAAGTTACCTTACCGATTATAATTGTACATTAAAGAGAAATTTACTAATTAAATACGTGAATACTATATTGTTTTCAATGTGTAACAAAATACCCATGGTATTTTCTTTAATATTTTAAATTCATACTTACAGGGGCATCCACATCTATTTCCTCCAGCATTTGCACCTGGGCAATCTCTTCTTCCGAGTCCTCTTCGATTTCAACGTCAAAATTCCATTCGTTGAAATAACCCTAATAATTACAAGCAATTTATAAAACCCAAAAAAAGTAAAAATGGTTTTTATATTTATTAAATTTTTACCGCATCAACATGCTCTACTTCTGGTTCTTCATAATATAATTGAGTAGGTGGAGGACCTCCAGAATAAAAGCATTCTTCGTGGTGATCTTCAGCATTTTCCTCTTGTTCGTCTGGGTTCCCCTCTCCACCTTCCTGTTCTTCATCCATCATGGTATCAGTATCCTGTAGACACATGTTCATGCGGCGCATAGCCTTGCGCATATCGAATTGCTGTTCCTGCCTCTGACGAGCCCACTCTTCGTCATTCGTATCAAATCCAGGGAACATTAGGTCAGTGAATTCTGGTTTGACTACGTTTTCGTTAGCACAAGCCTTCATGTCTGCCTCATACATCTCACTGCGTTGTTCGTACGCAGCCCAACAGTTAGGATCTTCCGCATATTGAACTATGACATAAATAAAAGAATATACTAAAGTTTTTTAATAAAAAATATCTAAAAATATGTATAGTATAGATTTACCATGCGACTCGGGCATTTCCGATTTTTTCTTTTCCTCATTCGGGTCAGGTTTTGGGTTGGCAACTGCTATTCCACTGTAAAATGCAAGATCAGATAGGATTATAATAGCTATTAAAAGTTGCCTGGTCAACCTATTATAATTACCTTATTTTTATGATGGGATGATTACGATCATGCACGATCTGTAAAAGTGATTAGATATGTGAAAATTACCGTTATTGTGCGGCAACCTACGCCTGACTGCTGATATAGCATCTTTTTACTCTAAATTTGATTGTTGATAGATTGATAACTTTAAATAACATCCTAAAGTGCCTCAGTCGGGTTATAAAATAGGCGTTTTGAGCTTGAAAGTTCAATTAATATCAATATCAATATCAGTATCAATTATTCAATCAAATTGACACAGGATAGGCAGATACAACGGAGCACCACTTGCCACGATCCTAACACAACTCCATCACTTCCTTCACATTTACAATAAATCTCATGTGGATGGATGCGTTAAACAAGGCAGGCCTAGAAGGGTGTATTACGACCAAATCGGAGACATTCTCAAAAAGATACCTAGCTTAGCTCTAATAACTATAGAGCTTGTGTGAAGTTAATATATATATATATATATATATATATATATATATATATATATATATATATATATATATATATATCACCACCGCTTATGAATCACAGCAGTATATATTCAGAGCTGAAAAAAAGTATATTAAATGCTGTACCTCGCACACATGATGCGTCACGCTATGTATACTCGTAGCGCCAATCAGCTTCTCTACTTCTTCCAGCATTTTTTTCCTGTATAATAAAAGTAATACGAAAATGTTACCAAAAGCTACATACGAGTATAATTTTATTTAAACCTAATGGCGGCTCTGAAGTTAGGCGGAAGTCAGAAATACATTAAATACGGTATTGCGCGGGTGCTGGCATTGAGCTGTGCAGTAACTTCTTTTGTTACCTACTTATTTTCGTTTTACGCGTTCGTACGAAACAAAACAAGTACATAATTTAAAATATTATTATTTGTGTGTACGACTGTATAGATAGGCGGACTTGCTTCCACCGCAATCATCCAGAGCTCTTCTAATCTGCCGATCCTTATATACAGCTTAGCTCAAAGTAAGCGCTCTTTTTAGGAAGACCAATCTGATGCCGAGGAATTACAAGGATAAAGTTGTTAGTCGAACGAACGAATTTGTCACGGAGAGAACTGACGAATAACAATAAAATTATTTTAACAAATCAAATAAGCAGCGATTTCGTGTATTCATCATCAGCCAGAAGGCGTCCACTGCTGAATATAGGCCTCTCCCTTAGAACGCCATTCCGAACGACAAGATGCCAGTCACTATATTGTCAGTACCTACGTTGCGTCTTCCGGTTCGTGATCTCCATTCTAGAACCATTTTCGCTATCGCTTGTCGGTTATTCGAGGGATGTGGTCAGGGCATTGCCACTTCAGCTTGCAAATCCTACGAGCTATGTCAGTAACTCTAGTACTTCGGCGAATATCCTTGTTCCGGATTCCATTGCGCAAAGATATGCATAGCATAGCTCTCTCGTTGCCCGCTAAATGACTTCGAGCTTTTCCAATAGGTCAACAGTTAAGGACCACGTCTTGGTGCCATATGTCATCGTATATTATCAATTGTAAAATAAATTCTTACCATGATTCGAGCTCATCTGCGCTCTTCGGTTTGTTCTTCTTTTCTTTTTTTATTTGTTCGGGTTTTGCGAATCGGGAAAACTGAAAATAATATTAAAGAGGATTTAATTTGATAAGTTAATTAATTAAGTAGTTAATTAATTTAACTACTTAATCAGAATAAAAAGTTATATCCAAAAAGTTTGACTGCTTAAGAGCGTTTAATGAGTAGAGGCGAACTGCTGCCAAAAATGTTTTTTTTTTGGCTCGACAATTGACAGCACCTTGGCAGAATATTTTTTACCGCATCTTAGTTTATTATCTGATGTTAAGCTACGATGCGATAAACATTAAGGCGACTGCTACAACAGTTAAATAACTGCAAGTAGCAGTCACATCTACTATGCTAGCTCAAACAACCGGAAACTGTCAAGCTGATCCCGAAACGCGACAGGGTCGCTTCACGGTCTACATACTTAAAAGTGGTGGTACTACTCCAGGTCGGCGACTGGGCAAATAATCGCCAACTCTTAATATTTAAAATAGCAGTAGCTAGGGTTGCCAACTTATTTGACAAAAAAAAAACGTATACAATTGTTTGAATAGGATAAAAATAAAGTATATGGAAGAAAAATAAAGTATTTTTCAAATTTTATGCCTTAAAAACGTATTTTGTGTGCTTTTAGCATTAGCTAACAATTTTTTGCTATTTTTAAATATTTCAAAGCTTGTTTGACAATCATCATTTAAAGGACATCATTCATTTTGGGCTTCTTTGTACTACTTTTGTAATGTCCGATAATGAAAAAATATATAAATAGTAGTTTCGATACTTGTATTGATAATACTAATAACAATTTTGCTTTTAATTGCTGGGCAATTGAGTTATTTGGAAAATAAGATATGGATTTTGTATCATCTGTCAATCAACGCCACATTTGTTCTGCTTTTAACTGTCATAATTATAGTTCGATGATTTCGCACACCTAAACTATGCAAAATAAAGGATATTTCCCAATTACATTGTAATCTTCGTACATCAAATTAATTTAAAATTTATGCATTTTACTGTTTACATTTAAGCTCAAGTCTCCATACAAAATGAATGATGTCCTTTATATACTTAAATAATCAATTCGTTTTTTACGCAATCACAATAAAGTATTTTCACATACTTTATTTGTATGCAAAAGTATAAAGTATAATTTGGTTATACTTTATACAAAAGTATAAAGTATAACCAAAAATAACGTAGGATACGTTATTATAAAGTATGGTTGGCAACCCTAGCAGTAGCATCAGGAATCTTTTATGCTGATCTTAAATTGCGAATTTTACTCTGGAAAACTGATAAACAACTGTCTGTCTTGCATATTTTTATAAATAAAAACTATTTATAACGACGATATATATTAATTAGCAGTCTATTAACCGTAGAGCTTGTATGAAGAGAATTGTGGGTCTGAGGGAAACGAGGGAGTTGTGTCAGGATCATGGCAAGTGACGTTCCTTTAGACAAAGGAGCGTCACTTGCGTGAAAAAGGCGTGGTTGATTGATTTGACTGATTGATTGAATATGACAAATGATTGTTAAAAAGAGGCGAATATTTACTTCCGGTCCGGTTGTGCAAATGTGGTAGGCAGTGGTCTGCCGATCCGGGGTAGTACCACCACCAAGGGTAGAGATCGTGAAATGACTTAGTAGCGTTTAGGAAACAGCTTGTAAACTTTCAACTAGGCCGGCACAGTGGATGTGACTGCTATTTACAGTTATTCAACAGTAGTAGCAGTCACCTCTATTCATGAACCGCACTCCAGCCTAACATCAGGCGGGGTGCAGTCAGAAGTCAAGGCCAAATAAAAAAATGGAAGCAGTTCATCTACTAAACGTAGTACATATTTACATATGTACTCCGATGCTCCCAACTTTGGAAATTTCCCAATGAACTACTATTACTAGACAAACTTTTACAAAATACACTAACAGAAATCCTAAATTGTCCAATGAACGACCGTACATGGGCCCAGGCCTCGCTGCCAATTCGGTTTGGAGGTCTGGGAACTCGCAAAATTTCTAGTGTAGCACTGCCAGCGTTTCTGTCGTCAGTATACAGTACTGTCGAGCTCTACGGGAGCATCACAAACCCATCTTTGGGTTCCGTGGAGCCGGCGTACATGTCGGATGCCAGATATGCCTGGTCAGTTGCGTGTCCTAATATTTCGCTACCAATTTTGCCGAAATTTCAACGACTACGGGACGAGCCGCTCTGCAAAATGGTAATGGAAGATATTTTATCTTCCAGTAACATGAGAGAGCGGGCTCGCCTCATAGCCGTCTCTACTAGGGAGTCGGGGTTCTGGTTGCAGGCTTTTCCGTTTGCATCGGTTGGGACACTCCTCGACAGAAATACCCTGACCCTGGCGGTATGTCTTCGTCTCGGAGCCCGGACTGTCCATCAACACCAGTGTCGGTGCGGAGAATCGGTGGATAATCTTGGACACCACGGGCTTTCTTGTGCCAGAAGTGCCGGTCGCATTCCCCGTCACGCGGCACTCAACGATATCATCCGAAGGGCTCTTGTCACTGTTGGAGTGCCCGTAATTTTAGAACCCTGTGGTATTGCGCGGAGCGATGGCAAGAGACCTGATGGAATGACTGTTGGGCCATGGAAACTTGGCAGGTCTTTGGTGTGGGATGCGACTTGTGTAGACACATTAGCCCCATCTCACATCCAAGCGACTTCGTTAAGCGCGGGAAGTGCGGCGATTTCGGCTGAGAACCTCAAGTTGCGCAAATACGCTAACCTCGGTACTGGTTACGAATTTGCGCCGTTTGGGGTCGAGACGATCAGCTAAGCGCCTGGCCAAGGAGTTATCCAGGCGGCTGACGGAGAAGTCTGGAGACAGGAAGGCTGGCAATTATTTCTGCCAACGTATTAGCTTGTCTGTACAAAGGGGAAATGTTGCCAGTCTCCTTGGGACCATCTCTGATGCGACGTCATTAGATGATATTTTTTATTTATAGTTTAATTATAGTTAATTATTACTTATAAATAGAATATTATTAACTTAAATTAAAAGTCATAACAATCCTAAACGTAGTTTCTATACGTACGAAATCTAATACAAAATGATTAAATTAGGAAACTAAGTTTAAATGAAATTTTTAATCAGCTGACTTTAAGAGTGGTAGGCAGTGGTTTCCAGACTGCCGATCCGGGGTAATACAACAACTTATGTAGAAGTGTAGAAACCGTAAAAAAGAAAGAGTGACATTAGTTTAATTGTTGCAATGTTTAATTTTGGTTATAAGGTAACCGCTGGATGCAGAAGGGCACTGTGGAGATCATAAGGGAGATTATCTGTAGGGATTTTAAGAAGGCAATGGTAAAATAATTGCTGAGAGAAAGAGTCCGGGTGTAGTCCGGATTCAGTCTAAGCGATATTTCCATACGGTTTTCTTTATTGAGGTTCACCATATGACATCACCCCGCCAAATGTTAAGTTGGTGTGCGGTCCATAAATGTAGGTGACTCCTACAAAAGTTAATTAACTGCCAGTAGCACTTAGATTCATTATGTCAGCCTAGTTGGAACCGGCAACTTGCACACTGACCCTGAAACGCAATTAAGTCACTTGTTCCTAATTTTTAAATACAGGACTTTTTATTTTATTTTATCTGAAACTCGACAAGGGCTGCTTAATTTTGATCTAAAAGTGACAAAGGTCGCGCATGCGTATTATTACACAAATTTCCCAAACTGCGTAGCGAAATAATCAAGGTATAGGTATATCATAATGTATACATGAAGGTGCTCTATATTATACAATTATGTATAAATAACAGTGTCTACATAAAATATAAATTTTCATAACTAAAAAAGAAATAAAGAAATAAATAAGCTCTTAGTAGTATTATTATATTGTTTTGTTCCTAAGCGAACCAATAATAGAAATAGACAAAATATTTATTTATATAAGTTCTGAAATATACGCGATTCTACTCCAAACAAATACTAGATAAGATTTGATGCACATACACTCTATTTAGTTTCGTTCTTAAATATATATAAATAGGAATGTATAATATTTTTATTGAATACATTTTATTTGTTGTGCAACAAACGTGATACTAAAAAAAATCGATTTCAGTAACATATTCATGATACAAATTAATAATGAATAGAAAAAAAAATCTAGGTCACGCGACCTAGATTTTCAGGTACCCTATGCGCACTAGCCGTATTTCTGTAGCCGATTTTTGTTCTAAGTAATAGCACAAGAATTGTTATATACAATAAATATTAATTTAAATTATCATTGTTGTAATATAATGTTACCAATAAATCGATAGATATCGATTCTTTTGTTATTCTAAAAATAGCCTTCCTTTGTTTTCTTTATAGGGTAAAATTTGAAATACAAACTTATACATTACACTCTAAATACAAATAACTCAATTCTTACCATGATTGCAGCTTAAAGAGTTTGTTTGGCTTGATAGTTTTAGCAGACAATTGCACTAAATGCGACGGAATAGCTACGAGTGAGCTCCTTCTATAAGGACGCGCGCGGGTGTAATACGTTAACGATCGGGCCCGGGAGCCTTACCAATAAGGGCCTTTACACATAACGATTGTAAAAACTTTTACGGTTCAAAATTACTGATAGTAAAGAAGTTAATATGATGCTTAGATAAAACTATAGTTTGCCATTATTGAGGAAAATGTGAAATAATAAAATTTTATATTTAAATATAATAGTGTCCTTAGTCTCATTATATTTACTGAAGCTCTAAAAAACACACGCATGCGCGTTCGATACCCCTCAAAGTTCCATTTTGATTCCAATGTGATATATTACATACATAGATATCGCGTCGGATACATATTACTACCACTTCCAAGTTGACAGACCCTGAAGTGACTCGGTCGCGTTGCCAGTTCCAAATGGGCCGGCTAGTGGGTTCCACAGTCGTAGTAGTAGTCATCATCATCATCATTACCCAGAAGGCGTCCACTGCTAAAAATAGGTCTTCCCCTTAGAACGCCATTTTGAACGACAAGATGCCAGTTGCATCCACTAGTTATTCATGATTTTCATTGTGTCGTCAGTCCACCTAGTGGGAGGCCTACCTTCGCTGCGTCGGTTGTCGATTTTTTACCAATGTGGTAATAGTAGTAGTCACCATTATTCATGAACCGCACGCCAGGTTAATATCAGGCTTTCATATGTCAAAGCCAATAAAAACAATTGAAGATATTAAAGCACGATGTTAATAATATTGTAATTACGTCCACGTAAATAACCTTTTCTTATTCCCTTTGACATTATTAGGCCATATGATATGGTTGGGCGTTAGTTTAAAGTGAAATGCTTTACTATCTTCAAGAAAAGACTTGCTTTTCTAGGCCGGCATAGTGGATGTGATTGCTACTTACAGTTATTGAATTGTAGTAGCAGTGACATTTATTCATGGACCACACTTGGGCTTAACATCAAGCGGGGTGCTGTCAGATGTCGAGTCACAATAAAAAAAAGCGTGAAAAAGCACCTTTGGTCGGTATACTAATGGTGATTGAGATGTCCGTAAAAATAAAAAAAGGTTTTAAGAACGTCGGTGCTCTGGTACTTCCTCTTGCTTACCATGAGCCAAGTCGAAGGCAGATGTCAAGCATTTGACATTAAATAAACATTTAAAGTCAAATGCTATAATCAAATTTTTTGATGATAATGAAAAGTATATATGCCTAGTGCCCATAACTTTAGAGCTTGTATGAGGAGAATTATGGATGTGAAGGAAGCGAGGGAGTTGTGTCAGGATCGTAGCAAGTGGCTCTCCATTGTCTCTGCCTATCCCCGTGGGAAAAAAGGCGTGACATTTTGATTTGATTGATTGATTTATATGTCTCAGATGTTTGTACCCAGCTTTTAATTTTGTGTTAAATATGTTTATTTAAAAATCCTTTATTGAGAAACAGGTAAAATAAAAAGTATAATAAATATAATTAAATTATAAATAAAAAATATCATCTAATCACGTCGCTTCAGAGATAATCCCAAGAAGACTGGCAACATTTCCCCTTTGTATAGCAAGGCTGATACGTTGGCAGAAATAATTGCCAACCTTCCTGTCTCCAGACTTCTCCGTCAGCCGCTTGGGCAACTCCTTGGCTAGGCGCTTAGTTGAAGGTCCCCAAGGGCCAATCGTCTCGACCCCTAACGGCGCAAATTCATAACCAGTACCGAGGTTGGCGATTTGCGCAGCTTGAGGTCCTCAGCAGAAATCGCCGCACTTCCCGCGCTTACCGAGGTCGCTTGGATGTGAGATGGGGCTAATATGTCTACACAAGTCGCATCCCACACCAGAGACCTACCAAGTTTCCACGGCCCAACTGTCATGCCGTCGGATCTATGGCCGTCGCTCCGCACAATACCAGAGGGTTCTAACATTACGGGCACTCCAACAGTGACAAGAGCCCTTCGGATGATATCGTTGAGTGCCGCGTGACGGGGAATGCGGCCGGCACTTCTGGCACAAGTAACCGCGTGTTTTCCAATATTATCCACCGGTTCTCTATACCGACACTGTTCATATATAAATTAACCACAATCTTTAATTTTAATAGTAATGTATTTTAATTATATTAGGCCAGAAATTAAGAGTTCTCTATTATGCTAATTATATTTAACTTTTCTATCTAATTGTCACTCCTGAATTCTCACAGGGATAAGAAGAGACAACGAAGCGGCACTTTTTGTGGTTTAATAAAGCTATCGCTTCTTTACATCCACAATTCGCTATATACAAGCTCGTGCAAATGGCGCTCTATTGTCTCTGCCTATGACTGTAGGAATAAGGCGCCACAATTTGATTGATTGACTGTTTTTTAAGACGGGAATGCCACCTATTTGAATGGGTAGTTTTTGTAGATTACCTAAGGAACTGTAGGCAAGTTAATTTTTTACCCATAAAAGATAAGTCTACTACAGAAAAAAAACGTTTGTCTAAAAAGTGTGAATCAATCTTGTATAATCGCAAATCTCGACTCTAAGTGACCCACCCATTTGCAATTTCCTTTCAATTCTTTATTAGACTTAAACGAGAGCCGGTTATCGTATCAACTGTTTCCGCTACGAGTACGTGTGAAATATTGCGCGCAATGGAAAATTACAGTGTCACCGGTGTGTTTTATTCAATAGATAATTATCTGAAAATAACTTATTTCCTTGGCAGGTATAGTAACGATTTAGTCGTTCGCACTCTTTGAACTTGCTTTGCTTTCCATCAGGCAAGTCAAAGTCAGATGTCCAGTCTCAATCAATTGATGGACCACCTAGTTAGATAAATTAGATAATTTGCGACCAAGGTTCCACATTTTCCGAATACCTACTGATTGAATATTATTAAAAGTCGACTTAGAATTACCTACATACAAATAGTTAATGTCAATATTAGCTAGATTGAATACTTATATCAGCGCATTTACAGTTGACTAAGTCACGTAAATAGGACAGTTTTTAAGTTAAAATATATCTTCGTTCGGGATTAGTATAGTTCTCCAAGTATAGTTCTCGTCATTGCTCGCTGAGCGACTTTGAGCCAAAATTTAGGTCATCAAACCTGTGTTCGAGTCAGTTTGTAATCGAGAACAACGTGTACACATGGCTCAGAAGTGAGACAAGTCTGTAATTATTAAATACCTTTGCCTATCATCATCATCCGCCAGAAGGCGTACACTGCTGAACATAGGCCCTTAGACTGTCATTTCGAACGACAAGATGCCAGTTGCTTCCATTTGTGACTTTTACTATGTCGTCAGTCCACCTAGAGGGAGAAGTACCTACGCTGCGTTTGCCGGTTCGTGTGGTCTCCACTCTAGAACCCTTATTCACCATCGATTGTCGGTTTTTCGAGCGATGTGGCCGGCCCGTTGGTACTGCAACTTGAAAATCTTACGAGCTATGTCGGTAACTCTGGTTCTTCGGCGAATATTCTCGTTCCAGATTTGACGAGAAGATATGACACAATTTCCTGAACGCTGTCCATCCGAGATGGATTCTTTGAGCGACCTCTTTGTCGAAGTTGGACGTATCTGGACAATCTGCCCGAGGTAATTTTAGTGGACAATGATTTCCAGAGTTTCGTTCCCAACAACTACCGGTACGGGCACATTTTCGTCTTAACCATGTTCATTTTAAGACCCACTTGTTGGGAAACGTTACCCAGGTCCCTACACGTCACACATCTGCCTAGCATATACAATATAGCAGTAAAAATAAATCAATTAAAACCTGTGATATCCGCACAGGTCAGGGGAAGCATCCGCATTCTATAGACCGAATCGGCAGTCGAACTAAAAGGTTCGTGGGAAATATTTTGTGGAATACAATACTTTGCCATCCCATGTATTCTCCACATCGTATAACCATAGGTCCTTCTTCACACATCGCTTAAAGACACCAAGGTTACGCACCGAACCTTTTAGTTCGACTGCAGATGCGGTTGACAAAAAGCGGTTCTTACCCCTGACGGGTTCTTCGGAACATTCTTTGAAGTATAGGTGATAAAGGACGCATAAAGCCTCCATCTCCTAAAAGTTCATCATCATTAGCCAGAAGACGTCCACTGCTAAACATAGGCCTCCCTCTTAGGACGCTATTTCGAGTTGCATCCACCGTGACTCTTATTATGTCGCCAGTTCACTTAGTAGGAAGCCACATAAGCTGCGTATTTCGGTTCGTGTACTCCACTTAAAAACCTTTTTCTCTATCGGTTGCCGGTTCTTCGAGTGATGCGCCCAGCCCATTGCCACTTTAGCTTCAAATTCGACGAGTTAAGTAGGTAAATTTAATCCTTTAGAGAATATCTTCGTTCGGGATTAGTATAGTTCTCCAAGTATAGTTCTCGTCATTGCTCGCTGAGCGACTTTGAGCCAAATTTTAGGTTATCAAACCTGCGTTCGAGTCAGTTTGTAATCGAGAACAACGTGTACACATGGCTCAGAAGTGAGACAAGTCTGTAATTCTTTAATATGGTGTTTATTAATTTACCTTTTTTGGAGAAGAGCACCACCATACTCCTATGTCATGTACCAGTACTATATGCTGTACCTTCGAGGTGAAGGAAATAAATTACTTTTAGAAGACTGAAAGTATCGGTTTGCCACCAGTTCTGTATTTCGTCATTACCCGACGCCTTCTTATTCTTAGGCAGTTTGAGCGCCATTCTAATCCCGTACAGACGTCCTCAGTGTAGTGACGGGGCAGATTAGCTCTAGTGTCCTAAGCTGTACTGCAAAAGGGTTTTAGTGACGAGGAATATAGTTGTCCGAAAAATCTCTCAAGCTTTTTCCGAACCTCCGGTTTCGACGATATGATACTGCCGTCCCTGATCTTCAGCTTCGTCATTTGGCTTTTCCCAATAGACGAACTCTTTAGAAACACTTTCGTATCAAATCAGTTTGATGATTTGTCTGAGAGCTTCTGAGGATTTTTCCGGCGCGGGGTCCCTAAGATCTTGGATCCTACAGCCTGGATAACTATTCACCAGCCTATTGTTAATCTCGTATACAGTTTTGCATTTGACGATTTGGAAGCGATTTTTCAGTTCGAGTTAAAAGCTTTCTAGGTCTTGGATTTGGGCAGGACCAGGCCGGAGCACGGTCTTTACGTAACCTTTTTAAGCTTGATATTAATATTCAATGTGTCTCTAATAATACGGTGATCGCTACCGGTTTTCACCTTAGTGATCACGGAGACATTATCGAATATTATCTTATAAAGTCGATCTTATTTCTGGCTGAATCATTGGGGCTTATCTATGTCCACTTCCTGGATAGTCACTTCTGAAAGAAGGAGTTTATCTAATAGAGTCCCTCGTTTTACATAAAGGCGACCAGCCGCTGGCTCCTTTGATTTCGCTGACCATATATATCCATATGACCCCACTCTCAACTCATCGACCATCGGTGTTCTTGGACTCCCTAGCTTATTATTGCTTACAAGTCGAGTTCAAATGTCGTCTCCCAATAAAACATATATTTAAACAAAAAATACATTAAAATAACATAATTAAATTATTAAAGAAAAATTAATCTAGTTTTATAGAATTATTTATAATAGTAGATTGACGAAAGGAATTTATAAATCTGATGTAGAAGGATGCGTTAAACGAGGCAGACCCAGGAGGGTGTATTCCGAACAAATTGGAGACATCCTTAAAAAAGTTGGGTTGCCTAGTGGTTTGGGTTGGGTTGCATAACTTGTTTGAAGAGAATTTGAGATGTGAGAGACACGAGGGAGTCGTGTCAGGATTATGGCAAGTGGAGCCTATCCCTCAGAAAAAAAGGCGTGACAATTTGGTTGATTGAATTATTGTTATAATACTAACTATAATATATTTGAATCCAATAAACAACCGGAGTTCGCTAGGCCACACGATTCAGGTGAAAAGCTACTTTAAGGATTTAGGGTTTCAATGATATCGCATAACCAACCTATTCCAATTTATATATAATATGTATAATGTTTGAACATAATATTATTATTTTTTGCACGCCAATAATATTATACGTATACATATTATATACTTGTACTTGGACATGACTGGTACAGTCAGCATCAGATATATGTGAGCACGCAATGTGATCAAAAGTATCTATACAATCAGGGTGATCATAAATATCTACACACATTAGTTGTCATAATAATGTGAGCATTCAATGCGTCAAAAATATCTACACACTCATATAATATGTAATATTTTAAAACAAATTTACTGAATTGTCTGTTGACATATTTTTGACAAGTGAGTGTCTAGATATTTTTGACTATTTGACTGTATAGATATTTTTGACTCATTGAATGCTAACATTAATATGACAACTAATGTGTGTAGATATTTATGATCACCCTGATTGTATAGATACTTTTGATCACATTGCGTGCTCACATATATCTGATGCTGACTGTACTTGCAGAAATTGATCCAGCTTAACATCTATTTATATTATACATCTGAATGAAATTATAATTTATTTTTTATATTTATATCTGCATGACATACAAGACTCCACTAGTTGTTCAGCTGAATAAACGTCTGCAAGAACAAGTCATTTTCACTTTGTCGGCACTCTTAGCAACTCGATGCTTACCTTACCATCAGAGTCAGAGTCAGATGTTGAGCCAAAATAAAATAAAAACAAGCAGGTCTTAGATTTGATATTACGTACACTGTTCAAAATTCGCCTTCTATTAAATCGTGCACATGTAGATAGTTCGCTAAAATGCTGTGCGCAAAGATTTAATTTATTTAATTGTGCCTCAACACAATGTCAATTTCCCGCCTGATGTTAAGCTATATTACTGTTCATGAATACAATAGGTAGCAGTTTGCAAGTAATTAATAAACTGCAAGTAGGAGTCGTATCTACTATGACAGTCTACTCGTAGTTAAAAACAGTAACTTTTAAGTTGATCCTCTAAAGGCGACTAAGCCTAATAACTATGCCTCAGAACTGCAGATTGGGCAATCGACTAGATGACTGCCTTCCAGTGGCCTTAGTCTGGAATATTTTCTTTCCCCTAATATTCGCTCCAGTTTGTACGCATATGTGTGTGTTCGCGCATATGTTTGTGTGTGTGTGTTCGCATATGTGTGAGTTTATGCTAATGGGTGCGTGAGTGCACGAGCGTTTGTTCGCATGCGTTTGAGTGCGTGAGTAGATGTGTGCGTGTGTGAATGTGTATGTCGTGAGTTTATGTACGCGTGTGTGCGTATGTGTGCTTGCTGTGTGTGGGTATGCGGAAGTGTGTGTATGTGTACGTGTATGTGTGCTTGCTGCTGTGATTATTTGTAATAGTGCGCGCATATGTATGTGTGCTCCCTGCGTTCAAGTTTGTGTGTGTGTTGTGCGTATAGTGTGTGTGTGTGTGTGAGTATGCGCATTTGTGTGTATGTTTGCGTGTATATGTGCTCGTTGCTTGTGTGTTGGTATGTTTGTGTGAGCTCATGTTTTTGTGTGTATGTGTGTCATATAAGTATATAACAAATATTTAGGCGGACTAAATATTCATCATAGATATTATATTATTGCTCAGCACAGTAAAATGATCGCTTAATAAATAAATATCAAACAATCAATCAAATTGTCATGTTTTTTTCCCATAGACAGGGATAATGGAGCGCCACTTGTTACGATCCTAACACAACCCTTTCGCTTCCCTCACATCGACAATTATCTTCATACAAGCTCTACGGTTATAATAAATATACCCAATTATATTATTAATAGAGTTAAAAGAACTTCAGTTGATTTTAATATTGCCCAATTCTTCCCCATCTCCCTTACTTAATAATAATATTATGTTGCACCTACAATTCAAACGGCGGTAAATAAATTAGTTTTAACCTCTGTCTGTAAAACTTACTTTTTTTATAATGATCATTCGTTAGTGACGTTTCACATACGTAATTTAAACATGGATGCCATTACAGCGTCTACGATATTTGAAAAGATTCGAAACTTTTCCTAAACCGAATTTTAATACTTTACCAGTATGAATTTGTAGCATTCACAATTATTATTGTAATTATAGATAAAAATAGAACGTCAGGTTTGAATTAGAACGTATATCCGTTTTCTAAATTTAAATTCTGAATTCGATTTCCTTTGTCAGAATTATCGATTATTACGAAATCGTGACGCGAACACTATTAATATTAAGTAATGTTCTTTATTCAAATAACTTTATGTTTAAAAGTTAAATATCACTTACCATTTTGCTTGCTGGTTCAGTGAGTCCTCTCGGAAAATCGATAGATGTGTCTGGAACAACAAAGACAATTACTTAAAATACATGAATAATTTTATCGTAAACAACTTTCAAATTTTATTTGTTTTCTTTATTAACTAAAAATTGTAGTTTTTTAGAAAGATATTCACCTTTTCAGATAAATTTTCCAACAATGCACACACTGATTTCCAGATACAGCTACAGGACAATGTTTTTTTTATTGCACGGATTGGATTGTGCAAAATTTTGAGCCAAATATTTTTAATATAAATTTATATGTTTAATATATAATAAATATATATATTGTTATATAATAATCCAATAATATTTAAAAAAATACATTATTAAAACATTATATTAATGAAAATTTATTGCTATTCACTGTTAATATACACTATAAACAGAGCCATCTCGCATTAATTTTTGGAACTAGTCTTAGGACCTCCGTGCCGTTGTTTCACTGTGTGCCCATAAGATGGCTCGACTTTAATGAAACCGATTATTTATTAGAAATTCTCACATTTCTACACATTTCCAACATGGCTAGATAACTAGTGACTGAGGCAACCTTATGTTGAGACGGTATTTTAGTCGTAAGCGCTCTTGGACCTCTTGCTTATCAGGCAAATCACCACATCCTTCTTTCAGTATAACTATGGCTTTGTAAAATGTTCATAAACCAACTATTAGGATTTTTATAAAGACGCGAGATCTAACCTAACTTTACTTGGCGTAGGCAAGAAAAAGTCCAAAAGCGCCAATGACTGAAAAAATAAAACAGTCACTGTCTTTAAGGGAAAAATCATCAAAGTTACGTATTTATGTTTCGTTTAATAGTAAGGCTGGAGTGCGGAGACGACTGCTACTACAGTTAAATAACTGTATATAGCAGTCACATCCACTACGCCGGGCTAGTTGAAATTGGCAACTTACAAACTGATCGAGAAACGCGCCTAAGTCACTTCGCGGTGTATATTCTTGCAAGTGGACTACCACTATTCAGGGTACTAACCTGACTACCCTGGATCGGCAGACATGGCACCACTGCCTACCACTCTTTGACAACTAGACTCGGACCAGAGCGGAATTCACAAAGATTTGTAAATTTAACTAAATATTACAAATAAGAGCTATGAAACAAATATTTGCTCAGACCGGAAATCGACTTGGGACTCTCCGCGTAACGGACTGTTGTTCTAACCAATACGCCACGATTGTTTTCATAAACATATGAGAGCAATTTAATAACTTTGGTTTCACAAACTTGCTAATTCATTGTCACTTATAAAATCTATGTCAAGTATAAAAATATTTATAAATATGTATAACTGCGTTCGGCAATCAGTTTGTAAAACAAAAAATTACATATTTATAATATGATAGGAAAATTACGTTGTTTTATTAAATGAGATTTCTGGAATAGTTTTCTAGACAGAATGGATATGTAAGTGAACTATAGCTAGAGAAGACTCAACCGCTAGACCCAACGGGAAGTCGCAAGTACCTCCGGACCGGAGTTCCGCAATTCTATATTTGGTTCATTGTTGTTCCTTATTTACATAAATGATTTATGGGAAGCGGCGCCTTGCTTTGGGCGGTGCAAATACATTCACTGGAAAGAAAATTTCCAAATTTTTTATCATGCATCATAATGTTAAGTTTTTATAGCTAATTAATTATTATGTTTTTGAACTTGACTTTCTTAAGTTTGGATCCTTGAAGTTAATAGCGGGGTTTGAATTTGTTATGCATAAGTAAAATGATGATAAAAAGTTGACTGAATTAGACATTAGCCGAGTACTGTCGTCGCCATGAAGACTGTCATTAAGAGGAAACGGGGACGGAGTTTCACAAAATTGAAGGAGACGTAGATTATAACTCGCATTTTGAAGATACTAATTTAAAAACTTCCACGTTTGTCTATTATTAATTTTATTATTAAAATTATCTGTAAGTGTTATTTATTATCTATTATATTTTTACAAACCCATATTTTTTGTAACAAAACAATTAAATAATAGCTAGCTAATAATATAATTATTATAATTTTATTAGTTTTCATTATTCATTATAAAGAGTGGTAGGCAGTGGTACCCAGTCTGCCGATCCGGGGTAGTACCACCACTTACAAGTATACAGACCGTGAAGTGATTTGGTCACGTTTCGGGATCGGCTTGTAAGTTGCCGGTTCCATCTAGGCCGGCATAGTGGATGTGATTGCTACTCACAGTTATTGAATTGTAGAGTAGCAGTGACATTCATTCATGGACCACACTTTGGCTTAACATCAAGCGGGGTGCTGTCATATGTCGAGTCACAATAAAAAAAAAAAAATCTAAACAATAAATATAATAATATGATAATGTGTAATTTTTACAGAATAATATTATTGTTCGTAGATATTACATATAAAACAAGTAATTTCGGTCAATTTTCATACGAATAATGCACCAATTTATTTGCTCGTTGGAGCTTTTGATTGTTTTTCACAAGTCACGACACGCTAACGGAACAATATTGAAATGATAACAAAATACATAATAATAATGTAAGTACACTATAATCAATACATGCATTAAAGTATTTATAATAAGGATTTCTCTAGATGGCATTTTTGTGGCAACTAAAGTTTTTGTAAACTGTGTCGATTTTAACAGCCATCGGCACTCTTGGTAACTCGGTGCTTACCATCAGGACGAGTCAAAATAAGAAAGACCTCCTATTGTTTCATCATCATCAGCCAGAAGACGTCCACTGCTGAACATAGGCCTCCCCTTTAGAACGCCATTTCGAACGACAAGATGCTAGTTGCATCCACTGGTTATTCGTGACTTTTACTATGTCGTCAGTCACCTAGCGAAAGGCCTACCTACGCTATAACTGCCGGTTCGTGGTCTTCACTTTAGAAGCTTTCTTCCCCATCGGTTGTCGGTTTTTTAAACGATGTGACCAGCCCATTGCCACTTAAGCTTGCAAATCCTACGAGGAATATCGGTAGCTCTGTTTTTTCCGCGAATGTACTCGTTCAGAATTCTGTCGCGCAAATATACTCCAAGCATTGTTTTCTTCATTGTCCGCTAAGCGACTCCAAGCTTTTCCTACAGGCCAATAGTTAAAGACCAAGTTTCAGTGCCATATGTCATCACTGGCAACACACACTGGTTGAAGACCCTTGTCTTCAGGCACTGCAAGATGTTTGACGAGAAGATATTTTATTATATTATTTTATACATTTCTATACTAAGCTACTAAAGTCATAGATATTATAGAAACAGGACAACCAAAGTACATTTATCAAAGATACATTGGTACCGGTGGGTGGTCTCGAACTCGTGCTCTTGGTTTGTGTAACCATTGCACTGCCACTTATGACGCATATAGCTCATAATATGTCTCATTAATTAATTCGGAGTACTTGTAATACATAACAAAGCATTTGTATGCAACATATAAAACGTTTATATAGTAGAAATAATAAAAATGATAGATGATAGAATAGACGATGAAAACATTGTTTTTCTGCGGAAACGGAAACCATTTTGGCATTAGAGATAATCGCAGTAGTCAGCTACTGAATAAAAACAGGCTTTTCAAAATGAAACTCGCGACTTGAGTTTTCGAAAGCATTAGTCCTTCAAAACAAAGTGATTTTTATACTTGTCTGCTATTTTTATTGTAAAATGAATTTTCATGTTGTCTAAAGAATATTATAAAGAGTGGTAGGCAGTGCCTAGACTGCCGATACGTATTACAATTATACAGACCGTCGGGTTTCAGGAACAGCTTGTAAGTTTTCGGTTCCAAATAGGCCGGCATAGTTGATATAACTGCTACTTACAATTATTTAACTGAAAACCATTCTTTGACCGCACTCCAGCTTAACATCGGGCAGGATGCTGTCATATATGTCGAGACACAATAATAAAATAAAATCTTTTTTATTTTAAATATGTGTTCCATATTTTAAATAAACTAATACTTATCTGAAAAAATTATACCGTATTTGCGTGCTGTAATTTTACAAGTTTTTGCACCTTATTTATTTATTTTAATACTTAATGTATAATCGTATAAAGACGGATTTAATACTAATAAAACCTATAGTACGTGAATCCGACGATGTAGATGAGAGGTTGGGCGCAAAATAAAGGTCAATACATACATTTAGAATATTAATAAATTAATCACATACACTCAATAAATAAATATACTCTAGGTAGCATCAATCAATCAAATTTTCACGCGTTTTTCCCATAGGGATAGACAACTCCCTCGCATCCCACACATCCACAATTATTCTCTTCATATAAGCTCTACGGTTATGGGCACTAGGCAACTCAACTTTCTTAAGGATGTCTCTGATTTGATCATATCAGATTTATAAATTCCTTTTGTCAATCTACTTTCACTCATCCTTTCCACAGAGCTTGAGTAATATTTTAGTAGACTTAGATTCTAGTGTGGATAAACCTTTACACACACACACACACACACACACACACACATACACACATATGTATTCATGATTAAATGGCTACTTCGTCAACTTCCACTGCAATTAACTCGCACGACCGTAAACAATATTGGTAGAATAAGCCATATACGAGTTAATTTCTTAAAAGTGTACGAAGTGACATTTACACTTCCCTTTTTTACCTTTTTACACCTTTTACCTTTTGTACATCACGGTACATCAAGGTAATTAGAAAAGAGGTAATAAGATTCAAATACGTCCGCTTACTTTTTTTAAATTGTGATTTGACATATGAGAGCACCCAGTTTTATATAAATAGAAGTGACTACTACTACAGTCAAATAACTGTAAGTAGCAGTCACATCCACTATGCCGGCCCAGCTAAAACCGGCAACTTATAAGCTTTCCCCGGTCTTTATACATGTAAGTGGTGGTACTACCCTGGATCGGCAGACTGTGCACTACTGGCTACCACTCTTTAATAACCAGGCCCAGAGCTAATATTTCTAATATTTATATTATAATATAATATTTCTAATCTAATATTTCTAATGTAATAGTCTATATTTTTATAAACAAATATTTGTAATTTAAATAATTTAGATTATTAATTAAACAAATATGTGCTCCGACTGGGAATCGTACCCGGGACTTTTCGCGTAAAGGACTGGTTTGCTAATCATTACGACACGCTTGTCGACTGTGTTCCTTTTTAAATACGTCTACGAAATATTTTTTACATACGTAATCTTGAAGAATGTAGCCGTAAATAATAAAAAAAACTGTTATTTATTCGGTCGTTTTCTCTTATATACGGTGAATTTGTGTAAGGTATAATCTTCACGTAAGCACGAGGTTTAGAAGATGTGAAAGACAAAACGTGTACGCCTCTTTTTAGTACGAGTGGTAAACTCATCTTAGTTTTAATTCCATTAAAATAAAAATATTTAAATATAATATAATTCATGTCTCACAACCAATTTCAAGTATACAGACCGCAAAGTGACTTAGTCGCGTTTCGAAATCAGGTAAGTTGCTGCTTCCAACTACGCCGGCATAGTACATGCGAATGCTACTTGCAATTGTTTAACTGTAGTAGCAGTTGCCTATATTTATGGACCGCACTCTAGCTTAACATCAGGCGGGGTGTAGTCATATGCTGTACCCCAAATAATTATATTCGACAATATTCGATATTAATTTATTCGTAGTTTAAAACAATACAAATATTATATATTGCTTGATGCATTGAACAATTTGGGAGTGATTTTTTTTATACCATGGGTCGCAGGTACTTAAGATACCACTGCAGGAACTTATATTAAATGAGCTCGAAGAATCATTTAAAACTGATTTTTATATAGAATAAAAAAACAATTTACCTAATACTTTCTTTGATTTTGCGCGAATATTGAATAATGAATTAAACAAATTTTATGTGGCTTACTATCGCATTTATTTTGGTTTTGATTTTATAATTTTATTTACTGTAGGAAGACCAACACCTCAGTCTCCGTGACCACGATGACTGCAAAGCTCTCGAATCCTCGGAATAACATTTTTTAACAATTCAGTTATTCAAATGTACAAATGTATTTCTTATTTATTTACAGTAAGGTGAGTGAGGCACAGGGTATTTATTGCAAGACTAAATTGTTTAATTAATGTAATTAACTTTCTACATCTTTTCTAAAACATATTTTTATATAAAAAAAATGTGAATAAAGTTTAGATATTCACCATGAAAACATAGCAGCGCCTGGTCAACACTACAAGTTCAGTGAGTGAGGCGAGCTGCGCCGTTATCGCCGGGAGTGCGACCTAACTCTGATTTATATTCACTCAGCGAACTGGCTATAGTCTGCACCTCTGGCACTCTCCGCCATTTAGGGCTGCCAAAAACCACCGAATAATTGGGATTTCACAACCATTTTGAAGACACTAACTTATATAAACTGCATAATATTGAAATATATATTCCTAATAAAAAGCGAAAATATTTCTTGAATAACATTCACTTATAAGGCCTAATGAGATTTGTACAGCCCTAAAGTAGTGGTGTGGCTTCATGACCTCGGCTTAATTTGTGATATGGCTAAACTGTCGGCAAACAAACTTTTGGATGTCATTTGTAAACTGAAGTAAATACAGCAGTGGCCAAGTTTGCTGCTGTGAATTGGTGCTGTTCAATGATTTACATTAGGTTATTAAAAAAATATATACCTACAAGTACATACGGTCAAATATCTAAACACTTTTTTTATTATACATTTTTATACTAAGCGATTTCTAAAGTGCTTGTATCATAGAAACAAGACCAAAGATACATTGGTACCGGTGAGTGGTTTCGAACCCGTGCTCTGGGCTAATTTATAATCTCGTCTCATTTGTAATACTTATAAACCAACGTTGTATTTAGCGCGATTAGTTAGAATTATAGATAAAGCTAAATGGGCAATTTGAATAAATTTTCTTTCATCATCATCAGCCAGAAGACGATGAACATAGGCCTCCCCCTTAGAACGCCATTCTGAACGACAAGATACCAGTTGCTCACTATGTCGTCAGTCCGCCCAATGTGAGTCCTACCTACGCTTCATCCGGTTCGTGGTCTTCACTCTAGAAGCTTTCTTCCCCATCAATTTTTGGAGCAATGTTGCTATTCTAGTTATGAATAGCGTGATATAGGTATGTGCGGTGCTTGTTCTTACATGTATGGAAGTGAATGCTGGAAAAGTGGCGCTTCGTTGCCTCTGCCTATCGCGGTGGAGAAGAAGAAATTTATTAATGATGATATATGGATAGCTTTATTATTCTCTATGCATTCAATTGACTCTAAAGACTTAAATAACATTTATTATTATGATAAAATTAAACGTATATTAAATATAATTAATTAATTAAACTATAAAAAAAGTGTGATGAAGATATTGAGAGAAGAGTGCAAAAGGGCAACGTAGTGAACGGTGCCATTCATAGTATAATGAACAGCCAAATAATGTCCCAAAAGTCACGGATGGCTGTTCATAATGCGGTGCTTGTTCCTACATTAATGTATGGAAGTGAAGGTTGGGTATGGCAGAAGAGGCATGAGAGTAGAATTAACGCTGTAGAAATGCGGTCGTTAAGGAGTGTATGTGGAGTGACAATAGCGGATAGAATAAGGAATAGCACATTGCGTGATAGATGTGGCTTGAAAGAAGATGTAGTGACAAGGATTGACAAAGGAATGCTTCGATGGTTTGGGCACATTGAAAGGATGAGTGAAAGTAGATTGACGAAAGGAATTTATAAATCTGATGTGGATGGATGCGTTAAACAAGGCAGGCCCAGGAGAGTGTTTTCCGACCAAATCGGAGACATCCTCAAGAAAGCCAGGTTGCCTAGTGCCCATAACCACAGAGCTTGTATGAAGAGAATTGTGGATGTGAAGGAAGCAAGGGAGTTATGTAAGGATCGTGGTAAGTGGCGCTCCATTGTCTCTGCCTATCCCTGTGGGAAAAAGGCGTGACATTTTGATTGATTGATTGAAATAAAAAATATCATCCAATGACGTCGCATCAGAGATAGTCCCAAGAAGACTGGCAACATTTCCCCTTTGTATAGCAAGGCTAATACGTTGGCAGATATAGATAGCTTTTATATTTAATAACGTTAGGTGATAGTTTTGAAATACTAATTTAAATCCATAATATCACAATCCGTAAATACTCGTCTTAGCGTTTGATGTAAGAAATCAGTAAATTGATCTATAGCAATAGGCCAAGGATTGGAACCGCCATTGATTTCATTAATCTTCCTCAAGTTTTGAACGAACACTTGATAATGCTTCCTTTTCTTCATTTTCTTACACTTTTTCTAATTTTTTTTTAACATTTAGGTAGATCGTTTTTTTACTGTTTTAATTAGATGTTACTTTAAAATGAAATGCTAACAATGTTATAGAATATATTAGGAAATAATAATTTAATATTATCCGGGTTACAGACTGTAAAGTAATTAAGTAGCACTTGGCGATCAGCTTAAAACTTACGTGCCCTAACCAGGCATAGTGGAATGAATTGCTTCTTTCATTTATTTAACTATATCAGCAGTTGGTTCTATTCATGGATTTCACTCCAGACTAACAAAAATATAATATACACACACACACACATGTATATGTCTATATTGTAAACAATCATCAAATTTATTTTATTTAAGTTATATATTATTAAGGAAATGAATCATGGGAAAATGACCAGTAACAACCAAAATGAAAATGAAATGAAAATCACGGTTACATGACAATGTGAACTAAAAAGTAAATAAATGATAAGATAGAGGAGGTGCCGACGACTGAAAAAAAACTAGTCCCTTTACGGTTGCCTCAGTCACCGTCACTATGCCGGTCAAAAATATATTTTATGAAATTATTGTATTGTCATCGGTTTTTATTACGTGTACAAATTTTCACATTATTCAGATCTCTAGATGTGGGTGAAAATTAATTTGAAAGATTCTGTTACATAGTTCCATACAACAAACAAGTGAAACTAATAAAAGCGATGGCTGCAAAGCTCTCTAAACGTCGGAATAATAAACAATTGTAAAATCTAAACCAAAGTAAACGCGATATTAAGCCGCATAAAATTTGTTTAATTCATTAATAAAAGCGTGTTAAAAATAAGTGTTTCTTACTTATATTAATTGCTACACCGAAGTCAAGAAAAATAAAACAATTGAAAGTTCCCAAATATGTATTAATATACTTAAGATCCCTAGAGGAATGGTGAAGCGTGGCCATTGAACTATCGACACCTCTCAGAAGTGTAATTTACTTTGGGATAAAATAAATTGTGCTACAAGTGGGTCATAGTCCTGGACGCAATTCACACTCTCCAGAATGTATCCCAATTTCATGTGTTAGCAACGAATATTGTATACTTATGAAGCTTACGTATTGATGACCTGTCATACGTGATGTGAAATATTATTGCTTATTGGTTATTTTTTTTTATTGTGGTACGTCATATTACATCCTGGATGTTAAGCTCGAGTGTTGTACATGAATGGAGGCAACTGCTACTACGGTTAAATAATTGCGAGTAGCTGTCGCACCCACAATGCTGGCTTGGGCATAGTCTAGTGTGTAGTGACCTAGTGACCATCGTCTGAAATGGTCATGCAATACTAAGAACTTTCGGTTTGATAACCACTTGCCGATGCCAATGTTTCTGGTTGTATTTAATGTGACTTTGGTCGCCTAGACGATGTATTATAGAAATAAAAGTGTTAATTGTGAAATTTGTTTGATCAAATTATAGCATTAGCCATATTATCGTAATGCGCGTCATTTTAATTGTTTGTATTTAAGATTTAGTGACATAACACCTAATAATCGGTGGCCATTAATAAATTGAAGGCAAGAAATATTTCAAATTGTTGCCCTTGCTGAAGGGCCCTGCGGGGTGTGGTAAGAGCACTAGGGTAGGGGAATGTTTGGAAGGGGCGGATATTACTGAGGAAGTCCCAAAGTAATCGATCATCGTTACTGTCAGATGAACGAAGCGCCTTTTAACGAGGTAAATGCAAGAAAGTCGTGTTTCAGATAGTGGCAGGTCCATCACAATCGAGTCACATCCAATTGCGTTTTTATTGGAACAACAGCAGTTATGGACAGCAACAAACAGGTTGGCCCGATCATAAATAATGAAAGAGAATAAAAATGGAATTGTTCGTTTTGGTTTAGATATTTTATGGTACAATATTTTTGATACTTTTAAGTAATATTGTTCGTATATACGTATCATCAGTTTGAAGTATCGTCAGTTTATAAAGATCACTTTTTATATTTTAATTTTCACAATGTAAACATTTACACGTCTATGATACTTCTTTATTAACTCATTAGAAAGATATCATTAGAAAAACATTTATTGTATTAAAAAAAATTACACGCCATTAAAATTAAATAAAACCAATAAAAATATAATATAAAAGTTTGGTTTAGTTGGAACATCTATTATTGTGCTTTCAAATGTAAATATGGGAAAAACGCAGTTATTTCACTTATATTTATTAAGCAGTTAGAAAAACTTCATATTTTCTTTAAAATAAAATTAATTTCCTTCAAGAAATATACTAATTAATTAATATAAGAAATCGTATTTTTCTTTTATCATGACTCGTTATATGATAGACCCCGCTTGCTGCACTGTAGTTAAATGCACACTTAAGATTACTAAAGAACCACAAGTAGCCTTCGCATACACTATGCCAATCTAATGGAATTCACTTTACGGTCTGTACAATTGTAAGTAATTACTTGTAATACATATCGTATGAGTAATCTTACGTATTTTAAAAAGTCTATCGTTTTAGATTATTTTCAGCTGTGATTCTATTGTCGCGCTTGCAGTTATACGTGGCAATTATCGTTCTAACTTAACATCACATGTCGTTTAGTCGTATTTTTTTTACTTTTCTACACCAAGCTAATAAAGTGCTTGTATCATAGAAACAGGACAACTAAAGTACATATATCAAAGATACATTGGTACCGATGAGTGGTTTCCATTGCACTGCCACTACAGCACGGTCGCCTTAAAATAAATTATGTCGAACCAATAAAAAAAACAAAGCTTATTTTTTTGTTTGCAAACAATAAACAAAACATAATGTAATTAGTTATGAATGTTATGCTTTGATATTTGTAAAAGTGTACTGAAGACAATGACGTGGCATGACGTATTTTGTGACGTCAATAAATTCATGTCATGTCATTCAAAACGAGTCATGTGGTGTCATGCCGTGTCACGGGACTTATGCGCGACACGCGTTGTTGACTTTGGGAAAAGTCTCCTTGTTACTTCGTGACGGCATGACTTTCAAGATAAGACGTTTTCTTGCTCTTAATCTTTGTTTTAGATCGAATTAGGAAATGAAAGAAACTTAACCATTCGTTTCACTATTCATTAGAATCATTTTAGTTAAACATTCGAGGTTAATATAATATAATATTCTGAGGTATTTCACGAACATTGTGCATGTATTAAAATTTTTTTGACACTTACTAGGTATCGCGTTTATTTTAATTATTTAACGCACGAACGTGGATTAAAATATTCTGTTCAAAGCTTTTGAAACGGTGGTTCAAATTAATTTAAATAAACGCAATAGTAAGCCACAACAGTCTTATGTTTCCATTTAAATTAAATTTTCTAAACATAAATTACTCATAAACTACAAAATTAAATTATCGAAACCTCTGGACTTTTTAGCCCATTCCCATGACTCAACCAACATAATATGATAGAAGTGGGATCCACGAATTTTTATTTATTTTTTATTGTGTCACGAAATTTGACCTCGTCCCGCCTGATGATAAGCAAGAGAGAGGAGGTCCAAGAGTGACAACGACTGAGAAAACCGAGTTTGTTCTCGGTCGCCTCAGTCGCCTTCATTATGCCGGCCAAAGGTGCTTCTAATATTTTTGGAGATTACTAATAATATTTATTGTTAAATTACTTTAAGTAGTAGTCGTATTTACTATACCGGCCTAGTTCGAAACCGGCAACTTATTAAATCTGATCTCAAAACGCAACTGAGTATCTTTGTTGTAAATTCTAATATCAAACCAGAAACTAATTAAATTTCTTGGTTATTATAACTTCATTATTATTTACATGCCGCTGGTTAAACATGAGGATACTTCATGCAATAAACTAACATAGGTAAATATAATAAAATAAGCTTTTGAAACAAGTTTATTAAATTTCTTACGGAATTTCTATAGAGCGGGTCAATTTTGTATAAGCGTTTGTGCTAAATATAGTGTAGGTACCTAATTGGTTTTGAGCTTGTATGTATAGACATGTGGCTCGATATATGACTGCTGAAGCCGCCTGATGTTAAGCTGGAGTAAAGCTCGTCCACTATGACGGAATAAGAACCCGACTAAGTTACTTCACGATTACTCGAAAGTACTGTATGGGATCTGTTTGCCTACGACTCTTATACATCCAGATCCAGTGCATATATATATCTTCCTTTATTTTTTATAATTACATATATGTGTATGTTAAATATTGTAAATAAATGCCGCGAAACAGATCTTTATGATTTGTATAAAATGAATTGTGGGTGTGAGGGAAGCGAGAGACAACTTATTTTTTTATATTTTTTTATTGTGACTCGACATATGACAGCACCCCGCTTGATGTTAAGCCAAAGTGTGGTCCATGAATGAATGTCACTGCTACTATTATACAATTCAATAATTGTGAGTAGCAATCACATCCACTATGCCGGCCTAGATGGAACCGGCAACTTACAAGCTGATCCCGAAACGCGACCAAATCACTTGACGGTCTGTATACTTGTAAGTTGTGGTACTACCCCGGATCGGCAGACTGGGTACCACTGCCTACTACTCTCAGGATCGTGTCAAGTGGCGCTCTATTATCTGCATATCCCTGAGGGAAAAAGGCGTGACAATTTGATTGATTGATTGTAACAAATCTTTATACTGGCCGGGCATTGAACCCATACATGTTACCAAGTCGCCACGCAAATTTAATTTAATTTGTTTACGGTTCATACTAGGTCAGGCGCGCTCTTAATATTTTCATATCATTTCAAATTTGCTCTCTACAACGATTATTTGCTATATCTTGAAATGTTGACATGGGTTGCCTGCGGAGTCTTTGTACATGTAATTAATATTCTATATTATAATATACTTATCATATCCAATGCAATGTTTGAAGTTAATTAAATATATCGTGGCACTTGAATTAAACTCTATAAAACAAACCATTAATTACACAGTTTACCAACTCTTAACTCTCTCGCTTCCCTCAAATCCACAATTCTCTTCATACAAGCTCTACGGTTATGGGCACTAGGCAACCTAGCTTTCTTGTGGATATCTCCGGTTTGATCAGAAATCTCACTCTTGGGTCTCCTTTTTAATATGTCTAATAAAGTAATTTTACTCGTATAACTTATATATTAAAGTATAATAAACGTACAATATTGTGTATATATTCACAAATTATAAATAAATTATTATGATCCAATAGAGGAAAATGGTGAGAAAAAACAAGGTATTATATATGATTGACGAGACGGAGATACAAGGACGACCAAGAGCATGTCCCTTGATTAAAACCGGGTTATTCTAAAAAAAACAGGGATCCGCTGTACCAAAACCATAGAGTTTGTATGTCAGGACAATGAAGAGTAGCGCTATATTGTCGTTGCCGTTCCATGTGTAAATTGAAACGTGAGATTTTGATTGATTGAAAAATAAATGATAGAAAATGCCTGCACTGTTTTAGATAAATGAAATAACTTAACAAAAGTTATTGTTTATTAGTCATTGTTTTGCTCAAAATTTGTGAAGAAAAGTTTCTTTACGAAAGATTAATGTTATCAATTTCTACTGTTAACGCAAAATAGAGAATTTAATAATATAAAATATATTTATTATAAACGTACGTGTTTATAAAATACTTATAATAAATCGACAATCTGACCACATTGTTAGGCGTGTAGTTTCTTTGTCGAATAATCGAAAAGTGCAATATTTTATTCATTATTATGTTCTCCTTCTTATGCTTCCTTCATTATGCTTTTATTGAAGCAGTCTAAGGTTATATTAGACTGCTTCAAGAAAAGCGAGACCAAGCAACTCTGTCCAGCAAGATGACGCTTACTAGGGCAACCGTTATCTGAGTGGTTTTTATTTAGTCCGCGGCGTTAAGTCTTTCAGGCAAATTGTCATTAAGAAAAGTAAGAGTTATTCTAAATTTATGTTAAAAGATTTTTTTTGTGGCTCGACATATGTCAGCACCTTGTCTAATAGTAGGCTAGAGTATAGTCCATAAATAAAGGTGACTGCTACTTCAGTTAAATACCTAGCATACATATGTAGCAATAAATATATAGCAGTCACATCCCCTATACCGGCCTAGTTGATCCTCAAACGCGACTATATAATTTCACGGTCTGTATACTTGTAAGTGCCTACTACAAAGAGTAGGACTGCTTACTACTCCTTGACAACCAGACCCGTAGCAAATATCCGCCTTTTATTTTAATAATAAATATTTGTAATTTTTAATCTAATTAATAAATATTACAAATAAAAGCTAATAAATAAATATTAGCTCCGACCGGAAATCAAACCTGGGACTATTTGTGTGCTAACCAAAACGCCACGCCTATCGTCTAGTAGTTCATTTCAATTCTTAATTTATAACATCCATCAGTAAATTAGTAGGATACGCAACTGTCATTTACAAAGGTTTCAATTCAAATAGCATAATGGAAACTGTCATTCAGCTGTCTGTCCATTCATTCTATGAATTTTCAATAAAAGGTTTGTGGCCGAAAATCTGAACATTCTTTTCACATTTAAATCAATATCACTCGATTATTTTAGAGTATATTCCTTATACACATTTTTATTAACGTATCTTAATATATAACAGAAATAATACATATAATAGATAATGTATCTTAATATGTGTTTGTCACCTAACTCCTTTTAAATAGCTAAACCGATTTGGATCAAATTTTGTGTGTATATTTCAATGGGGTCCCTGAATGATCTGAAAATACAATTGGACCCGGTAGAGGGCGCTGCTGTCAGTATGTCACCAAATTTGATCTGAACAATTGATAGCGCTTTTTTTAGCCAGAAAGAATAAAAAATATGTTACAGCCATACTTCGTCATGCCTGCTGGTAAGCATGATAGAGGTCCAAGACTGCTGACAACTGAAAGAACCATCTCAGTTCACGGTTGCCTCAGTCGCCGTCACTATGCCGGCCAAAAATTCAATCTACTTTAAATATTATTTTTTATAAAAAGACATTTGTGCAGAGAAACTCTTACTTTATTAAACCTTAGATGACTTTCTAAAAAACAATATGAATTACAGTAAAATGTCGACTCACGTACAAGTGGAATAGAATTACGGAATTGTTTTAGCGGAATTGATATCTCTGAAATCATTCTTGACATAACTTTTTCCTTAACATGCGAGGCTTCTAAGTATGTATGTAAAATATTTATATTCATATCCTAATAGATTTTTTAGCTTAAAGCCAAAAATTGAGATTTACCCAATTATTATAATTAAATCGGAGACATCCCAAAGAAAGCTGCGTTGCCTAGTGCTCATAACCGAAGAGCTCGAATGAAGAGAACTGTGGATGTAAGGAATGTACCCCGGAATCGGCTTACCCTGATCTATCTGCCTAGCATTCTTAATCATCCAGAATTACAATTGTTATTTACCATACTAAGGCGGTGTCCTGCGTGGGAAACTAAAGTATTCAAAACAACATTCTCTGCTGGCGGTTTATGTAGGAGACTACGACATGAGTCCTAGAAGTATTTAGGTTATATTATGGTTCGAAATTAATGAAAGTATTTTAAAAAATCATATTTGATATTTCTCAGGGTTTTTATTTCTACATTGAGTTATCGGCATAATATTAACAGCCATAAATCAAACTCCTGGACCATAGACATCACTAAATGAGTTTTTAAAAGGACTTAGAGGTCAATGTCCTTATAAATTTATTTCAGATTGAAAAGCGTTAAATTGAAATGGATTTTTATGTTAAAAAATATTTCCTTAACGTATTTTTTTTAAATATGTTTATTCTGGTGCTTTTAATTTTAAATAAGAATTACTGAATTTTTTGTTTTTAATTTTTTACGCATTCCATGAAGTAGGTTAACATTAAGGATGTTTATATTATTTAATTATTCATGAATATTAAATATCTTTAGGAAATTGTAAAATCAGGATAAAGAGTTCCTTAGAACATTCTTTGTATATGTACTACAATTCAATAACTATAAGTAGCAATCACATCCACTATGCCAGCATAGTTGGAACCAGCGACTTACAAGCTGATCCCGAAACGCGACCAAATCACTTCACGGTCTGTATACTTGTAAGTGGTGGTACTACCCCGAATCGGCAGACTGGGTACCACTGACTACCACTCTTTTGTAACCAGACTCGAAACAAATATCCGCCTATTTTAATACCTAGCTATTCGACATCTACGTTACATCTTACAAAAGTAATTCTTAATTTAAATAATGCTAATTGGGTATTGAGAGATAAATTGCATTCACCAATACCTCTCGAGAATAATTATAGAGAATATTTATAGGTTATTATAGGGTTTGGTAGAAAAAGCAAAGAAGTAGTTACGAAAAGCTGCAGTAACGAGGATGGAGAACATATGAAAATGAAAATAGAGCTTATAAGAATAAAGTCGTGCTCCATAATATGAATCAGCTACAAAATGATACTGAAGGCAGTTCTGTAGTTTGCAGGGTTCTCAAGCTAATATTCAAAGATCATTAAAACTAAACGTAAGCGTTTTTTATTATTATTTTTATACGACATTTGAAAGAGATACGTGCAGTTAAAGTATCATTTCTGAATGTACTCGAAGTAAGCTGGACGTAATAAAAGTAGATACTGTATTAATCTCTTCTTCTAAATCTGTTAAAAATTAATGATTTTGGGAATTTAAATATTATTTTATACAGCACTATTAGAAGTGTCATACTTTCATGTGACGGGCAATAAAAGGGTAAGCAAATTTTTATTATGGAGCGACCCTCTTTAACCTTCAAGAAGGAACCATCCATTATAGATTAGGATGGACAATAGGGTAGTAGCCAACCCGGAAGTTTGACTTTGTATAACCAACACAAAACATTTTCGACATGCATGCGTGATTTTCGTAACTTATTGTAAATTTATTTATGACAAGATTTTTTAAAGATAGGCGGAAGTAGATTTTTCAAGATTTTTAATAAAATAATAAATTCGTTATGAATGCATAAACATGAGTGTTATATAGCGTTTATACTCGTATATATCGTAAACATAAGTGTTATATAGCGTTTATACTCGTATATAGCGTAAACATAAGTGTTATATAGCGTTTATACTCGTATATATCGTAAACATAAGTGTTATATAGCGTTTATACTCGTATATATCGTAAACATAAGTGTTATATAGCGTTTATACTCGTATATATCGTAAACATAAGTGTTATATAGCGTTTATACTCGTATATATCGTAAACATAAGTGTTATATAGCGTTTATACTCGTATATATCGTAAACATAAGTGTTATATAGCGTTTATACTCGTATATATCGTAAACATAAGTGTTATATAGCGTTTATACTCGTATATAGCGTAAACATGAGTGTTATACAGCTACTGTCCTATTTTTCTTATCCTTGTTTACCATCAAGAAAGTAGAGGTCAGATATCGTGTCTGAAACTTAATAAAAAATATATACCTAGATTTATACGTTATAGTAGTAACAAGTGATATTACACAGATCGATTATTTAACAGCAAGCGTTTTTTATAGTGGCTCGACATATTCTAGCACCTCGCCTGATGTTAAGCTGATGTGCGGTCTATGAATATATTGACTATAGATAGATAATTATACGATGCAGACACATTCACTATTCCGGCCTAATTGGACCCGGAAACTTACCAGCTGATCCCGAAGCACGACTAAGTCACTTCACAGTCTGACTTGTAAGTGGTGGTACTACCCTGGATCGACAGACTGAGTATCACTGCCAAACCATTTTTAAGGTGTGATTCCTAAACCGACCGCAGACTTCAGACTGCAGCAATGCTTTGAATGAATGGCGCGTCCTCAGACTGCAGTGTCGCCTTACACGGTAGATTCCGTTCTCATACAGATTCATACAAACCTGTTGTGCGGTCTGCAGTCGCCGTCGAAAAACACATTTAAAATGTCCATGATCATTTGTAATTCTTCACAATACACATTTGCAGTTATTGTTGTGTTTCCACAAACAAGCAGCTTCATTTGACTGAATTTGCATTTGGGACATGGTATTTACAACTATATGCAACCAGTGCGACGGACGTGTTTCATTGTTATACAGGATCCAATTTTTATCACAAGTGACAATTCAGAAACCCCTCATTTGTGTGCCTATTCAACAAGTTGTTGTTTATACCCTACCTAGTTTTCGAGCTTTTTTTAATTTGATGTAAATTCAATTGTATCAGTATCGTTTCATCATTTTAGTCGAAGGCTTTTTTGTGAATCAACATCTAACCTCGAACTGCTTGATTGTAAGCATGAACGAGGTCCAATAAGTGCTGACGACTAAAAAAAAATCTTCTCCGTTCACGGCTGCCTTAGTCGTCGCCACTATCATTTATACATCGCTTAAAGGATTCAAGCTTAAGGAATGGGGAAAACACATGGGCTGGTAAATCATTCGACTTGTCGATTATTGACGTCATATTAAATACTGCGCCCTCTAGACCATTCTTGCGTGCACCCAATAAATGTGTTTTTTTTTATCTAGCCTTATGTGGCTGCCTCCTGCTACAAGGCTACTTTGGCACTGGGGGGATCAGTTGCCTCAGTCACCTTCACTATACACGCCAGAAGTGTTTTTTTTATCATAGGTAGGCCTCCCACTAAGCGGACTAACGACATAGTGAAAGTCACAAACAACCGGTGGATGCAATTGGCATCTTGTAGTTCGGAAACAACGTTAAACAGTACTTTTAATAATAAATAAATTTTACTTAGGTGATGATTTTGCAATAATTATATTGGCGTTTATATTAATTTTATAATTACTATTTTATACACAAAAAACGTACTACGTACTACGTAAATCAAGGTACTAAAATGTAAAATTATTTATTGTAACATAAAATATAGTTTTCAAGTGACCTCAATAAATCAATTTTGATCGATTCATTCGACTAATGCAATGTGTGTAGCCTTTATGGCCGTATAATCGAATGTCTATATCCAATAATAATAATCCTAAGTCTATTGTAATTTAAGGCGTTGTCATGCAAATTGGTTTACTCTACAATTCGTATAGTATATACAAGTATAGTATTTCGTATACTATATAATATACTACGTATATAAGATGAGTTTGACGTTTTAGTATTGTACTTGACTACGAAGTTTTTAGGAAATCGTTTTATAGGACTTAGACTATTAATTAGATCGTATATTGTAATATACGGGATCGTTTCCGCACTTGAGGCCTTCTTGTAATTAAGCTTGGATACTCATTATGTTCCTGTAGACATCCCGTTGGTCACTATGCCGGCCAAAGGTGCACCTTCACGCATCGCTTGAAGGATCCAAGGTTATAGGATGGAGAGAACACATGGGATGGCAAAGCATTCCACTTGTTGATTGTTCTACAAAGAAAACACGCTCCGAACTTTTTAGTTCGGCTGCCGATTTGGTCGATAAAATGTGGATGCTTCCAGTGCGTGTATTACGGGTGTGAAAAGACGAGGTAGGAACAAGATTAAATAGCTCCTCGGAACATTCACCGTGGTATAGGCGATAGAGGATGCACAGAGCCACCATTTTTCTGCGTAGTCGCAGGAGCTCCAGAGCTTGTGTAACCTCTGCATCTCCTATAATTCGGGCAGCTCGGCGCTGCAGTGAATTAAGGGCATTGGGAAGATACTTGGCAGAGCCGTCCCAGGGATGCGAACAGTACTCTGCGCAAGAGCAAATTTGAGTCTTATATAAAAGCAGGCGAAGCTCTGGAGCGAAGAACCGCCGCACCTTGTTCAGGAGGATGGTCTTAATAACCCGCTGTGATTCAGGTCGCTGCGAAGGGACATCCCTAAGATGTCCAGTCTGTCCGAAGTACCGAGGGAGATGTTACGAATAGAAGGAAGGGGGATTCTTCTCTCACTGGCATTACATGCCGTGCGCTGGAATTGTTGTAATTTTGTTATTGTTGAATGTTGAATGAGATCACGAAATTGATGCGCCATATGTGCTAAACGATCTAATAATGGAAGTACATGATTTTGGGTGCTTATTCAAAAGTCTGCGACACTGACATAGAATTAGTTGCGATCGTTTGTTAGATGTTTACTCCAATTTAACTTATTGTATAAGGTGATGATAGGTAAAATATCTTAATAATAGGTACATATATCTAGATATTTTACCTCCATTAACAGTTGGCTCTACGTATCTAACATCTTTGGTAGTTTGAATTTTCTAAGATAAGATGCGTATACAGTAATAGAAATGAAATTTGATTTTTACTACAATATACATTATTTAAAAAAATAGTAAAATAAATATATGAATAAGTAAGTACTTACCTTAATATTAAATAATTTTTAAGGTAAAACTCATCTTGTGCCTGTATTAGAATTGTGTGAAGGTATATTCATTTTGTTGAATCGTTTTCGAACTATAAATCAATAAAGCAATCAAAATGTTCTGCTTCAAACTCTTTAACCTTGTTCCTACTTTGTTTTTATATGCCCGTGATACTTGCACAGGTCAGGGAAAAACATCCGTATTTTGTTGATTTCGTCGAAATTTGCGCGTCGTTTTTTTGTCAAACAAGTAGAATGCTTTACTCGCTATTGTGATCTATAGCGAGTAAAGTATAGATTACAAAAGGATAGATTATCTCTGCCTATCCATGTGGGAAAAAGGCATGGCAATTGTTTGATTGATTGTAATCTATAGTAGGTAGGAATACAGTACTAAAACGATAATTTTATTTCGTATAATAATGTCTCATATTTTTGATATATTTTATTGTAACGTTTAAAAATAAATTAGTATATTGCTATAAAATGAAATTTGATTTGATTTAAAACTAAGTTGTACAACAATATTTGTTATGGAAACATCGCTCGAGATTTACAGAGATGCCTTTTGTGTCGTACGTTCATGTTTTGTGTATACACACTTGCCAGATGGTCCCGGGTCAACGTTGGCGGAGTTTGAATGTTGCATCGGATATAACTTTCCAAGAGTGATTACTAGCCAACTTGATATTGCAATATTCTGTAAATAGTTTTCAAATTCTTCGTTTTCAATTATGGATAGGTAGTATTTACTTTTAATTTCGAGATATCAGAGAACATTTCCTTCTTGATTTTTCTAACCTTTAAAATGTCTCTTATTTTTTTAAAGAAAGTAAACTTGTGTAAAATATATATTTTTTTAAATCATTTATCTTTATTAATAAACTATATCTAATAATAATGTTTGTGATAAATATGCAAATATAAGTTCATGGATTTGTTCCTATGACAGCACCCAGCCTGATATTAGACTACAGTGTTCGCAAGAATTAATGCGACTGCAACTACAGTTAAAAAATTGCAATTGTCAGTCGCATTAACTATACCGGCCTACTTGGAATTGGTAACTTACAAGCTGATCCCGAAACACTACCAAATCACTTCACGGTCTGTATACTTGTAAGTGGTGGTACTACCCCGGATCGGCAGACTGGATACCACTGCCTACCACTCTTTTTTTTAATAACAAATATTTAATATAGTTTTTAAATATTACAAATAAAAGCTATGAAACAAATATTTGCTCCGACCGGGAATCGAACCCGGGACTTTACGCGCAACAAACCAATCGCTAACCATTCGTCCACGCCTGTCGTCATAATGAAGTGTGAATAAAATATGCTCGAAAAGATAAATAGTGAGTGAAAATAGATTGATAAAGGGTGAGTGACACATGAGGGTGTTTTACGACCAAAACGGAGACATTCTCGAGAAGCTAGTGCCTATTATGACTAGTGTCTATAACCGTAGAGCTTGTATGAAGAAAATTGTGGATATGAGGGAAGCAAGGGAGTTGGCAAGTGGAACTCCATTGTCTCTGCCCATCCCTATGAGAAAAACGCGTGACAATTCAATTGATTGATTAAGATAAATAATGAATTATCATTATTTTAAATTCACAAACCGCGCAAAACAAAACAATTTGAAAGCTATTTGGACTAGCGATGTGATCAAAATCCGCATTACAAGAATCCCTTAATGGCGTTAAAAGAGGATAATTCAGTTTGTGATCATTTATTTTCACACCTGAGAGGGTTTGGCTTTAGCTGAATTTTCACAAGCTAATATTTTTGTGTCATCCCAAAACGGGAACAATGAAATTATTAATGTAAAATGTTGCAAATAAATATTTAGCGAGAAACATTCTTCAAAATATGGCGTACAAAATGCTAACCCAACTTAAATAATTATCATATTCGCACAGGAAAAGGCACAGACCGTCCTGTGTCCATCAACCGAAATTTTAGATTGTGTAAAAATTTTGGCTGGTAGGCTATACTTAGGTGTCTTCTACGGCTATTTTACTTTTGTTTTTTTTCCTCATCGAGATGACCAACATCAACCTGTAGGTAAAGCAAAGGGAAATCCAAAAGCACGAATAACTAAAAAAAACTATTCTAGTTACGGTTGCCTTAGTTAACGTCAATATGCCGGCAACTTACTTGCCCAATTTTGTTATTTTCGATAATTCTACATTGCAACTTAAATAAACTACCGATCGAAACCTGTTTAAAATACCATTTGAATTCTGTTCATAATATTCAGTATTTACACACATTTCCAAATGCACTGATATGAATATAGTTTCTGTACCAACAGAGTAAAAGGAATGAATCTAAATTCTATACTACGAAATCGTTACTTGTATCTAACGCTCTGCTTCCGTACAAAGTTTACATATAATCAAGTTAATGCATCAATGAAAATCAAACACCACAACACATTTTCAATCATATTAATGGTTGGTTACAAGTACGACAATTCAAATGATTTATCAGAGGTACTTTTGGTTTCTTATACTACGATACCAAAAGTGGTTGTAGTATAGACACTGTATCACTTATATTAGGGATACATTGTATGCTACATTTTGACTACATTGTTATTAACATAATCAAGTATCATGCCGAATTGCTCTCTGAAATATTTTCTTGGTTTTTATGCATAGATCTCTATTATAATATTAACATATCACCATAACCGTGGTGTAGTGGCAGTGGCAGTAAGCCGAGTGGCACGGGTTCGAAACCACTCACCGGTACCTATGTATCTTTGATATATGTACTTTGGTTGTCCTGTTTCTATGATACAAGCACTTTAGTAGCTTGGTATAGAAATGTATAATATAAAATAAAAAAATAATAATAACATACCGATATAAAATTTTAAATAATTTTAAATGATATTATATACTTTTAATTTTTTAATTAAGACTCGATATCTGAACTCGACTTGCCTGATGGTAAGCAAGAAGAGATGATCCAAGAGTACCGGCAATTGCAAAAACCGAGTCTTCTAAATATTGTTTTTTTTTTGCAATGATTCTACAACTACTAATAATGATAGACCTTGATATGCTCTAACAAAACATTCGAAATCATTTGCCAAAGATTATTAAAATTGCAAGTAAAGCTCAAGTATTTTCCTAACATAGCAAATTCACACTCTATAGAAATTCCAACAAATGTTCAAATTGCTCAACTAGATTTAGAGGTAAACCTCACATCAGTCGAGTGTCGCCTAACGCTGAGCTGTTCAAAATTAGTCAACCAGAGTATTTCATTTCAAGACCTATTGTATTACCAACGACATTGCCTTCTCTCGCTGCTTTCTCAAATACTCGAATCGAGCTGCAATTTTTATTTGTTTTCAACGCGGAGGGTTTGATAATGGATGTCATTAATTTGGAGAGCGACAATCCCGAATATTTGGCAATGCTCCGTCACATCTTGCCCGAGCTCGTTCTGTTTTGGAATTGTTTTCTATATTTTCTCTCACTATAAAGAAATTTCATCTCAGTATTGCTCGAGAATTCGTATTATTGCTTAATAAGTATTTCTGTAATTTTAATATAAATTCTCTGATTTTAGTTGATCCAAGGTCGTTTAGACGAATGTTATATCTACATTTTGGAAACATTTAATAACTTTTGATCTACTATAATGTTCAATTTGTTTTTCTTAGTAATATATGTTTGCTTCCTCATACCTACTAATTACCTATAATTCCATTTTTAGCTTGATTAAAAGGATTACCAATTGAAATTGTAACTTTATATGAGGAAAAATTGTGTTAGAATACGCATTTAACAAGCACCGACTTTCGGGGAAGAAGATCTAAATCATCTTTAAGAGATCTTCAAGTGAAAGACGACTTACCTTAATGGTGAGCTTGAATTTCAAATAGTAGATACTTTAACACAGTATACGTTAGACCCAGTATACTTAAAACGTGCTAGAGTTTGGATCAATAATAGTGAATTAATGCATTTACAATAATCGTTAGGAATATGTTTTTTTTAAATTGTGAGTAGATATTTGACATTGACAGCCTGATATTAGCTAAAGTAAATTAGAAAACTTAATTATATTATTATAAAGCTAACTTTATCTTTATTGTGACTCGACATGACAGAACCCCGCTTGATGATAAGCTGGAGTGTGGTCCTTAGATGGATGTCACTGCTACTACAATTCAATAACTGTAAGCAGCAACCACATCCACTATTTCGGCCTAGTTGGAACCGGCAACTTACATGCTGACCCCAAAACCCGACTGTACACTTAACTGTTATATAATATAGCACCACCCAACCAGAGCGAAAAGATATAAGTTTAAACTGATATGACAACATAGCAAGCTGATGACTACTCTCTTCCCACTACATTTAAATACTGTATGAATATAGAACAGATGATAGACGTTTTCGGAAAGGTTGTTAATTCTTTAATAAAAGAAAAGTGAATAATTTATATAATTTTGGGTATTTTTATATTTAAATATATTTGTAGCCTAAAAGTTATTACCGTTACGCATCATTGATAGCAATATAAACAAATACCTTTATACCTTATACAAATATTCTTTTTCATATTTCTAAGCTTCAATTTCAAATTGTATAGTATAAAATCCATAGAATTATTTTTGCTGAGGGATGAATAAAACCACAACAATAGACCACGATATTGCATCGTAAAATGAAACAAACATGGCAATATTGAAAAACTAATCCGAGTTTCTAATAATCTAAAAAGCCTTACTACCAGTATAAGAAAACGTTGATAAACATTATTTAATTTTTTTTTTATAATTTCCTTTAAATTGTTACTATAATGTTACTATAAATAATAAATCCTAACATATCAACAATAACAAGCCTAATAAAAACTGTCATTATTTCCATTTCATTTTACTTTTTCTTTGTTAGCGTTTATTATTGACTTTTATTAAATTATGATTCAAAATTACTTTATTTAATGTGTAAAAACTAAAAGTGTTAACTAAAATTAAAACTGTTAACCTAAACTTTTACGTTAAACGGAACTATATTATGATTAAGAAAACTGTTTTTAACTATTTTATTGATAAATAATATTTTATTCAACTGATTATAGTTTTTTAGTTAAGATTTTATTTTGGTATTAAGTAATAGAAGCACTGTTTTTTAGTTTTTATGTTTAGAATATATTATTTTTGTTTTTTTTTTTATTGAATGTTGTACATGCCTATAATTGGTGGTAGTGTAAGTCTGCTATTCTTTATAATATTTATTAGTTTATAAGAGTTGTACACGTATCACTGTTGGTGTGTCCTAATATAAATAAATAAATAAATGATAATTTAGAGACTATATTTTCCCATTTTTTCAATAATAAAGTTTAATTAAAAGATTTAAGTAGTACAAATACTTATTTTTTTAGGAAAAACAAATTTAAACAAAATGCTTCTAGTTTCAGTTATCTTTCTATATATTAGAATTAATTAACGGTAATCCTGTAGTTGGAATTGAAATTGTTTTGCTGTGTGCGTTTAGATTTGTGGCTTCACCATTCAACCTTTCGTTAGAAACTTTAAATTAGTAGGCAAATAAATAATAGCTTTTAAACATGTATAAAAGTTAAATGGATTACTTTGCTATTTTAATAACTACACACGTTTATTTTTTTATAATGTATAAAACTTTATTCATTAAATTTATTTATTTATTACGTTTATACAAATTACGTTTGTATATTTTTTATGGTGACTCGACTTCTGACCTCGACCCGCCTGATGATAAGCAAGAGGAGGTCCAAGAGTGACGACGACTGAAAAAACTGAGTTAGTTCACGGCTGCCTCAGTCGCTGTCACTATGCCGACCAAAGTATGAATAAATAATATACATTGAATGTTTTTTGAATAATAATTTAAATATGCATGCGTATATCTATTTTATAATTTCCAAATTACAGACTTTCGTTAGTAAACGACAAACAATTATCCAAACTTTTAATATAAAGCTATTAATATAAAGCTTTAGTATTATTTCACTGCAAACAAATATCATAACTTTCTAAGTATTAATTAAACCAACCCTCTTAGGGTCACATTAAGTGTCAAATATATAAATAGCCATTTGAACGTTAAATTTAGGAGTTTAGTAATTGAGGGTAAAGCAGTTAGAGCATTCCAAATTCCTGCGATATCGCTTCTTGGCAGCTGTCTTTCGTCCCGCATCGATCGACACAAGGCTACTAGATCCAAAAAACTTTGGCAATTAGAGATCACACTTTAACAATTTATCGTTATGTCAAACTAGCATTTTCATTTAGCAAATGCAAAATAAAAAGATCAGCAGCACATGTATTACTTATCTAAATTAGGAAGGTTTCATTTTAAATGATTCTAAATTGAAAATGATTCTTCACCCACCACTAGTTTTTATTTTAAATATTTAATGATTATTAATCTTGTAGAAACTAAAAGAAATATGTAGCAATAAAGAAACATAATATAACATTTTATTTTATCTACCAACATATAAACTAAATTTCCTTAAAACGAAAAAAGAATGGTGGCAGTAAACGCTTCGATCATTCATCAAGTTTATCTAGATTTTAGCACCGGACCACATCATTTAGAACCTCGAAAAATCTATAAGGCGCACATTTCAGTCAGGATTACACGATAAGACAATATAGATATATGTAGTTATGTATAGATTAGACGTTTTTCACATCTATAAAATATATACGACTAATATATTGATATTTTAAGAGTGGTGGTATCCAGTCTGCCGATCCGGTGGTAGTACAACCACTTACAAGTATAAGACCTTGAAGTGATTTAGACGCGTTTCGGGATCAGCTAGGCCGGCATAGCGAATGTACTTGCTACTTACAGTTATTGAATTGTAGTAGCAGTGGCATCCATTCATGGACCACACTCCAGCTTAACATTAAGCGGGAGTTAACATAACATTTGGGTGCTGTCATATGTCGAGTCACAATAAAAAAATATAAAAAAGTACTAATTAATGTATTCGGTATTGCATGGCATTATTAATTACATTATTACTGTAAGCTATATTATACTATAGTATTATGTATATTAATTAGGGGATATTATAAAGCACCCTCAACCTCTATTGTTACCCCTCTCGCAAAGGTTATCTGCTAGAGAACGCTTGTTAGCATTAAGCTTGTCCGTATTGTGTTTTTACTGTGCAATAAATAATTAGAATAACTGTCATTAGAAGTAAACTGTTGTAATAATTATTTTGAGTTGATTATGGTTATTATAATTATAATATTATTAAAGTATTATAATTATAAAATAATTATAATTTATTAATAACTGTTAACCCTGATGTAGTTCACGTTGATTTCTTTCAATTGGTCGAACTGTTACCATTGTATTTTGACATAGAGATGAGTTGGGATAGTGGCAAGTGACGGTCATTTGTCTCTGCCTGTCCCTGTGGGAAAAATGGATTTGATTTATTTATGGATATGTAGGGACAAAAGAGTTTCACTAACAAGTCTTACAAATGTACAAACCATGAAGCGCTTTTCGGAATCAGCTGATAAGTTACTGGTTCCGACAAGGACGGCATAGTTGATGCGACTTCTACTTTCAGTTGCTTAACTGTAGTAACAGTCGCTTTCATTAATGGGCCGCACTTCAAATTAACATTTTTTTTATTGTGACACGACATCTGACCTCGTCCCGCCTGATGATAAGCAAGAGGATGTCCAAGAGTGACGACGACTGAGAAAACCGGGTTAGGAAATTAGAAATTAGGCGGAATCCCTCCCTTGCATGACAATTTATGCTTCGATAGTTGGGCACATGAAAAGGATGAGTGCCCAATAGATTGACGAAAGCAATTTATAAATATGGATGGATGTGTTAAACAAGGCAGGCCGTGAAGAAGAAGAAAGAAGGGTGCTTCCGACTAAATTGGAGACATCCTCAAGAAAGCTTTTATGAAAAGAATTGTGGATGTGAGAGAAGCGAGGGTGTTTGACAGCGACGACAACTTACACATTTAAATACATTTTTGTAAACTACGTTTATGCCGTCATTAGCCAAGACTTAATTATTTTATGAAGTGAATATTTGGGAGCACACGACGTACTCATTTATCTGATTCTCATGGGATTTTCTTTTGCTAAATGTTGGCGGCTATTTGCAGCTCTGTTTGCCCTTAAGCTTTGCTAATACACAACATAAATACCGCTTTGAGAGGGAACTGTTCTCTTTTTAAACTAGATTACTAAATCCGTTTGATATTCATGTGGTTATAACAAATTTGTTTTAGCTCGTGAAACTTTTCATTTGACAAAATCTTTTTCGTGTAAACTACTGCAGTTAAATATTTGCAAGTAGCAATTGCATCATCTATACAGGGGCTTTGGTATTTGTTTTGCCGGCCTTTGGGACCGTTCACTGTCAAGTTAATTACAAATGCTACTTAGTCACTTCAACGTTCTGTATATTTCAAAGCGGTGGGGTCGGCAGACTCCCAACTGTTTGCCTACCTCTTTTAAACACTCAGACACGGAGCATATATCTGTCCATTTAATTTTTATTGACAAACAATTGCAATATTCATTAAAATTATAAAATATTTTAAATAAATCTGTGCTCTGGTTAGAGATGGAACCCAGGACTTAATATACTGGATGAGGCGCCAAATTCATACAAAGAACGAATAAGTATATTTACTGTACTAAGCGCAAATTAGGGAATTATATAAATACAATATTAATTCTAGCATATATATTGAAATATATACTTTATGTATATTATTCGGTAAATTGAATTTGTATTTAGTTACACTATCTAATACAAAACGACATTCGATATTTAAATGGATATTGAATGACGAAATTGATAAACATACTATAGCAGCAATTTAAAACGAAAGCTTTTTAAAATGTATTCATAAAATATTAAACAACAGAAAATACTAAAAACACAAATCGAATAACTACAAAAAAATATTATTACTATATAAAATCTTTGGCAAACGTAATAAATGTGAATGCTAATTAATTTTACACACTGTATGTTTTAAACGGATAAATCGAATAAAAAAACAAAAGAGATTTTAATAAGGAATTAGGTACGCTTATTTTAAATGTATCAATAATATCCTATTTATAATGTTTAAGGAGATATTATAATCCCCACTTAAAGATGATGTTATGTGTGGAAGTTCCTCTTTCGTTTAGATAACACCGTCAATCAAATTGTCATGCTTTCCTCCCACAGGGATAGGCAGAGACAATGGAGCGCTACTTTTCACGACTGTAATACAACTCTCTCGCTTACCTCATAGCCACAATTTTCTTCATAATTATAAATTCTGCGGTTCATGGTACTACAGATCCAAGCGTTTTATCTTCTCTTACTTTTCATCCAAGTAGCAATATCTTCTTATTTTGTGTTATTGTAAAGAATAAAAATGACCTAGTTTTAATATTGCTACTGATTTAGCTCTCTTTTGAACGATTTTCTGCAATTTAATTCTCAGAACCACAGCTAGAAACGATATTTTATAAACAGGAAATGTCTAAATAAGTTTTTATAAAGAAAAATATAAATACCAGTTTTTACGATATGGCACCTTTAGTGCCCTCACTTTTTCCTCTTACTGACCATAAGACCCCTAAAAATTTACTTACGGCTGACCTTGGAAGGCTAAGAGTCTTAAAAATATATAATATACAAGTAACTAAATACAATTTGTAACTTGAATAAGTTTTAATATAAAACATATTAACCTTTAGCAAGTCTATATAATAAATTCTTAGTAACTTCACAGACTGGATCAATCGGACGCTAATAGAAATTAGTTCCACGCACAATTAATACCCTGTCAAAGTACTCATTTGATGAAAACAAGAGAGTGACAGAATTTTGTCGTTTCATGGACAAAAGGGTAATTTTCATTTAGTAACATAAAATATAACAAATACAGTAAAAGGTGTATTACAACCAATCAATCAAATTGTCACGTCTTTCTCCCACAGGGATAGGCAGAGACAATGGAGAGCCACTTGCCTCGATCCTGACACAACTACTTCGCGTCCTTCACATTCGAAAGTAAATTTAAAATTTGATGTGGATGGATGCGTTAAATAATGCAGGCCCAGGAGGGCGGTTTCCGACCAAATCGGAGACATCCTCAAAAAAGCTAGGTTGCCTGGTGCCCATAACCACAGAGCTTGTATTACACTTTTAGATATAAACACAGTAGTAAGCAGTCTAAGTACAGCCTAAGGGCTTAGCGTAAGCAAAGTTTCCACCGGACATAATATTGTCAACGTATCCAAGAATAAAATAGAAATTTCCTCAGTTTATCAGTGTACGAGTATCAATATTGGTAAAATGCACTTTGTTGATTGAATTTATCAATAATTAAGACTTCTATTTTTTCCAGAGTTCGAACAGTTCTTAGGCAGAGAACAAATTCCATATCCGACAGTACAAAGTGCTTTAAATGAATTTAGGAGTCCATCTGATTGCGTCAAAAAGACAATCATTAAACTGCCACTTTTCTGGCAAAGATGCATCGATTTCATGGCTGATTGATTACTTTTATTATTACAAATAAAAAAATACTTTTATTTGTTTTAATATCTAAAAAATACCTATTATGACAATAGAGCGCCACTTGCCACGATCCTGACACAACTCCCTCGCTTCTCTTACATCCACAATTGTTTTCATACAAGCTCTACAGTTATGTGCACTAGGCAACCCACTGCCTAGTGGTTTGCCTAATATTATAATAATAAATAAATTTTATAATAATATAGTTTTAGTAAAGGCAACAACAAAATTTAATATAATAATAATTTGATAGTTATTGCTATTATTTCCCAGTAATAGTCTGTGATATCGCCAATTGTTTCACGAAACTATTCTCAAACTATTTATTGATTCTTTAGTTCTTGCAAATTGTAGTACTTAAGGAGTTTAACAGAAAATTAATTTGAATGATTTATGTCGTTGGGTACAAAAGTGATGGTTGGTGTTTTTTTTATTATTATCTTTAATAGAATGAGAAATTTATAACAAATAATAAATTTCAATATATTCGTACCTATAATTAAGATGTAGGGTATAAACTTGAAAAGGTTATAGAATGCAAGTATTAATTTAACTTCTGGCTAACTTTTAAGTGTGGTCCATGAATAGATGCGTCTCCTGCTACAGTCAAATAACTATAAGAAGCAGTCACATACACTATACCGGCTTAGTTGGAACATAATTAAGTTATACGGAAGTTGGAAATTAATTTTACCCTAAAGTAATTTAATTAATTCTCAAAACATATCGTTTTAATTATTAAACATTAATAATGTAATTATATCAGCCATTTACTAGTCAAAGCTTGATTAACAAAGTGGTTGCGGTTTAAGTTCGTAATAAGTGCTCAATATTCGAAAGTGATACCAAAATTTCCACTCAACATTTTTTTTTCCATTCACATAATTACATTAGAAGTATTTTTTTTAAATATCTTTATCATTTTTTATAAAAATATCATATTTTACCCAAGACTCGCTTCTTTTCATCTTCCTCTTTAAATGCCGACTAGTGATGAATTCCTGCACCCTTTTCTACTTAAACTTATTCTACTTAAGCTTATTCTTCTTCATTTTGTATTTTTTTTTGTATTAAGACGTAATACCTAATGGTAATATCCAATGCAGTCTGATTCACCGACACGGTCACCGTAACTATGCCGGCCTAAATATTTTTTCGTTATTAATATATAATATACATTTTATACATAACACTTCGTATTTATATGTTTATAAAATAGGTCCTTTTTCTTTTTGGATCAGCACATTTGTTCTCTAATCAAGTGGCTCGACATGATATATTTAGGAGCCACCTCGTTAGGTTTTCGGTGGACAAATGTGTGGTCATTTGTTTTCATGCACTACCCACACACTTCTCTGCGACTTAGGCGCTCACCTTGCTTGCCTACTATATCCCATCTTATATGGCTTTACATATGTAACGTATATTGCATTATATGTAGTAACTATTGAAGCATGTATAGGTTATTATATGGCAATAATTCGAGTTGTTTATTTAAGGCGACCGTGGTGTAGTGGCAGTGTAATGGTTACACAAACCGAGAGCACGAGTTCGAGACCACCCTCCGGTACCAATGTATCTTTAATATATGTACTTTGGTTGTCCTGTTTCTATGATACAAGCACTTTAGTAGCTTGGTATAGAATTGAAAATAAATAAAAAATATATTAATAATAAAATAATATACTGTATCAAATCACAATTTTATTTGATGTTAGGCTGGATTGTAATGTATGGAGGCGATTCCTATGCAATTGTTAGTAGAATTCACTATGTAGGTCTAGTATCATTATAAAACCGGTATCATTAAAGTTGATCTAAAAACGCAACTAAGTCGCTTCACGGTCTATTCACTTAAAAGTTGTAAAACAACCCTGGAACTGGGAAAATAACTACTAACCGTCAGCCTTCCATTCCAGTCTTTAATATTATTTCAAAATTATTTAAAGTTATTATTTTTATTATTTATGAACTTGAGAGATCGAGTACAGTTCCCGGCAGATACAAATAGCGCTGACTTTTAAGGTGCGCAGGATCGGCAGAATAAAAGGGTATTGGACGACTGCGGTGGTAGCAAGTCGTGCACATAAATAATAATATTTTAACTAGAAATATGCTTAAAACAAAATAATAAGTGGGTAAGATAACAAGTAACTGCGCAGTTTCAATACCAGCGCTATTTTTTCTGTCTGGATCTATATAGGAATGGAATTGGAAGATTATTGATACAGAAATTGATAAAATTGTGAGTGTGCAGGAAGCGAGTGAGTAATGAAAGTTTTCACTACCTATTCCTGTGATGATAATTTGTTTGATTGCGATAGTTTCTATAATAAACTAAGTAAGTGAAAAACAAATTAGTTTAAAATAGTAGCAAAATAGAGTAGGATTTAAATAACAGTCTGGCTCTATAGAAAATCTCAACAAAAACTTTAGCAGAGAGTTTTTGGCAACAAGTATCTTCGAAAACTAGGGCGTTGAGATGCGGTTATTTGTTGAACCGCAATACTTTCCGATTAATAGATGTATTAAGTATTTTAAAACCGACGTTAATTTTGTTCAAAATTCAATAAATTTTATAAATACTGGTGTTATTGTTTTTTATTATTTTTCTACATCTTATGAACACGACTTGCCTGATGGTAAGCAAGGAGAGGTCTAGGAGTGCTGACGACTGAAAAATCCTACTCAGTTTATGCTAATAAAAACTCTTTTTACGCTTCGCTTAAAAATATTTAATTAAAGCTATTGAATGAGGAAAACTATCACAGTTGTAAAAAACAAGGCTTACGAGCTTTTCAGACATTCTCCGTGTTATAAGCTATAGAGGTCGTATAGAACCTATGCTAGCTATATAGCATATGCTATAGCCATGTCTCTGCGTAATTGCACAGGGATGGGTAGTGACAATGGAGTGTCACTTGCCACGATCCAGACACAACTCCCTCGCTTCTCTTACATCCACAATTCTCTTCATACAGGCTCTGTGGTTATGGGCACTAGGCAACCTAGCTTTCTTAAGGATGTCTCCGATTTGGTCGTAAAACACCCTCCTGGGCCTGCCTTGTTTAACGTATCCATCCACTTCGGATTTATAAATACTTTTACTCAAAAACTGCTATAATATATTTGAATGTTTAGAATGTTTAATCCAGCACATCCCGAAACGTGACAGAGTCACTCAATGGTCTTTACACCTGATTGGTTTGGTACCCCACTCCAGCCTAATACTCCATCCACTCCAGGTAGTTAAAACTTTCTATTTTTTAAAGGCATCTGATCTGATAATAAATACAGCGTTAACACTGAAAGTGAAGAGAAAATATTGTCTGAAAGTACATTTCAGGTAATAGGTAAGATGTCAGACGCTGGACAACCGGTACATGTGAATTCCTTCCTGAAAAATTCTATACCTTTAGAGAAACCCCCGTTTTCTACGTAAAAATGAAGTTGGAATTCTTTTGAAATCTTTCTACAATTTATAAAATTGTGAGATATTGAACAGGACTAATTATTTTATTTTACTAATTTAATTAACAACTTATAACTTTTTCCTGACTATACCGAAAGAAGTGTGTGTATGTTTGCTTCAATCAATCAAATTGAAGTACAACTACATACTCGTATATAGGCAGATACAACTATACAACTGAGTGCCACCTGCCACGATCTTGATACAACTCCCTCGCTTTCTCACACCTACAATTCTTTTCATACAAGCTCTATAGTTTTGGGTTCTAGGCAACCCAGAAAATACCGTCCTGGATCTGCTTAGTTTGACGCATCTATCTACATCAGATTTATACATTCCTTTTCTCGATCTACTTGCACTCATCCTTTCCACGTGCCTAAACCATCGAGGCATTTCTTTGTCAATTCTTATCACTACATCTCGTATCATTAAATAGTATAGTATTATATCATCATCATCAATATCATCACGTCACTTACCACGATCCTGATAGGACTCCCTCGCTTCCTTCACATTCACAATTCTCTTCACACAAGCTCTATGTTTATGGGCACTAGGCAACCTAGCTTTCTTTTCTTTCTTTTTTTTATTTTATACATTATTAATATTTACTTTGCGAGAATAAGTCAAAGTTAGAGTTTCATTGAAGTTAGTTTAATAATTTATTTAAAATGTAGAAACTATTAAAATATAAAGTTTCTTTGAGATTGTTTTTGCGAGTAAATACTCTATACTTTAGTTACTTAGTCTAGAGTTTATCTTGTAAACGAATCTGAAAGAACTTATGCTGTAACAGGAAGCTATCTTCTAGAAGCAAATCTAAAAATGAATTTTATTGCCGCAGAAAATATAACCTTTCTGAAGTGAAAACTTCTTTAGCATCGTTGTGATTTGAAATTCGATGTAACGAAAAAGCGACAGTAAAAATTGACACATAAGATTTAACGTGGGAGAAAATGATATATTGCTATAGAATTATGGGATTTATTACAATGATTTAAAGACGCATTGTTTTGAATGACTTAACTGACACTTGCGGCATATAGAATAAATGCCATGCTTTTGTGAATCGCGACTCGTGTTGTGCATTCGTGTGTACTCGACATCTTACGCGTTCATATGTAGTATGTACTATTCAATTCATATTTTCTTTCCCTTTCTTTCTCGATAATAGCTGTAGAATTGTGAGCTTTAATACATTGACATAAAAACGACTCGTGAGTCACGAAGTATTCTGACGCGTCGCGACCTGTGACATCAAATAGATCGATCGAACGTGAACACCCGAATGATCGAATCATTTATAAAAAGGTGATCGAATCACTTGCTCGCCGTAAATGATCGAATTAAAGTAATTCGATCAATCGCGATCGACTCAGGTCTAGTTTGTGCGCGCATGCTTAGTATAAAGCCTTAGATAATTTAACTGTCTAGATAGAGCATATGGTGGCGCACGGGCTAAAAAAAATACCGGCCAACTGTTGGCCGATACACTCTCTCGCGTTTGTCAGTTGCGTAACAGACACCGTTCGGACGCCACGCGAAATTTCTCTGTAATTTTTTCGATAATAATGACTGTTTGCGCCATTAAATTGTGCCGAACTTACAAAGGACGCTTGAGAACAACCAAAGCTGTCACTTATCATCAGTAAGTAGATTTTAAATTACTATAAACATTGGAAATAATTTTAAAAAAAATAGTTCAATTTTTTACCTAAGATGTTAAGAGTGTTGCCAGGTTTTGAATCAAAATATTCCCGTGAATATTTTGGTTTTTATATTGAAGTAGATTTGTTGTATATAAAAAAAAACAAGTATCACTTTAACACTGTTATTATATATAATACATGTTTTAACATTTATATTACATTATGTGATGTAATATAAATGTTACTGTGATGTTTTTGACGACGCCTGGATCAGGATTATTTGTGACTGCAAAAAATATTGCGAAGGTCTGGGTGGATAATAATAAATAAGTTCATTTTTAATAGTATGTAAGAATATGTTTCATTTAATTTATGTTTTTAGATAGTGAAATAATTTGTATATAGTTAATCATTTATTGTAAAAGGCGACTCGCCGTTATGAATGACATATAAATAAATAATAGCATTATTCATGCAAAAAAAAACAAATTAAAAAAAAAAACAAATTACCCACCTAAATGTGTGTTCTGTATGTACAATAATATGTTTATTAATTACAATATTATTTACAAGTGGATGCACTGTTTACCATTCATGACTGCACTTCAGCTTGCTCAAGCGGGGTGCTGTCATATGTCGTGCCAAAAAAACAATAATAATATATCTATTTATTTATTTAAAACTTTATGCACAATGTACAAAGGCGGACTTAATGCCGCTAGGCATTCTTACTAGCCTAACTTAGAAACAATTTAACGCACTTTTTGTATGAGGTAGGTGAAAATAAAATAAATATCATGCTTAGACAAGGCAGCAATAAATAAACTGTTGTTACAGAATACCTAAAGATCCAGTTTTAAGGAATCGTTGGAACTTAAATCTGATTTGACTGGAAACTATGTGCCACTAGAAGACATAAGTGTTCTAACGTGCTCTTCATCAATAAAAAGTATAAATGAAACTGTTCCTTCGTTAAGGAAAGAAGATGAAGAGGAACATGACGTTGACGACGAAATTCTCTACAACGATGCCGGCATTATTTACTATTCGGAATTATGTGAATATACACAGCAAATCGTCGGCTACATAGCAGGCTTTGTTGTTAAATGGTTGGACACAAAAATTAAGTGTATTAATTGTTTGGACATCAAATGAAAAATTGCCGCACCATTAATTGGTTAAATTAAAAGATGAAGGGACTCGTCTATGCCTCTCAGGATGTATATTTTATTTTCTGATCAGCTGAATGCATAATTCGACAATTTTTAAAACAGGATTTTACTATAACTTCCAAAAAATATGCAAAAATAGTATCTACTGTAATGAAACAATTTATTGGAGGCCCAACTTACCGTTAGGTAAAAGCTGAGCATGTTTATTTATTTATTTATTCGAAGAGAAAGGACAGAGACAGGCAACATAAGAACAAAAATAAAGCAATAGAGTGAAAGTAATTAAGATTATACCCGCCACCAGGATATTTCTCACTGTGAACAACTTTGTGGCTACCTCCATCAAACTAATTTGATTAAAAGTGTTGTAGAAAAATATTTATTATAGATTTACGATATTATTACAAGATAAAAATTAATAACAACAATCGTGATGCAGCATCAAAACTTTTTTATTTATTTGTATAAATAAATAAAAAATATACTCTTATTCTTTTTTTTATTACCCCTATCAAATATTGTGCATTGAACTATTAAAATAAATTATATGTGGTATTTATTATCATTAGTAATGCTTATTCACATAAAAGTACGGTTTTGTACAAGTAAAGTGCAATTTCTTGCACAAAACCGATAATTCTTCAATTTCGTTAATTTTGAAGAAAAGACCACTATTAGTGGTTTCGATAGTTTTATCAATTTACTAGGTCAGTACTATCAATAATATTACTGTTATTAATAGTTTGCGCTGTCTATAGCCCTATCGGCTGAGTAGATGATTTTGGTGTTTACTACCGATAACAAAACTATCGATTTTTTGCAAACACTACTTTCTGCTGTTTTTACATCCATTGCCTACCTCCCTATTGTTTTTCTCAATTCCTAGGTTTCATACATTTCTGGTAACATATACACATACTATAACAAATTAAATAGTAAACAAATCTACATTATTATTAATTTATGTATGTATAAAACGCATATCAAAAGTGCATATTTTTCCCTACTTAGTGGGTAATATCGATAAGCTGGTATCATTTCACACACACAGGCGTGGCCCGACGCACTTGTAATGATATCGTAATGGAACGCATCTGTGTGTGTGACACGCACACAATCAGTTCAACGTTGGCCTATGTTTGCATTGCAATTGAATCGCGACACTCTATCTAGACAGTTAATTTATCTAAGTATAAAGCTTGGGAAAAGGCATCATACAACCGTAGTATAATTGTGATCATAGTAAGTACTCAAATATTATCTTATCAACGAATTTTGTTCTAATACGCACTTCTGGTACGTCAGATGATGTCTATAAACTTATCGAAAATGTAAGCTCTGAGTCTAAATAAATCTATGTAATATATACGAATAAAATATAAAATAATTATCAAACTTTGTATCACCATGATCATTACTAAAACCTACAATTATCCCCGTCTCGAAATTTCACATTCGTCTCATTAAGTTGAAGCCAAAATTTTTGAAGGTTTCACTTCTACCACGTGTGAATTGCACACATGACCTTTTTTCGATATAAGACATCGACTAGCCTAATAGCGAGGGGAGTCATTGGACTGGTAAATCATTTAACTACAAAGACACGACGCGCTAAACCTCTTATTCGACTGCCAATTCGGTCGACAGAATGCGAATGCTTCCCCGGCCTCTGCGGGAGCTATCATTGGAGTGTCAAGATGAGATATTCGTTATACAATTTTTATAAAAATAAAGGTTTTTTATTGTCAAATAAATATAACATTACTTCAAATATTGGTTAATTGAACGTATGTTTACAATGGGCCAGTTGCATTAGGTAGTAGCCGGATTAATTAGTGATGCATTTATCACATAAATTATCTATTGTATTCAGCTAACCCACAACAGATTATATGTTGTCGGCTTAACAAATATGCATTAAACTAGTTAATAGTATAGGTTACAGTTTACTAGGTGTATTAACTCTGATGCCTTGATCGGTAATAGTATATACCTAAACTAATTGCTTATTTGTTATTTTTCAATAAATAAATATTGTTGGCTTCTGTTGCTCATCGGAGCTAATGACCTAACGAGCTCATTTATTGAGGATTCTATAACAGAGAACATATGCGCTGGGTGCGATATAGCAAACATAAGCAGAATCGAAAGGATTGTTTTATTTCCTTTCTCTAGTTTGTGGACCACAGTACTTATACTGTCCTGGGTCCGTAGTTTATAATTTTACAAATATGTAGATCAATGTAGATACAATCAAATATAAATTCTAATTGATTAATAAATACTACATTTATAATCCATGGCACTAGTTTATTTAAAAAAATATTGCATAATTATTAAAATTAAATTACAGACTAAATTACTCGGACAGACTAGACATCTATGGATCTACCTTAGCTGCAACATGAAGCACAGGGACCGCTACTTCCTGGATCTTTTAAGTGCTTTGTGCAGTCATCTTAATAGACAGCTTGTATAAATAGAAACAGCGTACTTATATATACTATATTAAAAGGCAAAATAAAACCGAAACTCCACACTCATTCAATTATAATCTAAAACAGAATTGGATTTGTTGAAACCATTTATTAGCCACTAAATTGTTTCATTCCTATAAACATTTTATACTAACAATATAACAAATGTTTTCTTTTTATTAACAGTGGACCTAACCGCTTGAAGGAAAACTTTCAGAAGCATGTCGGAAATGCAACCGGAACGAACCCCACTGATAAAAGCTTTCACTGGATTTCAGGTCGTGGTCGTTCATCAAGATACTACTTTAAAGCTCCGTTATCTTTAGAGTTGTACCTACTAAACTTAATTAGATTCTAATGTTTTAATTGATTTTGTATACTATTATATATAGAATAAATACTTATTATTTTCAAAATAAATTATAAGATTAAACTTAAATTTGCATTTATATTTATAGTCTTATATTTTAATGTAAAGTTTCAGAAAAAATAATATAAAATAATAAATAAATATATCTGTATAAAAAGAGCGAAAGGGTAACGTAACGTAACGTAGTGAACCCATAGATAGTATAATGAACAGCCAAATAATGTCCCAAAATAATGTAATGAAAAGGCCATAGCTATGTTTTTCTATCAAGTAAAAAAGGTCGCCCTGATCACTCAACTGGCGAACTGAAAGTCTTCGTGGCGCGGGCGCCGCATCGCCCGTCTTAGAATGATCATGTATGGTTAATTTGAAGTCGTATAAGATTGAATGTACTGCTTAAGATTATTTAGAACTAGCGCACTTGCTTGGCATCAGGTAAGTCAAGGTTAGATATCACGTCACAATTAAGACTGAAATTTAAGAAAAGGTATAGCTTTATACTTAATGAAAGCTAAAATGTTACTCTTCCTAAAGTTACGAGTTTCACTTCACATCATAGGAACATAGTTATAAGTGGGTGTCACTACCGTTCATTGAATCTCTAGAGCCAAAAATCTAATGAACGCGTCCGCTGCAGTCGTGTTGAAAGTAACCTCTAAGACAAGTCGGCATATTGAGGTCAACAATTCATGAGGTTAAAGGAAGTTGAGTTTAACTAAAACAATGTTATGGCATATTTACATTATTATTATTATGAATTGTAATGCGACATATGAAAGTATTCCTCCTGATGTTATGTCATATAAGTAGCAGTAGCATCTACTCTTTTAGCCTAGTTGCAACTAGGGAACTTTTAAACTGATTGTGAAAGGCGAATAAGTCACTTCACTATACATTTGACCTTGTAGAGACCGAGTTAAACTGACATTTTTAAAATTTATTATAATTTCAACAAAGTTGGTTTTAATTATAAAAGTGATGTCATTTTACTCTCGGTTATTTACTAATCCGAATCGGGGGAAAATTATCATCACCTGTCTAACTACAACTATTTACATACTTATTACCATTAAAAAACTGGGATAAATGCAGGGAGAATTGTATTAGTTTCTCAAGATTTCTCTAACCTCTACCTAATCCTGTGAGAAATATGGCGCGACATTTTATATTTATTTTATTTGTATAGTAACAATTTGTATAGTGTCTGTTAGTGTTGTACCTAAACAACAAAGCGATACTCCAACAATCATCTGACTATATAATTATTTTTTTTAATACTTAATTAACCCAACGTTTGATTAGCTTTAGTTATATATAATCAATCAGGTTATAAAATCACACTGAGTTTACGATTAGTAATATTGAAAAACGTAGTTTTTTACCTAGCTTTTAGTAGGCTATTAAACGTGCTTGTATCATAGGCGCTGAATGACAAAAAATCTATTTATCTAAGATTTATTGGTACCATGGTAAAGTGGCTTTGTACAGCTCGCTTCTGGTTTGTTATATATCCAAAACTTCACTACCACTTGACCACGGTCGTTTTATGTTAATATTGTATAACTTAAAAACCTGTAATAATTTAGTATGCTGGTAACATTTATTTAAAAAAAAAAGTTCTCATATTAGTATAATGAACTTATATAGTACGATGAAAAATCGTTAATAGCATAAGACTGAATTTTCTAGAAAAAATAATTTCATTAAAATAATTTAATATTTACACGTACCCTTAGATATAAATCTGGCTTCAGGCTTTACAGTAGCGTGAACATAAATAAGAACTTAACCAATTAGAGCATTATTCTCAAAGGTGTAAATCTCGTTTTATCGATACATTTAACTCCAAACACAAAGGATAAATCTTGACTAATTGGTTATAATAAATATTAAATTTTAAATATTATACCTTCTGATAAATTAAGCTGAGACCAAACTTGTGGTTTACAAGCTTTCAGCTTATGATAGCTTCTAATTGTGAATAAGTGTGTACATAGGCGAATTAACGCCTCAGGCATTATGTACTAGCCAACCTTTGTTTTTGTGAACGATGATTGGCTTTGTGTAAATGATAATTTATTAAAATATAATTGTTATAGAAATTCTGAGTCATTTTTTCGTAACCAACAATATACGGTAATATAACTGTTACATGAGAAAATAAACAACTCGTTCTTTAATAATTTAATTTATAAAATAATTGTAATACATACCACCTAATAAAATCATAATAAGGAAACTTTGTAAACTACACGTGCTTCTCCTGGTCGTAAAAACTATAGAACACAAAACAAATACACTCAATCGTCAAATAACCAATTATTAATCTAACAATAATTCAGAACGCTACTAACTTAAGCAATAATAGACATTCGTTTTTATTATATTGTTCATAATTGTATGTCAGCACCCCAACGATAAAAGAACTGCAGTGTCGTCAAAGATTTAGAACACGATTGATATTGTCTTTGATGAATTACACTTGCAAATCAAATCCCCGTTAGAAAGATCTACACAATACGTCATTTGCCTAATATTATTCCGCTTTAGATAATATAGTCAGTCTGTGATTTAAATATAAAATCCGTTGCTTTATTTACATTATTTTTTAAGTTGTTCTCATTGAGTCAGAATCGTGGCAAGTGACGCTCCATTGGCTATCCCTGTGGGAAAAGGGCGTGACATTTGTTCTTTTATTTTTTTATTTCTCATCCTGAATATTATAAACAACTAGATTTATTAAAATTTAAATTATTTACGTGATCTAGATAGATTTAAATGCTTTTTAGAAGTACATACATGCCTACTTTGATAGGAAATAAGCTTATTCACAATCAGTTATGCGATGCCCTGGGTTTATTGGAGCGGTCCAAGTTATAGAAGATGCAGAGGTCACAAGAACCAGAAACCCTGCAATTACATAGAGACAAGCGAGTGAAATGTTTTAATAAGAAAACTTTGATCCAACCTTTTACATGCCAGGTCACCATGCCTTACCAGCTTTAGTGTTCTTCTCATCCTATAACTTTGGATGTGACGGTGACTGAGGCAACAACAACTTGTATTGGTATTTTTCAACAGTTGGGCTTCTTGATTTTTTTTGTTTACCATTAGGGAAGTCAAGGTCACATATCGAGCGTCATTTTCAAAAAAGTTAATATTGTAACAGTTATGATGTTTGTAAAATTAAATAAATAAAAAAGTGACACCTATTTAAAAATATATACCATTCCCTTATTCTTTGTTTCTAAAAGCCACAATATATTCTAAATAGAGTGGGTCATTCATCGGTCTCCGTTCGCTGAAAGGTGCGGGATATTTTTATGTTTAGATAAATTCACTAGATTTTTTATAGTTGAGTATACTTATACAATAAATACTTTGTAAGAAATGCATTTCTAAAAAATATCAGTATTTTTGTTATGTAGAAATTAAATTAATCTTCAAAATATACTTGTCTTAATTTAAAAAACACAAATTGTTATGCTTTTTTTCCACGGAGATAGGCAGAGACAATGAAGCGCCACTTGCCACGATCCTGACACAACTCCCTCCCTTCTTAATCCACAATTCTCCTTATACAAGTTCTAAGGTTATGGGCACTAGGCAACCTAGCTTACTTGAGGACGTCTTCGATGATGTCTTAATAGATATACCATACATAGAATTTGCATAAGTGCCTAAAATAGAACGCTTCTATGCACTAATATTTCATAGAATTCGTAGTGTTATTTAAAAATTATATTTTAAATTGTGTAATAAATTAAAAAAAAAAACTTCATACTAGATAATAAATACGCCAAATATACAAATGTATATTTATTAAAATTTTATTAACAAAATAAAATAAGTTTTCACTTAGTTCTTCCGAATGGATAACATAAAATGGATACTGAAGATATACCCAACAAGCGAGGGCGAGATGGTAGCAAATTTATAACAAAATGCTATCTATCTATTCGGTGTGAGAGAGCCGTGTAATACAAACATTGAGTGCCTCTGAAACCCTGCTGAGGCTTTCAATCGTTCTCGGTTGAAATGTTTTTCCGGTTTTTTATAACATTTATTATTATGACACAAATACTTACGCCTTTTTTTTCATATTTTATAACGAGGCTAGTTTTAAAATACGCATATTACATTAATATTTTTATGCGGCTTACTATCTATACAAATGGCATTTGATTTTACATTCAGACGTTTCGAGAGCTTTCAGTAACAACGAAAGCTCCATTTTCCATTAATTAATCCATTAGCGCAAAATCTAAGAAAATATTACACATGTATAACTTTGCCTCATGGTAAGTAAGAGGCGATCTAAAAGCACTAATGGTTGAAAACCCGACTCAGATTACGGTAGCCTCAGTCGCCTTGACTAAGCCAGGGAGAGGTACTTTTTCAAGTCGCTCCATTAGTCAATTTATTGACAATCGTTTGTCGATTAATTGACAGACAAACGTTTACTTCAGCTGTCGATTCTGGCAACAGAATGCGCATGCAATAATAGGAATAAAGTTAAGGTTGCAAGGAATATTATCCGTGGTATAGCCGGTAAAGGGCGCATAAAGCCGTCATGTCCCTGCGAAAGTGCAGGGGCTCTAAAATTTTTATCAGTACTGTTACAGGATCAAATAAATAAACCAAACAATTTAGTTATTCATTACAGGTTATATTATTGCACTTGTGTTGGACTTATATAATAAAATAAAATAATAATAAAAATACACAGAACATTTTTTGTTTTAGTGAACATAAGTTAATGCAGAACAGTTTCAATTATAAACGAACGTTATAAAATGAAGAGAAACTATAGCAGGAGAACTAACTGCACGTTCTCTCTTTAACTTGCATTACTTCGTGCATAAATAATAAATACGTATATAGACGATAGTTGGCCCGCTCACAATCATATTGTGATTCTATTGAAAAAGTAAAATAAGTTGAAATTTAAATGATAATAAGTGGAACTAATTCCATGTTACCATAAAAAAATTAACGCAATTAAGAAAGGCATTAAACATGTTTTAAATCAATTTAGTACTACGAATGACGTTTGACTGCATACAAATATTTAAACACTGTTTTAAATATGTTTTGTATTAAGACCGATTATGTATTATGACTAACTTTCAGCATAATTTCACTTTATTAAGACCACAGTTGGCAATTGCTAGTATCGAAAACAAACGAATAAACTTTGATTAACGCTTTGTTCTTGGATATTAAAACACTGTGTTATGATATGTGGTCTATGTAGACGATTCACCGAAAATGCATTTATGAAACTAAAATTTGAATAACACAATTATAAAGTACAAATGAGACTAATAAACTAAATTTCGTTTTAGTTTATACTCGTAAAAGTTAAATGTATAGTATAACAAGATAGAATGGACAATAACGAATTTAAATAGAAAATTATAGAAAAAAAATACGGTTTCATGGTATTGTGATGTTCTGCGGAATACTTAAAGACACCACAACAAATGCCAATTTTATTTAAGAAGCAATTTATTTGCACAATGCTATCGAAGGCACGGTCGAAGTCCAATTATCAAGCCAAGTCGTCCTTATTTCGTGTAAGTAGTATACTATATTATACACTTATTTATAGTAATTTAAATTATAGTAATTTCGAAAGTTTTGTGCAATAATTGTTTATGAATATCCCCGACCGTGTGGGCTGCAAATTTCGGAACGTCGGACTAAAATAAATAAAATTAACGCGATAATAAGCCACAAAAATCCACATAAAAGCGCCGACGTCATATTTACTCTTATTATTATAATTGTTCACAGCTATACTCTATTTAAAAATCAAATAAACCAGAAGAAGAAAAGAAACACCTTTGTCCGGCATAGTGGCGGCGACTGGGGCAGCCGTGAAGGCTCAGTTTTTGCAGTCGTCGGCACACTTGGATATATTTTTGTTTGACATCAGGCCAGTTGTCAAATTACAATAAAAAAATAAACAAAAACAATAATTATTTCATCAAAAACTTTTAGAACAATACGTATTTAATACCTTTCACGTTTTACATGCCTTTAGACTTTAAATATTAATTATTACTCGTCGTTTATATACTACAAGAGTACAACTACAGAATAAAACTTGTTTAAAATTTCATATAAATTTAAGAGTGCTAAAGTCATTATCATAAACGTAAAAATGATTAAACATCTAAGTAAAAATTATAAAATGTGAAATAATGAAATAAAGATGTCATATTACTACTGAAATTTTGGCAAACACATGGTGCAAATGTTTCGTGGTTTCAGTATTAGAGCGGGCAAAGTGTTTCAGCAATTAGCTTAATTGGTTTTTAGCGATGGCTTCACTGCACCATGCCTATTTATCTAAACACCTGTAATATTTGTCCTACTACCGAATAATAATGATAAACTTTCTTTACAATAATATTTACTGGTTGAAGGCCCCCTGTACGTCTGTCCCTGAATCATACAGTAAGCAATAAATATATATTTATATTATACCTACTGTAAATATTTTTATTATTGGAGTGTATACGTAGTTTTTTTTTAAAATATATTATTTAGTATTTATTGTATATAAAAATTTCATAGAAAAATACACACATCAATCAATCAATCAAATTAATTGTCACGATTTTTTCCTACAGGTATAGGCAGAGACAATAGAGCGCCACTTGCCACGATCCTGACACGACTCCCACGCTTCCCTCACATCCACAATTATCTTCATACAAGCTCTACGATTATGGGCACTAGGCACCCCAGCCTTCTTGAGGATTTCTACGATTTAGTCGGAGAACACCCTCCTGTGTCTGCCTCAATTAACGGACGGGTCAGATCATCAGATTTCAGATTTATAAAGTTCTTTCGTCAATCACACTAATTCAAATAATGTGACCGGGGTTAGTAATATGTGCATGTGTAATTTTTATACATTTTTTTTACTATTATATTTTATAATGTAATTAATATGATTATATGGAAAGAAAATAATTATATAGGATATATTACCGTCTTTCGTATTAAATCGTAATAAAACATAACCATATAATAATTTCAAAAAGAGTTCAATATGTTCCCAATGTGAACTTGCAAGAGTATAATAAAACACCCCGTATAACATCCGCCATAAAAGTACTTTTATGATTGTGTGATGCATTTCTATGCCTCCAGTTATTATAGATGTAAGAACCAAAATTGAAATTGTGTACGAAACACGTAATGTTACAACCGGAATGAAAGGTGATGATGAAGATAATAGTTTTAATAAAGCAGAAAACTTTACTAAAACCTATTTCCACGAAGTCTTGAAGGTGACACGAAATAACTAATTATCAATCATTATTCAATTAAATTGTCAAGCCTTTTTCCCACAAGAATAGGCAGAGACAACAGAGCGCCACTTGCCACGGTCCTGACACAACTTCCTCGCTCCCTTATTAACAGTATTTTAAATCACTTGCCCATACTTGAGTATTAAACTACATTTGTAATAATAAAAATCCACTACTATAAGATGTACAAATAATTTGAAATGACACAACACAACTTGCCTATCAAAACTTCTAGGTGGGATTTTACAATATTTGGCTAGGGAAAGTAAAGCCTGGAGTTAAGCGTTGACATGTCACTCAGGTCTTAAACCTTCCGCACCGAAAGCTCCCTTCAATTTCCTGTCTACCACACTATGTACCCGGCACCCGGACTAAGAATAGTAAAAATTTAAGTAAAGAAAATTAGGTATTCGTCATAATCCTGTCTTCTTTATTTCTTTTTATTCTTTATAGAATCATCAGGTAGTGAATTAAACAAATTTTATGCGGCTTCTTACGATCGCGTTTCTTTTTGATTATTGATTTTACATTTTTTTTATTATTCCGACGTTTCGAGTCATCGTGGTCAAAATAAAATAAAAAAAATCAATAACCAAAAATAAACGCGATAGTAAGCCGCATAAAATTTGTTTAATTCATTTATCAATGTTCGCGCAAAATCTAAGAAAAAAATGTCAGCGTGTAGGCTATATTCACGAATGGGAATTTCACCTAAACTTATTTTTATTTGTATTCTTCATGCGGCTTTAAAGTTATAAATAATTTAAAAAAAACACACATATTGAAATGATTTTCTTTCATTGGATGATGTCATCTGGAGTGCGGTCATTAAATGGAGTTGCATTAGCTACAAGAAAGAGTTGAATACTGCATTAGAAGTCACATCCACTATTACACCATATTTTTATACTTACTATATTAATATGGTTTTAATAACTTAAACAAATTTTATGCCTCTTACTATCGCGTTTATTTTTGGGTAATGATTATACATTTTTTTTTATTCCGACGTTTCGCGAGCTTTGCAGCCCTCGTGGTCACCTTTTATATTATGTTTTAATATAAAATCTCTTAGTAGATTTGGCTTTTATACTATCTTTAACTTCAATAAATACCTAATGTTTTTGAGTATAATAAATACAAGAACAGCTCCAAAACGAAGCTTAAAACAAGTTCACGAATCAAAGCTTAACATAATAATGAAACTTTGATAAAATATTAAAGTAAAGCACTTAACATGAAATCCTATTAAGGAGTTCTTATCCAAAATTATAAAATATTTAACCTTTTCATGAAAGGGTGTAATCAAGACAATGCCTAAGAAGGGAAAGAATGAAGAAAAGGGGTTGGGTACCTCATTATGTGTTCAACAAACACAATTACGTTTTAACTTAACCCTGATCTCATGCCTTGGGTCTTATGTAGCAAAACGTTAATTGAGTACTCTTAGTGAGAGTTCCTTTTATCTATTCGGAGAGTTATACGTTTGGGTTACGAGTAAAAGTTTCTACTACTAACTAGCTATAGTTTTCGAAAATATTGTTATACTTACGAAATAATTTAGGGCTGAAAAGTTGCCGATGGTATACTGGCATAATGGATGCCTCATTTATTTGTGGCAGGAAATTGCCTATACATAAGTATGGTAATAACAACAGACTACGATATGTATGGTCATATATAGTGCCTAAAAAAATATATATTTTTGCCTGCAGGGTGGGTAGTGTATCGTCTATACACCGTGCTGTTGTCTGAATAGCAATTAATGCCGGATCCAAGGTCTATCATGAAACGAAATAATTCTGCATTCTCTCCCAATCCGACGACTTGTTGTAGTGCCACAAACGCCGTACTTTCTCCTTGGCAGAAGACACGGCACGCGGCACTTTTATCTCGACCAATAAGTGGTCAGAAATCCCCAGAGAGACCTTTGGGACAATTGGTCTAAAGAAAAATAGGTTTAACTTACTAATAATATTTATTTGTTATGCGCAACCAGCGCGCCACGCGTTCCGTCTAAAATACAACTAACATTCACATTATTTTAAAACATTGTAGGAATGCAATAACATGAAAACACATTATTACAACGTAAACAATTCTAAAGCACAATAAAACACAATATTTCACTTTGAAACCCATAGTACGTGACTGGTTTCAAATTAAACATAGCTTTCAACACGAAGCTCATGAGAACAAATACGAAATAATAAAATCAAAACTTAAAGTTATACATTGTTGCTTTGGCAGGAAGTACTTGGAAATATTGTTATTATTATGCAACAACATGCAATAGCACTATAATTAGAGAAAATACTGAGATGTTTACATTAATAAAGCATGCATAATACATTTGCAGCTGTACCAAACAGTGAACTGTAATTTAAAATAAATAAATCCTTTTGCCGATATAGTGACTACCATTTGCTTGACACTACTTTTATGCACATGTTCGCGCGCTCCATAATTAATTCAGTCATATATTTAAGCCAGAAAGGTATTTTTATTGAATAGCTTTTTAACCCGTTTATGGGGTTTTAGGATATTAATCAAAACAAGCAAATAGTTCTTTCATTACTTTTATTCCTTATATCTATAATAAGTTTGAATATAACAAATTTTTGTTACCAAAAAATAGGGATATTTGCCCCGGGAGAACCCAGTCTGCCGAGTCCGTGAAGTTATTCAGTCGCATATTAGGATGTGCTTCTAAGTTGCCGATTCTATAAAATTAACGAGTTAATGACTTATCAATGAGAAAGATGAACATACCTTGCTAAAACTTAAGTGATACAAATTATATTATGTTTAATTTACATTTTGATATACGTCATGATTTATTATCCTTCATTGTAATCAATCATTCAATCAAATTGTCACGTCTTTTTCCCATGGGGATAGAGACAATAGAGCGCCAATTGCCACGAACCTGACACATCTCCTTGATTGTAATGAATAATGAAATAAAAGCAAATTAATGTGTGTAATTTTACTAAATGGCCAAATTTTGACAGCACCCCACCTGATGTGAGGCTGGAATACGGTCCCGGATCGGAGACTAGGCACACCACTATCTACCACTCTTTAAATATTGACGAATAGTGATTTTTAGACCTATTTAATCGGAGAAGATAAAAAATACGTAGTTTGTATGACCATAGTCTCTATATGAAGAGAATGGTGGGTGTGAAGGAAGAGAGAGATTTATGTCAGGATCGTGCATAGTGGCGTTTTGTTTTCACTGCCCATTCCTGTGGGAGTTAACGCGTGAAAATTGATGAAACTGATCAATGGCAAAAAATCAATTATTCCAATTACTTCATTTACTATGGGAATTAGGTCGCTTTATTGCATTTGCATTCAAATGAACACCTGCTAAATTGAAACTGGTTCCTGCTAACTTCTAACATTTGTTACAAAAGACTGAAATGTATTAATAAAAGAAAGTACATAAAGTATATTATTATTGTGACTCAACATAATATGTTATTATCTCGATTTTCATGGCAGTAAGCAAGGAGAGGTTCTAGAGTGCCAACCACTTCGGGGAAAGCATCCGAATTTATCGACCGAAGCGTCAATTGAACTACACGGTCCGGTGCGTCATTTCTTTTTTCGAACAATTGACAAGTGGAATGATTTGCCAGCCCATATGTCCGATATCTTCAGACTCCCCTCGCTTACTTTCAGTCAAGTAGAGGTTAAATGTCAAGTCACAATAGTAATAAAAAAGTAAAGCATTTATAATTGCATTATATGACCTATCACTCTTTTATTTTAGACACACAGAGGTATTTTGGTTGCCTCAGTCTTACACTCGTTCTTCCCATGTGCACATCGAAGAATTGATAAAGGAATATCAACTACATCTTCTTTCAAAAAACATCTATCGCGCAGTGTGCTATTCCTCATTTTTTTCCGCTATCGGGAGTAGTGTCAGGATCGTGGCAAGTGGCGCTCTATTATCTCTGCCTATTGCTGTGGGAAAAAGGCGTGACAAATTGAGTAATTGATTGATTCAGTCGTCTTCAATATGTCACCGTTAATATTAATATGATATATATTACAAAGAAAATTATTTTATGTTCATCGTACGTGAGAGGCTGATAACTTTCGACGTACATGCCTTGTGTTGTATATTTTTTATCACGCTCGAGGTTGCTGGGGATGTTTTCTTACACTATGTGAACAACGATGAAGGATCTACTTGAGTTTTGACCCAGTTTGGTTTATAGGTATACTTTTAGATATAACATATTATTTCATATATTATGGACTACTCTACTGTATGTAGATACTTTACTACCTATAAGAAATACATACCTATACAATGATATCGAACAAACCGTGTGATTTTAGGCTGGAGTGCGATCTATAAGGCGAACTAGATGCTGCCTTGGATAAATCTCTGCAGTCGCATTTGATATACTGGTTCGCCGAATTCGAATTCGGTCCGCGAACTTGAATGTTGCCGGAAAACTCATACTAACAAATTATTTTCAGTACATTTCATTCCATTTGTTTTCATTACATCCCATTCCATTCCATTCCATCCCATTCCATTCCAATCTATCCCATTCCATTTCATCCCAATCCAATCCATCCCATTTCATTTTATTACAAGTATAGAGACCGTAAAATTACCAAGTCTCGTTTTAAGATCATCTTGGGAGTGCCCGGTTCCAACTAGGCCGGCATAGTAATTATGTTATAGTTATGATTGTTGTTATAGTTTTTTTAACTGCAACAAACATCAGACGGGATGCCAAAATAAATAGAAAATCTTTATTAGTACCTAATAAATGCTTCTGCTACATTTTTGAATTTTATTCTACCTACACTTTAGTGCAATAATGTTTATTTTATTTTGTTCATTTTGTGAACAATATGTTTTACTTCGATGAACTCCAGTCTTGCGGAACAAAATCCCTAGAGCCATATTTCCCCTCTAATCGAATTCTCAAACGAAATGTAAATGTATGATACCGCATATTCTTTTACCATTACATTGGGCGAATCAGAAATTTCGTTTTATGTATCATTTACTTACACAAGTATTTTTGATTAATATGACGTCAATTGGTTAGCGCATTTGTTAGCACACCATTAAGTCCTAGATTCGATTCCCGGTCGTAGCAAAAATATGTTTTATAGCTTTAATTTGTAATATTTAATGATTAGATTGAATATTACAAATATTTGGTAATAATAAAAGAGACGGATAATTTATTCGGGTATTTGTCAAAGAGTGCCCAGGCATTGAGTAGGTATGGATCAATTGGTGCCCAGTCTACTGAACCAGGGTAGTATCACTTGGTACGACTGTAGTACGACTTGGTCGCGTTACGGGAACAGCTTTTAAGTTTAACTGTAGAATGGACGAGAAGAATGTATGTAGCTATCTTGTAAATTAAAAAAAAAATATCGTTGATGACAATTTTCATTATCATAATTAAAATAATTTCATAAAGGTTCGAAGTCTCTAAGTTTTAAAAGCATACAGAATAGAAAAACCTATATATTCATTTTAAACTTAAAATTATTTATGTATGTATATTACACATATTAAATACGTGTTACAATATTTCTGAACAAAATAACTTATTTATAACAATTTTCGCACTTAACTGTTTCCGGAATATTCGTAATGTGAAGGTAAACTTGAATAAGTTAAGAATATGTAAAGTTGCCTCCACAACTGCGTACAAGTTCACTCTCAGGGGAAATAATACGGCAAATAATCGCGCTCTGAAAATTATCTTCGCTTTCATGACAAAAGAAAAAAAAAGATTTTATGTGGCGCAAGAACAAAAAACATAATTTTTAGCTTATTACTATTATTTTAATTTCTATTTCATACAGATAAAATTCTAGAGACGGAATCAGATGGGAATCCTGAGGAGACTGGCACCATTTCCCCTTTGTATACCAAGGCTAATTAATACGTTGGCAGAAACAATTGCCAGCCTTTCTGTCTCCAGACTTCTCCGACAGCCGCTGGACAACTTGGACAGCTTGGCTGGATATGGATTGCAATATTAGACTTAATTATTTAACTGGCTCATATTATGTATAAATAACTATATTACATAATATACTTAATAAACTATAATTAGATTTTTTTATTTTTTATTGTGACTCGACATATGACAGCACCCCGCTTGATGTTAAGCCAAAGTGTGGTCCATGAATGAATGTCACTGCTACTACAATTCAATAACTGTGAGTAGCAATCACATCCACTATGCCGGCCTAGATGGAACCGGCAACTTACAAGCTGATCCCGAAACGTGACCAAATCACTTCACGGTCTTTATACTTGTAAGTGGTGGTACTACCCCGGATCGGCAGACTGGGTACCACTGCCTACCACTCTTTGATAACCAGACCCGAAGCAAATATCCATCTCTTTTTTTTATTAACAAATATTTGCAATATTTAATACTATTAAATATTACAAATAAAAGCTATGAAACAAATATTTGCTCCGACCGGGGATCGAACCCGGGACTTTACGCGCCGCAAACCAGTCGCTAAACCGTTCGTCCACGCCTGTCGTCAAGATTGTGTAACTCATAGTGATGACGACTGAGAAAGCTGCGAACTGAGACGTTTTTTTATGGTCGCCAGTTCTCTTGGACCTACCCTTGTTAACTAAGAGAAACTACACTGACACTTTTAGCATTACATATAAAACAAAAAACAACAAAAAAAGTGCTGATGCTCGAACACGAATTAGCCATACGGCATACAACATACGGCGCAAAGTTCAAAGGAGTTAATTAAGTTTATTTAATTATAAAATTATGACTTATACCATTTTCGAAGAACAATGTATGTGTACACGCACACATGTGTAAAATCACCTTAGGGGAGATTCAGATAACAATAAAGGCACTCCTGTGGCGCGACGCCAAGTTTACGTGATAAGATAATGACTATGTACTTGAAATCTTCTTGTAAATTTACCATTGAGTTACATACGTATGTTATAATCGATGTATTGTACATATTTATAGAAGAGGATTAGACTTAGCTGATCTGATAATCACATAAACTCATTAATGCTTTAGTAAGCGTTTCAAAGGAGTTCGTCTTTGATCGTATTGTACCTATGTAATATACTCGTAAGTGAATAAACTTATAAATTTCACGCCCTAATTTTAATGCAATGTAATTTAACAGTTACATTTGAATTTTATTGACCATCAAATCTATGTATATTTCTTTATTTATACAATTATTACTCTAATGGTTATAATTTTAATACATCGTCGTTTAACTCCCCAACAGGCCAAGGGAAGCATTGATTGAATTAACAGTGGAACAAATCGGTTTGGCGCGTCATTTAATTCTCAAGCCAGCGACAACTCGGATGCTTTACCCGACAATGAGTTCTCCACATCATAATATGGGTATATACCCATATTATAATTTTTTAAAACGTGAAAAATACATCTCACCGGCATAGTGATGACGACTGAAGCAAACATAAAGTAACTCCTCCTAAACGGCTGGATCGATTAGAATGAAATTTTGTGTGTATATTTCAATTTTGTGGGTTCATGGATGTTTTGAAAATACAATTGCTGTCGGTGTGTCACAAAATATGATTTGCTGAACAATTGTCCACATTACATTTTTAACGGTACTACTTATGTATCGCCTAGCTTTAGATAATAGAAAATTTATAAGATACTTCCTTCCTCCTTCCTTCCTTCATAAATGATGACATATTTAAATAGATTCGTTAGAAGTCAAAAATCAAATTGTCACGCCTTTTTCCTACATGGATAGGTAGAGACAATGGTGCGCCACTTACCACGATCCTTACACAATTATATATAATATATATTAAATAATTTTACTAATTAATTAATGAAAGGAACTGATAGAACTACAAATTGTATTTTTATCTTTATTATTAAAAATAAACATTAAATAACAAATGTAACAGCCGTAATAACTGGTTTTATTATAATGTAGTAAAGAATGTGGCAGCCGTGTGAACTGACTCGGTTTTTCAGTCGTCGGCACTCTTGGACCTACATCATATTACCACCAGACAGTCACATTTTTATTTTCATTGTGAAACGACAACTGTCTTCGACTTACCTGATAAAAATCAAAGAGCGCCAACAATTGAAAAAAAAAAAACGATTCTGTGTATGGTTTCTTCAGTCGCCGTCACTATCCCGGCTATAAACCATAAAATAACCTTGCAGGCGAAACATCTGTTGCTCAGCTGAGCTCAATTCAAATGGAAGTACTAGTAACTAGTACTAGTTTTGAAAGCACCAAAACTAGCGTAGGCATTTAGCTAGCAGAGTTAGATTGAAAGAAAGTTGTTAAAGTGACAATGAGAAAAGTCATTTTATCCCGGTTCCGGAACGTGGAGGGAATTTATCGAGATAAGAAAAGACTTGTTAAGAAGCCCAGAGAGACTATAACAAACTTATTAGTTTACATGGGCAATTTACTCTTTATTATAAAGTGTTTTTAACAACAGATATGGCGCAATGTTTAGCACAAGTATACAGACCGTGAAGTGACTTAATCTCGTTTTAAATAAGTTGTGAGTAGCTGGTTTCAATTATACTGGCATAGTGAATGCGACTGCTACTTAAAGTTATCCTCAAAGTTTAAATCGTTCAAGGTAAAAAAAAGGGTTTAGAACTATTTACTCGTAATGTCAATAAATTCATATTAATATTTCATTTTTATTCATTTACATAGTAACAGTAGTTATAAATTTATTTATTATTTATTATAAATTTACATTTCTATACTAAGCTACTAAAGTGCTTGTAACATAGGACAATCGAAGTACATAATTATATCAAAGATACATTGGTACCGGTGGGTGGTCTCAAACTCGTGCTCTCCGGTTTGTGTAACCATTGCACTGCCACTACACCACGGTCGCCTTATATAGTTATTAGTTAAGATGCTACTTACCATATTCATTGGTATTTCTACTAAACCTGCTTATACCATAAACACAGCATTTTTAAATATATATCCATAATAAATTTCAAAACCTCATTGTTAAGGTTCACCTTAACATTGTTATTCATGTTACTGCCCAATAGGTCATAAACGTTACGCGGAACGTTTCGCTTGCATTGTATTTTGCCTAACCGCATCATAGATTTTATAGGAACGTACTAACATTTATGGAGATAATATTATTATCTCCATAGTCCCAAAGATTATACTGATTATTATTATATTATACGTGTTTATTTAAAATTTCTATACTTAGCTACTAAAGTGTATCATAGAAACAGGACGACCGAAGTACAATATCAAAAACATAGGCGAAAGTTATTATTTAAAACATACGCGAATGAATTATATACTGACGATGATTGCAATCTTTTGAATTTAAATATTAATAATAGCAAATTTGAATAATAAAAAATAAACGATTTGGATTAAAAATATTTTATCAATCAATCACGTCACTTTTCATCGTCACAGGGGTAGGCAGAGACGACGGAGCGTCACTTTGCTCGATCCTAAAACAGTTCTGTTGTTTCCTTCACATTCACAATTATCCCTATTATATGTTATAATAAATTATAAATTAAATATAATATTATAATAATATATCTTTTTTAAATATAATATAAAATATAAAACCTAGTACGAGTCTGAGTATATTTAGGTATATTTTTATCCGTCACAATTTATTTCACAAATTAAATTCACTTATTACTTGCTTTCATGTTACAGAAAAGTTTAATTCTTTGTAATATGATAAAACTTCGAGGTACAAATAACACAATATTATAAACTTTATCCGTATTTAATTATTGTATTATACAGTTGTTTACAAGGAATATTCTTCATTTTCCTTAATTATCTGTCGTGAAAGTTAACAACGTAAAATATAAATTTACCTAATAATAATGATATTTACAAAATTCAGAGATAGCCGCAGATATTGGATAGAAGTAGGTAGTTAGGATCGGCGGCTGTAGGAGATGGCGTGACCAGTCCAGTAGCTTCGGATTCGGAGGTGTAGACGGACCGACTGAGCATGCAGGTGAAGATCCTCGTAGATATAGACACGTCGAAACGCGCTAGTGGAGATTCGTCGAAGTTGAATTCATCGATTTGTGTAGTTGCCGGAGAATTAGAACTTGCCGCAGCACTTGATCCCTGAGTGTCTTAATGGGTCCAGATGAAGTCTTAGATAGTGCCTTCATACCTACTTACAGCATTCAAATAGTTTAAGTAGATTTAAAAATATTAATGTTTTATATTTGAAAGCAAATTTTGTATTTCCAAATGCTGGTGCTGCGGCAAGTTTCAACTGTCCAGCAACTACACACATCGAGGAAACCAACGTGCTCCGATCCACCAGCATGTTTCGACGTGTCTTTACCTACGAGCACTATTGGAGCATCTTCACATTATATTATATTATATCCTAACACTAAGAAATGCATGAGGTTTTTGCGACGTGACTGTCATTTCGAGTTGCAACTCTAAAAAAGCTCAAAATCTAATGGCAAAGAGCCAAAGTATTTCTAAGAGATTTTCTGGCATAAAAGTAAGCATAGTGCATCTACGATAAAAGTACACTGTCAATATAGAGAATTGTTCTTGGCAATGTTTACGCTAGATATCACTAGCGACTGCATCCGCGAATAATTGTCCACGTTGCTTTATGTGAATTTAACACTAGTGCCATAATTTTAAAACACGTTCTGAAATCAGCTAAGTAGAAAAGTGTATTTACATATTAATAAGACATATGAATAAAACCATTAAATAAATTCTATTTTAATAACCAATTAGGAGAGAATACCGTAGAGCTTGCTCCATACAAGATCGGATCAATTGCGGATCTGAGCGATGCGATGGAGTTGTGCGATCAAGTGTCGATGCCTAATAATTAGATTGATTGAAAAAATAGATTACTAAATTATAATATTTAAATTTTAAAAGTACATTAACAGAAAACGTCAAAATTAAATCCTTTCTTATATTTATTTCTTATATTTTAAATGCATTATCTGCAACGAGAAATGGACACATTATGAGGGCACCCCAGAAAATAGATTTAAGAAAACTTTTTTATTTATTTTGATAGTATAACTTTATTTATTTTTTTCTTTTCGTTTCTTTTCTTTTCTTTTATTTTTATGAATAAAAAACTAATTGTTAATTTTGGCAAAAAAAAGATATTGCCTAAAAACCTATATATTTATAAAGAGAAACACGATTATAAAAATTTTCTCAATTCACAACAACTCTAAGTTTAGCTAACCTGTCACACTACATTCATTGGCTGTTAGGCGGTACTAAGTTCGCCGGGTCAGCTAGTAAATATTTATTTTTAATGAAATCTTTGATGTCTTACTTTTAAAAAAAAATTTACTTTACAGGGATATTATTTTATAAGCATTTGTTAACAAAGTTAAAATACCTCGGACTTTATTATTATAAAAATAGTGCAAATGTATGGACATAATAAATATGAACGCTCATCGTCGTCTACTAAGAATCAACACAATGTCACTTTTAACGCTAAAATTAAACCCTCCTTACTTTAAAAGATAGAATGGAAAGTAATTTGAAAACTTACCAAGTTTCGTAGACACAAGTTTTAATTGTACTGTTGTTCTTAAACACTGACTGAATGTTTGTCTTTATTGATTTTATAATATATAGTTCATATTGGATTATCTCATTATATTATTATGCGCATAATCGTAAAGCTTGTATGAAAACAATTGTGGATGTCAGGGAAGCGAGGGAGTTGTGTCAGGATCGAGACAAGTGGCGCTCCATTGTCTCTGCCTATATCTGTAGGAAAAGGTGTGACAATTTGATTGATTGATCGAAGTTATCAGAATTAGTCTGATGATTTTTTTTATTGTGAACCATATTACACTTCAGAGAAAACTACGTAAACGTGCACCTTAAATACATTTTAACTAATAACTAATATGATGTAATGAAACCACGAATTGAGGTACGTGTTTCCGGATTAATTTGTAATTGCAATAGTGGTTTATATTATATATATAATAATATTTATATTTATTCATATCATATAGATTAGATTCGGCTGTTTTTTGCAGACAATGATCTGACACTGCAGCTTATTATCAGATAAAGGACGGTTATACCCAATTAACCCATAATATAAAATAAATAAAAATTTGATAGTCATAATGTATAAATTTAAAGGCAAGTAATAAATTTTAAATCTCAATCAATCAATCAAATTGTCACGCCTTTGTCACGATAGGCAGAGACAACGGAACTTGCCACGGTCCTCACACAACTCCCTAGCTTCCTTCACATCCAAAATTCTCTACATACAAGTTCTATGGTTATGAACACTAGGCAACTCAGCTTTAAATTAAAATCAAATTTTAAATCAATCTTATATAAAATATGATTATATTTATACTGCTGATAATAATATACATTTTTTAATGTAACTCGACAACTAACCTCGACTTGCTAAAGGTAAAAAGTTTTTTTTAATTAGAAAGGAACGTTAACAAATAATATCAAAGGGTAAAATAACATATGTTTTCTTTTTAAGTGAAATGTTATATCATTATCCCAATGCGAATTTGTATGTCATATAAATGTCATCATCATTTGACCGATCTTCTGTTTGTATTTTCAATTCCTTTTCTCACCGAGCTTTCATCTCTAAGAATTAAACCGTCTGTGAAATTACACCCGTCCTGATCATGTCCTACCCATGAAGATGTAACAAAGAATTTTATACTAAAAAGAAACATCAACGTGTACAAACTTATACCTTCATCATTTATTTTCCTTTGTTCTCTTTGCCTTATGGATTGAATTGTAGGTACCTATAAGATATTGTTCACTTCTTAAGAATTCCCTTTGTCCTTCGAATGGGAAATATAAGCAAACTTTCATAATTTTATTGTTCTTTCAATATTGAAATGAATTTCTATAATTTAATATTCGTTCATTTGGCAGGTAGATTTTCTTTTGTTATAAAGCTCAATCGAGAATAAATAAAACTTAATGGTCGAATTATAATGAATGTTAAATAAAATTATTAAATACAAATAAGGAAACACTAAGTCAAGTTTAAAAGTCATACAAAATTTAATTATTTACTTTTCGAGGGAGTTAGTCGCCAGTGACACAGGTCTCAAGTTGTCCAGCATGCGGTTTGACAGAGGTATTTTCAGAGATTACGGGGGACTTTGAATTCGGCTGTTAGTGATATGATATAAAACGAATTTACTTTATCGCCTTTACTATTATATTTAAGGTTTAATAATGTCTCTATATTATGGGGTTATTTCTTGTTTCGTTTCCGGGAATGATTCAGATAGGAATGAAAAATTCAACAGTACCTTTTTAAATCGTACCCACACGAGTACACATTAGTCGCTACGAGTACATATTAAAAATGATTTACGAGTGAAAATATAATGTAAAACGGCAGTCACACGTACCACAAAGATAATACGGTGGCGTAGACAAATGTGCGTCGCATGGACTTGACGCGATCCTACAAAAGTAAATAAAGACTCGTAGGCCCGCGCCTTCTTATGTAGATCGTAGCACGTGAATAAATAATGGTACGTTCAGGTTTATAGCATTAACCAGCTTGGTATATTAAATATAAACATCATGCGGAATCTGCAAAGTCTGTGAAAAGCTTTACAGATTGTTCTATACTTTGTCATACAGCTACAGACAAAAATCAAAATAAATTGAGAAAATTTTGACGATAGTTATTAAAACCTCACGCGTAATATATAATGAATATTGGTATAAGCACATTTGACCGGTATAGTGGCGGCGACTGGGGCAGCCGTGAAGACTCAATTTTTGCAGTCGTCGGCACTCTTGAATCTCTTCTTGCTTACCCATCAGGCGGGTGGAGCTCAGATGTCGAGTCACAATAAAAAAATATGTATGGCAGAAGACGTCCATTGAACATGGGCCTTCCCCTTAGAACGTATCCACCGTAGTTGTATCCACCGGTTATTCATGACTTTTATTATGTCGTCTGTCCACCTAGTGGGAGGCCTACCTACGCTATGTCATCCGGTTGGTGGTGTCCACTCAAGAACCTTTCTTCACTATTGGTTGTCGGTTTTTCGAGCAATTGCAACCTATTGTCTCTTTAGCTTGCAAATCCTACGAGCTATGGATCTATCCTACGATGGAGCTATCCTACGAGTAACCTTGGTTCTTTATCGAACATCCTCGTTGTGGATTCTAGAAGTAATGTTCTGCCCGTATGATTTGTATGTGGGTGAAGACACCTACATACTCGTAAAAAATAATGATGCGCTTCAAATTTATATTTTATAATAAGAAACAACAAGCATAAGTCATTAGTTTCCGTTTTAAACATAGCATATAAGGATCACTTATAAATAATAAGAGCAAATGCGACCTTTAAGATTATATTTTACGCCAATTGGAAATAATTCCTACTCATTTTTCTTTATTTACACGTGTTTCTTTGATATATGTTGTAAGAGATAAAACCTCAAGGATTAAGGATTGGTCGACTTATTTCTTATACATCTTTGTCCAACAAAGGAGCCATATAAAAATACACAGCTTTGCAAATAATACGCTTGTTTGTGGGCGGCAGGTTTGAATGTGATCTCACGTACTAAAGTTGGTGAGTTGAGATCACATCATAGCTCGATACCTTAATATAAACATGTACTCTTATTATATCATTTATACTTTTCTTACATAGAATTTACCGTAGTCCCTGTAATATTGTTATCTTGAAAACAAAATAAACTTAAATCGTTTATTTTAGAAAATCCTATTTTTCTTCTCTAAAGAAATATACTTATATCTTATTTCTGGATAAAACACTGACATTTTACAGAAAGTATTTGCCTCTTTTTTAAAAACAAATATTTGTTATTTTCAATTTACTATTGAAAGCTTTGAAACAAAACTTTGCTCCGACCGAGAATCGAACCCAGGCCTTCATGTGTAACGGACTGGTGTGCTAACGAATGCGCCACGCCTGCCGTTATTTAACTAAAACGCGCGTCAGTAATAATGCTAAAACGAATATATTTTAATTATTGATTTTGTAAATCTAGCTTTAGCTTATTTACATACATACATACTTTATATATAAAATCTTTATTTAAATAAAAATTGTGTAACATTTTAAATTCCAACATTCTACAGATTAAAGAAGATTGATTTAATTAAGCTTTTCCGTTGAAATGTTTTGTCGCAGTGTTTTAATTGAAAATAATTTCGTTTCTTTTTCATCGAGTATTTTTTATTTATATTTAATTAATACAAATGCTCAGTGTTCGTACTCTTTGGCTTTAAGAGACACGGGTTCAATCCCGGTTGCACCTAATGTTATGCAAGTATGAATTTTTAATTTTGATTACCAATACCTACTATAATTTACATATTAAAAACACGAACATAAATGATAAACACAAATTAAAATTAATTACAAAGAGTAAATACTTTAGAAAGTATATTTTCAAAGGAGTACTTAATTTGATTAAAATTTAATCTTTTCAGTTTATTATTACATAGTTAATATGCAAAGTATCCTAATAAGTCGTAAAACAGGGAAACAAGCTTAATGTCAACATAATTTTCCAACTAACCCTTGAAAGAATGAGGTTAAAAATATTTCATTTTCTTGTATTATTTTTAAAACTACGAAGAAGAACGTAATTAAGAAGCCTCCTACCATTTTCGTTCAACTACACTTCCACTTTGATTTGTAAATACATGTGTTATTTTATTTGACGATAAAATAACACATGTATTTGCTACTGGATGTGATTGCTACTCACAGTTATAGTTGCAGTGACATTCATTAAAGGACCACTTTCGGCTTAACATCAATCGGGGTGCTGTCATATGTAGAGTCACAATAAAAAAAATAAAAAAATTGACATATGACCGCTTGATGTTAAGCTGGAGTGCGGTTAATGAATGGAGGTGACTTCTAGTAGAATTCAAGTCCTACATTTTTATACAAGTATTTTACAAACAATATAGGTCAATCTTCATGTAACCATCACGGACGCTACACACTGTAAACCCTTCTTGATTAAAATCTTATCCTTTAAGAAATTGTACGATTGAAATGGGTCCATCTCCGTTAAAGAATTTAGAAAATCTATTATATTTATTTAATTAAAATCCAAAGCCTTTCCCTTTGGATATTTTCTTCCTATCTAAAATCTCCCTTGTGACCAGATTGTCACTAAGACCATCCTACCTAATAAAATGATTTTTATTCGGACAAAGGAATCTGTACAGAAATTCCAAATCTACCTTAGAGATACCTTGTTTTATCTAGAGGAACGTGTCTGCCGTGTAGTCAGACTACCGTGCCGTGTGGCCAGAAATTTTACCAGTCTATATCTATCAACCTTTTTATCTATTATATTTTAATTAATGGACAATTTCTAATACACAACTTATCATTTTAAAATGGACTCCGTATTTCGTAAAACTTTTCAATATTATTACGAACATGGTTTTTTTGTTGGTGCAAAACTTTATAAAGTATGTCTAGATTTGCATTGCTAATATAAAATTGATCGATTTTAGCAAAGTTATGCGAAAAGTGAGGTTTTTTTTTAGTTTCTACTTAAAATTTGTAGAGGAATTTATTCAAATTTCACATCAAACTTCGTAACGGATGAGCAATTAGAGAGAATTTTGTTCTATTTCAGATCATTGTGACTTAAATTACATTAAAATATGTAGTAAAAATAAAAAAAATTAAGTCGCTTTGTTAAACATGTTATATTTAAAACCCCTGGCAAAATATTCATAAAATAATCATTTTTTTAAACTTCATACCTACTCGTATTTTATATTTATATTATACTCCGTTTAGTTTATATTAATTTATCATGAAATCTTTTTTATTAGGATCGTCTATACGCGTGATAAATCAGACAGCACCGGTTCAATATCTAAAAATATTGTAGAGAATTTATGGGAGTGCTCGAGTTTCTTACAAATGAAGGGCTATAACTATCACTGAACTGGTTCCCTGACTCTACAGTATAGAGTAACTAAATATATTGTCTGAAGTGTAATATGGTCCACAATATAAAAAAAACATCTGACTAATTCTGAAAACTTCGATCAATCAATCAAATTGTCACACCTTTTCCTACAGATATAGGCAGAGACAATGGAGCGCCACTTGTCACGATCCTGACAACTCCCTCGCTTCCCTGACATCCACAATTGTTTTCATGCAAGCCTTTATGATTATGCGCATAAAAATATAATATATTACCAAAATACTGTGGTAAAATCTATGAAATTTAAATATATTAAATAACAAAATAACTACTAAATTCAATAATTACAACAGAACAAATATTTATTGAAATATCTATATTATAATATTTTACTTCTATATGCAAAAACTAAAATAACATTTAAAGCACTAATGAGGAATTGAAAATTAGGGCACTTCATAATCAATTATGCCATATCTCGTAATAGCTTGGACAAAGTTAGAAAAACATATGAATTTCGCAAGAGCTGTCATATCAATTTAAATTAGTGTCGACCTTCGAACTGGCTCCAGGTAGCCAACGTTTAAAATTCAAGGTCTTGTGCTAATACAACACAATACAATTTTTAATCACCTAATTGCAATTGTAATAATTTTTTAAAGTAGCACATTGAATTATATCATTAGTGACCATAACCATAAAGTTTGTTTAAGCATAAATTGTGGATGTGAGGGAAACGATAAACATATCATGGAAAGTTTGGCCGGCACAGTGGCGGCGATTGAGGCAACCGTAAACTGAAACGATTTATTCAATGTCGACGCTCTTGGACCTCCCTTTGCTTACCATTAGACAAGTTGAGGTGAAATGTCGAGTCACAATGAAATGTTTATAATCTATAGTGATCTATTTTTATGGTGTCACAATAAAAAAATATAAAAAAAACTCGTGAGAACTAAGACATAACAAAATTTAATAAAAATAAATAAATTTCAATCTGATATAAAGCTTGTTTGAAGAGAATTGTGTATGTGAGGTAAACGAGGGAGTTGTGTCAGGATCGTGGCAAGTGGCGCTCCATTGTCTCTGCCTATTTGTGATCTATGAAAAAGGCGTGACAATATGATTGAGTGATCGGTTAAGCTAGCGTTTCGGGATGAACTTAAATGTTGGGAATTTCAACTCGGCCGGCATAGTGGATTTACCCTCCGCTTGTAGTAAAAGTAGCTTCAACATCAGTTACTGCCCTAAAAAAAGACATTTTCAAAGTAAGAGTGACTGTGATTTTAAAATATTCATAGTTGTCTGGTATTTTAAAGTTTTAGGTCAACTGTGAGATTTTCCATTTGTGTAAAAGTCTAAAATCACGTTGATGCAATTAGCTCTAATAGAATATTAATTTATATCGTGTCTAGATACGATCTAAAATCAGAGTTTAACCTTAATCCAAATATATATAATGAATTAGAAACCTCACGGCGAGGCATTAGGTTGTCTGTTTTTTTTATTGTGGTTCGAAGTATGACAGCGTCCTTCTTGATGTTAAGTTGGAGTGCGCTAACCGTGCTCCTACTACAGTTAAATAACTATAAGTAGCAGTCACATCCACTATACCGGCCTAGTTGGAAGTTAATCTCGATAGGCGACTAAGTCACTTCACGGTCTGTAAGTCTGTAAGTGGTGGTACCATAGCATCGGCAGACTGGGCACCACTGCACAAGCAGACCCGAAGCAAATTTCCGCTTTATTAAAATTTATTTTAATTAAATCAAAGTTAATCTAAATCTAATCCAATGCAATCTAATCTATTAAAATCCAATCCAATCTAATTTATTCTAATTTTCACGGTCTTTTCTCACGAAGATAGGCATTTTATTTTTATTGACAAATGAAAAATGAAAAATGATGTGCTAACCAATGCGCCTGTCGTCAATTTTTTATTCGTTTTACTTATAATTTTATACTAGCTACTAAACTTGGGACCAAATTATATACTCAAACTGATATTACAGATACAAAACTACTTAAATGATAGAGTAAAATTATTTGAAGTAATCTTTGATTTTTCCCTCGTAGCAATTCATGTAAAAATAACACTGATGTTTAATTTTATTACTTTAACAAAACTACTTTAGTTGTATAAACGAGTCACCAAAAAAAATCTTTTGCATATGTAAACGAAACAAGTGTCTAACAAATGAAAACACAAACCGGAAGAACAGATGGTGGTAATGATCGTCCATGGTTGAGATTGTACGGTTAAAGAAAAGGCGGAAATGAGTGTCCCGGCACGGCGGCCTCGCTACGTATTGCTTTGTTACAACAACTTTTTGTCATATCTACACATATGTGTATGAAATTACTTATAAAAACTTTTCCCTTTTTCTAACAAAAAAATCTACTTTTTTACTTCAGCGAAGCCTTAAGTAGCCAACTAATAGGTACTTGCCGCTACGGAAAAACGGTCGCTGCAAACTAAATACAATGAGACAATATTGCAGTTGGAAATAATTTGAATAAGAAAACTGCTACCAACGAGCCTGAGTACCAATTAAACGAGAAAATTGCCTAAAATGCATATTGTTATTCTTTCTTTCAAAGCGAGGGTACTGGGATAAGATGTCCGTTAAATAAACTAGTTGCAATCTTATCTCCCAGTTGAAATTGTCTAGAGCTTTAAGTATTTTCCCTCTCTTGTTTGAAATAAAAACAATCTTTTACTTACTCAACTCGGACCTTATAATAGAGAAAACAGTATAGATTTTTTGCAGTATTGTATGTAGTATTTTTTTCTTCTTAGGAATCAATACTCATAAAAACTAGACAACCAAAGTATATACCAAAGATACATTAATTGGTACAGGAAAGTGGTTTTAAACCGTGATTTTGGTGACCAAAACTACCACTAATTTCTTGTCTTACAATAGAATTTAAAAGAAAAAAAACAAAGGAATAGGTAGAATTTTAAATTTAGAAGTAATAATATCGGTCTGGATGTCAATATAATATGGAGATGCAGCGACGGGGAAGAAGCAATCATCTCTGCGATATCGATATCTCCATATAGACATAGATCATTCTGGAATTTGAAATATTATTTTTTAATATTAAATAAGTAAGTACCAAGAAATTTGTGAAGGCGAATGGGATATGCAATTTATTTTTATATTCACACATTTTGTATTTATATTTTCGGTTCTGTACGGCCGGCGCTCCTTTTCATAACGCAATGCCCGGACCATGTATAAAGAGAATAAGTTTTTGGACAAGGATAAGTCCTCCATAAGTGAAGGAAGCAATAGTGTTGTGTCAGGATAGCGAAAAGTGGCGCTTTGTTGTCTCTGTAGTCATGACAATTTAATATAATTAATCTAAAAGATTAAACTTAGAGTGATGACAAAAATGTTTACACTTTACGATAATTAATTAGTGAATTTTCCTAAGATTTAGTGCGCTATTAGTGATGATTTACAAGTCGGACGGAATTCCGACAAAAAGTAATAAATGCTTTTAACGAGTGTTGGTTGCCGACAACATCTCCATAGATCAGTCTTGACCTTCAAACTTCACATTGTTTTCTTTTATTCCCTCCGGAAAATGAAACTGTAGCACTCCAACTGTATAGGTAAACATCTTTACGTAACCAGTTTATTGTTAATGTCTATGAACTCAATTACAATTTAAAAGATAATTACAATTTAAAAAGATGACAATATCAGGACTAGGGTTGTCACTACTGCTCATCAATGCTTTACTTATGAGCATGACATGTCTAATCTTATTGAATTATTATTCAAAGTTTTTATGATATTTAGTTGCTTGTTCCAAATAGCCCGGCATAGTTAATGCAAGCGCTATTAACAGTTATTTCTCTGCCACTGTTTTTCATGCTGTCGAATTACCACCCTTACGGAATTACGGCGTTCTGCCACTATTTTTCTATAAACGTGCACGTTTTAACAAGAAAATTACACTTGATTGGATCAGGTTAGGATCTACCCGCCGTAGAGATTTTATGCCCCTGTTTTTTCTAGTAAGTAAATAATAAAAAATAAATAATGGATACTGTGACTTACCGTTGCTTCCAGACGATTAGGATTAACTTTTCTTCTTTGAATCTATCTATCTGGAATCTATCTATCTGGAAAATGTTAAAAAGGAATAAATCACGACTACACTTTTTACTACACGGCAAAAAGTTAGGATTACCTGACTCGACATATCCTAGACTAGACCTAAATATTATACCTAAATATTGTATTAAAAAAAATACATTTTTCATGTTCATCACACTTAGATTTATTGTAATGTGTGTGGAAACTGGAGTTGAGATAACTCTTGTTAAAATATATAAGTTGAGTCACGTATTTATTTCTTTAGGAAACACACTACTATTAAAACTATCCATATTTCCTTTTTGTTATTACTACAGAGGGAGAGACGTAAACGTCTTCCAAAGAAAACCAATTTGTGACGTTTGTGACAGAGTACATCAATGATTGTATGAGGGATCAAAGTTTAAGCGTAAGCTCTAAACTTTTTTCACTCACAAGCGACATAAAATGTTCCAAAGTTCTGATATTTGATTCTTGATAAAACAATGATGATAAGAATACATTATATAATGAAAACAAAACAAAAATTGTGTTGTCATCAACAATTGTCACGACTCAATTCCATGACAATCAGTTGTATCTGCTGATACTTATTAGAATAAAAGTTTAACATCTAATTAACAATAATTACAAAGTCCAATCAAATTAAAGGGCTTATTTATTGCTAGCTGTTTCCAGCTGTTTTACCCACTTATTCACCCTCATTCAAATTCATTCAATAAATTATATGATTAAAAAATATTTTTTGGTATAGATCCATTAAGCCGTTGTGACGTCATTGAGTAACAAACATCCATCCATCCAAAATTTCGCATTTATAATATTAGTACAGATTAAAATAAATCAGACATAAATTCGATCACTATTTTTAAAACGCAAATTTTATTAAAACAGGAATAGGGTCCTAGCGCGAGTTTTTTTTATCTTGTATTGAAAAAGTTTGAATTACTGTTGCGTTGAAGTGATGAAAGGTTTATAGAGTAAAACAAGAACTCTATAAACCTTAACTCTTAACACCAAAGTCAATAATAATAAGTTAATCTCAGTGAATGTGATATACACGGTGATGTGGCAAAGGTGACAAGGCAAAGGTCGCTTAATAAATAGGCTTTATTATTTGTGCACTTTATGCCGTTAGAGTTGACGAAAGCGAAATCAATTTCATTATTATTTCATTATTTACGTGAGAACGATAAACCAACCATAGCTTTAAGAATATAAAACAAATGTAAAATTTAAAGTCTTTTGCATATCAAAATATTTATTTGATAATATATAAAAGTTTTAAAGAAAAGATTGCATTAATGGACATTTTATTAAAATTATAAAATGTTAATATGTAATTATACAACCTAAGTAGTTTTTAAATTGCTACAATTAGTACAACAATCAAAGCGAAGGTTCGAAGGATTGCAGCTACAAGAGACCACAATTTTTGTCGGTTTTAAACCACCAAAACAAGTGCAATGCTAAGATCTCTTGTATCGTAAGCTTTCGTGCAAAACATTTCGTGAATGTTAAGGGGGTTCTAAGGGGTCTAAGAGTGGACTATAAAATCGACCTAGTTTACGACTGTTTCATTCGTCGTCACTATGCCGGAAAGATTAAATTATCTATACGAGTGAATGCTATTTTAAAGTTCTTAATACGATCTTATAAATTTTATTATTGATCTTAATTATAACGTCTGCCACAAAATTTACATTAAAATTTAATTAAAATTAATTAGGAGCATCATTGTAAGTTGGGGCTGAAGCAACAAGTTTTGAGTCCAGTTCAGCTAACTTAACAACAGCTAACTACCGTTGATTAACTTTGCAACTTTTTTTTTTGGTAATTGACAGCGGTACGCCCTATGCCAATCCGGGGTAGTACTACTACTTACGAGTATACCGTGAAGTTACTTAATTGCGTTTCAAGCAAATACATGCAGTTAATACTTAAGTGAAGGTGCCTACTGATACAGATAACAGTAGCCTCTTATAAACTTACGAACTCGTGAACGCAAAGTCGACCCCGAACTGCTCTTCTTTTCATATTTTGACTTCTAAAATATATATATTTATTTCAATATTTAAGTTACATTTATATGATGCCGTTATTATAATTCATTTACTCGTCAAAAGATTTTTTTATAATTAAAGAAAAAAATCAGAACCGTTACATGTAGATAGGTCAAGTACTCTTGGGGTATTACTTAAGGGTTTATTCAAGTACAAGGAAAAAGCTTTTCTTTTACCTAATTATGTTCGACATTACGATTTCAATGGGTTTTTTTTCATTTTATTTTTTATTGTGGCTCGACGCCCCTCTTTATGTTAAGTTGGAGTGCGGTCTATAAATGGAGAAGTCTGCTATTAATATAACTATGTATATTATCATCATCAGCCAGGAGGCATCCCCTGCTGAATACAGACCTACCCCTTAAAATACCATTTTGAACGACAAGATGCCAGTTGCATTCACTAATTTTCAATTTTCGTAATTTTCACAATGTTGTCAGTCCACCTAGTGGGAGGCCTACCTATGCTGTGTCTGCTAATTCGTGGCTTCTACTCTAGAACATACAATATAAAAGTAATTTCTAATAAAAAGAGAAGCGAATATTTACTCCGGGTCTGGTTGTTTAAGACTGGTGCCTGTGCAGTGGTGCCTAGTCTGCCAATCCGTCTGCGAGTAGGACTTACAAGTGTACAGGCAGTAAAGTGACCTAGGTCTTGAATTAAACAAATTTTATGCGGCTTACTATCGCGGTTATTTTGGTTTCGATTTTACAATTAATTTTTTATTATTCCCACGTTTCGAGAGCTTTGCAGCCATCGTGGTCACGGAGAGACTGAGGTGTTGGTCGTCCTATTGGTTAATGCTGTTATTGTTTCCAAAATTACCCCGCTTGATGTTTTGATTTTGTTTTTTTTTCTGTTCCCGGTTTATTTCAAATTTTGGCAAAAATAACTGTCGGTGCCACACTGGTTGGCCAGGTGTTTAATTAATGTTCGCGCAAAATTTAAGAAAATACTATGACCTAGTTCTGTTTCGAGATCATTGGTTCTGCCTAGCGCTGTGGGAAAAAGGCGTGACAATCATAACCTATCTCGGCAATCCTATAACCTATCTCGAGCCTTGCGACAAGGCGGGAAAGCCGACATAGTGACTGACCGTGGATAAAGCAGCCGTAATTTGTGTCGTTTTTGTTTTCAGTTTATCTAATTATTTTTTCTTAAAATCCGACCTTGACCTGACTGATAGTAATCATGATGGAGGTCTAAGAGTGCCGACGACTGAAAAAACCGAGTCAGCTCAAGGCTACCACATTCGCCTATGCCGGCCAAATAATCTGCGACGCTCTTGGACTTTCACAATCAGGCAAGTTGGAATCAGATGTCGAGTCTCAAGAAAAAACTATATAAATTTGACAAATGTAGTTTGAATTATGATAGTGTATGAAAACACCTCAAACCACACAAAAACGGCACAAAGGTCACCCGGGACCTTTTACCGCACGGTTATCCTTTGATACACTTTTTCATATTACAGTGGATGTTTTATGTAAGAATGTACAAGCTTTAATTATGTTTACTTTGTCCTCTTTTTATTTTTAATGAGTTGACCTTCCTTATACCTAGATTAATGTTAACTAACCTTCATTGTTAGTTGTTATTGTTGCCTAATTTTTTGTTACCAACATTATTTATTGTGAAAATACATGTAGTGACAAGGATTGACAAAATATTGCTTCGATGCTTTGGGCACATGGAAAGAATTAGTGAAGAAAAATTGACGAAAATAATTTATAAATCTCATGTGAATGGATACGTTAAACGAGACAGGCCCAGGATGTTTGCCAAACAAATCGGAGACATCCTCAAGAAAGCTAGGTTGTCTAGTGCCCATAACCATAGAGCTTGTATGAAGAGACTTGTGAATGTAAAGGAAGTGAGGGAATTGTGTCAGGATCGTGGCAAGTGGCGCTCCATTGTCTCTTCCTATCCCTGTGGGAAAACGGCGTGACAGTTTGATTGATTTATTTGATTGATTCTACATAATTATGTCTGCACTCCGCTTGATGGTAACATCTTAACATCGAGTGCGGTCAATGAATGGAGGTAACTGCTACTATAGTTAATAGAAACTGCAATTAGCAGTCACATTCACTATGCCAGTCTTGTTGAAACTGGGAACTTACAAGTTTATCCTGAAACGCGACTAAGTCACTTCACGGACTTACTTGTACAATCTTTTGCGACGGATAATAGACTGAAATTTCAACCGGTGTAGACTGGTGACGTACATATTTATTTGCTTCGTTAGTTATATATAAGCGGGGTCGTGCATAGCTTAACGAAGGACTTTAGTTAAATAATAACACCACGAAGTTTAGGTCGATTCTGATTTAATTCTTATTGACAAGGGTTTTTATAACGGTGTCGAACAGTTACAAAAAACATGGAAGTCAAACTCTCACGATTCCAGCGTTAATAGATTATTCTGAAATTGATTATTTTTAGTGATCAACGTATTTTATTATTACCAAAAGGGTCTGGAGACTGAGGGCAAAGTTCACATTATATTTCTAGCGATGGTATACTTTCGTATGTCTGTTGGGCTGACATAACTCGTTTGAAAACTTTAATACGGCTAAGCTATGGTGGAACTATGCAGAGCGTAGTTACCGTAGTTATTTAATAAGTAGTAGAGATATAATAAAAGTGTGTTTTAAAAGTGGTAGGCAGTGATACCATGCCATCCGGGGTAGTACCACACTTACAAGTACACAGACCGTGGAGTGACTCAGTCGCGTTTCGAAATCAGCTTGTAAGTTATTTGTTCCAACTAGGCCAGCCTGGTTCCAGCCGGCGTAGTGGATGTGCCTGCTACTTACAGTTATTTGTTTACTTTCATTCGCACCGCACTACAGCTTAACATCAGGCAGGGTGCTGTCAAATGCCGAATCACAATAATTAAATAAAGCGACTACTACTTGCATTTGTTTAACTGTAGTAGCGATCACTTCCATTCATGTACTTCCATTCAAGCTTAACAACAAAGAGCCGCAATTTAGTCTGCTTTTCTTGTTTTAATTGTCTACAATTTTTCGCAGCCATTATTGTTACACGACATCTGACCTCGACCCGCCTGATGATAAGCAAGAGAAGGTCTAAGAGTGACGACGCCTAAAATACCGAGCCAGTTCATGGCTGCCCCACACGCCGTCACTATGCAGCATTTGATTTTATTGGCGGTGCGCGCATATTCAAACCATATTTGCGCGCGCGCCATAGGTTTAAAAAAGCCCTGATTATTTTTTCCTTTACAGCGAACCGTTGCAAAGGATCCTAATTATTTTATATTAAAATACCTGCGTAACTCAATGACAATGGGCTTCGTTGGACAGTTCAACTCCATTAATGATCTTTAAAATTGAAAAATTGCGATCGTCAAAACACTAAAAATCGATGTTCTTTTTCATTAACAGTTCGAGCTCATTGAAACTCGTCTGAATGAATAAAAGTTGTTTTTAACACTAACAGCGACCGTTTAACTTTTTGACAAATGGAAATTGTTGAAATTGTCTTCTAATCTAATATGGTCATATTCATTACTTTTAATATGCAAAGTCTGACATAAATATACCACGAAATAATACGGATGTTAAAATGTATTAAGTTCTTTATTTTCAGTAGATAATATTCAGCAATACAAGTGCAAGTGCAGCAATATTAATAGAAATGAATTTCATTGTTATCACCATTAAAGTTGTGTGGTCGGCCCCCTGGCTTAGAGGGCAGTAGTTAATATCTTTAACAAATTATAACAAAAACTATTTATGTTCAGCTAAATTATTGTGACATTTACACTTTCTTTTGTTTATTATGCAGTAATAAAATTCCGTACATGATGATAATAAAGCAATTCTCGGCATTAAATTTAATAATACTGAAAATTAAATAATTTCATTCAAACCCAATCCAGTTTTCAATTCGAACACGTCGAGAGCATGCATCAGGAACAATGGTTTATTAGATTTGGTCAGAAACTCGAGCGTAACTCGATGTCCTCTGATTAGAAAGCCTTGGTCTTGGAATCCCGTCTGAGTAACTTCGATGGAGTACGCAAAATGACATACCACCACAACGTAAGGAAAGTTTTGTCGGCTGCAAGCCATTAAGCCTGTGAAGCATATGATTTAAGTTTAAGATCTAATAAATGGACTTTACTCGTAAAACTTTATAATAGACTAGCCGTTGACCCATGTCATTGTACTAGGAAATTATGATGAATATGTTAGTTTTATTTAAATAAATTTGGCAGTTATATCTGAGCGCTTATACGAGTATACTTTAAAAATATATTTCAAAAAGGACTCTGGTAAATTGGCGACAACTGATGCAACCATAATCTGAATCGGTTCATTAATTAAGACCTTTGTTTACGATTGGGCCTACCCAATAAATAAACACGCATAATTCGAATAGTCATAACAACTCTTCCAAGTAACAAATTATTATTCTTTTGTTTTTTCAATTATTGACACCTTTGGAATGCTTCTATGGTTTGAAAGTAGATTGACGAAAATAATTTATAAATCTGATGTGGATGAAGGCAGACCTAAGCCCTCCTTTCCAGATTCTGTTTTCTGACCAAATCAGAGCCATCCTCAAGAAAGCCTAGTACCCTTAACCGTGGAGCTTGTATGAAGAGTATTGTGGCCATGAGGGAAGCGAGAGAGTTATGTCAGGATCGTGGCAAGTCACATTCCATTGTCTCTGCCTATCTGTGTGGAAAAGGCGTGACAATTTGTGAGTCGTATTATTGACACAATACGACTCACAAAGAAAAAGTACAGAGGAAAGTACAACCCGCTTTAGTAACCCCTTTTGTGACCCTATCAGCCAACAAAGTTATCCGCGGTTACTAATTTCAATTTCGAAGTAAGTTTAACCTGTTTATATTGAAGTTTGTATTGCATTACAGAAGGAGTCAATCTATCATCGTTAGGTTTTGTAACTTTATCCCTAAATCAACAAACAATATTGTTAAATTTAATAAAATTTGTTTATAAAGTATTATATATAATCATAGGAAATTTTGATTTTTTGATATTTATAAACCATGTTATTAAACCATGATATTATTAAACAATGTTTATAAATATTTTTGAATTATTTTTTGGCATATTCTAATGCTGTAAAAATTTGTAAAGACACTTAGTAGAAAACTTAACAAGTACACTTGAACTTTTTTTGTATTATTAATTAAAACATAGGTAGATTTGAAGATTATACAGTCTATAGCTTAGCAATATATTTTTGTAAACATAATTAAAAAAAAACGTTAGTATAAAATAATTTGTAACATTGTTAAAAATGCATTAGAGAAATAAAAATATGGCTACAATTTAAATTATAAATTCGTTTACATATACATTTTTTCCTTACAAATAAAAATCTTTTGAGAGAAATCCGTTCATAAGACCGCAATATTAAACGGTGATTACATTTTTAACAGGCCTCAAGATGCTTTTGAACTGCTTGCCTTTGATTAAGCAAGACCTCACGAGTATTTCAATATTACCTGTAAAGGGTTTGCTTATGTACCTGATTAATGCCTAATAATATTTTATTTTTCGTATTATACAACCAAATTAATAATACTGCTGATAACAGGCGTGGCGCATTGGTTGCACGCCAGTCTGTAACCCGTAAAATCCCGGGATCGATTCCCGGAGAGAACAATTCGTAGCTTTTATTCGAAATATTTAAAAATAAAAATTGAATATATTTTTTGTTAAATAAAGGCCGATAATACGAGCCGAGACGGTAGGCAGTCGAGACCAGTCTTTACTATTTACAAGTGTACAGACCATGAAGTGACTTAGTCGCGTTTGGAGATCAGATTAAAGGTTTTCGGTTTAATCAGGCCAATATGGATGTGACTGCTGCTTGCAGTTGTTTAATTTAACTAGCAGTAGCCTCTATTATAGAATTCTTAACATCAGGCGGGGTGCAGTCATATGTTGACCCAAAATAAATTAAATAACTATTAATTTCGACGTTTTACATAGGTACAAGTGGTTTACAAAGGAATCATACTCAACAAGGGCTCATCCCCTCTTCTCGTTTCTGATACGAACATTGGCGTCACATGATATTTGATATTCATATCTAGAGGCGTCATAAATAAAATTCATATATAAAAATTGTCGGAGTTAGCAACACAGCATCTAGAATCTAAATGGATTACACTTATATCAGGCGGTATCCTACCAACATAAAAAATCACTTGTACCTAAGCATAAATAGACACTAAAAAAGATAGTTCAATAAACGCTAACATGAACAAGCTCAGAATAGCTACCTTGTATGTGATAAGTGTCGTGAATGTATTATAACATTAAATTTTATGCTAACGTTTTGCTATAAAACCGGAAACGATCGTTGAATCTTTAGGTTAAAACTCATCGTTGTTCAAATATTTGCATGTTTGGTGGTTAGCATGGGTATTTATAAATCTAAATAAAAGTGTTTTAAATATAACTTCAGCTGCTTTTGCTGTGCCCGCGGTATCACCCGCGTAAAATTAAGTTTATAACACAGTCATAAAAAGAAGGAGGTTCTCAATTTGACTGTATATCCTTTTTTTTGTATTTATAACTCGACAACTCATATAAAAATGACAGACGGAATAAATAAATATAGAAAAATTACTAATAGCTGAAACTATAGTGAATTGGAAACGCGAATTAAACCGTGAAGTTAATTCGCGTTTCGTGATCTGCTTGTGAGTTGCCGGTTCCAACTAGGCCGACATAGCGGACGTGGCTGCTACTTAAAGTTATTGAATTGTAGTAACAGTGACATCCATTCATGGATCACACCCCAACTTAACATCAAGCGGGGTGTTGTCATATGGCGAGTCATAATAACAATAAACTTTTTTAATTCAGGCAAATGTAGACATATTATATACGTTAGTAATATTAAGAACAAAAACATCATTAGGTATAGATTGGAAGGCCATTTCACTTGACTGAAGCAGGGGGAGGTCCAAGAGCACCGATGACGATTAAAAAGTTTTATTTTACCGTTTTACCTATTTCCAAGATTCATTGAAACTCATTATAGAATTTATAGGTTACGCGAACTCAGAAGCCCCTGCAACTTCGCAAAGACATGGCGACTTTTTGCATCCTCTATCGCCTATACCCTTTTATATACCCTTTTAATACCCGCACAGCATTCTATCGACCGAATCGGTAGTCGAACTAAAAAGGTTCGTATATGTAGAATGATTTACCAACCCATGTGTTCTCTATATTCTATAATCCTTTAAGCGAAGCGTGATCCTTTAAACTTTGGCGGTCATAGTGACGGAAACTGGAGCAGCCGTGAACTGACTCGTTTTTGTTTTTGTCGTTGGCACTCTTGGACCTCCTCTTGCTTACCATCAGGCGGGTTGAGGTCAGATATCGGCCAAATAAAAAAAACACAGACCAGGAGAAAAATATGTTTTTTTTTTCAAATTAAAAACTATTTTAATATTCCATCTTATTATTACCTAATTTTTGTCCAATGATGTTCAATATTCTTGTTTTAATTGCTTTCTACGTTCATTTTGAGTATACATGTAGAAGGCTTATGTTATGTGTTGTGTTGTTTCCTATTACAGCTCAAAATTAAGACATTATACTATGATTATGAAGATATTTGCGGTTCACAAATTTCATGTAGATAATGCTATTCGTAATAACAGAGTATTATTACAAATGTCTCCTTAGTCTTATGTTTCAGATATTATTCCTATTACCTATTAAATTATTTTGATTATTAAACGTAACCAAAAATATTTATAGTATGAATACAAATCAAAGACATCCTCAAAAAGCCCCAGCCTTCTAGTTCCCATAACCTTAGAGCCTGTATTAAAAGAATAGGGATTGTGAGGAAAGCAACGGTGTTGTGTCAGGATCGTGGCAAGTGGCGCTCCTTTTTATTTGCCTATCCATGTGGGAAAGAGGCGTGACAATTTGATTTTTTATTGTTTGATATGCTAAATAGTCAAAGGTATTTAATTTCGTTTCGCGTATTTCAGTTAATAAATATTCATTTAATACGCGTTTAATTTAATACAATTTTATTTTACATATTTATAAAGTTTTTTACAAATGAAACAATTGTAGCCTCAGTTATTTACCTAAAGTCAAGTTTATATTATTCCTAATGTCATTTATTTAATAAATTATATTTATTACTACCCTGGTAATAGTCAATATGCGAAGGATTAAATAAAATGTTAAGCAATATTTATTGATGCTGTTATTGTTTCCAAAACTACCCCGTTTAATGTTTTGATTTTGTTTTTCCTGTTCCCGGTTTATTTTAAATTGTTGTAAAAATAACTGACGGTGTTATTTGGTTTGGTATGGCTCCTAAAACATCGGAATAATAAAAAAATGTTATAAGAAAATACTATATACATATTTAAATTACATATATATATTATTTAAATTTTTATCGAATTGAACCAAATATTGAAATAGGTAAAACAAAACTAACGAAGGGGGTAAGAGGTAACCTGTCGGCTATAATGCATACAAGGGGCGCGTGATGAAATTAAGGCCATTTGGACGCCCTTTAATGTGAAAATGAGAATAATAATAAAACTGATTTAGTAATTTTGGTTACAAAATCCACAGGACACCGTGTAATAATTGTTAATTAACAACAATTAACAACACCAAAGCGCCCGCCTAAATACGCGTAGCTATTAAAACGAGCCTTGTTTTAGTTGGTATTTTTCGTGGCAAATTTAACTAAGTACAATAACTAAGTGGTTGCTTTCAACACATCATAGCTGATGAATTGATGTTGAGTTAAGCTACTTATGTTTTGAGAGGAAAGGTGTATGTTGTCAAAAAGCTATTAACATAACGACCTGCTAACGATGTCTCTACGTGACTCGCTAGCAACGTTTAAACTCAAGGGATTTAGGGCTTTTAAATTAGCTGTAATTTTTCTCTGAAAATTTTATTTTAGGCTTCTACTTGATTTGATTTCTACGATTGACATTCAGAAAATAATAAAGTTTACTGTTACATTTATTATAGTTATAGTTAAAAATTACCTACGTTTGTTTTTGTATAATATTTCTTTTTATTCTCGTTTAATTTCACATGTCCTAATATTTTAGGAAGTTATACGTTACATACCTATTTAGTTTGTTGACAAATGTACTATTTGTTGAGTTTTTCTAAATGTCAACTAAGGAAAATTACACAAAAACATTATTGTTATTATAGTGACGGCGACCGATACAGCCGTTAACCGAATCACCGCACTCGCCCATCCCCCCTCCCTTTCTGCAAAACATCTAATGTAGTGTCTTTATATCTTAATAAAACAATAACTATTTAGAATAGAATAAAAAAGGTAATAAGGATTCGTAGGCAGGCACTTGGTGGTAATTTGCTCAGCTGTCTGCTGAACCGACCATTATTTTTAAATCGTACGTGTCGTGATCATGAAACCTGTTTCGGATCAGCTCAAAAGTTGCCAGTTCCAACTAGTCCATCATAGTGGATGCGACTGCTACTGCATTTATTTAACTGTACTAGCAGTCGCCTTAATGGACCACACTTTAGTTTACAACCACACGGGGTGCTGTAAAAAAAAGGAGCGTAAGAAAATATGTTAGAAAAATATCTTTCATTACGCGAGCCGTCCTGTAAACATAATATGTACGTTAGCAATGTGTTTTACCTTTCACTTCGTGACCAGAATACTTTTACATACCTCTAAATAAATTATCATGATTAAATGATATAACCAATTTTATGATTAATTTGCATTGTTTAATATCAGTAAATGTTTGCTTTTTATATATTGTTTTGGAAATTTTGGCTTTTATGATTTGTTGTTGTTGTGGTTTTGTGTTACCATTTATTTACCATTAATAAAATGTACATAAATTGAAATTAATTATAGCTTTGTATGATTTAATTTTAAATAATCATAGCGAAATGCATAGTTTAGTGTGATGAAATAATATTACAAAGTTTAGTGTAATTATTAAGTTTACTTGAATTCGCGTATTTGTCTTAGATACACTTGCTTGCAAGGAACATTATACTCAAGAGTAAATAGGCAACAGAACTAAAGTGTGTATGTTTCTATGCGATTCATGCTTCGAGCATCACAAACTATCAATTATGCGATAAATATGAAATATTTATGGGTATGGTTACCACTTATAAATGCATAATAATTGAACAAAATTACTTTATTATACAGGAAAAAAAGCATTTAGTACAAAATACATATCGGCTAACAAAGGTCAATATAAACTATTTTAGAATATTTTATTATTAGTTCCTACATTTAACATAACCTTAAAATCCTATATCTATTCATATAGCGAATTTTAAAATGTACGGATGCCTGAGTCGTAAAACGTAAATTTTATTACGCTATCATTACTCCTTCGGTATGCTCTTGGCAAAGCGGTCTTGGTCTTCATGTGATTTTGTGCGGTGCTGCAACATCCACATCCTTACGATCCTCCTTCATTTTTCCTGATTATAAACGCCTTGTCTATAAATGGATCGCATCGCCCTATTTAATCTGATTGGTCATGCGATAAATGCCTGTTATATGCGAGCTTATTCAATTTTTAAAGCTCTAAAATCTGGAGAAAAATGTTTGATACAAAATAAACAAAACGTTTCAAAAATGGCAGCCAATTTTATAACTGTCATAATAAAGAGGGAAAAGCGGAAAAGGGTTATTATTCTAATAGCATACCTACTTTACTGATACAATATGAAAATTTACAATTATTTATTGATAGTAGCCGTGGGAGAGACCAGCTGAAGTACACTGCATTATCACAGTAAGTAATAATTATGATAAAAATGATTTTTTATTGTGACTCGACAATAACTGACCTTGATTTTCCTGGTGGTACCTAATCAAGAGGTTCCAGAGGTTCAAGAGGTCCAAGAGTTCTGACGACTAAAAAAACCTATTTAGAAATTATTGCCAAAAAACCATTCGAAAAACAAATACCTCAAAATATTTCCAGTGTTGTTATTGTATAAATAAGTTATTTTATAAATGTATTATTCATTTATTATAAATATTATTGTGGTTACAGTATAAATTACCCAAAATGACGTAAATGTTCAACGATTACAACTGTTAAGAGTAACTGTATATGTCGTGCTAACCCGTTTATATGCAACGTGGCCAGTTGAAAGAAATGCTTCATTAAAAGACAGGATAGAGGAATTTCGACGGAAGCGCATAGGTACTGCGCATACACATAGCTTAGTGGTACGGTGGCACTTTAAAGATATAAATTGGGTTCAGTTTCCGGTCGCAATGCTAGCGCAAATAATTTTCTTCCACAGGCATGGGCAGAGACAATGGATCGTCGCTTGCCACGATCCACGAACCCAACTTCCTTGTTTCCCTCATATCTACAATTCTTTGCATACAATATCCATAGGCACTAGGTAATCTTCTTGAGGATGTCTCCGATTTGGTCGGAAAACCCCTGGGTGTGTCTCGTTTAACGCATCCATTCACATCAGATTTATACCTATTTTTATATAATTTTCATCACCAATTTATACAGTAATAATCATACCTACCCACTGACATCATTTCTAAATGTTAAGGTACTAATTAATTTTCTTAAAGAGTTTTAAACTCGGAAGTATAATTAAATTTAATCTTTTTACATCCTCCCCTTTATCCTTTTAAAGCTTCATTAGTATATTTCGCTACCTTCTCCTTATTCCTTTTCTCAAAGAGAAACGTATTTAATGTTGTTTTATAACTTTTGACTACATTTATTAGATACAAGACTTTTTTAAAATATAACCTATAGTAAAATATATACTATTTTTATGAACTTATTTTTGCCTTATTCCACTGTGAGAGTACTACTAAATAAATTAGTGATAACAAATAGCTGGTTCGATTCCTGGTCGCAGTTGTCGATGTGCACTAGTGAATTATTCTATATATTTTTTATTGGTATTTACAAAATTTGATAAGTTGTATTGAATTATGGATATCACTTACTAAATATGATCTAATTATAAAAATAAATGACATACGTTCGTCACACATAAAGTCCCGGTCGCAGCAAACATTTGTTATCATATCATTAAATATTTAAGGGACCTAGGCAATCTTAACATGTAATACCAATCGAAAAATTATAATAATACCTGATTGTTAAAAACAAAATTGATTCGTTCAGTATAAAATTAAATCCTTATTTGTATCTCTGTAGACCAATTGGGAGAAGAAATTAATGGTAGTCATTATGACCCTCGTTCTGCTAAAACAAATAAAAATTGCAGTATAACAATTCTCGGATTACAGTTATGGAGGATTGGACTTTCCGCGGATAAACCAGGAAAATTGTTATTGCAAAGTAAACACTAATAAATATAAGTGCCTCTCTTTGTATAAAATTTCAAATTTGGATTTTCTATAATAATACCTATTTATGATATATTTTTGTGAATAGTATTTTTGTATTGGATTGGCAGATAAAAATAATAATGGATATTAAAAGTAGATAAAATAGTTTTTTTAGTATTGGTATTTGTAATATTATTAAATTAATAATAGATATTATTAATTACAAATCTGGTGACATCGGCTGAGGTAAAAGATTTCTGTTTTTTTTCAGTCGTCGGCACTCGTAGACTGTCGTCTATTTGCAACACTAAAACCAAAGTTTAGGTAGACGGCGAGTCTCAAAAAATATAAATATTCAACATTTTTTAATTGTGGCTCGATATGAAAGCACTCCGCTTGATGTTAAGCTGGAGAGCGGTTTATGAATGGAAGTGACTGCTACTATAGTTAAATAACTGTAAGTAGCAGTCGGGTCCACTATATCGGCCCAAAACCAGTGTGTGAATACATTTAAAATAACATAAATATTTAAAGTAAGCGAAGGAAACTACTTTTTATTCCGAACAGATAACTTTACAAAGCAGCACTATTATTTTTCATTGATACGGCGGAGGCTTTGAGAGTTTAAGGGCTTTATGTGCTCATAAATTTCCGCCCGGCTATAATTTGGTGACCATCTTATCGAGCTTACGACTTTGTCTACTTACTTCTCTCAATTATTAATATGAAGAGAAAGTGGTTTTTATTATAAACAGTTTTAATCTAGTTGCCAGTATGAAAACTAAATGTTTGAAAAGGCATTGAAAACTTAAACTGTTATGTGTCAAGCTATAATATAAAAAAAAATGCCGTCCTGCTGCCGCATGTCTGTGAACTAATGTGAAAGCGCACTTTAGACTCATTTTTTACTCTTATGATACCAGCACAAGGAAGCATCCGCCTTTTGTTGACCTAATCGACAGCCGAACTAACGAATCGGCGCGTTCGTCTCTTTGTTGAATGATAAACAAATGGTTTGTTTTATTCGCCCACGTATTCTCCCCACCCTTAGATTTTAGAGTGAAAAAATCGCCTGTGTTTTAGTGTTTAGATTGAAAAGGCATAATAAGGTGACTGAGGTACTGGGTCGGTTGTTTCAGTCATCGGCGCTTATAGAACTCTCTTTGTTATTAACAGGCAAATATAAAAGGAAACAAAATGAGAAATACCACTCTGATTTCTAAGAGTGGTAGGCAGTGGTACCCGTCTGCCGATTCATCTAGGCCGGCATAGTGGATGTGATTGCTACTCACAGTTATTGAATTGTATTAGCAGTGACATTCATTCATGGACCACACTTAGGCTTAACATCAAGCGGTCATATGTCTGTCATGACTGTCATATGTCGAGTCACAATAAAAAAAAAGAACCATAGTCTCTACCTTTCCCTGTGGGAATGGAAGCTTTAGAGTTGAATTGAAAGAGTTGAAAGAGGCGACCGTGGTGTAGTGCAGTGGCAGTGCAGTAGTTACACAAACCGAAAGCATGAGTTCGTAACTACCCACCGGTACCTATGTAATTTTGATATATGTACTTTGATTGTCCTGTTTCTACGATACAAGTACTTTGGTAGCTTAGTATAGAAATGTAAAATATATTTAAAAAAGCGGCCAAGTGCGAGCGAGATTAGTTTTATCATTATCTCCTGATAAAACTAACACACACACACACACACATTTTACCACTTTGAAAGTGTCTCATGCGCAAATTATTCAGTTTAGCAAAAAAATATTAGAAACCACAGTATCATTTGAAGAGCTATCCATATATATCCCACACGTATGAGTTTCATAAAAAAAAATTGAGTTACAGTTCTAAGTATGGGGAACCCCTAAAATTTATTGTTTTTTTTATATTTTTGTGTGAAAATCTTAATGCGGTTCACATAATAAGTTTCAAGAGTTATAGTTCTTATAGTTTCCGAAAAAAAGTGGCTGTGACATACGGACGTACAGACAGACGGACATGACGAATCTATAAGGGTTCCGTTTTTTCTACGGAATCCTAAAAATGTGTAGGATAATTATTCAATACAACAAATAATAATATTTTGTTAGAAACAAATAATTTTATTCAAATAAAACTTTTAAAAAACTCCTACTATTAAATACTTAAATGACAGAATATTTGGTTTTGTATTACTCAGGAGTCAAACCCAAAACTTGTCGAGTAATAAAATGATGTGGTAAGTACTTTGGAAATCCGGTTGTTATATAGTTATATAACGTCTTAGCATCGTCACTGTACGACCCCTCCTCTTACTTGTACAAGTTTTTTTAAAGCTCAATATTATTTTCGATTCTAAATGAGAATAAAAAATACATTGTATGTGGAGTGACGATAGCGGATAAATTAAGAAATGTGCCATAGATGCTTTTTGAAGGACAAGGACAAAGGAATGCTTCGATGGTTTGGGCACATGAAAAGGATGAGTTTAAGTAGATTGTCGAAAGGAAGTTATAAATCTCATGTGGTTAGCTGCGTTAAAATTTTGATTTTGATTTCAAACCCTGGAGGATGTTTTCCGACTAAATCAGAGACATTCTCAAGAAAGCCTAATTGCCTAGTGCTCAAAACCGTAGTACTTGTATGAAGAGAATTGTCGTTGTGAGAGAAGCGAAGGAGTTGTGTCACGATCGTGGCAGGTGGTGCTCCATTGTCTCCACCTATCCCTGTAAGGAAAAGGCGGGTTAATTTGATTGATTGGTTGATTTTATCCCTTATAAGATATTTACTAAATAATACTCTTAAAGCAACGAAAATAGTTTTTACGGATATCGCTTTTATACACGGAGAAGAAAAAAAAATAATTAAAATAACAAAAGGCTCTCTCTCCATTGTACCTAATTAATTAGCTTCATTGCTCAAACAAAAAACAAAGCTTTGTGAATCACTACTTATTTAAAAAAAATTAAAGTAAAAAATATTAAGATCCAGGAAATTTTAATTTAAAAATATTTTATTTGTTAACTTAGAAAGAATCTTCGTAATTATTTTCCACATTAGAACATTAAAGCTATGAAAAAACTTACATAAAAACATACATAATACAACGTAGCTTAATTTCAATGTTATATGCATCTAGGCCGGCATAGTGGATGTGGCTGTTACTACAGTTTGCAGTCCCCTCTATTCATCGGCCGCACTCCAGCTTAACATTAGCCGGAATGTTATTGTCATGTCGAGTCTCAATAAAAATAAAATCATCTATGGAATGTTGTCACAAAAATTCTATAAGACTGTCCTAATGGGAATTTCATACGTGAGTTTGAATATGCAAAAACTGACCATACTGACCGACATTTTCTAAAGATAAGAATATTTTTAAATTGTGTAATATTTTCTTAAGTAAACATGAAAAGAAACAATTTATTTTTGTAGGGACGCCATTGACGTCTATCTTTAATAATGGAGAAATATGTTTTCTTTTTTTTTACAAGATACCGGTCATCTACCAAGCGATAAAAAAATCTCAAATAATTTAGTTTAATACAGTTGTTATAACACGCAATAAACGAAGAAGTATAAATCTAATATTTTAAGTTATAACTTCGATACGTCATTTCTCTAGCGAATGTCGTTAAAACACTATACTTTTATCAGGTTTCTAGTTTAATAGCTCGTTGAGGCTTAAATACGACAGGCGTGGCGCATTGGTGAGCACACCAGCTTGTTACGCGTAAAGTACCGTGGTCGATTCCCGGTCGGAGCAAATTTTTGTTTCATAAATTGCTCCGGGTCTGGTTATCAAAGTGGTGCTCTGTTTGTCGATCCAGGGTAATGCCACCACTTACAAGTATACAGACCATGGAGTGACTTAGTGTGTTCCACTTGCCGGCATAGTGGATGTGACTTACAGTTATTTATCTATAGTGGCAGTCACCTCAATCCACGGACCGCACTCCAGCTTAACATTAGACGAGGTCCTCACTATAAAAAAAAGAATAAAGCAACGGATTAAAATGCTGCAGAAAAATTAACTAGCAGTAAAAAAATCATAATTATTCTCTAAGGTATATTAACCATTACGTAGGTCTTTATATTCTATTAGTGTCCGGTAGTAAAGGAGTCTTTTAAAGTAATACAATTTTTGGAAGAGCTAATTTTCCTGTAGAGTGAGCCCGGCGTACTCTCGCGATACTACGGAGGCCTACCCGATGCTCTTATCTAATAATGCGATCCCTTAGTCGCCTTTTACGACTACGCAAGAAATAAGGCTGTATTTACTGTATTGAGACGTCAAGATATATTTCAATTTACATAATTTTATATAAAATATTTAGATGCATTTGATATCCTAATTATACTCGTAAGTAAACAAGTAACTAAAACAAAGTTAATTTACCGCCTGCATTAAATATTAGCTGCAACGTAAAATTGAATTTTGTTTCCATAAACTTTAGGCTACTTTGATTCAGTTTATACATTTAATTCGGGCCATTAAGTGGTTGAAATGTGGGCTACCGGGCTTCCTAGTCTTTAACGAGCCTTACAACCGACACATTTAGTTAAGTTACGCCATAACCTGCAAACCTAAATTTATAAACCAATCCTAATTGACGCAGCTAAAAATAATTAAAACTAAACGTTTGTTATTTACTTTATTTTGGCAATAAAAAGGAGTTAAAAATAAGACTTGTATAATAATACAATAATATGCTGGAGACAAGCTGGAGTACGATCCATTAATGGAGGAGACTGTTAATAAAAAATAAAGTAGCAGTCACATCCACTACGCCGGCCTAGTTTGAACCGGCAACATACGGTCTGTATACTTGTAAGTGGTGTTACTACTCCAGATCGACAGGCTGGGCACCACTGCCTACCTCTTTTTTTGTTAATAAATATATGTATATTGTAATAAATATTAAAATTTTGCTATGAAACCAATATTGCCTCCTACCGGGAATTGAACCCGAGACTTTCCGCGTAATGGACTGGCGTCAAGTCACGCTTGACGCCCCTGTGTGTTTATAAAGAGCCTGCTTACCAATGCTAAATTGTTTGTATAAACAATTTAAGAATTTATGTTAAAGATGTTGAAGTAATTTATAAAGATTTTTAGTAATATTAAAATATAATATACAAACTTCAAACTTGTTTCAAAACAAAATATATCGTACAATAGGTAAAAATGTTTTCATTTAAAAATACATAAAAAACATTATGGAACAAACTTTCTCTGCGCCAAATTATATGAAAATTTTACAGAAAAAACTCTCACAGTTAAAATTGTTGGGAAATGTATGTAAGGTAGGTAGAATGTTTTATCTGTTTATTGTGACATACTCTAAATATGTGAGAATTTCATATTGTTCATGGTCTATACATGAAAGGACTTTTAGTATAAACTATGCTGTTGCGATGAATTCTAATTATGTTAATATACGGTTCCTTTTTTTTCTTTTATGAAGACGCCACATTTGACCTCAACTTATCTATTGAGAAGCCAGAGATGTCCTAGAGCGCCAACTACTGAAAAATACATTTTAGTTTACGGTTGCCATAGTCGTCGTCACTATGCTGGCCATAGAATCTAAGACTACAGGAAGCGTTAAAAACATGGCCTGGTAAAGCACTTGTTGGCCACAAAGAAACAACGTGCCTAACGTTTTAGTTTAACTGCCGATTCGGACTATAGAATCCGGATGCTTCCCCCATTGCTTGCTTGGACAGGTGTCACGGGGTAAAACACGAGGTAAGAATAAGATTAAAGAATTTCGCAGAATGTTTAAAAAATAATAAAAAAAATGAATTCTAATTTTTCAACAATAACAGGGATACCTGATTTAAAACAATTTAACCAGATATTCACTGAGTTAAAACAATTGTAATTTGTTAAATGGTGATTAAAATCAAGTTAGGAGTTGATAACGTAAGCTAACCGTAATTACTCAATGTTCGGAAATGTGCAAAGATAAGAAAAAGGAAATCACCAAAATGTGCCTAAATCTTAGGTTTATTACCATTAAATATCCTTTACACTTTGTTCATTAATGGGATGTCTGATTAATTAGAAATGGTTCTCTATTGTCACTTTTAGCGAATTTATCTTTGTCAGTTTATATAACTCATAGTTTTTCATGATTATCTATGGGAGTTTTAGAGCATTTATATGAGCTGTTAGGTATTTAAAGCAGGTAATCTCGACTTCTCGACTATTTTTTAATAGCACTGTTCTCATCCGTCGGTAAACACAAATTTCTCTAATAACTTTTAAAAAGTAAATTTTATTTTTCTAATTAAATATGTATTTTCTTATGTATACATACGTATTAGCATAACGTTCAGTTTCAGTACCCATTGTGCATAAAGTAATAATAGATTTAATATTGTAAAATCAGGCTCGAAATTAACTTTACTCCCGCTGACAAAATACTTTTGGATAATGAAAAAATGAGCTTTGGAAAATATAATATTATCTGAATAACATTTTCTAAGAAAATATATTGTGGGTCTTTGTTTTTTTGTTCCCATAGTAGACAAACAAAGGACGCACCGAGGGAAGCGATGTAAGCCTTTAAAAGAGGAAATTTATAAACCATTGTCCTAAAATAACGTAACTCTGAGAACCATTAAAAGTGCTTAAAGGTTTAGTAGCAGGTATCGCGTGCAAAACTAATACAAAATATTACTACTGAACGATGAACTAAATATCAGCATTAGAAGAAAATTGCACCTAAGCCTTTCGTGACAAAAATTTACAAATTCAATGATCATATGCATTTAATATTCGAATGAAATAGCAACCATATAATTTCTTTTTTCATGCTTTTTTGATATAAGTGTTCAGTAAACTCACCTTATTGCTTACCATTTCCTATAACATATTTTTATTATACAAGGCTTAATAACCTTACATGCATGATCTATAATGCTATACAAAATAGCTATAATTCAAAACCGTGGAATCTAAATTAATAGAAGGATACAACACGAACTAAAACCGCATTTCGTATTAGAAAGTGCATCTATGTCGCATAATGAAGTTTGGTGGCTCTTCACTTGTACTCGATGTTGCACTCTCTAGTGTAAGTTTTGATTATCTCGAACGCGACGTCACTTTAGCGAAGCGACGAAGCTAGTAAAAGCTTATTTACTTTACACAATTTTCGCTATTCATGTGATACTTCAAGGACATTCACTTTGATTTGACGTTGATATTATTGTAATGAAGTTTACAAAACTTATAATATTAATAATATATATATATATATATATATATATATATATATATATATATATATATATATATATATATATATATATACACGCATACTATAAAAATAAGAAAACAATTTTTTGTTATATAATTATTTTATATATGTTAAAAGAGGAATAATAACAATTATAATTGTTATTATGGATATAATAAATAATAAAATGCATGAGGTACTAGGTACTTGTTATTTTGTTGTTCTTGTTCACTTTAATTATAGTCTGACTGACAAGAATACTTCAAAATATACGATTGGTTTACGTTATTATTACGCCTTTATTTTATTATACTGTTTAAATTATATGCTTCTTGAGGAGGGTGAATTTCTAAGCTGATATGTCTGGGACATGTCTGTCTATCATTTTGAATCTATTATTTTGTTGCAATCACGTATTTAAAATTAATAAATAATTCTTGGTATTATTAACTGAATGAAATTTAGGCGGTTGGCAGAAATAAAAGAAGCTAAATTTAAAAGGCACCTGTTTTGTGAGTGGTAGGCAGAAAGTTGCCCAGTATGACGATCCAAGGTAGTACCACCACTTGCTGGTTACTAGACTGGGAATTACTCCCCAGAAATAGTGACAAGGATTGACAAAGGTATGCTTCGATGGTCTGGGCACATGGAAAGGATGAGTGAAAGTAGATTGACTAAAATAATTTATAAATCTGTTGTGGATGAATGCATTAAACGAGGCTCCGACCAAACAAAGACATCCTCAAAAAAGCTGGGTTGCATGGTGCCCATAATACAGAGCCTGTATGGAGATAATTGTGGATGTGAAGGAAGCTGTGTGTAAGAATCGTGGCAAGTGGCGCTCCATTGTCCTATCCCTGTGGGAAAAAGGCGTCACAATATGATTGATTAATTTAAATTAGCTAGAAAGTTGACAATTATTTATTAATAATGGCCTTTTTTATCAACTGCACCTCAGTTTAATATTATGCTACAATAAAAAAAATCCTTAGATCAATCAAGTATAGACTATACTTGTCTGATCTGAGAAAGAATCAAAACCTGACAATTATTTTTGTATTTGGCATATGTTTTATTAGATAAATTATGTTATGGCTTAAAATTTTACCTAAAACCCGACGGTGTTAAAGAATCTCTATAAGTTTTCCGCTCAAAATAATCCTTTTCAAGTTAAATCCTGTAGGAATAATGTTAACGTAGATGATTACGGATTTTCCAGCAAATTAATTTTAGACATTTATAGTGATTCTTATTAATCATAAAATTTCAAAAGTGAAAGATAGGCAAGGAAGTTTCCTTTCTTGTGAAAGAAAGGCTTTTTGAAGTACAGTAAATTAAGTAGGTCTAAAGCCCCAGATCGATAGGCGAGGCAAATGACTACCAACAGTCCGCATACCACTTTTAAAAAACCAGACCCGGTACAAAAATACCCTGCCTTTTTTATGTCCAAATAGGTTTTAATTTAAAGTCGCTCTAACATCAGAGAAGAAGTCATCAGCGACTACAGTTGATATTTAGCTTTAGTAATATTGGATTTTGATTTAAACTGTGGGTTTACAGAGATCAATAAATTTTACTTTGTCATATTACATATTATATAATTTTCTTTATATAAGATATCTTTATTAAATTTATGTTTTTCTCTTTCTAAATTATATCCCTTGCAAACATTTTGCACATATATTTTGTATTACACAATATTAATTATTAAAAATAAATGCTACGAAGCATATCTTTTCATGAATTTTCATTCAGTATTCATGAATTTCGAAACTATTGAAGCCTTAAGCCTTACCTTAAGTAATTTTATATGTAATATTGCAACAATTACAACCTCCGATAACGAGTTGGTGGATTGCCTAAATGAAGAAGCAAGACATTATTCCTGTCCATGTCAGTAGTCGGCTTTACATGTAGACGCACTAAGAGTTTTTTAACTGTAGTAGCAGTCACCTTCGTTCATGGACCGCACTTATATCAGGACTTATATAAGGAGAGGGGCTGTCATGTGTCGAATTACATTAAAAGTAGAAAAAACTGTTTTTTATTGTATGTTTATTGGACAATTAAAAGAAAATAAAACAACCCAATTTTTATTTTTTATTTTTTTATTGAATACATTAATATCCTTAAATTACAATCGGTATCATAAATTTGTGAATAAATTAACATGCATATATCTTTTTTAATAATTTAAATTTTATCTTAAAACTAAAACACTGAAATTAAATATAAAGAGGTAAAGCCACGTTTTCATTGATGTCTTTATTTTCTGGCCAATGAAAATTTACATTTTAAACGATCAGGATAGATAACTCTTTGGTAATCACTCGTTGACTAATTTAAGGGGAAAAATCCAATAAAGATTTTGAAAGTAAATTCAGAATGCCTCGTAATTAAAATTGTAATAGATTGTCTTAAAGCATACTCATATTTAATATAATATCTCGAGCTTTGTTACAATTTGTCTCTGTTGCAGAAGCAGTGGTCATGAGAATATTGCCAGTGGGTGCTAAATTTGCATTTGGCAAGCACACGTTTTTTTACAATTTAAAACGTTAATTAACAATTTAAAAAGAATACAGAACTATATGATCGTATGATATACAGAAAAACGTGGCTACAAATAATAATTTAATAGTTTAAATTCTACTCATTAATATATCATACAGATATGTAAAACTATCACATTAATTTCTGATATTAAGAATGCAACATAAAATTTTAATAGCCAATACAAAATATTGAAATAAAACTTTGTTTCAATGTTTCTAACATACTTAGGACACTTCATTAAGTATTACATGTTATCACATACCTAGCCCTTATATTAAGCTTTTCCTTATCATTCATTTCCTTTAGACAATTATAGTAATCATACTCAGTCTTAGTTGACATTCCTAATAACATTTCTAATTAAAACACATAATATTTAACCAAGTGTGTATTGTTTTACAATTTAAAATAATTTAGAGCCGACTCAAAAAGCGTATATACGAGTATAAAATAAATGATAAATAAATTAATAGAGTTGAATGTGTGTATAATAATACAGTGTGTCTCGCAATAAATTAATCAAACGAATTGGTTCTATTTGTTGTATATTTTTATGGATTTAAGATGTGGATTTTTTATCTTCTAGGGGATCAATAGTGTAAAGATATTCCAACTCCAACACAAGACACTGCGTAGCTTAATGGTAAATGCAGTCGCGAGTTAAGTAAAAAACACTGATTCGATTCCTTATCGCAACTGACCGAGGTGCATGCGTGAAATCTTCTCTCTAAACGTAATCGTTTCCCCCATCCCTCCACATACACTCCTGAATGATCGCACTTCTACAGCATTGAAGTGCAGTCCTTCATTCTCCTTTTTGCCATATCCAGCATTCACTTCATTACGTCTGGTTATTTATTTATAAATGATATGGTGTAGAGCTTAAGAGTTTTTCTAAATTGCTTTTACGAACAATATTTTAGCTAATCTTTGAAATGCGGGGTTTCAAACAAACTTTATACTATTCCACATTTAATTCGCAACTTTTGCTATCTATAGCATAATTGCTACTGTTTGACTATCGATATACTATCAACCTTGCCTTTACTATATAAATTGTAATCTATAAGTAATCAAGATATCAACTAGTTTTAACTAGTAAATGCAATGAGAGACAGACACTAGAGATGTTTGACAATCATAACTCCAGTTTTTATAGGGTTCGTAACAAGCTTAATTAATAATTTGACAAAGTTTACTTAGTAAGGATGAACAAGAATAATTCCCAATAAAATATTTATTACTTCAAATTAATATTTTGTTATAATAAAATGAACTTTATATATTATTTTATGATTTGAAATTTAAACTATTTCGTTTGATCAATCTGACGAGGGACACACTGTATTTACCGATTTACATTACATTTATTTCAATTACTAGTATATTGAATTTGATAAATAGACACAGACATAGATTATTTAAATCCTAAAATATTCCGACAGTTTTACATTTATTATACTTATAACTTGCACTATTAACTTGTATTCTATTCTATTACACTGTGTATAACATCAAACATCAATAATATATATTAAATATTAGTGTTAAGTAATTATTCCTAATGCAAATGAAATAATTAAGTAAATATTATAAAGGAATAAATAGTTAAGGTGGGAATTTCTTAGTGCTGTTAAAAACACAAACTACACGCAAGCAACAGTCTATAAGCTATGGTCTTGTATCAGAAACGCTGTATAACTAAACTGTAAAACTAAACACAAATACTGATACCGGCTCAGTGGATTCTAACACCTAATTGTAACCTCACGTCAAGGACCTGATTTTCCGCTGCGGTGACTTGGTAGACGAAAAATCTCGGTATTCTGCGTCTCGATAGAAATAATCAGGCGCAGCACGGCATATATCGCGCTCGCACAGACGGATACCACACTGACAAATCAGGAAGTCGGCCTACCACTACCATGATTATTAGCTTTTTAATAATAAAAATGTAGTAAAATACATTAAACATCAAAATTCATATCCATATTACTAGCTAAACAGTACTTTAATATTCTACTATTTACACAATTGTATTGTGTTTAAGTGTTCATATTAAGCAAGGTTCATCTAACACATTCGTGAAAAAATAAAGAAAATAGATATATGGAACTCATTGGTAACTTAGTAAAGAGAATATAGATAAGAACTTTACTTGATAAACAATATAAAGAAAATCTCTCTTAGTCACCTACATTAATAAGTCCGTTAGACAATAGTATATTTAAAATCAAAAACAGTCGATGATATACTATCTAATTGTAGGAGTAATAAGCTCACAAAGTAGCTATTCTACTATACACTTACATATATCTAAACTACAGGTTGAGCGAACGACATCAATATAATAGAGAAAATGTGCATAATATACACCAAATAGAGATTAATCTCATTTAAAATACACATAACCAAGGAAACCATATTTTTTTACATTCTTGGGAAATTGGACATAACCACTTTATTCATTTTAAAAACATTAAGAAAACAATAATAGTAAAATTGCATATTATATTGGGTACGAGGTCAATAAATTGCGTTTTGAACACGTTTATACTATATATACGTATATACTTGTATAAAGGCTGAAACCAATTGCTACGCATGCAAAGGCGTTCTTCATCAGTGTAGGATCACCGTTATAAACAAACTTAAAGGAAGTAGATTAGAGAAGACCGTCAGTAAATCATGTTATTGTATCGATATCGATATCGACATCGACATACGATACATTCAACCTTCCTTAAACCGAAAGTAAATTCACGTGTATAGCCTGTGACTGTGCATGCAGCAATGCGCTTCGGTCTTAATTTGTACGCTGAAATCGTATCGCAATATATATACACCTCCACTTGAGCCACTTTGTTTAAATTTTGATTTAGCATATGGGATGACAACAATATTTTGGCTAAATGTCAATGGTCGATAGAAAAACAAACACTAACTTGTTGACTCTAATTAAAAATCAAAATAGATGTATTTGCAATAAAATCAAATATTATTGAATTAAATAAAATTTATGCGGCTTACTATCGCGTTTATTTTGGTTTTGATTTACAATGTTATTTAATTTTTATTATTCCATCTTTTGCAGCCATCGGGGTCACGGAGAGACTGATCAATGGATCAATGTTCGCGCAAAATCTAAGATAATATTAAATCAAATATTGTTAAAATAAGATTTGAGTTATGTCCACATCTTGTACAATAAATAATATTTTGTACTCTAGTTTCTTAAAATTGAGATAAGTATACAGTGATAAATCGTTGTTCCGTATTCATAGCAATTAGTCAGTTTTCAATCAATCCTCTTATCCGTCTAGGCCAAAATGTCTGCCTTCAAGTCTAAATGGTAAACGAAAATAACCGGTAATAATATTAAGAAATAAATTAAATGAACACAATTAACAATAATTGTAATGTATGATGAATTTTTTTTTCTGTTATATAAAATTTGGCACCCCTTATTGTACCTAATGTAAAACCTACTATTTATTTTAAAAGATACACCTAATTTATACATATTTAGATTAATATTAAACTGATTATTAAATAACAAATATCACTTTAATTAATTTAGAATTTAGAATACTTATCCTATCTACATTACTAAACATCTTAGACAAAAATGAATCCAAAATTTTATGAATATAAGGGTTTTTAAAAAATATTTTTTTTTACCAATATTTTGACGGTAAATGCTACTTTGGTAATATCCTCAAAAAACAACATAACAATCAAAGAAATCAGGAATTTTCACTTCTCACCGGCAGACCACTAGTGTTTTGGCTTAGACAATTTCATATCACAAATCCGAGTCTTCATCAGATAAAGAGTGGATTGGGCTAGGTAAAATTTCAGGATAGGGGGAAACATCGGGATAGGGTGCAATACCGGAGTAGCCTGTAATATCGGGATAGTGTATGTTGTCTGGGTATGGTGCAATGTCAGGGGAAAGTGGTGGTGAAGGTGAGAGTGCAAATCTGACTCTTCTTCGCTGACAACGGTTCGGAATAATAAATGAAGTTTCTATTTCTGAGATTTCAGTAAGTCGTCGTTCATGGGATCGCGAAAGAATGGAGGTTCTAATGGGCCGCGGAACCGGCGTAGGCACACGTTCAGTGGTCTCCGCGGACGCGGATGTTAGTTGCTAGCTGAGAGTAGTTAGAGTTTGCATCTCGGTCTCCTCGGTCTGCTGTTCGCTGTTGCGCTTGCCCTCAGATGTATTGTATGAATTGCGTTTTCGGTGAGCAATACATACCACCATAGCAATTAACCCTAAAACACTCAATGACAGAAGCATAAAACTTGCAATAAGGACCAACTGCGAATCATCGCTCTTTTCACATTTATCCAACTTTTCGTAGTCCAGCGTATCGAATCTCTTTCCTTTTAACTTCATAGGGACATCACATTTTAAACCTCTGATTGTGCCATTTAGCACAGTTGTTGACATATAGGCTATCATTTGCCCAACCATACATTGGGTACATTCCCAGAGATTGTGTGATATATCCACATTTGCAATGGCTTCCAGTCTATCCAAAGCAATTTCATCCAGAGTTTTCAGCTTATTGTGCGAAAAATCCAAATACTGCAAATACCTCATACGTATTATCAGCTTTACTGGAAAATCAGTTATTTCGTTTCCCGATACGTCTAAAGATTGTAAATTTTGATTGTGTGTAAAGAAGTGGGTATCTAATTCGGTAATCGATAGATTTGCCATTCCTATTTTAAGGATCTCCGGCATTGATTCCAAAGCCTTTGACACTTCTATTATTGACAATTTATTTCCACTAAAATTGATAGTCTTTAGAGTGTCTTTAAAAGCCTTAAAAACGCTGTCATCAAATTTATTAAGTCTGTTTTCGCTTATATCTAATTCCACAAGCGATGTCAAGTTAGCCAATGAACGTGGCGCTAAGAGAGCAAGTTTGTTCCTAGCGAGTGAAAGTGTTTCTAAATTGCGTTGAAATACAAATGAGTAATCAACTATAACAGGTAGTTCATTTCCATCCAATCTTAATATTTTTAAATTTTTGAGGTAGTCATACTCATCAGCATTTTGAAATTTTATAGTATTATCTCCCAAATCCAGTTCTTCCAAACGTGGGAGTAAATGATAGATCTGCGTATTTATCCGTGGTATAGCACAACGTCTGCAAATGAATTCCTTCAATTGTTGTATGTCTTTGAATATTTCAGGAGGTAAATCATCCAATGCATTGCCGCTGAGGTCCAATCGATGCAACCTCGCTAACATACGAAACACTCGTGGCATTAATGTTTTTATTTTATTTTCTGACAATGTCAAAACTTTTAATGCCGTCAAATGTTTGAAAGTTTCGCTAGGCATTGCTTCAATTTTGTTGTTGTCCAGGTGAAGGTGAGTCAAGTTAATGAGACCTCTAAAATTGTCTGCGTCTATGGCAGCAATTTTATTGTATGTTAAATTAAGTATCCTTAAGTACTGCAGTCCCCAGAATGAATGTTGCCCAATCGCTGGAATATTGCAGTGCATAATATACAGTTCCTCCAACGACAGAAATGGCCTAGATTGGGTAAATATAGGGCCGAGTGTGAAATTATTTGTATCATTTTTGGGTGCAATAATTTTCACAACTAAACTGTCCCTATCCATTAGTGCAAGAGGGGGCGATGTTAGCCCACCTTCGAAGCAAGATGTTGTTAAAACTGAGTCATTCTTCGAATCCAATTGATACCCGCATTTGCAACTCCGTGGGCATCGTTGATGAGCTTCAGCTTGATCGAAGCTCAGATACAATACCGCCCAGATCAGAATGAATCGTAGTGGGACGGATCTGAAACAAAGAAAAATATTCTATTATAATAACATTTTTGATAAAACATCAATGGATTTTGATTAGCAATGATTAGTAATCATAAATTTAAAACTACGTACAGCAGTATAATTATGTTTTAAATATCAAAAACTTAACCGAAATATAACGTTTGGTACATATGTTATGATATTGTAATTAGTTAACAAAGCCCGGTAGGATCGCGTGAGGGTCGGCAAAAACTTCCGCTGTAATTGCATCGGAACGATCTCTGGCGCTGGACAGAATAAATCAGGCAGCATAAACGCGCTAAAGTGTAAAAAACTTGCCTAAATCCGGCGAGCTACTAACGAGATTAGGCTCTAGTGAAATATGCGCCTCGCTTTGTCCGTTGGATTCAAACCCTCTGAAAAATAACGCGTAAAGATAACAAAGGACTTTTTGACATGGAGACGGAGCGACATCCATTTCGTATGATTTAAAATTACTCAAAACTAAAATTAACGGATTTTTTAATAATTTTGTTTTGTAATAAATTTATTCTAAAGTAATCAATTGCTATAATAGTTTGTCAGCGGACGAAAATGTTTTTTTTTTCCAATTCTAACGTTAGCCTTTTGACAATCGCCACGTTTGATTATAAGTAGTTTGGGAGCACTTTCCTGATGTAAACACTCCTATTCTCCTATTCTATTGGTTCCACTAGAAGAGGAATAATCTAAAAGCCTTTCGATGAAAATATATGAAACGAGTATATGAAAGATCTCATTCATTACCACCTTGTTCATATATTTATTAACCGGCCAGAGTAGTGACGGTGACTGAGGCAAATGTGAACTGACTCAAATTTTTCAGTCGTCGACACTATTGGCATTACCATCATAATAATATCCACCAATGAAGCATTTTGTTTTATCTGACTGAACTTAAAACAGAAACTTTGTAGAAAACAACTTAAATAAAAGTAAGGTAGCAGTCACAAACACTATGCCGGCCTAGTTGAAACCGGCAACTTACAATCTGATACCGCAAAGCAACTAAGTCACTTCACGGTCTGTGTTACCACCTGTAAGTGGTGGTACTACGCCGAATCGGCTGACTGGCACCTCTGCCTACCTATTATGACAGATAAATAAGTTATGTTTTCTTTGTCTATTAAATAATATTCTGAATTTCTTAAAAATACATTCAAATGTTATAAATGTAATGATTAAATTTTGTTCGTAATGTAAACCTGTTTTAATATCAATAATGGTAAATGTGGTGATTAAATATAATGAAAAAGGCATTAGTGAAGTTCCTCGTCCTAAGTTAATTTACCCAACGACGTTATAGCTTGTTAAACAATATAAAATTAGTATTGTATACTTTCACTTTAAAATTTATTATAAATCGCGCATCAAGATGAAATACAAATAAGTCCCGATTCCAGTTATCCGATGCTTCTACGCAAAAAAAAACATAAACGGCTTTAGGCACATCCCGTCCAGATTTTTCCGACGGCACTTAAAAGATTGACCTAATTTAGAAGTGGGAGGAATAAATTATTCGAAGACTAACAGACGGACAGCGCATAATATGAAAACAAATAATCCGTTAAAGCCACGATCATGAGTATGAAGCAATCGACACAAGAAAAATCCGTTTCTATAACTAATTTTATCTATAAGTAATATAAAATATTTATTTTACATATGAAAGCACCCCGCCTGATGTTAGACTCGAGTGTGTTCCATAAATAGAGGCTACTGCTACTTCAGTTAAATAGAAATTAGTATTAGTCGTATCCACTATGCCGGCCTAGTTGGAATCGGCAACATACAAGCTGATCCCATAACGCGACTAAGTCACTTCACGGTGGTGGTACTACCCCGAACCGGCAAACTGGGCAGCACTGCCTATAACACTTTGAAGCCAGACCCGAAGCAAATTACCGCTTTTTTAATATGGCATCAAATTAATAAATAAAAGTTATGAAACAAATCTTTACTCCGACCGGGAATCGAACCCGTGACGTTTGACGAACTAATATGTTAGCCAATGCGCCGCGCATGTCGTAAAAAAGTGTGGTAGTTTGCTGAAAATGATGGTTAAACTTATTCCTATCCACATTACTTGATAAAAAATTGCACAAGTCAAAAGATATTTTTCTTTAACGATATCACGTAGGGGAAAAAATCTAAAGGAAAAGTTACTTGCAATAGAAAGGTAACCATTGCGGATGTTCGCATCTGAGCCTTTTAGCCCCAATGTCAGCCAGAGGTCTTGCAATAGAGCAATAGTCTCTAAGAATTATAAAATATTTCTTTTTACATATATTGCTTTATATTTGTAAAAAAATATTGCTTTTGTTAAGTTACACATAATAAAATAATATCTTTGCATTTAAAAAAGAGGTACTGCAAATCACAATGCATTATTATGATCGATTTAAAGTTCTATTTTTATAACATTGTTTATTCAAAGTCGCCCTCATAACTACCAAGGTAATTAAAGACTCCATTTAGTAAACTTTACTTTTATTTGATTTTGATTTTTTAAAATTATTTTTATTTTCATTTCTATACTAAGTTACTAAAGTGCTTGTATTATAGAAACAGGATAACCAAAGTACATATTTCAAAGATACATTGGTACCGGCAAGTGGTTGTGAACCCGTGCACTCGGTTTGGATAACCACTGCACCTTAGTAGTATATAATTATTATAAATACCATTTCACACTGGGCTTAGTTACAACGTTAGATACATAATCATTTGTCATAAATTATTTTTTTCATTCACTTGTTTCTTTTTGTGGCAGTACAGAACTACAGTTAAATATACAATGACTTTAAACAGGCGACTTTGAAGCGCGACTTTACGGTCTGTACACCAGGCACTTTAAGATCAGCACACCAGGCAAATAATTATCAACTGTATGCCTGACATTCTTTATTTTTAGAACAATGATACAATTTTAATTTAAAAAAATCTTTACTTGTAACTAGTATTATCAATAGGCAACTTATATCGATTTTAAGGGTCATCGGGTGTTCATTTATTCTTCTACTTAACTCCAATTGACCTCATTTTTTCCATCGAACCCTAACGATACTTCCAAAGATATTTTTACTTGTAAAACTTTGACAGTATATTAGGGATATACAGTAGGAGAATACTAATGTAGAAAAGAACATTTTACGATGTACGTATAGGCTGAATTCCACGCGGAATGGCCAGGATTTAGGTTGGACGAGTGTTATTTATCTTTATCTCGACTACACCTTCCACTTTTTCAACATTAATAACTTTGATGTTCTTACGAGAATCTTGCTAGTTTTATTCGTCAGACGAAGTTTAGTATATATTATTGTCCACTTACGGTATACTTACATTACCTCAATCAAATTGTCACGCTTGTATTTCCACAAGTATAGGCAACACGATACTGGCACAATTCGCTTCGCTCTTTTAAATTATTTCAAATTTATAACCTTTTAGATATGTAAAAGCATATATGTATAAATTTATTATTAAGTTTACTTAGATAATTATATAATTGAGTAAATACGTAGAAATTTTAAAAAAATCACTTATTAACTCAATATCTAATTCATGCCGACCGAATCGACTGTTAAATTTAAAGGTACGGCGTCGTTTCTTGACTGAACAATCCACTAATGGAATGCTTTTCCAAACCATGTGTTCTTCTCATCCATATAACCTTGGAAAATTCAATAGTGATGATTGAAGCAAATATAAAGAGGTTGTTTTTTTTCAGTCATTTGCGCTCGAGGACTCCCCCTTGCATACCTTCAGGTACATCATGATCAATAGTCGCATCTTAAAAAACAACATAGAAATACTAATATGTATATACCTTTCTGTCTTTAAATACGTAATAAAATTATTCTATTTTACAAAACTAACCCTTTGTAATTAACTATTTAAATATTTAAAAAACAATTTTAAATTGAGGCGAATTTATGTTGGGTATAACACAGTACAGCGCTTAATTTTGCTACATAACAATAAATTTAAGGAAATGACGAGGTTAGCCCTCCTCTTCTCATCTCGGAGTTATAATTTATTAATTTGCTAACATTCGTGTAGTTTCCGCTATGAGATTTGCTTGTAAGGGTGTGTTGTGATTCTCAAACAAATAAACTACTAAGCTAGTTTATGAAGTGCACGACATAGCTATAAAGGAGTTATCCCCTTGTATGTAAGCCATTGTCCTAGCTGGGCATCGTGTTGTGTTGCATCGGACAGCATAACATATTAAAGCGTAGATTATAAACCAAACCTAAATGGCAATAAAACGTGCCCAAAAGTTTTCTAATTCTAATTATTATTACATACGCTTTATCGTAAAATTTACATTATTAAATATTGAAGTTAAAATGTAATGACAGCATACGCTAAGGATACGATGAACTGCAATACGCATTAAGTCTCAATCTTAAAATGAATAGGGTTGAGAAACGACCACTTCTATCCGCCGTGATTTTGCAGCATGTACTTCTCTATTATGTACCAAATATAAAGGAATGGGGGGAAAATATGAAAGAAAACAGAAAGGTCTGGAAATTCTGAATTCCACCTTAGATGAGGTGATCCACGCGGCGGAAGATAGGGCGACGTGAAAAAGAGTATTGTAAAAGCAACTAAATTACTACGAGAGTTGAGAAGCCTAACACTGAGGGAACAACTGAAATTTAAAAGAAAAAGAGAAATTTGACTATTCATTAAAGTGTTTTTTTATACATTCGACGGTGAGGGTTATTTTACTTTAGTAGCTCTAGTAGTTTTGCATTCTTTAATAATGCAAACCAACGTTTTAACAAAGGCTTCTTCGGTTTGTCAGGTTCCCGCCCCAATTTATGGAAACAAGTAAAACTTAAATTAATTTTTGAGTGTGATGTTTTTAAACATTTACTTGAAATAAAATGACGATGTTATTATAAACAGTTTAAGAAAAGAATACTTTAAGAAATTTTTTGTTTTCCCAAATTAAACAAAGATCACGGTTAAAATTATGTTTAACTTTAGTTCAAAAGCTTAATGTGGTTTGGCCGTGCATTTTATAGTTTTTAAAAGTGGGTGGATTAAACAAAATATATTCACAGATGGACGGACGGATACATGCGCTGTATCGCAGTACTTCCCAGTACGTAGCACAGTCTTGAAGCATAAAATATATAATAAGTATAACCTAGCAATCAATGCAAAAGGTTATAATTTTAAACAACATAGCATTCATTGAGTTTTCGCACAGATTCTTTAGACTTCAAAGCAATAAAAGCTATCTCAGTTAGCAAAAAAACTCTCGTCTTAAAAGTTTTAATACGGTAATGGAGCATTCTGAAGTTCCCCTTACCTCCTGTTTTATTGCAGATTTTTTGCGTTATTTAAGAGAAATAAGGGATTTAGAAAAACAAATATTCACATAACATTAATTAATTTTAAACTATACTAAATAAATTAATTATAATATATAATAATATTAAGAAATATGAGATAAAATTAATATGATGACGATGATATTATAAAGTATACAATTATTATACCAATTATACATAAATTGTGATATTATTATGAAAAATACATGTCATAATAACCTAAATGCAAGTGGAGCCCAGCTACAGTGCTTACGTTTATAATATTCTAGCATTAATAAAATTATACAGAATTCTATGCGCTTATGACTAACCACCATTTCAGAATTAGAAAAAACTTCTTTTTTCTTAATTTAATCTTAATTTATTTAATTGAATTAACTTTCATTCCTCGCAATGCATATTTATCGCCTTGCCAATTTTCATCAAAATCTATTTAATGCGTTAAAGGGTGACGCATACAGACAGTTAATTTCGCATTCATATTAGCTTAGATTTATAAATAAATGTGCCATGCAAAAATATAAATGTAATAGAATACTTTAAAATTCCTAATGAAAACAATAAATTAAATTGATTAGCTATAATCAATCCTAATCAACACCTTCGAACTCCACAAATACTGGCTGCATCGTGTACGGTTTGAATTTTATTAAGTTTTTAAATCTAACTTGCTTGTAAAGTTTAATTTGAGTTGTTTTCTTTATTAAATTTCTTTCACCAATCTCTTTTTATTTATTCATTCAATATTTAACTAAAATAGTTTACCATTATAATTATATTACAAATGACTTCTCAAAATACTTAGTCTTACTATACTAGCTATACTAGCAGCATTTTCAAACGCAAAAATTCGCATAATAACAAATAATGTAAATTAAATCACTTTTTACATTACAAATGTACTTCTCAAATGTGCCGTGCCTTATTTGGTCGACCGACTACAAGAGTCGTTACTAAATCCTTAATGAATAATAAACACAGGGTCGAACCCATAATTATACAATTAAGATTTTATTCCATCCCTGTAGTATTTGTGGCGGCATTTACAATAAGCATAGTTATTTAAATATTTGATTTAAATGATTGAGCAATAAAATAAATAATTTATTCAAAATCACCCTAATCAAACGTAATTAATAAAACCTTTGAGCATTCATTGCACGAAAATGTATTCGAATTAACCAAAATTCGACAACACACAACAAACATCCTGTGATAAATTGCCCAAGAGATTGGCCTCAGATGCTCTCCGAATAATAAGTAGGTATTAAACGGCAACAACCTACTTAGGGCGTTGTTAAACAATTCATTAAGTTTTCACCCTTAGTAGGAAAATTTTCCTAATATCCTTATTATTGCTAATTGTTCTTTTAGACGTTAATTTACGGAGGTCGGGTTAATTTGAAGTAGAGTTGTTTTCTTATTTACGTGAAAGTGTTAATCAGCAAGAAAGCAAATGTATTTTATGTATACCTATAAACTTATTTTATACTATACGATGTATGTATCTATATGGTTTAAATATGTGAACATAAATAAACATATATTTCGTGCCGTGTGAGTTAGCAAGGCTAATGTGAACGTTTAACAATAAATCAATTTCAAACATTAGAAATAAAAATAAACCAATAAATGTTGAAATGAATATAAATCACGCAGAATGAATATATTCTTCATAATATTTAATATAAAAAAGTAACCGTTTTCAAAAGGGTTATGTATGAAAAGAGACGGTATTGTATGAAAGTTTTTGGAATAAATCATAATAATACGTAATGTTTGCTATATATTAAAAGGAAGGAAAGAGTATTATTACATGTCATTAGGACATTTTTCACAATCTTTTTATAATTTGTATATTATGAAAATATTGTAGCAAATTGTAATAGGTATTGTAAGCATGTGCTACAAATCATATTCATTGTGCAAAAATAGATCAGCGTGACGGAGCGTGAATTAAAGATCAAGATGTCAAAGGGGGCATCGATGAAGAAGATCGAGTCGTTGGAGCGTAGATCTTACAAGATTGGACCGTAAAAGGGTTCGATCAAACAGTATTGCACAAATATTTGTATAAAAATGGTATATGTAACAGCTTTTGATACTAAAAAGTACATGTCACACATACTCGTAACATAACGTGTAGAAGATGAATGTCCCGATAACAACGCAGGATAGCGTTCGCCGTCACCGCGTCTAATCTAGACAAGATATAACGACACAAGAAAACTACATTTACATATTATTTATGCGTAAATAGAACAACGAATTCTGTTTGAAAAGTATAGATAACAAAGTATTGCAAATCTTGTATCATTTGCTTATACAACATTTCCATCAGGGAATTAGTGTAATCAGCTTTTGGCTGATCCTATTAGGGACGTAAACGTTCGTTGTGGATTAAGAATCCATTAGACAAGAAACAGTTGGGAAAAGCTACAATGCCAGTGGATTTGATGAAACTCTACTTACTATTCGATAAAATTGACACATGTGCTTTGTAATTGATTAAGAAAAGAGCATTCTATTATGTGTGCTTAAGGTCGACATTTGTGTTAGATACGGATTTGATTTTTATTTGGCTTGTTAATCTTGTTTGTTCCCTAACCTCTGTTAGAAACGATTTATATTGTCATGAAACGAGAATCGACTCGATAATTGTCACCAATAAAATAAATGTCATTACGTAAAGGTCAGATATACTCGTATAGATTAGAGTGGTAAAATTGAAGTTTATAAACATGAATAGTTAAACTTTAAGTGGATTTGAGAAGTGACTTTCCAAAAAGTAAATTAATTTGGAAAATTTATTACCAAAACTAGTGCGAACTTCTTACCTAAGCAAAAGTTAGATATGTATACAGCACTGTTCTACAAGCGAACTTTATCCCGCTTTACTGAACAATCGTCTACACTTTACTTGATCTTGGATATTTGCAATTGTCAATCTGGTCGGAGTAAAGTTTTACTACAAGCACAGCGTTATTCTGCGGACCGAAGGCGGTATTGTGAAGTCCACGTTACAAAGTTTGCCAAGATAAAATAACTTCTATCCAAATATCAATTAAACAAAATTCGTGTAATTCGTGCGTTAAAGAAGTTTTAATTGTTTTATATAAGGGATAATCTGATGATTGTTTGTCAACACAATAATAATTATAATTATTTAGTATTTAAATTTCTTGTGTTAATAGTAGAGGCATACAATTAGCATTTGCATGATGTACATACGGTAAACACAATTGAATAATATACAATTGTGAATATATATATATTGACTGAATAATTAAACTAACTTAACACCCTAGAAGAGGAATTTCGCTCCAATTCGCCTGAGAGTAATGTAACATGCAAAATAATTATCATTATAACTAATTCGTAATTTTGAACTTTAGGCCTAGGATTAAGTTAAATAATTAATTAAATTAATTAAAATACCATATTTATTCAAATCTAAAGTATAATTGTAAGGAGTTAAAAATGAATGTTAATATTAAGTTAGGTGTAATTTTGAATTTATTAGTACCCCAGTAACCGCAGTGAACCCTTCTAATTTCTATTTAAGCTCATTGTAATTTATGTATTGTATCAGTACCTATATGCTAATTTTCTTATTTCATCAAAATTGCTCATCTCATAAATTTATTCAACAGAATTTTTAATAATTCTATTAGATGATAGTTATAATTATAAACAATGTTTCTATTTAAAATGAAAAATAGCTAACTAAATATTTCCTTAAAATAATAATAACTTTAATAATTTATTTTTACTGATCAAATCAAATGAAACAGATAGTATTTTTTAGATTTTGCACGAACATTGTTTAATGAATTAAACAAATTTTATGCGAGTTACTATCGCGTTTATTTTTGGTTATTGATTTTACATTTTTTATTATTATTCCGACGTTTTGAGAGCATTGCAGCCATCGTGGTCATAGAGAAATCAATAACCGAAAATAAACGCAATATAATTTGTTTAATTTATTAATAAATAATCAAAAGTTTTAACTACTTTTGTTTTATAAATGGACTAAAAACTATTTTTTTGTTTTATTGAAATGATAAATTCTTTAAATTAATCCTAACGCACCGCTGTTACTATTTTCTTTTTTGTTTCCAAAATAACTTTTAATAATAAAGAAAAAATAATGTCCATTTCGGTTTAAATAAAGGTGTATTCTTTATTAAATAGAATAGTTTATTTTAGAAAAGGTTTTCGTTTTTATTAAGGTCGGAAATTCGATGAAGGCACATTAAATATTGAAAACGAAATGAAATAATACGCTCTAGGGAGCACAGATATAAAAAAATGAAATTATTGCTTTGTGAACAAGACAAATTTTAATATAATTTGTACATTATTAGAGTAAGGACTTTAAGACATTTTGTTGCAGTCATATAAAATTTTCGGTTAATTAAAATTAAACTTTGTTCCAGCTTTTGAATAAGAAATTGCCAAGTTTTAAATGTATTAATTGTATTTAGTTGCCGCCATTGTCGATGTTTCATTTTCATAATCTTCTTATTTATTAATTTATTGCCTGTGAGGTCGCGAGAAAACTTCGCAGTTCGAAGTGCTTTAATAACTTGGATAGCTCGTTATAAGTTGCACAGGGTTTCAACTGCGGACATTCAAGGGTCCAATCCCTTCAAATTTTGCTAATTTATTTTATTATTGACTGTACTTAAACTGTTGTTAAACATAGGAAAGTGTTGACGATTCTTTTTTTGTGACACGACATTTTACAGCACCCCGCCTGATGTTAAGCTGCTAACAAATTCTTGTGTTAATCAATGTGCCACACCGCCGCCGTCGCCTTTTTATATTTAGGTCGCAATATTATGAAAAATCGGAGACATCCCCAAGAAAGCTGGGGAACCATAGAGCTTGTATGAAGAGAATTGTGGATGTGCGGGAAGCGAGGGAGTTATATCAGGATCGTGGCTAGTGGCGCTCTATTGTCTCTGCCTATCCCTGTGGGGAAAAGGCGTGACAATTTGATTGATATTATGACAACACCTTGCCTTATGTTAAGCCGTAAAGTAAAGTACGTCTAAGTGGTGATAGTAAAAAAAAAACAAAATCAGCCAGTCTAAAAACATGACAAAATCTATCGAGTATAACATTCAAGCAAGCTAATGTCAAAGTCACATCTTTTGTATGACATGTCACTCTTAGACTTCAGCATGGTCTTAATTAACCTTCAATCGATTTACAACTTCTACCGTCACTTCATAAAACTAGCATAATATAGAACTTGTATATAGAATCATTATTTACCTCGCTAAATGTAAATTATAATATAGCAGCTTTAATCCTAGTATATTTCATAGGTAAGTACTTTCGTTAGGTACTACTTAGGTTACCTATCTCTAGTATACGTCTGATACTTAAGCCAATTTTACCAACATTGGCACAGAGATCTATTCTAGATTATTATTATAAATATTTGGTTTAAACAATTTCATATTAGAGACCTTGACACCAAACGAGTAAAAAAATCTAGAACCCGAGTAACAAATAGTATTTTAGAAAATATCGTGCCCCAAGTGCGTATTGTCACGCGTTCATGGTACAATTCCTAATTCAGCGACTATAATAAACGGTGAAAATATAATAAGGACATCTGGAATTAATGTCTATAACGGGAATTGCTATTTTATTTTTATTAGTTCAATCAATCAAATTGTCACGCATTTTTTCCACAGGGATAGGCAGAGACAATGGAGCGCCACTTGCCACGATCCTACAACAACTCCCTCTCTTCCTTCACATTCAAAATTCTCTTCATACAAGCTCTATGGTTATAGGCACTAGGCAACCTAGCTTTTTTTGAGGATATCTCTGATTTCGTCGGCAAACACCCTCCTGGGCCTGTAAATTATTTTAACAATAATAATTGGTATGTAGTTTTATTAATAAACAAATGATAAGTAAGAAATCTCTTAAACGAATGTACTTAAGCAGTACCTATCTTAAATTTAGGGAAAGTCATGAAATCTAATATGACATGGATGACCAAGACCTTGCAACCACGATAGCTGCAAACCTTTCCAAACTATCTCGTTTGTTTACCTGCTGAATTAAATTGACGTATTAAATAAAAAAATAAATTTCACTTGCTTTGGTGTCAGACCATATTTCAGAAGCTAATACCCAATTGCTTGAAAATGATAGTAAATATGATAGTAATTTTTTTGCGCATTATTGCCAACATCGAAAGTGTGCTCAAGTTATTAAAACACACACGCAACTGGTCCCAAAGAAGCGTTTACTGTCACTTGAAATTTCGTCGTAGGTATTGCATAACCATAGAGTCAAGCAAGAGAGCTATGTTAGCCATTGGCGTAACTAAGGTATAGCAGATAGGGATCGTGCCGAATGAGGCGCGATTAGCAAATAATAAAACTTAAAAATAATAATAAACCAAGGAAAAATCAGTTGTCTAAAGGACAAAGGACGGTGGAAGCTTAGTTGAAGAATGTTTTAAGCAAGATATGTTTTATTAAGTGTATGAATATGTTCATTTTACATTTAGGTAACTTACGAAGGGGCGCATCCTCGATGCTTGCCCTGGGCTCAGTATCCGATCGGTACGCCACTGATGTTAGGGTCGTAGAAAGTGGTGCTTCGTTGTCTTTGTGGGAAATTGATGATGAAGATTCATGTATTTTATAAGATGTATTATTTTTTTTTATTGTGACTCGCTTGATGTTAAGCCGAAGTGTGGTCCATGAATGAATATCACTGCTACTACAATTCAATAACTGTGAGTAGCAATCACATCCACTATGCCGGCCTAGATGGAACCGGCAACTTACAAGCTGATCCCGAAACGTGACCAAATCACTTCACGGTCTGTATACTTGTAAGTGGTGGTACTACCCAGACCAGCTATAACCAGACCCGAAGCATATATATCCATCTCCTTTCTTTTATTAACAAATATTTGCAATATTTAATAACACAAATAAAAGCTATGCAACAAATATTTGCTGCGACCAGGGATCGAACCCGGTACTTTACGCGCAACAAACCAATCGCGTAACAGTTCGTCCACGCCTGTCGTCAAAATTAAAATGGTGATAATAAAATGTAGAATTGTTGATGGAAAGCAGCCATAAGAGTTGTATCAGGCTCGTGGCATTTGACTCTGCCTATCCTTGTGGAAAAGAAATCGTGAAAGTTTATTTTAGGAATATTTTAAACTAGAGAAACATTTTTTTATAGTGACTCGATCTCGATCGGCCAGATGGTGGTAAGCATGATGGAGGTCCAAGAGCCGACTGAGAAAAGCCGAGTCAGTTTTCTGCTGCCTCAGTCGCAGTCACTATGCTGACCAGAGTTGCTTCTTCAGGTAACGTACGTACAGTTCCTCAAATACATTTATTTTATTGTGACTCGACATATGATTGGGTAGCTGTCATATTTTATGCTTGATGTTAAGCTGGAGAGCGGTCCATGAATGGAGATAACTGCTACTACAATTAAATAACTAACTGTAGTAGTTAATAGCAGTGACATTCACCATGCCGGCCTAGTTGAAGGCAGATTTTGTTTAAACAGTATAAATTGTTTTTTTATTGGTGTATTTGTAATTCTTGATACGATATTCCGTAAGGGATCTTAACAATAGATTTATGAGATAACCATGCTTTCATTTTAAAAAAAACAGGATAATAAACCCATTATATAAAAAAAGAAATTATTATAAAAACAAATAATAATTAGTTATAGCTTGTCTAACGTCGCGGCCCTCCACTTTATTAGTTTATTTAAATGTGTGAATACAAATACTATGTTACTATACATCATCAGCGTGTCTTTTTGTGTCTAACCAGCAACTGAATGACCAATTACAATTGCATTTTCGGTGTGTTGCATCCATGTTTTATATTTGCTTGTGTGTGTAAATGCACTTTGCGTCATTTCGGCCTAAACAGGCTCTTACTATCAAATAATATATATATATATATACATACTATATATACATATATATATACTAAATTAATAGTATCAAATAGTACCTACAAAGAAGTTCCTAAATATGCCATTCAATCAATCAAAATTCCTACATGGATAGCCAGAGACAACTCTCTGTTTCGGGGCAATAAAGCAGAAGGTCCGAACGCTGTTTTTTTAAAGAATGTCCTTTTTTTAATGTCATTCTTAATTATAATATAAAACATTAATTATATTATATTACAACTTCGACTCTCATGTTAAAGTAGATATATGTGCATTTTTCATATTCACATCGTATCATAATCTATTCTATTTCTATTATAACAATTTAGTTTTTATAATTATTAATAACAGACTAATTTGCATATCAATTGCATTACTGTTTTAAGCTACTAAAGTGCTTGTATTATAGAAACAAGACCACTAAAGTATCCAATATACATTAGTACTGGCAAGTGGTTTCGAACCCGTGCTCTCGGACTAGGTGATCATTATATCACCACTACACCACGGTCGCCGTAAATTGAATGACGTATTACAAATATTCGCAGAAAACCGAAAATTATGGACCCTTTAGTTATACAATGTGTACATTGACCGTATCCTATTTGATTTTGGGTGACACGTTGAATAATAATAAATATTTTAGTCAGTTATCTAATAAATATTCCAAGAGCTTACAGTTACTTAGGACCTTACCTTAAAGGATATCCAGTTGACATGTATTGCGGCTTTATTTGTGGTAATTGTTCGGGTACCCTATAATTTACTCCAATGGATCGAAAATTTGTATAAATAAGCAGGGGTGTAGCTGTGTATTGTATAAGCAAAGGTAGATTTGGGTTCACAAGGCTTATTGTCATAGACAAAATGATAATTTATAATTCAGTTGTTTCTAATAGTATCTTACAAAGGGGTTGTTGTAATGTATAATTGATTACTTAACCGTTTCATAAATTCTAGCAAAAAAATTGGTTCACATACAGAAAACTAATTTAAAGTTTAAATTACTAAATAAGTTATTACGTTTTACGAGGAAACAAAAGTATAGAAAATTTGCCCGCAGTTCCCTTATATAAATAACATAAAAACTATGACTGTACCGTCCGATAAGACATTCTTTTTATGAGCTTGACCAAGCATGAAAAATGCATCACAATTTTGTGGGGTTTCGATTCGTAGGTGGCTACTTTTATGATCATATTTTTATAACCAAACATTCCTGTAAAGTTAAGATTATTTAAAACTTGAACTACGACTAGATAGGTATATCCAAATAATAAAATAATTATATCATGATTAAATAGTTCCAAACTATAAAATACCAATAATTAAATAAGTTTTATTTAACTTTTTAGGATTATCTGAAATTTGAGGAAAAAATTTCGTATGTAAAAAGTCATATAGCAATAAATAGGACAGCCTTAAATGCACAAAAAGGCATTAATTATATAAATCAATCATGACACCATTATGTTACCCACAAAGAACGGCAAGAACGCACCCCTCTTTTGATCAAGAAATAGGATCTTTTATAAAAAGTCTTGTATTGACGGACGCTTTGTGTCCCGACCTCGAACAAAAACCGGATAAGTGCGGGTTCAAAAGAACGCTTCTAGTGTCCCGTTCCTGTCAATTTTCTTTGCTCATGCATGAATCCATCTATCCGTCTTAAGATCCGTTACCCATTAAAATTATTGCGCTAAATCTAATAAACATTAATAACAAAAAAGAAAAAAATAGGACACAAACGTCTCAATAAATATTTATTTAGGAGTGTGTTCTTTGTTGTTTTATCGAGTAACTAAACATGTTTTTCCATTAATACTATATGATAAATTCAATATAACTAATAACATGATCTATCTCTAAATAATGTTCTTTCTTTGTCTTTTTAATAAAAGAAAATGAATTATATATAAATTATGTTTACAAATTTGCTCTAGAATTTGATTTATTATTTATGGTTTGTGTATTAGTAAGATTATTTACCTTTCTATAAAATATGTCATACAATACAATATGTTACTTAATATTTATTGTAAATTTTGTATCGTATATTATTTTATTTAAAGTTACATTTTAAATTTAGCTTGAAAAAGGTTTGCGTTTCTAAGAGCAATAAGGAACTCTACATATCGTCTCAGAACCAATCAAAGGACCCGGTCCATTGTTATTCAGACGTGTGTAAGTTCGTGAAAGACTACATAATATACTATTCTTTAATATTCTATTATACTATATTTCGGATTATATTACCTATATATCTTAATATACAGGTATATAATTCTTATGTACTTGTGTTTGTTACTTAACTCCTCCTAAACGGTTGGAACCGATTTGGATGAAATTTTATGTGCATTTTCTAGATACTAGATTGAATGTTCTAGATATTTTATTATTAACACAGTGGTTTGTTTTTAAACCAAACAGTTATTACGTTCTACGATTTAAAATTTAAGCTTTATAAGAAATAGAAAAACATTTTCTATTGAAATAATCAAGTTATGATTATTTCAATAGAAGTACAGAACAGCAATAATAAACATCGTCGACATCATTTACTACTAAACAGAACCGACAGACAGGAAAAAACGAGTCGCCATTGTATTCAAACTGGCCCCCAGGCTTATTTACCGTCCCCTACTTTTACAAAGTCGCCATTATTATGTGCAGCTGTCAGCTCCTCTGCTACACCTATGTTAAAAATTAAATTTACTAAGAATATTTTAAGCTATAACGGTCTTAATACAACTCATTTAAAGTTATCACAGCAAAACAGCATATTCTAAAGTAGCAATTATAGCTTAAATGTAATAAGCGTTACAAGGAGCGTTATTCCTTTTTGGCTTACATTTTTGCAACGTATTAATTTTGCAATAGATTTTGGCTTTAATTTTCTTATTTGTAATAAAAATATGGACTGAGCATAAAAAAATCAGATCCAAAAATATATATAACTATATAAACTAATGAATTAAACAAATTTTGTGCGGTATTTTCTTAGATTTTTGCGAACATTGATTAATGAATTAAACAAATTTTATGCGCCTTACTATCGCGTTTATTTTGGTTTTGATTTTACATCTCATGTGAATGGATGCTTAAAAGAGGCAGGCCCAGGAGGGTGTTTGCCGACCAAAGCGGAGACATCCTCAAGAAAGCTAGGTTGCCTAGTGCCCATAACTATAGAGCTTGTATGAAGAGAATTGTGAATGTGAAGGAAGCGAGGGACTTGTGTCAGGATCGTGGCAAGCGCGCTCCATGTGGGAAAAAGGCGTGACAATTTGATTGATTGATTTTACATTTTTATATTATACCGACGTTTCGAAAGCTTTGCAGCCATTGTGGTCACGGAGAGACTATCGTCGGAATAATAATAAAATATAAAATCAAAACCAAAATAAACGCTATAGTAAGCCGCATAAAATTTGTTTCATTTATTAATCAATGTTCGCAAAAATCTAAGAAAATTATTAAACTTCATGGCAAATGATACACCATCGTCTCTGTTTATCCCTGTGGAGAAAAGGCGTGACAATTTAATTATTTGATTAAATTCCACATCTAGCAAAAAGAAAAAAATCTTTAATTGGAACCTGCTACACCGAAATATGTATTGTAAGCATGAAATAAAACTTAATGGCATTTACGACAATCACTAAAATGAACGTTCCAAGTACTTTTTATTCTTCCAATCGTGTGGACGATAAAAAACGGCAAATAAAGCATCAAGGTTAAATTGAAAATATTATTTTTAGATAAGCCCAAATCTGTAGAACCCGAAAACGTTTCATGAATTTTGATGAAAGCTAGTAAATAAAAAAACTGTACGAAATATACCAATGCTGTTACCTAAAAAGCTAATACATATAAGTAAACCACTATAATTTAACGCACAAAACTTTGTAGAAAAGGCTTAGACATGAAATAATAAAAAGACAAATTATGTGTTTGTTTATTTGTGATTTTTTCACCTTTTGTCATGTTTCATTTTTAAGGTTCGCAAAATTACCAAATAAAAGTACAAAAACAATGCACATATTGCCTGAGGTAACAACGTAGATTACAATTGTCAAAAGAGTATTGCTGTGGTGAGCAATAAATTTTAAAAAAGACCGATTCGTTAGTTTTCCACAGCTGCACACATTGTGCACTATTCAAAAAGATATTTTTTTTTTATTTGGACATCAAACAGATTACATTAAATGAATCAATTACACAAAAAAAATGCATATTTTTTTTGCATTCATAGTGTTTGGATGCACAGGTAGTGTATCTGGGTTCAATATAAATTTCAGAATTTAAATCTATTTTTATACATTTCAAACAATTTCAATGCCTTTACTACATTATGTTTTGTTTTGGATCATTATGTCGGTAATTTTAATTCAGATTTATTAGCTGTACTAAGGATGCTATTAATGATATCGGGTTCTGTTATATGAGACGCATCGTACCATCGCATCTTTTGCTTGTATTTGAAATGAGATACTGATCTGCGTGTTAAAGTGCGAAACTTGCGCTTGTCCCTATATTTCTTTTATTTATGACATGCTCCGTTAAAGGCTCGAGGGTGCAGATGAATAATGTGACCGACTCGCGACACAACGGCAGGATTCTGAAGAATAATGGAATAAATATTGGTGGTTAAAGTGATACACCTATTTTATCTTCGTCTTTTTTTCTCACGTAAGAGCCGTTGAATGTGATTAAGCGTGCGTTTATATTTAATCCTTTTGGTCCAACAATTTAATTTAGGTCATCTAACAATACAGGCCAGGTTTATACGTCTCCCGTTACCCAATTTTAACCTTGCTCTATAGATATTGTCCATTGATGTTGTCATTTTGGTCCACGTGTTCCGCAAGCATTGTTCGACTTTTATAAACAAGGTTTATCGAATTTTATCTACTTGTATTACTAAGTGCCCATAACCAGAGAGCCTGTATGAGGAGAATTGTGGATGTGAAGGAAGCAAGAGAGTTGGGTAAGGATCGTGGTAAGTGGCGCTCCATTGTCTCTGCCTATCTCTGTGGGAAAAAGGCGTGACAATTTGATTGATTGTATAATACAAAAAAGTTGGCCACTCAAAAAATGTACAACTTATTAATTATAAATAGAAAAAAACATTTATTTGTTGACAAATACAAAAATTATTTACTAAACTTTTATTTAACCAATTTGGAATGTTCAGTGGTTAGGAAAATAAGAAAAGTAAGCGCTTATTGCACGCCATTTAAAAGGTTTGGAAAAACGTAATACTCATTTTAATTACATCGTTAAGCGTCAAAAGCAAATCGAAACTCATAATTGCCAAGAAATAGCGACTCGGGGATAATAACATTCCAGAATATTCTTTAGGGTTATTTATAATATAACTCTAATCAGTACATAAACACTTAATTTGATATATTGTTGATGTAATTATACGAAATTCGAATTCTTATATTAAATTACTTCTAATAAGGTTTCTATGCTTGTTAAGTTTTGAGGAAATTACTCAGGAAATATGAGTACCACTTGAAATAACGTTTTAACGATTATTAGCAGAATTATTGTAAGTCGCGTGTATGCTGCCATTTCTAAAAGTTATATAGGTGGTAACAAAAGTTGTTACCCATTTATTTTCTTCAAAGAATAATGAACTTAAAATCTTGTGAAATTAAGATGCTTTTCGCATAACTGTATGATATATATATTAAGCATATAAAAGTAAGGTTTTCGCATATACATAGAAAAAAAAACGTTATTAATGTGTCTTGTGGTGTACGTCAACACACATTTTGTGAGTTCCGGAGTTTAACGAGGGCTTCATTGTTCTCTTAATATATATGAAATTTGGAAACTTTTAACTTGGATTCTTCATTAATGTATGGAAGTGAATGTTGAGTGAGGCAGAAAAAGCATAGGAGTAGAATTAACGCTGTAGAAGGATCACCGAAAGGTATTTATCTGATGTACGAGGCAGGCCCGATTTGGTCGAAGACCCGATTTGGTCGGAAGACATCTAAGAAAGCTGGGTTTCTTAAGGATAAGATAGTACCAATAATCGTAGAGCTTGCATGAAGATAATTGTAGATGTAAGGGAAGCGAAGAAGTTGTGACAGGATCGTAGCAAGTGGCACGCGATTTTCTCTGCCTATCCCTGTGGGAAGAAGGTGTGAAAATTTGATTGATCCATTGAGAATTATACTTAATAATATTGATATATATTTTTTTATATTTACCGATTTTATATTAAATTAATTAAATTAATTATTTAATTAAATATCAATCAAAGTATGGATTTTTGGTAACCTACCAATATAGGTAGGTTGTAAAAGTGTAAAATTAATACAAGACTAAAACTTAAAAGAAAAGTCACAAAATAAAATGAGATAAAAAATATATCTAAGAACTACGTACTGTATCTATACGTATATTAAAAGCGTTTGTCGCGTCAAATAGCAGTTGAATTTGAAGCGAGTTTGTGCGGGATACCGCGGTAGGCTCCGTAACTGGATCTAAGGGAACGATTTGGACGGTAAAACCGTAGTTCTATTAAGAATACCATTGTGTGTAATAGGGTGGGATTTGCTTTGTCGAAGTAAGATTACGTAACCTACGTAGAGGGTTTGCTGTACGTCACATTTATACGACAATTTGCTCACCTAAAAGCCCTTTTTGTTAACATTTTCGAGTAATTTTGTTTATGCTTACTATCTTTTCTTAGCTATTTATTTAGTAATAGTAATAAATTGTTTACTTTCGAAAATAATACAAAATTAAATATTGTTTTTTTTATATAATTGTGTTTTTCATTTATTTTCTGTATCTTCAGTTACTTCTGGTCCTCAACTAGGTGAAGCCTTTATTGTGAGGAACACCTCATATAACATTTGTATAATTTAAGCGTTGCCAACTATTAGTTTATTACAATTTTAATTTAGGCTGTATGTATGATAAAAACAAAACAAAAAGTTTTAAAATATGTAGGTTGTTAGTTAGGTATTTTAAATTGGAGTATTATTCCGCACGAGTGTATGTGTGTAGGTGAAAACAAGTAAAAGTTATTAGTTTCTGTTATAAATATTCATTTATAACAAATAATAATTTTACATTTTGAAGGTTAAGATGCGACCTTTATTTTACATCAATAACTTTAATTAGCATAAAATAAAATATAAACATTATTCCTCGAGTATGTTTCATATATTTTATAAAGGTGTACTCGTATTAAGGGGTGTACAAAAGGAGAGGCTTTCTTATTTCTTCTATATCGATGTCCAACAAAAGATGCGATAATAGCTTGAATACGTTTTGTATGATTAGGTTTTATTGAACAAATCTGATTGAATCATATTATTGAATCATTTGTTGTAATCACACATTTAAAGATAGTGAATTAAATATAGTCAGAATTGTCTGTACGGCATGTAATATAGATTGAGGGCTAAAGAAATGCATTTTGATGTTTTATATTTAAACATATTATGTAATTTCATAGAACCTTAACAAATAAAATAATATTCATATTATACAGTTTCATTTTTCACCCAAAGTTTGTTTGGAAGAGATTGCTGTTTAGTAATAAGGTCGTCTTTTGTGTCACTTTGCTTCTTTATTCTTAAGTTTAATTTTAATTTCATCCTTTACAACAATATTATAGTAAAAAAATTATTCATTTTTTAAAATGTTTTACAAAACTATAATTCTACGACCTAGGCAATAATTTTGTTCCTTTAGAAATATTTACCCTTATTTTACTTTCGGTTGAAAATGTTATAAGTACTTAATGAAAACAGGTCCTCGATTTTTCTGTCAGTTACTAAATCTAGGGTTCAATGACCTAACATAATACTTTTCTTCAAAAGTGAAAATGTGTTCAGTATTTCCCCCGTTTCTATTAACAAATACCAATAACTTATTAAAGAAAAAACTGTATAAATAAACCAACAAATATTTGGTATTTTTAGGAGGTAATTAAGTAACTTTGTGCGAATTTTTCTTCCTTTTATTAAAATCTAAATTAGGCGGCAACAAAGTTAAAGATTATGAGTAAATTCTTTAAAGTAATTAAATTTAAGTACTTACGTAATTACATTTTTTTAAACAAGTAAGTAGATTGTTTCAATATTCGTCCACGGTCCACGTTAGTAGCGGTTCAATCGAGAATTTAGCAAATAATATTAACTATCTAATAAGTTTGAGAAAATAAAATCAGCTGACTATAAAGTGGCGGGTTATACATATAAACGAGTACACATAATTTATCTGTTTACACGAAAGTGAAAAAATAAAAATAAATTCAGCAAATTCCCTCCAATTGAAAATTGGAAAATTTTGATAGTTTATACATATCAATCAATCAATCAATCAAATTGTCACGCCTTTTTCCCACAGGGATAGGCAGAGACATATCATGAATAAATTAAAAAATAAGCTGGCTGTATCTGGGTGGAAAGATTGTCAGCTGATGCTCTGAAGAGTGTAACGCAGACAGGGAACATCTTAGAGAATAACCTATGTTATAGAATATCCAAAGTACTTTATGCTCATAATGTTCGTACTTTTATGCTCATAATAATAAAAAAATAGTTAAGACTAGATCATAGCTTAAAAGAATTAGAGTGGTGAGCTGACTGAACTGTGGTCAATTGCCCGGTGTGTAGATCGTGAAGTGACTTGCCGGTTCCAATTAGGTGCACAACTACTTCCGGTTAGTCCGCGAACTTGCAGTTATTAACTGTGGTTGCTGTCGCCTCCAATAATGGTCATGGCAATGTAATGCGCTTAACATATATCACATTAAGTAAAATTACAAATAAATACGTGTAAGAAAAATTGGTTTCATTAAGTGATCGAGCTAGACAAAAGCGTATCAGACGTTTTAATTTGTTCAGAAGTAATGGGTCTCAAAAGTGGATTCCATGTAAATTCCAATCACGAACGTTGTACATGAAAATGCTAACCTGAACACCATATTATGAGCATGATGCGAAATTCCATGAATTCTGATTCGTATACAACGTGCTGGGAAATATTCTGTGTGCCACCACGTAACTACGAGTATGATACCATATTTCAATCATAAAGGCAAAATTCAGTACATACACAGTACCATTCAGCCATAGTCGGTTAATTATACAATGTTTTTAGAATATTCGATACCCTAATTCAAATACTGCGAACGAAGTCCTTCAATATTTACAAATTCCAATTTCGCGTGTCTTAAGGGGGGTGGTATATGTGTACCAATAGATGACCCTAATTCGGCTAAATTTCTATTTCAAATTTCATTTGTTCAATTAAAAAATTAATCAAATAGTCGCGCCTTTTTCCGCATGAAATATACACTATTATGAAAAAAATCATAGATGTTAAAGAATTACATAAAAAATATAATCAAAATAGATTTAAAACCCCGTTTTGGGTTTGCAAGATTATTTTTTTACCACCATGATTAGTATTAATTGTCCACGGGTATGAAAGCGCGTTCGGGATATAGTCTATATATGTAGCTACCGATTACAATATAGTTGTAAAATGATGTATTTGTTTTCAATAATATTATATTTCACATTATCCTTTCTACGATTCAAAGGTTAAAATATTTGAAAGGATATCGGGTGCCGTAAGTTTCGTTGGGCTTAAACTTTAACCTTTCGAAGCCTGTAACAGTCATTAGAACTGTCTTTAAGTTGAGTTAAGAGCTTAAATTGAAATAGCTGGTAATCTAATATTAGACTAATGTTCCATGGAATCACTTAAGGTAAACCTATACGCATTTATTTGCTAATTTTGTTTTCTTTTGCTTTTCCTTGTAAATGGTCTTAAGCTGGGGTGCGTTCTATGCCTGGAGAACGCGGTTGATCAACTGCAAGTAGCAGTTGCCAACACCGTGCCTAGTTGAACCGGTAACTTTTGAGCTTATCCCGAAACGCGACTGAGTCGCTTCACGGTCTGTACCCTTGTAAGTGTGCGTAACCATAAAATATATTCCAGTAACATATATTCGCCGAGACATTAAAATTATGTACTAAAAACCATTTAAAAAGCTTTTTAAAAACAGTGCTTTTTAAAAAGGGTACATATTTAACGCCTAAAAAGTAAGTAATGTTTTTTGTGCGGAATTATTTTTACAAGGGAAGGGCGTTTTCCCTAAAGTGATGTTTTGTTTTACGGTGTCGTCTCTTGTTTACCGCTTAATAGGTCTCGTTTTTCTTTGTCGAACTTATTGCTATCCTTATGTCCTAGTTCGCTTTCGATTAGGCTATTTATTAAATTATCCCCATAAAGAGCCAGACAGTTTTTTGATATATTGTACTGTATAATATGTACTTTGGTTGTCCTGTTTCTATGATACAAGCACTTTAGTAGCTTAGTATAGAAATGTAAATTATTACAAATTTATTCTCTTGAAGGATGCAAGGATGAGAAGAACTCAAAGGGGTAAAGCGTTTAACTTGTCGAATGTTCTAAAAAGAAACCATGTGCTTTTAATAAACACTTTTAGATTTTTCAGTTTTCCGGTCATGTGGCAAGGACGCGACGCACGCCGCAAATACCGTCTTCAACATATACGAGTCTAATATAAAGTAAAAGTATTGTTTTGATTCTAAACTCCAGAAATTTCATTTTACCTTCATTTTAGGTACAATGGCATTCCCTACAAATGGTTTGTACTCATTTGACCCAAATAAAAATCATTGAATTGTATCGTTTCATCACAATATGTTTTGTAACTATGTAACTAAGTTTCGCAATTATTTTAGCGTGCGTTTATAAAAATGTATTAAAATACCTTTATCTCTTACGATGGGATAAACAAAGAAATATAAGGACCAAGTGAAATCATATATCGTACGTCATTAAAATTAATAATTCAGTCGGAATCTAGAAATATGTATTCCAATACTCGTATTGGTTTTGTATGATAATGGTTAAAGTTAGCGTGTACTGCAAACATTATTTCCTATCTTGAATAATCAAATACCTAAAAGTAATTTTGACTCCAAACTTTTTTATGCTATATAATGGTAACATTTGATATAGCTGAACACTGTCTGATATTTTTTTATTGAGACCTAATCTCTCATCTGTATTTGACAGATAGTAAGCAGAGGGTCCAATAGCACAGAGACGTCTGAAAAAATCAGTTTCTTGTTGCCCCGGTCGCCGTCACTATGCCGGTTAAAGGTGATTTTTCCGCTTTGAATAATCTTTCATTAATCTTTATCTTGAAAGATAAGAATCGCTTTCTTAATCTTTCAAGCTGGTTTGTGATCCATAAATAGAGGCAAATACTACTAAATAAATGATTTGATATGTATCCAATATACCAGCTGACTTGAAGTCAGGGCAACCTGAACTTTTTAATAACTTTGTGTCAAGGATACGTGTCAAGATCGTGACAAGTGGCGCTCCATTGTCTCTGCCTATCCCTGTGGGCAAAAGGCAAGACAATTTGATTGATTGATTAAAGGAAGATAACTAGATGTTATTCTATAAATTTTATTTTATTTAATTATTGAATTATTATTGTATCACAGAGATAGGCTAATACAGAATCTGACACATTCTTTGGTTTCCCTGAGGTTCTTTTCTAGAGGTGAATGCTACTACAGTTAAATAACTGTAAGTAGTCACACCCACTATGTCGGCATATTAAAAACCTACAACTTACAGGCTGATCCGAAGTGGTAGTAATACCACGGAGCGGCAGACTGGTCACCACTGCCTACCATTCTTTGTTCAAACCCGAAGAAAATATACACCTCTTTTTTTATTAACCAATATAATTAAAAACAAAATTGCTTCGACTGGGAATCGAACGCAGGACTTTAAGCGTTACATACTGGTGTGCTAACCAATGCGCTATGATTTATGACTTTAAAATAATATGTCTTTATTAACAATTTCGTATTAGTAATGATCATAATAAACATATCTTGTGTTTTCATAATATATTTTATATACAATGTATTATTTACAATGTACCTAAGTCAAGTTAAAAGACGGTCGTACGTAGAAGTGACTACAAGAATTAATCTTGCCAACCAAATCCATGGGTTGTGTAAACTTCGTTCAGCTCCCGGTTATTTGAACAGTTGAAATTGAAGAACTAGCTACTCTTGTAAGATTTATTTAGTAATCCTCCTCTAGAAATATGTTACTTAAAATCTTATGTTACTTTTGAGTTAAACAACATTTACTTTTGCGTAATAAAATGTTGCCAATGTTCAATGTTGTCGATACGAGGGATTATTGCGATGTCAACATTGCAACAGACCATTTCCTTGTAATGTCAAGATTGAATGGTCTGTTTAAGGGTTGGAGAAACCGGATTTGTATATCGACAACACAGTTGACAAGAATAAAAAAAGAAAAGTTGCAAGATATACTAGTAGAAGCGAAAAAGGAGTTAGTTACGTAAGGATGTAGAAGTATTTAAGGAGTGCGTTCTCCGACCAAATCGGAGAGAGACATCCTCAAGATAGCTGAGTTGCCTAGTGCCCATAACCGTATGAAGCTTATAGGAAGAAAATTGTGGATGTAAGGGAAGCGAAGGAGTTGTGTCAGGTTCGTGGCAAGTGGCGCTCTATTGTCTCTGCCAATCCCTGTGAGAAAATGGCGTAACAATTTGATCGAATAACTTTAGCGTAAATAAGTATTTTAGTGTATATCTTTTAGAAAATCAATCAATCAATCAAATTGTCACGGCTTTTTCCCACAGGGATAGGCAGAGACAATGGAGCGCCACTTACCACGATCCTTATACAAATCCCTTGCTTCCTTCACAATCACAATTCTCTTCATACAGGCTCTGTAGTTATGGGCCAAAATACGAAATGCGAAAAAAGAGAAGTGAATAAGAATATAGAAAGCATTAGAAGCTTTTAAATTTATTTGATGTAACAGGATATTACAACACTTGAACAATTGTCACAGTTCATCTTACAACTCTTTTTGTTCTTGATTATGCTAATGCATTGGGTTCTCGAATATGAATTGCAATGCAATAATGATGATGTATTTCTTAATTTTTTCTCAAAGCGATGTTCTTGCGCCTAAGTTGTAACGCACCGCACGCTTCTGCAATATTAATATACTAACTACATAATTCGATATCCGCTGCACTTCCTCATAACAGGATTCCATGTGAGTTAATGGAGCAAACAGAGACCAGGCCTTAAACCTGGTTCTATACTTTATTTATCATGTTTCTATGATATAGGATTAATATGAAAAAAGTATTTATTAAATATATAATGGGCATATGTTACTAATATATTGCAAAATACGTAATCAGTTATTTTGTGGGATGGTTCTGAAATTTTTAAAGATAGCTCACTATATTTTATGTAGGTAAAGGCTCGACCTTTCTTCGTAATAGGGGAGGTATAGCTTTCTGCAGTCGTAAAGTGAAATAAGAATAGCTGGAGCGGTTTATAAGTGTTTTTTTCGCTCTCTACTAAAAGAATCAGATGTTTTAAGACTTTCTTTTAACAAGTATTGCATTTTTATATTTTTATGCGCATTTTAATTTTAAGGATAAGTTTTCACTAGATTGATTGGCGAAAGAAATTTATAAATCTGTTGTACATGAAACATGATAACCATAGCAGTCCCGAGGATGACTCCGACCAAGTTGGAGACGCCCTCAAGAAAGCTGGGTTGCCTAGTGCCCATTATCGTAGAGCTTCTATGAAAAGAATTGTGGATGTGAGTGAAGCGACTGAGTTGGGTTAGGATCATGGCGAATGGCGCTCCATTGTGTCTGTCTGTCCCTGTCGGAAAAGGGACGACTATTTGATTTAATTTGATTTATGATTTTTGATTAAAGACTTATTGTTCAAAATATTAAAAGCATATTGTTTCCTGTTTTTATTACTGTAATTTGTTTTTTCAACAATCACTAAACGACATTTATATGACTAAATAGTAACGTGATATTATAGAGATCTTGGGAAACCTTCAATGGTAGCAAATTGTACAAAACAGCTCATTAGCTCTTCCTCCACAGTCTATAGAAACTATATTCGTATGAGGGTCATTAGACTTTTCAAATCCACGATTCGAGTAAGAAAAGGTGCTATTAATTAAAACCATATTATTATTAAACTTTATTAAACTACGAGTAGATTGAGCTGAAGTTAATCTTGTAAGTAGACATGATTCATATTTTGAAACAATAGTTTCTACCTATGATTAACTGTCTCTATAATAAACCTCTGTATAGGCAAAGATGAAGAGCACCACTCCACACAATCCTGTCTATATCTCTCGCTTCCATAACTCTTTTCGTATAAACTCTACATTTACAGGCACATTACATTACAGGCGCATACCGTGATTTGGTCAGATAACAGATAAGATGAAACCCTATAATTTTGTTAATCTTACTTTCATACTGGCCGGCATAGTGAAGGTAACTGAGTCAGTTTTTTTTTCAGTCGACGACGCTCTTGGACCACTACTTACTTAGACTTAAGCAAATTAAAGTCACTTTTTGATAAAAACTGAGGTGTAAGTTAAGACTTAAAAACTATTGTAGGTAAAGATAAACAATTAACATTCTTAGTATAATCAATCAATCAATCAATCAAATTGTCACGCCTCTTTCCCATGGGGATAGACAGAGACAATGAAGCTCCACTTGCCACGATCCCTACAATATCGATTATACTTAGAATATAATATAATTCACCCAAATAATATCAAAGCTTTCGTTGTACTCCTAAACCACATAATATAGTACCTATAAAAAAACGTCGCGTCGCCCCGTACGAATTATTAAATCCTATAAAGCTATGTAATGCCATTATAAAATATTTAAATTTTGATCCAAACCCGCGACGCGCTGGATAAAAACCTAAATATTGTTTTTTATGAAGATTAGACTTATCGAGCCAAACCAAGCAATGTCGTTAGTAGGGATTTCCCTGAGGATTCGCGGGAGATTGGGAAATGTTGGAAACTTTTTTTCATTTCAATGGCGGTTGGCTGGTTAGATATATCTGTTGAGTTGAACTCTATCTAATTTATATTTAAATCCTAATCCGCTTATAAATCCAACTTTTTATGGAAAGTAATTTATGGTTTGTTAGTTATTTTTATTTGGATAACGTTGAAAATTAAAACAGTTTTACATTCACAATGAATATTGCATTTTATATTTGGATAGGATAACTGACGCCAAGAAATTGTTATAGTTATATGCAAGAACGAAACGTACCACCTCAGTTTGGCTGACTGGGAAAATAACCACATACAATCTGCCAACCACTTTTAAAACATATTATTAAAGTCGGCCCTCTATCTTTTATATCAATAAACTAATACTACTTTATTTATACTTTTATACTTGTCAATATACTAGACAAGTAAGGACATAAAGGCTTTTTTCTCGTTTACTAAATACTTATTTATCTTCACAATCATTAAATTAAACAAATTTTATTATCGCGTTTATTTGGTTTTACATTTTTTTATTATTCCGACCATGGACGTTGGAGTGACCACGATGGCTGCAAAGCTCTCGAAACGTCGGAATAATAAAAAAAATGTAAAATCAAAACCAAAATAAACGCGATAGTAAGATGCAAAAAAATTGTTAATTCATTGATCAATGTTCGCGCAAAGTCTAAGGAAATACTATGAAATTAATAAGTTAAATTAATTTGAAGGAATAGTACAAGTATGTACGAGTACTATCTGAATTTAAACACGTGCGCTATATCATCCTCTACAGTACTACATTTATACAAGCGATGTATAACTTTAAGAATAAATTCTCACTTCATAAAAGTTGTGAACACTTTCTGAGGTTCGTAAAGTTATATAAATATCATGAAATAAACATTTTCCACTTTCCATCTTTTATAACTTTGTTTTCATTTTATACTTAAGCAATTATAGTCTTGAATTTATGAGGAGTAATCATTAAAGAAAAAGCAATCATTAAGTTGCCGGTTCTAACTAGGCCAGTGTAGTAGACGTGACTGTCACTAAAAGTTATTTACTGGACCGCACTCCAGATTAGCACCAGGCGGGGTGTTGTCTGTCATATGTCAAGCCACAATAGAAAAAAAGTGGCTAAATAGGAGACAGTTACGTAAAGAATATGAAAATTATTTATTTTTACTTTTAAGATTACATAGCCTTAGGTGCTTAAAAGCGGATTATCTGTAGGTGTTGGTTCCCTCTTATCAATCAAATTTAGGGTAAACATTCCACTAGTATATCTCCCACTAGCTGGATTCTGCCCACTAGCTTACTGCACCTAAATTTTTTTGTTGTTGAATTATCGAATGCCTTTCTGCCAAGAGGCCGACTTGAGGGGACATAGTGAAATGATTCTTAAAAGCAGGGTAATTCTTAATAATTTTTAAAGGCCTATAAGTAACATACATAAATATATATTTTTTTAAATTTATATACTAAACTCCTAAAGTGCTTCTATCATAGAAACAGGACAACCAAAGTATTACATAGATACATTGGTACCGGCAAGTGTTTTGAACCCGTGCTCTCGGTTTGCTTAACCATTACACTGCCACTACACCACGGTCGCCTTAAATCAATCGTAATTAATTGCAATAAATGACAATAGCAATGCCACATAGTTAACCGCATTGGAGTCCAGCAATATGATATCATGCACAATTCTCAGTGTTGCCTTGAATTATTGTTTAACTACAATAGGTCTCAAAAGAGTATAGTGGATACACGTACACCACATTTTATTTATCTTAATTTAATTTATTTATTATTTATTTCTAAACTAAGCTACCAAATTGCTTGTATCATAGGAACATGACGACCAAAGTAATTTTTTATTTCTTATTGTGACTCGACATATGAGAGCACCCCACTTGATGTTAAACTGAAGTGTGGTCCATGAATAGATGCCACTGCTACTACAATTAAATAACTGGGAGTAGCAGTCACATCCACTATGCCGGCCTAGTTGGAACCGGCAACTTACAAGCTGATTCCGAAACACGACCAAATCACTTCACGGTCTTTATACTTGTAAGTACATATATCAAAGATACATTGGTACCGGCAAGTGGTTTCAAACCCGTGCTCTCGGTTTTCGTAACCATTGCACTGCAACTATACTACGGTTTAAGCTTAATATCAAGATGTGTGAAATCATCAATGACTCATACAACCGAGGAGCTTTAAAATACTAAAAAATATATGTAAAAAAATTCATCAAATAAATAGCTACTTTTAACATTCGTGTCGGTATTATGATAACAATAAACGTAATAGGCGCATTAAACAACACTGTTGTCCCTCAAGCCTGTCACCTACATTTCCCTTCCTGATTTATATGCATACAATGTAGCATTGAACCTCTCTCATGGTTAAACCTTTTAGGGTGTTCAGGTCAACGACTTACTTTCATATATGCATTTGTTTTAATACACATTACCTATTTGTAGGTAATGAGTATTAGGTTAAAAAATTTAGCATTATTAAATAAATTATAGAGATAATATTGTTAATATAATTCTTTATCGCACATAATTAACCAGGTTAAAGCTGGGTTCCCTAGTGCCCATAACCATACCAGTGCTCGATAACGCGATACCAGTGCTCCGCTGATGACGGTTTGTGGAAACGGCGTGGGAGGTTTTAGCCGGTGAGAGCCCGGCACTTTGACTGGTAGAGCTTTCCTCCCACGTTAATTAAAAAAAAAGTGCCCATAACCATAGAACTTGTATAAAGAGAATTATGAAAGTGAAGGAAGCGAGGGAGTTGTGTCAGGATCGTGGCAAGTGGTGCTCTATTGTCATATTTAACTACAAAAGTTACAAGTCGAACTTAATGCCTTAAGGCATTTTCTACCAGGTAACCTTATTAACAGAGATCTTGGCAATTTTCGGTTTTATTTTTTTATACTATCTATTCGGTATTAGCGGTATGTTTTCGGTAAGCAATAGAGACATTTTGTGGCGTTCAGGCGATTCTATATTTGAAGTGTTGTACATGAACAAATTTTCGTCACTTGTATAACCAACGTAGGAGCAAAATGAGTCTCATATGAAGAAGTATTATATTTTTACACATACTTGCCTAAACATTTCACGTAATACAAATAAATTCAAGCCTTATTTTGGTATACTAATAAAAATATTATTGTTAGTGTGTTTTGTATACTATACAATCAAATATAGTATAAGGCGACCGAGGTGTAGTAGTGGCAGTGCAATAGCTATGTAAGCCGATTGGCACGGTACCAATGTATCTGATATACAGTATGTACTTTGGTTGTCTTGTTTCTATGATACAAGCACTTAAGTATAGATATGTATAATAATAAAAAATACATATATATATATATTATATAAACATGCACATTTCCGTGCATATAGAAACACGCGTAAATTTTATTTGTAAAACCATAAATCATAATAAATGTGCTGAATAAAGAATATCAAGTATCCAACTTACACATTAGGAATAAACTTTTAATGGTACAAGTAAATTTTTCACATTTTGGTAAAACTTTTCGCTCACGTACGTTGTTTATTGCATATTTACCATGTTTTTATTCTATTTTTTACATTTCTATACAAAGCTACTAAAGTGCTTGATTATACCATAGAAACAGTATAAACCAAAGTACATATATCAAAGATACATTGGTACGGGTAAGTTGTTTTGAACCCGTGCTCTAGGTTTACGTTACCATTGCATTACCACGACACCACGGTCGCTTTAATTAGTTATATAATCGCCTTATTTAATTATGTAAAACTAGCCGTATCCCGGCGTTGCCTGGGTCAAATCGCACGCTTAATGGTTAAATAAACGTGTTGATTTTTTTTTACTTAAACTTAAAAGTCACACATATTACACAATATGAAAATAAAACCAAGTAGCCTATTAAATTGTGAATGTGAAAGAAGCGAGGGAGTTGTGTCAGGATCGTGGCAAGTGGTGCTTCATTGTCTCGGCCTATCCCTATGGGAATAAGGCGTGACAATTTGATTGATTGATAGCCTATTTTCTGATATTCGTGCATGTCGTTCAGAGGCCAAGTTATATTTTGTTAAAAAAGCGATCCTAAACAAATCATTGAGACATTACCTAACATAGCTGTTAAACACTTATAAGCAATAAACCAAATCTGTATTTGGGAAAAGTAATATTAAAAATTTTTGTATCATATTAATGTTTTCCCAGAGTGCATTATAAGAGGATTAACATTGAATTAAAAGGCTAAGGACGGTGCCTTTTACAAAGAACATGTAGCTTTTACACATGTTCGAAGGACATGTAGAATTCCACTTTACTTTAATGTTTTAGCTGTGGCGAAAAAAATATAAAAATTATTTTCATATTCTTTTGGTCGTAATTTTGTTGAAACGGGAAGCGCCAACAAAATTTATACCTTACAGAAAAAAATATTATTATAGCGAACGTTCAATGAAAATATATTATAAGGAAAAGGACAAACATTTTTGAATAAATATTGTGCTTTGAATTAAGTGTTAAAACAATAAATAAATATTATAAAGATGATTATGATTTATGGCCGGCATAGTGACGGCGACTGGGGCAGCCGTGAACTAAATCGTTTTTTTTCAGTCGTCTCTTAGACCTCCTCTTGCTTATCATTAGGCGCGTCGTGGTCAAATGTCATGTCACAATAAAATAAAACAAGATTATTATTTTAATAGGAAATAATTGATTTTTGTATACTATTTCTAAAATTTTAATAAGTTACAAAGTGTAACCATATTTGTTAATTATTTTTAGCATATTTGTACTGCTAACACACACACCTCAGTGACCGAGACCGAGAGTCGAACCCGCTTAGCGAGCTACTGCTCTCCATATTAAGCTATAGAGTTGCATCGAAGTTCTTTTATTCTATCTTCTTATCGTGTAGTTCTTTTAGATACATGCAAGTGACATCGTTGCAAATTATTGTTATATATATTTCATGTACTATCGTAGTACGTGTGAATTTTGTCTATACAATTTTATTACTAATTTATAAAGTCGATATCGGAAGACCTAATCAAGTATAACAAACTAAAGCCCGATTAACTTTTAGATAATAGTAACGAGGAATTCTGAAAATCTGCTTATTCATGGAATAAATGAACAGATAGACGGCGATGTAATTATCCCTTGTTTTAACGTGATCATTCTTCGATAATAGGGCTGTCAATGTACCAACTAAATGGAACAGCGAAACTTAATCATCTCTCGAGTAAAATGACGTTCAGCTATACTTAACGGCGCGATAACTAAACTGCATAGGTTTGACTATCTTAAGATTATTGATTTAAAACTTAAAAGCAGATTATATTGATGAAAATCAATTAATCAATCAAAATATGCAGACATCGGACTACTACTTTTCAAAACACTCTCTCGCTTCATTGAGAGAAAATCTTATAGGACTTCCCCATTGATGAAAACATTGCGTTTAATTAGTTTAAAATTACGTTCAACTAAATAACCTAAATCATACTTAAATTCTATATACAACCTATTAATAACGTTCGTATTCAAATACACAATATTTATGTAAGTCTATTGATCTAGGAGTGTATTCTATTGACCACCCAAACCATTTAACTATTGTTAATCTATACAACTGGGATGGGCAGTACTTGGCATGTTAGTAGCGGCGTTCAAGGCTGAAATCGTTCAAAGTTTTCGGCCAGTGAGTACCTACAGCTATGACGAACACATCCGAAATATGGCCCCTGACTGTAGTCAGTATAATCCACTATCTACCTTCCATTTTAAGAACAACCGTATGACATTTCAATGACATAGGTGCGATTTATATTTAGTTCTCCATTGATTACTTCATATAATTTATTTATAATTTTTAAGCGAATTGGAATAGTATTCGTCTGTAAAATAATATTAAAATAATATTTGCTCCGAGTAAGTGTGTTGAAACAATACGTCTCTTTAATTTATTGAGTAACGTAATACCATAAGTTATTATCTCATTATTTATTAATTAAATATATATTCGCTATCGCCCGTGATAGTTATCTACGTAAAAAGTGTAAATTATTGTTGAGAAGAAAGCAATGCAGTAACTACATACAAAACACATCATTGTTAGAGAACTCCAAAATCTCTTAGAGTTTCAATAAATTTCCTTTAAAAGTGCTATTATGGTACTTGTTCAGGCAGAGGCGCCCAGTCTACCGATTAGGGGTAGTACACACGTTTCGGGATCAGCTTGTGAGTTTCAACTAGGTCACACTACTCACAGTTATTTGCTACACGCAGTCGACGTCATGACGACGTCATAATAAACAAAATAAATAAGAAAGTTTAGTGTTTTAAAGGTCTAGAATTATTTAATGCAGTATAAGATTTAGCGCAATTGCTAATAGCTATTCCGAAAAGCGGTTTCATTCCGTCTATGTTGATATTAAAGTAAATAATTAATACTTTAGTCGCCCAGCATCGATTAACAGTAACTTAGGCATAGTGACGGCGGCTGAGGCAGCCGAGAACAATACTCGGCTTTCTCAGTCGTCGTCACTCTTGGACCTCCTCCTGCTTATCATCAGGCGGGACGAGGTCAGTAGTCGTGTCACAATAAAAAAAAAAACTTAGGAGAAACTAATTTTTTTCTTGTCATATTTTAAAATGACATATTTAAAATTAAAATTCCATGACCTTCCATCTTAATCCAATCTGCTATATCTAATTTGGTATATTGTAACTAGATTTTTTTAGTTCTAATCACATTTTTGTGCACTATCTATATTTTTATTTTTATTTTTTTCCTTCGGCTGCCTGGAAGATATCGCTATATAAGGCCGCCATTTGTGTTTAGTTCCTAGTTATGGGGCTAAAGCGACTAAAACTAAAACAAGTCATATATCGAAATGTAAAGAATTCATTGTTTATTTAAACAAGGTAAGACGTTAAATTTGTTACTGACAGAGCATGTTACATCAACCGCGATTTTGGTGCACAGTGTTGCGGCGTCGTGTGTTTTATGCTATAAAATATTTTAGGTCGCCTCCAGGAAAAATACAAGTATATCTTAAAAAACAAGTGCTTTTGGTATATTTGGTTAAACTCCAGGTGTTACGATTAGTGTTTTATTGATATAGTTACAATAACCCCAACTTTACGTGGTTGTAGTTATTAACTAATTTTGTAGTTGCAATCGCCCCATAACTTTTGTATGAAAAGTGCAAATCGTCAATGATGTTTCGTGTCGACATTTTACTAATCGATAATAAGGGTATTTTCATAAATGATTATCTGCGAACGAAACAACATGTTTTAGATTTAGCGTAGTTTTAACAAAAGACAAATAAATAGCCTAACCGATTCAGTGACGATGACAACGATGTTTGCAACACTTTAAGTAGTGTTGCAAATATATGAAGTCACATATAAACCCAATTTATTAGAGTGACATTAAATGGAGTTAAGGTGCTAAATTCCCTAAAGAATTCACAAATATCAACTCTATTCATAGCATTAGAGGTATTACTGTTTATTTATTCTGTTTTACTCTAAGGAAAACTAGGTAAATAAATTTATCTGTCATACACGTACATATAATTTTCAAACAGTCCTGAGTTCAACATCTTAAGTAATAAAATTGTTAGTTATGGGAAAGGAGTAGTATAGTTTCTATCCTTATTTTAATATATAACTCATAGTGACCATACTTCAAAGGCTTGGTAACTCTACCAGTGGGAATAAACGTCGAATGTTTGACTTACGCATGAATATTACATTAGCTTTTTTGTAAGTACCCGGATTCATCTTAACATTTAATATTTACAATAAGTTCATAGCCGCATCTTTAACAGGTATTAGGACTCCTTATCAGGACCCCAGCTTGTCTAGCGGCATCCACAGTGAAGAACACATTATTTTAAACCATTAAAAAAGGTATTTTAAAAATATTGGTTACAGTTTACGGTATAAAGAGACTAACAACATGAAAGTGGGTTGATGAAATATTCATATTTTGTCTAGTCTTTCAGTCTTGCTGTATAGATATGTGTGTACATATAATAAAATGTATGTACTCGTACTCGTATAAAAATATGAATTTGTAAAGGAACACTGGATTATTGCAAATATTTGCATGATAGCTTTAACCCCAATATATTAAAGAAAACAAAAAAACTGGTATTTGCACACGGCTAAAACGTGCCATACAAATACTACGACGCGATTAAAATTTTCTGCACACCTCAGCAAACCATAAGTCGCGATGTGTCTCAGCTACGCACCGTCTGCGCGATATACATACTCATATAACACTTTAAGCGAAGCGTAAATATGCGTATTTGGCTGGAATAGTGACGTCGACTGGGGCAACCGTATATTGAACCATCAGGCAGAGGTTAGATGTAGCACCTCTAAAAAATCACAAGCGACAATCAGTGGGCAGAGCCCTATTGCGCGTTTACCTTCCGAGTGGCAGGTAATTACTAGAAGGACACTGCTGCTAATACTTTGATAATACTAAGATATTTTTTATCTGAGTATTGTCAAGCTTCCTACAAAGGTAGTACATTTTTTTTTCATTTGGAAGTCACAGGTGAACTCGATCTTCTGATAAATTAATAATGTGATAAAAAAATATATGTTTTTTTTCTATCCGGTCTAATTTATACAGCAATAATAGTTATTTAAACATCCTTATAATAAATTTAAATAACTTTGTAATAGCAAACGATACAAGGTGTAGTGGTAGTGAAATAGTCTCGCAAACTTTCCTTGCCATATCTACATTTTATTTAGTGCCTGTACTTTTACTTAGTTCAAAATGTTAACTACGAAATATTAGCACGTAAATTAAAGTATATGCAATTTAGATAATTCAATTCGTTGCACTAACGAGTACCCTAACATGTAAGGTTCGTTAAGAAATAATAACTTTAACACAATCGTCATGCACGTCCGCCGTCAACATATGCTAATTGATATTTTTATATTATTGCCCAATTTGTATAATAAAGTTAAATACTATCAGTCAATCAAATTGTCACGTCTTTTTCCTATAGGTAGGCAGAAACAATGAAGCGCCACTTGCCATGATCCTGACACAACTCCATCGCTTCCTTCACATTCACAACTCTCTTCATATAAGCCATAGATATATAGGCACTAGGCAAACAGCTTTCTTAAGGATGTCTCTGATTTGATTGGAAAACACCCTTCTCGGCTTGTCTTGTATGAGGAGAATTGTGGATGTGAAGGAAGCGAGGGAGTTGTGTCAGGATCGTGGCAAGTGACGCTCCATTGTGTCTGCCTATTCTCATAGGGAAAAGGCGTGATAATTTAATTTGATTTGAAATTGACATGTAAATCTTTGATCATGTAAAATCTTAGAATACAATTTAAATATAATTAAATATAATTAATATAATTAATAACAGAAATTAGAATGTAGATATGTATGTTATATTGATATTAGAGTCCAACCTGACAAATATTCTGTAGTCCGAATAATCTGACCGATTTAATACTACTGTCAGATCACCGATTGTCGTAACGGATGTAGAACTTGCTTCTGTGGACCGATATGTATGTATGTATGTATGTACATGAAACATTTTCTAAAGAAACGATAAATCATTTAATTTTGTGAAGATATTAGTCATCTAGTTGTTAAATTCATTTGTAAAATCCAGTAAATGTGTGAACACTCTAAAACATGATATTTATACTTCACAAGAAGCTCGACCCAACTTTAAAGTATTAGCGAAACATACCACATTTATCTTCCAAAAACAATTTTAACTTGAAAAAGTGAGATAATGTTTTTCTGTTGTTAATAAATAAACATTTATTATGTATTTTTTTCAGTTTTTTTACACATCCCTAAGTATAGTAGTGTATGTAAGTATAGTAAGGACATTGAAATAAAAACTACCAACATTTTAAGTTTCTAAAAAAATTACAAGTTACAGTATAACTCATTATGTTTTTTTTTATTTCAGGATAAAGGAATAAAGCAAAGTTTTGGTGCCTGAGCCCGCTTCACTAAATGGGATGTCCCTCCATCTATATACTCGACGTTTACAATATAATGCCGCAGTGCAGTCTCAAAACTTTTCGTTAATTAACATTTTAATTTAAACTTTAGATGCTGTAAAAAAATAGAAAATCTAAGAACACTTCAGGTTAAAAAAAAACGCCTATAGCCAATAAAACGAAAGAAATAAATAAATAAATCAATCAAATTGTCACGCCTTTTTTCCATGGGGATAGACAATGGAAATAAATATTGGACCAAAATGTAGAAATGTTTTCTTTAACCGGCATAGTGACGCCGACTGAGGCAACCGTAAACTATAACTGGTTATTCAGTCATCGGCCATCCTGGACCTCCCCTTGCTTACTTGGCAAGACAAGATCAGGGGGCCGACCGCGCACCTTTAATGGGAATAACTAAGAAATTTGTTCTCATATGTCAAAAAGTAACGCGGTCGCAGCGACCGACAACTTTTATTCAATGAGCTTGAATTGTTAATGAAAAATAACAACGATTCTCAGTGCGTTGCGCGTTTTCAATTTTAATTATGAAGGTCATTATTGGAGTTCAACTGTCGAAAAGAAGCCCATTCTCAATAAGTTACGCGGTCGGCCCGCAGGACAGGACATGTTGATAGGCGAGTAGAATATTTTATTATACGCCGAAGTACATCGTTGCATAGTTAGTCCCTATAAATAAAATATAATAGTTATACGTGATATATTTATCAAGAACTCAGTTTTAGAGGCTAATCGGAAATAACTGCCATTATATCCATGATTAGTTTTTATAAATTATATAATAGTATTATTACAATTTTTCATTTGTGAATGACAAGAGTGTTAAGTAAGAGTATATTATTAGTTTTAATAATTAATTATGGAGGGTGTTTTCCGACCAAATCGGAGACATCCTAAAGAAAGCTAGGTTGCCTAGTGCCCATAACCACAGAGCCTGTATAAAGAGAATTGTGGATGTGAAGGATGCAAGGAAGTTGTGTCAGGATTGTGGTAAGTGGTGCTCCATTGTCTCTGTCTATCCCTGTGGGAAGAAGGCGTGACAATTTGATCGATTAATTAATAATTATTATTGAAATATTATGTCTATTAAAACAACTTATAAAAAACTCATAAAAAATAATCGGAAGTGGCATTATTGCAGACAAATTGTTTATTTTCCTTGCTTCTATAATGTTATAAGCCCAAATTTACAAAACTTCTGAATTATTTAAGTGTTCCCATAGAGGTTGCCATCTTTAAATGTACTTTCGTTTGCATGCTTTAATTCATACTCGTATCTACTAAGTTTGTTGTTTCTTACAACGTTTGTAAGGAGTCCGTATAATTCCTTTTTACCACGCAATTCTTAGTGCTACATCATTGGCCCTGTTCCCCTGGTCAACAATGCGTGGTTCACATAACGATTAGTTAATCTTAAAGGGGAAATCGAAATTAGCGACGGCTAATAAACCTTAGACGTCGTCATAATGCTGATTCCGTCGACAGAATACAGATGTTTATTTTGGGAGTAAAAAGATGAGGTATAAAGAATTTACGAGGAATCGCAACCGGGAATGAGACGTTATTTTATATGGGCACTGCATATGTTAAAATATAGGTTAAGATTACTAGCACAGATTGTCTGCATTTACCATTTACGTCCATTTTGTTGGCCTAGATGGATTATCTATACCGGATTATCGAAACCCGGTATAGTAACTTTATACTTTACACAAGAATCTGATGATCTTAGACACACTACTCTTGAAAACATTAAGAAATTAAAAGAGGTGACAATAACGTGTTATCATATTATCAGTTGTTTTTCGAAAAGTTTGCCCTTCTCTCTACTCAATGTAATAGGACTTGGAACTTGACTAAGCGACAGTCGCTTTCAAATAAGCTTAAAAAACTTTATTTGATAGAAAATTGAATTATAGTTGTTCAATAAATTGAGGTTCGTGATTCATATGTTTTATTATACTTTATATTTACAGGTGCTTACGAATATATAAGAGTGAAAAGCAGTGGTGCCCAATACCATTATTTACACGTATAGGGACCATGTGACTTAGTCGCGTTTGGACTTGAGCTTGTAAATTGCCGGTTCTAACTAGGCCAGCATAGTAGATGCAATATCTTCTTATAATTATTTAACAGTACTATAAGTCGCCTCTATTCGTAGACTCCAAATTTCGGCCTAATTATTATCAGGCGAGGTGCTGTCATTATATCGAGCTCAATAATGGCAAAACATTGGCAACAGCTCGCTTTCGGCTTGCAATAAATTTTCATTACATTTTTTTTAAATAAAATATTGGTGCGTGCTTATTGTCAATACACTTATCTATAAAAGTATTCGTAAGAATCTAAGTATAGTCACCAATTTATTTAGAAGTAAGGTACCTGGGTCGAATATGGCCAGGCGGAAAATATGGCCACATACTATTATTTCAAAGACAAAAAATTGTAATAACCTGAAGTCGAACATAAATTATCGCTAGGGTCACATATATCCGAACGGCGTACCTGTCATCCTTCCCGCGCGCCCTATGGTCGCTCAGTGTCCATTGAAGTGAAGTGTGCTGTTGTGGTTATAAAAACTTCAAGTAAGTATTCTCCTGTATTTTGTTATTTTTCAAATAAAAATCTTTATTAATCACACTACGATGTTGTGTGACGATTGTGATTTGATACATTTTTGTTTAATTATCAAAGTAATAGTCTGTTTTTCATTCGTGAATATGAAAACGAAAAAATGCACAACTGCAAATATGGCCACCGTTTGGCCATATTTCCGGTACTAAATATTTTTCTTTTTTAACTTTCTTTTTTTATGTTTTAGACTATGGCACGCTATAAAACTAAAGGACTTCGAGGTAATTGGTCAGAAGCAGGTTAAACCTTCTCATCCTCCAAATAACGACGAACTTATTTTTTACTTACTTTCTAGTTTGTAATATCATTGTGATTTACCTATGAAGGATCTCAAAAGTTACGTTTTCTTTGTGATAATTTTGTTGATTTTTTATAAGTATGTGTAAGTATGTTTAAGTTTAAATTAAGAATAACTTTTAGTATCTCATTGTTGATTTTAATATCTTTAATATTACTTGTAAAGATAGTTCTTTATTTGTACAAATTGGCGCCCAAAGAATATCTTTTAAATAAATGCTCTATTAAAACAAATTATCCATTTTTATTTTAGTTTGTTCAGAAGTTTTTAAATAGTAAATTCATACAGTAAATATGATATGAAACATATATGGCCATATTTACCTCCTCCGTCGGAAATATGGCCAATTTGTATATATTTTTTAAACTGTTGAAAATACTATTTATTGTTTAATGTCTTTGTATTTTATTACTTTTGTTGTAAAATAAATAGCCACTCTTCATGAATTAGTGCTAAAACTTGTTTGTTTTAGCTTTATTATTATTTAAAAAGGGTAACAAACCTTAAGGTGGCCATATTCGACCCAGGTACCTTACTTATAGAGAAATCCAACGAAAATCCTTTAAAAGAAAGCCATCAAGTTGAAATTAATTCCTTTATTCATATATATATTTCACGGTAAAATTGTAAAAAAAAAACAATTTAAGGAATTCAATTATAGAAGTAAATTATATTTTAAATTAATCTAAGTGCGAAGAGGCCGACTCGTAAATGCATATTCCTAAGAAGTGTAGAGCGTTCAGGCACAAGATGATTTCAATACGATTCAATACGAAGGTCTCAATACGATTATGAGTCGATAGCAGGCTCTTGAAAGTTCATTATTCCTATTATATTCTATAGAACACTTATTGCTGGTTGTATTTAACATGAAAATGTATAATTAAATGTATTATAAAAAGAGGGTTTTTAATCATAAATATTCTGTAGTAGGATTATAGGTTACCAGCGGGCCTATTGTTTAACTCTCTTATAGATAAATTCTTTTAATCCAGATAAAATAGACAAAAACCTATATTAAAATATATGTTTTTTTGAATTCTTTAATTGAATATTAAATCTTACTTTTTGTTTCACTTGATTAAATCATGACAAAGTTTTGTGAGGTTCTTTGTAAAGATGAAAATAAGTGAGATATAATTTAGATAAATTTAAATAATACTAATTTTACTGTGCATTTTGATACTTAGGCTTTTTATTTTATTGTTACTCGACATATGACAGAACCCCGCTTGATTGTTAGCTAGAGTGCGGTACATAAATTGAGGTGACTGCTACTTACAATAAGTAGCAGTCATCTCCACTATGCCGGCCTAGTTGGAACTGGCAACTTACAAGATGATCACGGGACGCGACTAAATCATTTTACGGTCTGTATACTTGTAAGTGGTGGTAAGTATCGGCAGACTGGGTACCACTGACTGAGATAACATCAATCGAAGCCAAATGAATGCAACCTATTTAATACTTTCCATACACAATTTTTACCAAGGGGGGGGGGGGGGGTAGCAAGGGGTGGTGAACGGGAATAACTTTAAATATCTACCTCTGTTTTTTTTTAATTAACATATATTTGTGAATATCTAATAGTTATTAAATATTACAAATAAAAGCTATGAAACAAACATTTGCTCCAACCGGGAATCGAACTAGATTCGACTGACGTTGCCTTCACTATGTCGACCAGATTTTTCACGATTCGCAACATCGTGAAAAATCTAAGGTTATAAGATCACGGTGCCGTAATATTAGAGCGTATTAAATAAAAATATAAAAATATTCTAATACATTATAATAATAAGAGCTTAAAACTCCTTCGTTTATAATATTCGATCCAATTTCATCGTTTATCACAACAATTTAGACAAAGATGTCCAGTTTCTTATGGTTTCATTTCATCGGAGTCTTCCTGAAGCCATTGAGTGGTTGTATTTCATTGGACAATGTATCCAATAAATATTTATTTTAAAAGTATAAATTAGTAAGACAGGATATTATGTAAAAATAATATTTATTTGGATCGTAAAAAATGGCGCTACTTTGCCTATCCCTGTGGGAAAAAGGCGTGATAAATTTATATTGATAATATTTTTCCTGAATTGCACTTATTAAATGTCGTTAGCAAACAAATTGACTTTAAGGTTTAAATTTGCCTGACTAAGGCCCGGTTTCTTGATGGATAGTTATCTCAACTAATCGTAAAATAATGACAGATAACTTACTATTGACTGAATTTCGAAAAAAATGCGTTTCTTGATGGATTGTTAGGCATGCTATTTATTATATGACGTCACTAATAACAATTTATTTTGACCACTCAGATGTGAGTGGTCAAACTATTTAATCTCTAGTAGTATGCGAACTAGTGTCATAATTGACATGTTTGTATTGCGTTTTTTTTTGCAAATTATCTCAATTAAAACGAATTTGAGCATTGAAAATGCATTTTTCCTATTGTGATAATTCATCATTCATTCACAAACAATTTTCGGATGAAGATTGTTTTATGGCAAAAAGACATAAAAAAAAATTCCGTCCCAGGAAAGATAATTTTAGATTGTGGGATTAACATGATGTCAAAGAAAGATTTCGGATTAATAAAAAAACATGCACGTGGCTCATAAAAGAATTAAAAATGTTTCTTGAACGCCAAACAACAAGGTAAGAAAATAACTTTATATTCAAACTGATAGGAGAGGTTATTTAAAGTGTCCTATATCTAATTAGGACAGGGTCCCCGTAAAAGAGGTAATGCTAAAAAATCACGGCGCAATTTAAGGCGACCGTGGTGTAGTGGCAGTGTAATGGTCATGCAAGCCGAGAGCACGGGTTCGATACCACTTACCGGTACCAATGTATCTTTGATATATGTACTTTGGTCAATATAATTCTTAGCCTTAAAATAACATAAAAAATCCTATACTTTTTTGTATGACCCATTTTATGTTCTTATTGGTCATGCAAAGTTTTAAATAATCATTAACATACAGTTCCAACCAATTACTGAATATTAATCTAAATTATTTTCTTACAGAATTCATGATGTCAGTATAAAGGATCAAATATTATTAACAATAAGATTTAATGCCACTGGAAATATTGGCCCTGGAGACATCCTCAAGAAAGCTGAGTTACCTAGTGCCCATAACTGTAGAGCTTGTATGAAATTGTATTGTAAATGAGATGGAAGCAAAAAAGTGATGGAAGTTGTTTCAGGATCTTGGCAAGTGGCACTTAATTGTGTCTGCCTATCCCCGTGGGAAAAAACTTAAAATTTGATGGAATGATTATTTTTTATTCAAAACTAAAACATTCTTGAACCTTACCTCAGAATATGATCCACATTTACATTGCCACTTACAAGTATACAGACCGTGAAGAGATTTAAACATGATTCAGGATCAGTTGTATGTTGCCGGTTTTAACTAGGCCGGCATAGTGGATGTGATTGCTACTCACAGTTATTGAATTGTAGTAGCAATGGCATTCATTCATGGACCACACTCCTGCTTAATATCAAGCGGGTGCTGCCATAATGTCAGTCACAATAAAAAATATATACCTAAATATTAATATCATTTCAGATTGGAAAACGTAAGTTAATGCCAAAATGGCTACAGAGCTCACACCAAGATCCTGGAGATTTAGATTGAACAGCTTACCATTGAGGAAGTTTGAAGTGCACATTAATGCACAATTTGTCTTCGGCGCTTATTAAGTTCTAATAGTCTTTCAAAAGTCCCTACTAGATCAAAACAATCTAGTAAGGTCCCCACCTTACTAGATTGAAGCTACAGATATTGTGAAAGGTCTATAACCCCGCTTTGAGGGCCAGTTTTCTATAATGTTCATCTACAAAAGTATATAAAATAAAATTATTAATAATAATACAGGTATTTTTAATCTGAATAATCCAATCAATCAATCAATCAAATTGTCACGCCTTTTTCCCACAGGGATAGGCAGAGACAATGGAGCGCCACTTACCACGATCCTTACATAACTCCCTTGCTTCCTTCACACCCACAATTCTCTTCATACAGGCTCACTGGTTATGGGCACTAGGCAACCTGGCTTTCTTGAGGATGTCTCCAATTTGGTTAGAAAACACTCTCCCGGGCCTGCCTTGTTTAACGCATCCAACCACATCCGATTTATAAATTCTTTTGTCAATCTACTTTCACTCATCCTTTCCATGTGCCCAAACCATCGAAGCATTCCTTTGTCAATCCTTGTCACTACATCTTCTTTCAAGCCACATCTATCACGCAATGTGCTATTCCTTATTCTATCCGCTATCGTCACTCCACATACACTCCATAACGACAGCAATTCTACAGCGTTAATTCTACTCTCATGCGTCTTCTGCCATACCCAACCTTCACTTCCATACATTAATATAGGAACAAGCACTGCATTATGAATAATCCAGCCATATAATATTGCATAAATATAACATAAATTGATGACTTTAGATATAAAAATCAATCAATCAATCAAATTGTCATGCCACAAATTCTGACATAACTCTCACGCTTCCATCACATTTACAATACAATTTCATACAAGCTCTACAGTTATGAGCACTAGGTAAGCTTTCAGCTTTCTTGAGGATGTCCTTTACTATTATGTTATTCTATATAATATACAAAACCTATACATATAAATACTCATTATAAAAGTTTTGAAAAATAAAAGATAGGATACAAAGAAATAGGTATAATTAAATTGTCATGCTTTTTTCCCCACAGGGATAGGCAGAAACATAGAATAGTATCAAAACTGAGATATAATATAGATGTGCGCACTTGCTTCCACTGCAGACGTCCAGCGCTCTTTTAATCTTCCTATATTTCATCAGCTCAAAAGTCAGCGCTCTTTTGCCGGAGACTGTTCCCCGCAGTCAAACCCGCGTTTATAAACAGTAATTCGTAGCTTGAGTACATTACAGGACGCCTTGCATCCCTGTGGTCCATCATCAGGTACTCTTCAACCATATTGTCATATCAGCCTAGGTATGAGCTTAATGTAAGAAACAGTTTGTTAAATCAGCATAATTATGTCTGTTACATATCCCCTGCATCCTCATGATCCATCATCAGGTACTCCAGGCTTTAATTTGATAACAGCACAGCTAAAGGCGCATAGTAAGAGACATTTTTAGTTAAAACACCATAGTTATATCTCTTGCGGTTTTACCTATGTGAGATGATCCATCATCAGGTTCTTTAGATCCAGAGGGTTTCCTACCTATTTTTATCCATTATTATTGCCATAATCCACTAATATATCTACAAACCAATAAGATATCTAAAAGAATATTACATATGTATTGGGAAATAAAGTTTGACTTTGACAATATTTTTTTTATTGGCATAAGGATAGAGTATTTAGTGCATTTCTGACCCAATTAATTTTAAAAAATAAGAAAGTCGCAACACTACATGTCAAACGGTAATCAATGCCTCAATGAATTTAAAAATATTAATTATAAATAGTTACGATTTGTCTGTTGATAACAATAATAATTTATTTTTTCAAGAAACACATTTCGCTGATTACTATTTTTTAGTGAATATACTATAGTTGCTTAACTAATTATAAAAGTTACAAATAGACAAATTTCACCAACCATCAAGAAACCGGCCCTTAGGCCCGGTTTCTTGATGGATAGTTATCTCAACTAATCGTAAAATAATGACAGATAACTTACTATTGACTGAATTTCGAAAAAAATGCGTTTCTTGATGGATTGTTAGGCATGCTATTTATTATATGACGTCACTAATAACAATTTATTTTGACCACTCAGATGTGAGTGGTCAAACTATTTAATCTCTAGTAGTATGCGAACTAGTGTCATAATTGACATGTTTGTATTGCGTTTTTTTGCAAATTATCTCAATTAAAACGAATTTGAGCATTGAAAATGCATTTTTCCTATTGTGAAAATTCATCATTCATTCACAAACAATTTTCGGATGAAGATTGTTTTATGGCAAAAAGACATAAAAAGACTTTCCGTCCCAGGAAAGATAATTTTAGATTGTGGGATTAACATGATGTCAAAGAAAGATTTCGGATTAATAAAAAAATATGCACGTGGCTCATAAAAGAATTAAAAATGTTTCTTGAACGCCAAACAACAAGGTAAGAAAATAACTTTATATTCAAACTGATAGGAGAGGTTATTTAAAGTGTCCTATATCTAATTAGGACAGGGTCCCCGTAAAAGAGGTAATGCTAAGAAATCACGGCGCAATTTAAGGCGACCGTGGTGTAGTGGCAGTGTAATGGTCATGCAAGCCGAGAGCACGGGTTCGATACCACTTACCGGTACCAATGTATCTTTGATATATGTACTTTGGTCAATATAATTCTTAGCCTTAAAATAACATAAAAAATCCTATACTTTTTTGTATGACCCATTTTATGTTCTTATTGGTCATGCAAAGTTTTAAATAATCATTAACATACAGTTCCAACCAATTACTGAATATTAATCTAAATTATTTTCTTACAGAATTCATGATGTCAGTATAAAGGATCAAATATTATTAACAATAAGATTTAATGCCACTGGAAATATTGGCCCTGGAGACATCCTCAAGAAAGCTGAGTTACCTAGTGCCCATAACTGTAGAGCTTGTATGAAATTGTATTGTAAATGTGATGGAAGCAAAAAAGTGATGGGAGTTGTTTCAGGATCTTGGCAAGTGGCACTTAATTGTGTCTGCCTATCCCCGTGGGAAAAAACTTAAAATTTGATGGAATGATTATTTTTTATTCAAAACTAAAACATTCTTGAACCTTACCTCAGAATATGATCCACATTTACATTGCCACTTACAAGTATACAGACCGTGAAGAGATTTAAACATGATTCAGGATCAGTTGTATGTTGCCGGTTTTAACTAGGCCGGCATAGTGGATGTGATTGCTACTTACAGTTATTGAATTGTAGTAGCAATGGCATTCATTCATGGACCACACTCCTGCTTAATATCAAGCGGGTGCTGCCATAATGTCAGTCACAATAAAAAATATATACCTAAATATTAATATCATTTCAGATTGGAAAACGTAAGTTAATGCCAAAATGGCTACAGAGCTCACACCAAGATCCTGGAGATTTAGATTGAACAGCTTACCATTGAGGAGGTTTGAAGTGCACATTAATGCACAATTTGTCTCCGGCGCTTATTAAGTTCTAATAGTCTTTCAAAAGTCCCTACTAGATCAAAACAATCTAGTAAGGTCCCCACCTTACTAGATTGAAGCTACAGATATTGTGAAAGGTCTATAACCCCGCTTTGAGGGCCAGTTTTCTATAATGTTCATCTACAAAAGTATATAAAATAAAATTATTAATAATAATACAGGTATTTTTAATCTGAATAATCCAATCAATCAATCAATCAAATTGTCACGCCTTTTTCCCACAGGGATAGGCAGAGACAATGGAGCGCCACTTACCACGATCCTTACATAACTCCCTTGCTTCCTTCACACCCACAATTCTCTTCATACAGGCTCTGTGGTTATGGGCACTAGGCAACCTGGCTTTCTTGAGGATGTCTTCAATTTGGTTAGAAAACACTCTCCCGGGCCTGCCTTGTTTAACGCATCCAACCACATCCGATTTATAAATTCTTTTGTCAATCTACTTTCACTCATCCTTTCCATGTGCCCAAACCATCGAAGCATTCCTTTGTCAATCCTTGTCACTACATCTTCTTTCAAGCCACATCTATCACGCAATGTGCTATTCCTTATTCTATCCGCTATCGTCACTCCACATACACTCCATAACGACAGCAATTCTACAGCATTAATTCTACTCTCTACGTCTTCTGCCATACCCAACCTTCACTTCCATACATTAATATAGGAACAAGCACTGCATTATGAATAATCCAGCCATATAATATTGCATAAATATAACATAAATTGATGACTTTAGATATAAAAATCAATCAATCAATCAAATTGTCATGCCACAGGGTTAGGTAGAGACAATAGAACGCTACTTGTCATGATTCTGACATAACTCTCACGCTTCCATCACATTTACAATACAATTTCATACAAGTTCTACAGTTATGAGCACTAGGTAAGCTTTCAGCTTTCTTGAGGATGTCCTTTACTATTATGTTATTCTATATAATATACAAAACCTATACATATAAATACTCATTATAAAAGTTTTGAAAAATAAAAGATAGGATACAAAGAAATAGGTATAATTAAATTGTCATGCTTTTTTCCCCACAGGGATAGGCAGAAACATAGAATAGTATCAAAACTGAGATATAATATTGATGTGCGCACTTGCTTCCACTGCAGACGTCCAGCGCTCTTTTAATCTTCCTATATTTCATCAGCTCAAAAGTCAGCGCTCTTTTGCCGGAAACTGTACTAGCTGTTCCCCGCAGTCAAACCCGCGTTTATAAACAGTAATTCGTAGCTTGAGTACATTACAGGACGCCTTGCATCCCTGTGGTCCATCATCAGGTACTCCTCAACCATATTGTCATATCAGCCTAGGTATGAGCTTAATGTAAGAAACAGTTTGTTAAATCAGCATAATTATGTCTGTTACATATCCCCTGCATCCTCATGATCCATCATCAGGTACTCCAGGCTTTAATTTGATAACAGCACAGCTAAAGGCGCATAGTAAGAGACATTTTTAGTTAAAACACCATAGTTATATCTCTTGCGGTTTTACCTATGTGAGATGATCCATCATCAGGTTCTTTAGATCCAGAGGGTTTCCTACCTATTTTTATCCATTATTATTGCCATAATCCACTAATATATCTACAAACCAATAAGATATCTAAAAGAATATTACATATGTATTGGGAAATAAAGTTTGACTTTGACAATATTTTTTTTATTGGCATAAGGATAGAGTATTTAGTGCATTTCTGACCCAATTAATTTTAAAAAATAAGAAAGTCGCAACACTACATGTCAAACGGTAATCAATGCCTCAATGAATTTAAAAATATTAATTATAAATAGTTACGATCTGTCTGTTGATAACAATAATAATTTATTTTTTCAAGAAACACATTTCGCTGATTACTATTTTTTAGTGAATATACTATAGTTGCTTAACTAATTATAAAAGTTACAAATAGACAAATTTCACCAACCATCAAGAAACCGGCCCTTAAGTGGCATTCCATTCAAGTAATAAAAGTTAAACCAACCATTATATGGCCATTATCGTTGTATATTAAGCTACTAATTTAATCCAAGAACATCCTCAAGAAAACTAGGATCGTGGCAGATGGCGCTACATTGTCTCTGCCTATCCTCATCGGAAAAAGGCGTAACAATTTGATTTGTTGATTATTTATCAATTTTTATCAAATTTCATCTAATCATAGTAAAAATCATAGTAAATCAAAATATTGATTTAATTGTAGAAAGCGATTGGGTGACGTCATTTTTATGGTGCGCATTTTGCATTGTACACGACCCCTCTTTATACGCATATCAACATTCGTGTAAGACACGAAATTGAATCCTATCTATGTAAAAATTAGGTTTAGGGTATGAAATCTTTGACCCCTTCGGAATAATACGTAGTTTTGGGGTCCGATAGATGAGGGTGAAAGCCCTTTTTTGAATCAGATAGTACAAAATAGTGTTCTTTTACATAGTTCTCAATTTTATAACTCTGATTTTTTTAAATTATTATCTTTATTGAGCTACCTCAATAGATTCATAATTCAAAGAGTGGTACGCAGTAGGGCCCGGGAAAGTAACTAATTTTCGGTTCCAACCAGGCAGGTTAAAATGCATCTAACTGATACTTGCAGTTATATAACTCTAGTAGCAGTTGCACTCGTGGACCGCACTCGAGCCTAAGCCTGGGCGCGGTTAAGTATAATGTCGAGACCCAAAAAAAATCTTGGTCTATCTAAATCTAAGGTAATTCTTTTTTAAAATATATATAGATATTTTGTATATCAGTAATTTTATTTTTAATAAAGCTTTTAATGTGGAGGGCTCTCCCGAATGAAGACTAGTTGAATAACCAAACAACTGCACGTGGCCGGCATAGTTAAAAGTGAGAACATTCATGCAGATCCCAAAACGAAACTTAGTCACTTCACGGTGTATGCGCTAGTAGTGGTACTACGTCGGATCGGCAGACTGGGAAAATAACTACTGTCTGCTGTATCTACCACTCCTAGAAGCCTGAAGTAACTAGACCGGCATTAATGGACTAAACTCCGGCTTAACATTACGCAGGGTTCTGTCACATGTCGAAAAAGTGGTGCTCCATTGTCCCTATTCGTCACTGTGTGATTAGAATCGTGACTATTGAATTATTTAGAACGCAACTTTTGGTAGCATATTTACATTTGACATCTTTAAACACATGATATGTATTTAATTATAAAAACATAGAATTATTACATATAGAATCTGAATTATGTATTATTATTAGACCAGCTTAACATCAGGCGATGTGCAAAAAAACTACATTATAAAAGAGATTACCATTGTTTTTTTTTGTGACTCGACATATAACAGCACCCCGCTTGATATTAAGCTGGAGTGTGGTTTATGAATGGATGTCACTATTAATACAATTTAATAACTGTAAGTAGCAATCACATCCACTATGCTGGTCTAGTTAAAACCGACAACTTTCAAGCTGATTCCGAAATGCGACCAAATCACTTCACGGTCTATATACTTGTAATACTAGTGTTATTTATTTGCCGCTGCCCGCGAGCGGGCAGCGGTGTGTCGTTATGTTTTATTTTGTGTATTTGCCGCTGCCCGCAAGCGGACAGCGGTGGTGTCGTGTCGTTATGTTTTATTTTGTGTATTTGCCGCTGCCCGCAAGCGGATAGCGGTTGTGTCGCGTCTTCGATTGTCGTATTTGCTGGTATCCTTGTTTCGGAGTGCATCAGTGTTCATATACAGAGGCGACAGAGTATAATTTCATTGATTTTCATCATTTTACAGTTTTTCCTAATTTTCACCCCTAAGATGACTTTTGCTGTCAAAGTCATGTATGGGGCGTTTGTCAAACGTGGTAAGGTTTGTATGGAGAGACTGTCAAAATTATTGTAAACTGTCAACTTTATCCGTTATGACCAAAAAATTGAGAAAAAAAATTGAAAAACACAATTTTTGTCATGACAGCTAAATTTGACAGTTGACAGGAATTTTGACAGTTGTGTTACAGGAACTGCCACGTATTGAACAAACGCGCTATACATGACACCGACGCTGGAGGTCTTTCCGGGGGTCAAAATGGTCAAAATGTGCAAAAAAATGACAAAAAACGATTAGTTCGATAGCGAAGCAACCGTCGAGAAAATCGAAATTCCGAGTTCTTACGCTCTATGATCGGTTCAGTGGGAACAAGTAGACGTCAAAATCGTTTCTCTAACTTGACAGTTGTCGAAGAATAAGTCCTATTCATAAATCGTCGATTTTTTTTGTCGTTCATTGTCGTTTTGTCGTAGTGCATCAAATAAAGCACCTTAAACCATAATGGACCAGCAAAAAAAAATCAACACCTCTGGTAGAAAAATCGAAAAATGTCAAAAAAATGTCAAAGAAAAAATGACATTCGACAAATTTTGACAGTCGTTTGGGGCCCTACTGAGGACCCCCTATAACCCCCTCATACATGTCAAAACTGTCAAATCGCTCCAAGTGCCCGAAATCGTAAAAAGTCCGATTTCGTCAACTTTTTCTGATTTCGTCAAAGTTTTTTTTTTCGCACATTAAATCATGTTCGACGATTAATCGATTGCGCGAAAAAAAATCTGTCAGCGGGCAACGGATCAGGGAGAAAAAAAAAATTTGACAGTTAAAAATGTCAAATGTCAAAATTTAATACTTGGTCGGGGGTCACATAAACATCCTCTACAACTCTGCTATACATGTCAAAACTGTCAAAGCACTCGTTCTGGGAAAACTAATCCTCTACATAAGTGAGTCACGTAAGCAGCTTTATATTATATGGGATTTGGCTAAATAAAATAAAAATGCAAGGCAATGTTAATATTACTTAAGTAATATTAATGCATAATAAGTTAAATAAATATGTCCTTTCATTCCGACCAACTAAACCGGTCGGAATGGAACTCGATAAATGGATTTGTTCCAATCGGACCAACCAGTTAATAAGATATTTAATTTAGAAAAAAAAACCAAATTGATAATACTAAATACCCGTTAATTATTGACAAGAATCTTAATATTTAAACTATTCACATCCATTCTGACCAACTAAACCGACTAACTGGTTGGTCAGAATGGAACTTGATAAATGGATTCGTTCTAATCGTACAAAAAATGTTCATCAGATTTTGTTTTGAAAAAAAAAAATTAAACAATGAAACGAAGAATGACAATTTAAATATATATTTATTTACATCTTAATGGTAGTAAGTACTAGCCACAACAAAGTATCGTAGGCACACTTCTACCCTACAATTAAAGTACTAAAAAAAGTATTTAGTATTTGGCCAGATTATTATTACGACTATGAATTAAAATACCAAATAATATAAAGGTTTAATACCAGTTTTAGAATGTAAGAAAAGTTTACGTACTTTTTGGTTGGTCCGATTACAATATTTTATATTCCACCAACCAAAAAGTTGATTCGTTGAGAAAGAAAAATAGTTGATCCATTTTAATTGGTAGGAATGGAAGTCCTGAAATAAATCGCTGCAAACACAAACAACACAATTTTGGAGATAAATTAAAAAAAAACTACAAATAAAAATGCACAGCGAAAAATGTTAATTCTTATTTATAAAATTAATAAAAATATCACCTACCGCAACATTCCGCCCAAATGCATACTCGCCTCCCGCTGCATATTATTAATAATACTTGTTAAAGTTACGTGTCGCACATCGTAGAATTCGCAGCAAGTTAACGAAACTCCGTTGGGTCCCTACTATGAGACCCGACTGTTCACCGCGAGACTCCGCCAACGACTGAGCCAGCTGCCAGGCTGTTTCAAAGAAGAGGGAGTTCGACGTCACATACCAACCACCCTTCTTGTGCGCTTTTCTTCCTTTTTAATAACTTTCAAAACAAGTGAGTTAATCAATTAAATGCATTCGATTTTTTTAAACACGCTTTTATTAGCTTGACTTGTATGTATGTAACTATGTAACGGAATCTTCAAATTAATTTTTACCCAGTTATAGAGGTCTGAATAATTTGAAATATTGTACGCTAAATAAAAACCGATGACAATACAATAATTTCAATAAATAATTTGTTTTTGGCCGGCATAGTGACGGCGACTGAGGCAACCGTATACTGATTCAGTACTTTCTGTCGTCGGCATTCTTGGATCACCTCTTGCTTACCATCAGGCGGGTCAGATGTCTCAATAAAAAATACACTCATTGTCATATAGGAGTGTTTTTTTAGGTTGTTTTAACTATAGTTTTATTTTACTTAAAGTTTGACCTAAATTTTCTTATAGCGCATATTCTTATGTATTGAGATTCCCAAAGCATCTGATATTTATATCATTTAAAAACCAGTTGGTCATATCAATTCTGGTATTCACTATCATCTGGGGGCACGGTCGTGCCCCCGACCAAGTCGAGCAAAGCGTCACGGCCGTACCATCCTTTTCTCGAAGCAATTCAGACCATTTTCGACCCCCTGTAACTTCGTTGTGGATAAAACTAGAAGACTGAAATTTTCAGTAACCACATGCAGGCATTGTAAAGACACGTATATTTCAAAATTCATTCAATTTGAACCAGTATTTTAAGAATTATAACGGGTCAAATTTCTTAAATTTTGTCACTCACTGACTCACCGATCATCAAAATTCTAAGGCACTTCTAGCAGACCTAGAAGCTTCAAATTTGGAATATATGTAGTGTTTGGTGTATGAATCAAGGAAAAACTAAAAAATCTAGAAAAGACCGCAAAGAAAATTAAGCCCATACAGCCAAGTCTTCAGTTAAATTTTTCAATATTGGCTTTATTCGTAACGATGTTTTAAGATTTTATTTATTTTACGGCAATTATTATTATTGCTATTTATTTTACGGGAATTATTATTATTGCTAGCGCGAGGGCGCGGGGCGGGGACAGTGGCGGGGCGCGGGGCGGGGACAATGGCGGGGCGCGCGGAAAGGTGAATGTCGCCGAGCGTGCAGCAGCCGAGCTCACACGCGCGAGCGACCCAATGCTGTTCGGATGTGCCCAGAATTCTTACCTATAAGTTTGCGATTTTCATTGATAATTTCGATTGCTATATTAGTTTGACGACTAAAGGCTACTCTCATTGGTTTACTGATATTATTTGCTTACAATTTGGACGTTGTTCGAATTAATAATTTAAATTAAATATTGATACTTTAAGTACCTAAGTATTTATAATTTTCTTATTATCTAATCGTATTTTTGCATAAAAATAACTTTGCAATCTAACTTGTAGGTAGTCGCAATGGATTCAGTAATACTGTATGTGAATGATCAGCCTTATCCACACTGGGTTATTCCTATACCTGGTGATGGTTCGTGTTTATTTCATTCTTTGTCATTCTCTATGTATGGGAATATTGAGTCGTCGTATGATATTAGACTTGCTATAATCGAGTATGTGGTAGCGCATTACAAAATAACCGTCTACAAAATACAAAAAGAAATGAGATCCCATCAAAAACAATACTTGTCAAAAAAACCAAGTCTCGCAACTCAGTTGTTCTGCGGTAAAAAGTTGTGAGATCCATGTAAAACCAAGTCGGTTATTAATTTATTCAGTCTCTACTTAAGCGACTTTCTGTCTTAATACGTCCAGTCTCTAAGACCACGATCGTGGTCCATAACAATTGAAAATCAATTGTGTCTGGAATCTCCGTACTCGAAGCATTAAGTTGTTACGTAATAATTAACAACATCTTATAGTGACGCATATCAATATTAAAATTCTTTAATGTTTTATATAAATATATTGAGACTTGGCCATCGCACTAAATAATTGAATTTACATGTGTTTTCAGGCGATTGAATTTACACGTGTTTTCAGGCGATGGCCAAGTCTCAATATATTTATATAAAACATTAAAGAATTTTAATATTGATATGCGTCACTATAAGATGCTGTTAATTATTACGTAATAACTTAATGCTTCGAGTACGGAGATTCCAGACACAATTGATTTTCAATTGTTATGGACCACGATCGTGGTCTTAGAGACTGGACGTATTAAGACAGAAAGTCGCTTAAGTAGAGACTGAATAAATTAATAACCGACTTGGTTTTACATGGATCTCACAACTTTTTACCGCAGAACAACTGAGTTGCGAGACTTGGTTTTTTTGACAAGTATTGTTTTTGATGGGATATGATTGTCTCGGGCAAATTCGTTTATGGAGTCGTGAGAGGGGCTATAGCCGCGACCGTGGTTTAGTGCAATAGTTACGCAGACCAAGACCACGGATTCAAAACTTTGATATAGGTATGTACTGTGGTTGTCCTGTTTCTATGATTCAAACATTTTGGTAGCTTAGTATAGAAGTATCGAAACTGCCATTTATATATTTTTTCATTATTGGACATTATAAAAGTAGTACCAAGAAGCCCAAATGTCCTTTGTTAGTACATAACGTTATTGTTATCTTTATTTATTATTATTGTGACTCGTCATATGGCAGGACCCCGTCTGATGTGAAGCCGTTACAGTTACATTCAACAACTGCAAGTATCAGTCACATCTACTATGCCGGCCTAGTTGGAACCGACAACATACAAGCTGATCCCGAAATGCGACTAAATCACTTTACGGTCTGAATACTTGTAAGTGGTGGTAAAAACCTGGATCGCCAGACTAGGTACCACTCTTTGATAATCACGCACACAAAGCAAATATCCGCCTACTTTTTTTTATTAAAACATCCTATTTATTTATTTGCATAATAATTAAGTATTAAATATATACTTAATTATTATATATTACAAATAAAAGCTTTCATAGTATTTTCCAACATTTGTTCCGACCAGGAATCGAACTTGAGACTTTACGCGTAACAAACTGCTAACCAATCGGCCACGCCTGTCGTCAATCAATCAATAAAATTGTCACGCCTCTTTTCTACGGGGATAGGCGAAGACAATGGAGCGCCACTTGCAATGATCCTGACACAACTCCCTCGCTTCCTTCACATCCACATGTCTCCTCATACAAGCTCTACGGTTATGGGCACTAGGCAACCCAGCCTGTCATCCAAATCTAAATATAATCTGTTAACCCTTGACTTGGTAGTGTGTACTGGAGTACAGACGAATTAGTATACTTACTTATTTTAAAAATAAAAGCTGTAAACATTAAGTAAATGTTTTATTTTAGTTAATCAATCTTAACATGTTCAATGGAATCAACAATAACGACTCATAAGCAAGACGTTGTCGCTTCGTGGCATTGCGCAAGTTTGTTCTTACTTACTGTCGTCGAGCGGCACTCTGCAACAGCTTGATGCGCATAGCATATATATATAGCATATATAAAGTACATATATCATTTATATATGTACTTTAGTGATATACATCTATGATGCAAGGACTTTTAGTAACTGTGATGAATACAATTGTAAAATGAAAACAATATATATATATATAGGTTAAAAAATGTATTTCATAGAGTTCGGTGCCAGTGAGGGTATCTTGGTGTTGTTCTTTTTGTTGTTTTTCTTGTTCTTTTTGTCGTTGTTGTTGTTGTTGTTACATTATACCCGTATGTATTTAATGTAGCACTATACGAATTTACTACTATTAGAAAATATATGTTTACTGAAAAAAAAAAGTTATGTGCAATTAGAAATAATTATTAAATACACAACTTAATGTTTCTTGAGTTATGTACAACTTGAAACTGCATGTGATATAACACAGTGATCAAAAAGTAGTAAGACTTGCAATGTAAAACAAAAACTGTGAATGATTCTTCCAAATGTTGGCGAATTACCAGAATGTTTTGTGCTTTTGTTCACCTTGAGAAAGCTTATTCATGTTCGAGTGAACAGGAAGCAGCACCTATACCAAATTATGCTTTATATTGTTTCTTTTTACCTTTATTAAAATATAGGCAACGCAATTACTCTCATGTGATACTGTTAAGTTGTACATACTTAACAGTATCACATATACTGGGTGTAATTGACAACAAGACATTCCTTGAAACAGGGCATGAGATAGCTAATACAATCATTTTTATCAAGATTTTATTTTGATAGAAATAATACGGAAATAATTTATCTTTTTGAACAAATTAAGTACGAAGAGTCATGTCCGAGGCACATGTCCTGGGGCCCGATTTTCCTAATACATGTCAGCGAAATGACGTGAAAACGCATTTTCGGCTTGACTTTAACGTAATTGTCACGACGCCATAATCGCATTGTAAACTGATGCTTAAACAACTGTCATATTTTAAAAAAAAATGATATTAGCTAAAGAACCAAAGTTACCGACATAGCCCGTATGATTCTCAAGCTGAAGTGGCCATGGGCTGGCCACATCGCTCGAAGAACCGACAACCGTTGGGGAAGAAAGGTTCTAAAGTGGAGACCGCGAACCGGAAGACGTAGCGTAGGTAGGCCTCCCACCAGGTGGACTGACGACATAGTAAAACTCACGGGTAACCGGTGGATGTAACTGGCATCTTGTCGTACGAAATGGCGTTCTAAGGGGGAGGCCTATGTTCAGCAGTAGTCGCCTTCTGGCTGATGATGTTGATGTTTTAAAAATGATGTGGCTTGTCATTAGAAGACAGTTTTTTATTATTATTTTGAGAGATACTTGATTTTATTAAATTTCTAAACACTTATTTACATTTTTTGTATATATATTAGATAAAAATGTAATAATATTTTTGTGTACAATAAACAGTATTGTTGTGAGTTAAAATTAAAACATAATACGAGTAATTAAGTCTAACACAAAAAAAACGTCAGTTGGTTATCTACGTTAATTGGTTACCTCTGCAAGAATGTCAAATACATTGTGCCATTACAATACGAAAGTTACGCCGAAAGTTCGTGGACAATCCATTTCGCTGTCATGTAATTAAAAGAATCGGGCCCCTGTCATTCATTCATACTTCCCGCTCGCCACGCTCACCACTCGGGCGCACCACGTGAAGTCACATAATACATAATAATATTAATACCAATAGCGGATGCCGATACGACTACATTCGCCATAAATTAATGTCATGTGTATTCCTCTGCAGAATTTAAAAATCGCGGCATTATTTCACTCAGAACTATTGTTTAACTATTGTAGATTTACAATAACCCACTGACAGTAACTACAAAATAACTATTTTTGTAACCTTATCTAGTAGTTACCGAATCCGAAATTCAACCAGACAAAAAATACTTTTCTCAATGAATATGATGCAACGTAATTTTACCAGGGGACAGTACGGCAGTCGGATTTTTGTAATTTTTCATACTCATGGTACGCAAAGTTCAGCGCTCGAATATTAATATCCCAAAGCAGTTCGACGCCATATTCAAAAATTTTCGAGAAAATTGACTGAAGTTTTCGAGCGCACTCTTATCCCACAAAGATGCAACGATTTTCGAACCGGGCTCGTGGCGTACCCGGTAGTGCTCAAGTCTAGTAATCGCGGGGTCGCTGGTTCGAGTCTCACTTCGAATTTTTTTTTTTTCATTTTGGGAATTCCTCCATGCGCTTTAAGCGACTGCACCAGCTTTTTTGCAGAACTTTTAGGCTCCATGACGGATGTGCTCGAACTATATTGATAACTTATATTTTATAATCCAGCGGAATATTGTCTGTATACGATTGCGCCATTTTCTCCTCTGGCTCATAATTTGCAGAAGAATCTTCGTTGCTAGATACAGGTTCGTCAAAAGCGTATTCTTCGTCTAATTCATTAAGCATAATTAGTTCTTCATCCGTTACAAACTTTTTTCGTGTAAAGTTTGTACTGTATAATGGAACAAGTCTTTTGTTAGTAACATTCCCTCTTCAGTAATTACCACCGATGGTGTTGGTGCCACAATATTATTTTGTGTGAGAATTTGCTCGTAATATACGAGGGCATCCTTCAATCGTAATTTTAAAACTTCACGCACACAGAATATTCAATATCATCTTGTGCCGTCGAAGGTCCAGGCACCTCGTCGTCTCCCACGCCCGACATGTATGTTTATAATCAAGAGATAATTAAAAATATGACTTGCGTTATTTTTTCATTAAAAAAAATGAAAAATAATAATTTCGAAGTGAGACTCGAACCAGCGACCCCCCGATTACTAGACTTGAGAGCTACCGGTTACGCCACGAGCCCGGTTCGAAAATCGTTGCATGTTTGAGGGATAAAAGTGCACTCGAAAACTTTAGTCAAGTTTCTCGAAAATTTTTGAATATGGTATCGAACTGCTTTGGGATATTAATATTTGAGCGCTGAACTTTGCGTTCCATGAGTATGAAAAATTACAAAAATCCGACTGCCGTACTGTCCCCTGGTAAGATTACGTTGCATCACTCTATTCAGAAAAGTATTTTTTGTCTGGTTGAATTTCAGATTCGGTAACTACTAGGTAAGGTTACAAAAATAGTTATTTTGTAGTTACTGTCAGTGGGTTATTTTAAATCTACAATAGTTAAACAATAGTTCTGAGTGAAATAATGCCGCGATTTTCAAATTCTGCAGAGGAATACACATGACATTAATTTATGGCGAATGTAGTCGTATCGGCATCCGCTATTGGTATTAATATTATTATGTATTATGTGACTTCACGTGGTGCGCCCGAGTGGTGAGCGGGGCAAGCGGGAAGTATGAATGAATGACAGGGGCCCGATTCTTTTAATTACATGACAGCGAAATGGATTGTCCACGAACTTTCGGCGTAACTTTTACGTAATTTTCGTATTGTAATGGCACAATGTATTTGACTTTCTTGCAGAGGTAACCAATTAACGTTTTTATATTATTACCGCTTTGGAATATTAATATTCGAGCGCTGAACTTTGCGTACCATGAGTACGAAAAATTACGAAAATCTGACTGCCGTACTGTCCCCTGGTAAGATTACGCATCTAAAGGAAATTAGTAAATCGCTAAATTCTTTTCAATCTATTACAAAACAATATTTAATAATGTGGTTAGCCAAATATCCATAGCACAAAATAATATTTAGTGTTTGTTTAATTAGACATGTGTCCAACTAATTATTTTATTTACTGAATAATATTCATTTATCCGGTCCCAAACTCCAAAAAAAAATTCATGCCTTTTTCCCACAGAGATAGGCTGAGACAATGGAGCGCCACTTCTAACACAACTCCCTCACTTCGCTCACATCCACAATTCTTTTAATACTAGCTTTACTTTTAAGGGCAGTAGGCAACCCATCTTTATTTAGGGTGTCTCCGATTTAGTCGAAAAAAATGCTCTTGTTTATTTACCGATGAAATCGAATAAACTTTTGCTCATGACTACTCTTTATATAGAATAAAACTGTTTTGTGATACTAAATTGTCTAGCAAAGTCATTATTGCCTGTCTAAGGCGCGTTCATATTTTTTGAGGTAATACCGTTAGACTTTTGCTTTGCCCTACGAAGAGCACCGTCACTTTTGCAATATGAGAAATTTGCAATGGGTCAGCATTGATTGGCCATAACCAAAGTTAGTGTGAAGAGAACCATGCATTTAAAGAAGGCGAGAGAGTTGTGTCAAAATCATGGAAAGAGGCGCTCCAATGTCATTTATAAAAAAGAAAAATGCATTTTTTGGCTTATTAGTGGAAATAAGAGGATGAACTCTCGCCTGAGAAAAATATTTTTACATTAATTAAATTTAGTTTTAGGTAAACAAATGAAAATATTTGCTCAAAGGAATTGCTTTTGCTGTATAGTGTGACTTAAACTAATCAATCAATCAATCAAATTGTCACGCCTTTTTCCCACAGGGATAGGCAGAGACAATGGAGCGCTACTTACCACGATCCTTACACAGCTCCCTTGCTTCCTTCACATCCACAATTCTCTTCATACAGGCTCTGTGGTAATGGGCACTAGGCAACCTATCTTTCTTGAGGATGTCTCCGATTTGGTCGGAAAACACTCTCCTGGGCCTGCCTTGTTTAACGCATCCAACCACATCAGATTCATAAATTCCTTTCGTCAATGTAGATTGACGAAAGGAATTTGAAAGTAGTTTCACTCATCCTTTCCATGTGCCTACATCTACACTACATCTTGTCACTACATCTTCTTTCAAACCACATCTATCACGCAGTGCTATTCCTTATTCTATCCGCTATCGTCACTCCACATACACTCCTTAACAACCGCATTTCTACAGCGTTAATTCTACTCTCATGCTTCTTCTGCCATACCCAACCTTCACTTCTATACATTAATGTAGGAACCAGTACTGCATTCCGTGGCTTTTGGGACATTATTTGGCTGTTCATTATACTATGGATGGCACCGTTCACTACGTTATCCTTTTACACTCTTCCCTCAATATCTTCACTTTCCATCCCTAGTAAACATACTTCCCAAGTAAACAAATTGTTTGACTTGTTCCACTTTCTTTCCGGCTATCATTATCTCACATTCTGTCATTTCATCCTCTCTCTCCAAAACCATTACTTTAGTTTTACTTACATTCACTTTTATACCTTTCTTTTCTAATTCCGCATTCATTATATTAACCATTTCCTGTAACTCATCCGCCGAAGATGCAAGGATAACTTGATCGTCGGCGTACAAGAGACATTTGATCACCAAGTCATTCATTCTCAAACCATACTTTCTTTCACGTAACTCTTTCAGACAACTGTCCATGAATAGATTGAAGAGCCATGGTGACGCGCTACACATCCCTGTCTACACACCACGGCCATGCCTGTCGTCAATAAATCAATAAAATTGTCACGCCTCTTTTCTACGGGGATAAGCAGAGACAATGGAGCGCCACTTGCCATGATCCTGACATAACTCCCTCGCTTCCTTCACATCCACATGTCTTCTCATACAAGCTCTACAGTTATGGGCACTAGGCAACCCAGCCTGTCATCCAAATCTAAATCTAATCTGTACCCTTGACTTGGTAGTGTGTACTGGAGTACAGACGAATTAGTATACTTACTTATTTTAAAAATAAAAGCTGTAAACATTAAGTAAATGTTTTATTTTAGTTAATCAATCTCAACATGTTCAATGGAATCAACAATAACGACTCAGAAGCAAGACGTTGTCGCTTCGTGGAATTGCGCAAGTTTGTTCTTACTTACTGTCGTCGAGCGGCACTCTTACAATACAATTGTAAAATGAAAACAATATATATAGGTTAAAAAATTATTCCCAGTGGGGGAATAATGTTGGCCACATTGTTGTTGTTGTTCTTTTTGTTGTTTTTCTTGTTCTTCTTGTTGTTGTTGTTGTTACATTATACACGTATGTATTTAATGTAGCACTATACGAATTTACTACTATTAGAAAATATATGTTTACTGAAAAAAAAAGTTATGTGTAATTAGAAACTTAATATTTCTTGAGTTATGTACAACTTAACAGTATTACATAGGAGCAATTGCGTAAACTATAAACTATTTTAATAAAGGAAAATGATACAATATAAAGCATAATTTGGTAGAGGTGCTGCTTCCTGTTCAATCCCACAGTTTTTGTTTTACATTGCAAGTCTTACTACATTTTGATCACAGTGTTATATCACATGCAGTTTCAATTTCATTCAGCACGGAGGAAATATCAACACAACTCCGGTACTCGGTTGTCATCCCCCACAAACAAACTTTCAAAATACCTACTCCTTCCATCGTCCTATCACTTTCATTCCTTAAGTCACTAAATCACCATTCCAATCCCTGACCACATCTGCCTTAGACTTCTCCAATCCTCTTCGAACTATCTTTGTTTTTATTGTGACTTAACCCGCTTGATGGTAGGCTGGAGTGTGGTCCATGAATGGATGTCACTGCTACTACAATTTAATAACTGTGAGTAGCAATCACATCTACTATGCCGGCCTAGTTGGAACCGGCAACTTACTGTATACTTTGTGATACTACCCCGGATCGGCAGACTGGGTACCACTGCCTACTACTCTTTATTTGTCTACTATACCAATCTTAACCTGTTTTCAGAACATTATCTTAAAATACTACGTAGTTCATAGTTTACCCAATTACTCTCATGTAATACTGTTAAGTTGTACATACTTAACAGTATCACATATACTAGGTGTAATTGACAACAAGACATTCCTTGAAACAGGGCAAGAGATAGCTAATACAATAATTTTTATCAAGATTTTATTCTGATAGAAATAATACGGAAATAATTTATCTTTTTGAACAAATTAAGTACGACGAGTCATGTCCGAGTCAGCGAAATGACGTGAAAACGCACTTTCGGCTTGACTTTAACGTAATTGTCACGACGCCATAATCGCATTGTAAACTGATGCTTAAACAACTGTCATATTTTTAAAAACAATGATATTCGCTAAAGAACCAAAGTTACCGACATAGCCCGTATGATTCTCAAGCTGAAGTGGCAATGGGCTGGCCACATCGCTCGAAAAACCGACAACCGATGGGGAAGAAGGTTCTAGACCGCGAACCGGAAGGCTAACCGGTTAACCGGTGGATGCAACTGGCATCTTGTCGTTCGAAATGGCGTTCTAAGGAGGGGGAGGCCTATGTTCAGCAGTGGACGCCTTCTGGCTTCGTTATTTATTATTATTTTGAGAGATATTTGATTTTGATAAATTTCTAAACACATATTTAGATATAGATAAATATTCAATAATATTTTTGTGTACGATAAATGGTATTATTGTTAGTTAAAATTAAAACATAATAATTAAGTGTAACACAAAAAAAGTCAGTTGGATATCTACGTTAATTGGTAACCTCTGCAAGAATGTCAAATACATTGTGCGATTACAATACGTATATGGCGCCGTGAAAATTACGTAAAAGTTACGCTGAAAGTACGTGGACAAACCATTTCGATGTCTTGTAATTAAAAGAATCGGGCCCCTGTCATTCATTCATACTTCCCGCTCGTCCCGCTTACCACTCGGGCGGACCACGTGAAGCCACATAATACATAATACCTGTAATAGCGGATGCCGATACGACTACATTCGCAATAAATTTGAATCATGTGTATTCCTCTGCAGAATATGCAAATCGCGGAATTCTTTCACTCAGAACAATCTACAATAACCTACGGACAGTAACTACAAAATAACCATTTTCGTAACCTTAGTTACCGAATTCGAAATTCAACCAGACAAAAAAATACTTTTCTCAATGAATGTGATGCAACCTTTTCATTCTTCTTCTTCTAAACTAAGATTACGTATCTAAAAGGAATGACGGGTTGTCAATTACAGGTCATGTATACACAATTAATATAATATAATTATTATATATATATATATATATATATATATATATATATATATATATATATATATATATATATAATGTGGATGTAAAAGTTGCTCGCGTATGTAATTAGTAAAACTAAAGCACTAGTGCTTGCTGTACGCGTAAGACTTCAACTTTTGTGATATAATAATTTGACATCGCTAAATTATTTTTATGCGGATTCGTTTACCCGGTCCCAAACTCTATAAGACGATCCGTTGTAAAAAAACATATTTTTTTATTACAAATAAAAAAAATTCACGCCTTTTTCCCACAGCACTAGAGCACTAGTGCTGGCTGTACGCATGAGATTACAACTTTAATGATATAATAATTTGACATCACTAAATTATTTTTATGCGGATTCATTTACCCGATTTCAAACTCTATAAGACGTTCCGTTGTAAAATAAACATATTTTTATTACAAATAAAAAAATGAATTTCACGCCTTTTTCCCACAGGGATAGGAAGAGACTTTGGTTCTTTTCATAATAGCTCTACTTTTAAGGGCACTAGGCAACCCATCTTTCTTTAGGGTGCCTCCGATTTAGTTGAAAAAATGCTCCTGGTTCTTTTCCGATCGAACAAATAAACTTTTGTGATACTAAATTGTCTGTCTTGTCTGTCATTATTGCCTGTCTAAGGCGCGTTTATATTTTTTAAGGTAATTCCACTTTTGCAATATGGAAAATGGGTCAGCATTGATTGCCTATAACCATAGTTAGTTTGAAGAGAATCATGCATTTGAAGGAGGCGAGAGAGTTGTGTCAAAATCATGGAAAGAGGCACTCCAATGTCATTTATAAAAAAGAAAAATGCATTTTTGGCTTATTACTGGAAATAAGAGGTTGAACTCTCGCTTGAGAAAAATATTTTTACATTAGTTTAATTTAGTATTAGGTGAACAATTGATAATATCGTCGGCGGTACGTCAAACCTATTGACTGACTATCGAGCAAGCATCACGGCGCTATTCGTGGCTATATAACACGTACGTAACGTGCTTAAAAATGACAATTGTACACTTAAGAAATTTATACTTAGAATACGTATAGAGTATATTGGAAAAGGCGAATGTAATCACAGTTCGATAAAATGTTTGCTCAAAGGAATTGCTTTCGCTGTATAGTGTGACTTAAACTAACAATGTCACAATACTTATAAATAAATTTGATGGAATTGTTATGATATAATATCAAGTGTAATAATAACTTGTTTGCCCTAAAATCGACATTGACAAAATTTAACAGTTTTTTTTAGTTTAAAAAGCAATTTCATATATTTATATTATGCCTATGTTTTCAGGTAATAATTAGGGTATTTTTTTATATTTACATATATATCATTATTCTATAAACATTATGTGTTTCTTCAATATTCATTACAATTATTAATATTAGGTATAACTTAGATTCATTCACATCCACAAAAAAAAAATATTTTTACAATTTCATATTGTCGCTCTTTTGTACCTGCACTTTGAAAGAAAAACGTAAAAGTTATTGATAACACATAAAATAAAAATTACATAATGCAGAGTTGCATTAGCCACTTAATTAATATTAAATAAAGTTTTAACTATAGCAATATCTAGGTTATATTGTTCTGTAATTTATTTTAAATAACAAAAAATGTGAAATCTATTTAAAAATATTGATAATAGTCAGATAGAATTAGCCGAGGTCGCTACGTTCTAAAGCCTAAATGATCATAATTCATAAGTTGTTTTTTTTTATAATAACGTCCCAGTTTTTAAATTGTAACTCGACATTTGTCCTCGATCTGCCTAAGTAGCATGATGGAAGTTCAAGAATGTCGACAACTGTAAAAACTGTGCATCTTTTGCCGTCACTATGCTGGCCAAAGGATTGCTTAAAGGATTCAAGCATATAGGAAGAACACATAAGATGTCAAAACTTTTCGATTGTTTTACAAAGAAACGACGCACCGACGACAGAATGCGGATGCCTTTCCTATCAAATCAAAGGTGTAAAAAAACGAAGTAGGGTTAAAGTTTAAGAGCTCCTCAGAACATTCTCTATGTAATAGGCGATAAAAGACGCTTAAAGCTATGTCTCTGCGAAGTTGTAGGGGCTCCAGAGTACGCGTGACCCTGCATTTCCTTTAACTTGGACAACTCGTGTGGCGCTGCAATGCCAAGAAGATAGTTGGCAGAGCCGTCACAGATGTGCAAACAGTATTCGCAAGAGCGAATTTGAGCCAAATATAATATATAACAAATAGCATAACTAAGTTTCGGCGCGGATGCAGTAATATGAAAACTGCAAATAATCGTCAAAAAAATTTTGTTTAAAGAATAGAATTGAATCTGACGGAAAATAGTATTTGGGTATAAAAACATTATTTTCCAGAAATAGGTGTTTTATATCAACACACATTCTATTAAAATTTTAAGTTGATTAATATTGAAAACAACGCACGCAAACGATCAATTTTCAAAAAAACGGACAATACTTACGTATATTACAATTGACTCAAAACCTATTAAGCCGATGGAGGATCAAGAAAGCACATTTGGCTAGTATTTTACTGCCCATATTTCATATCTACTAAATACTTTTTCCGTCAAATGAAGTTTTTGTGAAAAAACATAATAAAAATGTTTTTGACAATTTTTATCAATTTGTTTTACAGGTGTTTTTTCTGACACCGCAGCCGCGTTAAAACTTAGTTTAAATAGATCTGCCAAAATAGGAAAATCTGCGTAACTAATCACGACGCGAGCAACTTACGAATACCTATGTCTATTGGGTTGTGTAAAAATACAACAACGTTTCTTGACCCTAAACTTTTAATGTGCATATTTCAAATAAAACAAAATTTAATTAACGAATCTCCGTGACCACGATGGCTGCTAAGCTCTTAAAACGTCGGAATAATAAAAAAAATGTAAAATTAAAACCAAAATAAACGCGATATTGAGTCGCATAAAATTTGTTAAATTTATTAATCAAAGTTCGCGCAAAATCTAAGAAAATACAGAATTATATTTTTTATAATAACCATTCATATCTTAAGATGTTATAAAAAAAATATTTGAAGTCATTGGGCGATAGGACTTTTGGTGAGTATGGTGGGTGTGGCAGATTTCGTAACTTTACTGGTTAAATTATCAAGGGTGACTTGTGTGACTTGCGGTCAAGCTTCACTAGGATGTCGTAGGTTTAGGTACATTTCGCCAAATTGGTGGTAGTGTACGTCATCCGTAATCACCCAGATTCAAGAATTAGACCGAATGCAGACCACCAAAACAGTTATTTTCACCTTCTTTATGTAAACTGTATTCGCAATGTGAGTACATGACAGGAAAGGGGTCCTCATGGTCCATCATCAGGTACTCCTGGTTTTTAGTATCATATCAACCCAGATGGATGAACGGTTAGCGATTGGTTTGTTGCACGTAAAGTCCCGAATTCAATTCTCGGTCGGAGCAAATATTTGTTTCAAAGCTTTTATTTGTAATAAAAGATTTTTCTAAAATAAACGTAGCCTAACTTACTCTTACTACATCAGCTACCTGCCAATAAAAGTCCCGTCAAACTCGGTCTAGCCATTTCAGAGATTAGCCGGAACAAACAGACAGACAGACAAAAACATGTAGTAAAGAACGGTTATTTCAATATTACAAACAGACACTTAAATTTTATTTATATGTATAGATATTGTCTTTTTAATATGTTGTGTGACTTTATCGTGGCATTGACATGACCATAGTCGGTAAGAGTTTCAAAGAAGAAGGAATTTCATTTAGGTAATTTAAAAATATGCACAAATCAGTGGAAAGGTTATGTAAAAATGAAGTCAATTAAATGAGAGAATATAATACGCTATTTATTATTAAACAACCCAATATTATATTTACTAGAAATTTTCTTATTTTTATGATGGTGTTCTAATCTATTTTTAGTAAAAAGCATGAATAGTCTTGTAATAATTAATGACTACAGATTGTAGTGCAAATATTTTGTTTAAAATAAAATCTAATAACACACACCTCGCATATAAAACAATTAGAGACGACCATAGGACACAGTTTTGTATTGTTTCAAAGCACACGCGTCGAGGCGATCCCACGATACAAAATGTAGGCTTGGAATTAATGTTAAAGCATTAGGGCTGAAGCGTTTTTCTAGGGATGCATCCGATACCGATATCGGTATATCAGCGAAATTTTTCGTTATCGCGGTATTTATTTTTCTGCGCTATAGCCATCCATTCATGTAAACGAGGCATTTTTCCTTGACTGCCGCAGTGATGTTTTTTACATAATAAAAAAAACAACCACTTTGTTAAGTTTAAATAAGTTCGTTCGCATCTCAAAGCGTTGATTCATTCTCGAGGGCAGGTCTCGTCCTTACGAAATCGGGTTATAATTAAAGATTCTATTCATATATTATAAATGTAAATTTAAATTATTAATTTCAAAAAAAATAATATTTAAATTTTATTACTATTAAAAAAACTAATTAAATATCTAAGGTCAATGTGGTCAGGTATTCGACTGGTGATTTAGTGACTGAAGAAAAAAAAGTGTTAGAACGATGGAAGGAGAATTTTGAAAGTTTGTTTGTGGGGTAAGGCAATCAAGCACCAGAGTGTGTTGATGTTTTTGCTCCACTATGAATGAAAGTGAAACTGAATGTATAAAGATATAAAAGAGATTTTGAATGCGTTAAAAATAATGGTCGTTGGAAAAGCAGCTGGGTGTGTCAGGATAACTGTCGAGATGCTGAGAGGCGGTGGTCAGTTGGTGGCTTCCCGGTTGTATGTCCTTTTAACGAAAAGCTGAGTAAACAGTTTTGTGCTAGGTAACTAGGGCAAGGGTGTTATATGTAGTATCACTGCACAAAGGGCGGGGTCGCAACAAGAACCTAAAACATAGCACGGCAACGCCTTCTCAGTATAGTTGGCAAGTTGTATTCAAAAGTATTAATTGAAAGAGTGATGCATGAAACAAATGAGAAAATATAGGATGTGTGCATGTGAGGAAAGCGAGGGAGTTGTGCCAGGATCGTGGCAGGTGGAGTTCTATGTAGGCAGAGACATGGAATGAAGCAAAAAGTCGTGACAATTTTTAAAATTCAGTTAGTTTTTAGTAATGTCTGATTTCAAATTGTCTATCCTAAACTTATAGCTTTTTGAATCTTATGAAGCCACTCTGCACTATCCGTATCGGTATCGACAATACTTTTTTTATAAATAGCGGTATCGGTATAGTGTCGGCAAAACTGCGATCCGACGCATCCCTAGTTTTAACGCTGGTTTTGTCTTTGCATCAATAACATGTGAATTTACAACCAATAGAAAATATATATGAACTGGAAAGAAGAAATTAAAGTAAATTAATTTTATGCTATTGCAGTTTATTATTAATTAGGGTAGGGGGAGAAAAATAGTGCGCGTGAGCGTGATACACACTCGAAGCACATATGTTCTCCTCCTCCAGATGTAATTGGTTAAAACAAATAGAATGTATCGTATCTTCGTAATCTACTTATAATATACATAAACACTACACATATTCCTATAACTATTTTTTGTAAATTAAATAAATATTAAAGAAACACATATTTAAAATGTTTATAAAATAACTAGCGTTAACAACTGTCCAGCGAGCTGCTTTATGACATACAAACATATGAGAAAATTAGATACAAAGGTATCTCTGGAGTAAATTTGATACATTAAAAATAAATTTGCATACCAAATTCATGTGATACAGGATTATTTTAATTAATTAATGTTAGGATTATTTGACTCTTTACTTCTAAGACTTCATCAATTGATGTTGTTGAGAATAAATAATGTGATTGAAACATATATAAATGTATGTATACTCTGTGTCATTCTTTTGCCACAGGATCTGGGGCATTTTATTATTGAACTGGAGGCCTAAAATGTATTTTCTTAAAGCAGAAAAACATATATATTAAACTACCGCGTGTTATAATTGTATTTAAATCTAATTCTTGTACATTATGTAGATATATTATATGAACCATAATAAATAAATGAAAAATATGTTATTTACCAATTGTAGGTGCAAAAGAAATAAATGTAATTTATTTAATAACGCTATTATACATACCCAGAATATATGTAATTCCTAAAAAAACCGCAATAAATCTAGCATTCCATTTTTTTGTCAAAAATATTAGCCCAATAAAACTTTGTAAACTTATCATGGCTATTATGAAAAATACTGTAAAGTATATATAGCCTGACATGAAAGATGTATTTTTCTAAAAAAAAAAAAACAATATGTAAATAATTTTTAAAGCATCCACCGTATCAGTTTATGCCTCAAACAAAAATGCATATTAAAAGCATACTTTTTTGTGATTATATTGCCTGATTAGAGGGTACCTCAGTACAATAACTAACCCACAAGTACATGTCTTACTGATAGTAAAACTAGGGAGGTCCAAAGTTCTGGCGACTAATAAAACTGATTCAGTTTACAGTTGTTCAATATGCCGAACAGAATTGCTTTTTTACGTATTACTTGGTTATGGGATTGGAAAACACAGTGTGTTCTGTGCTGGTAAACCATTCCACGTCTCGAATAAAGCCTCATATATCTCTACGCTGATAAGTTATAATATCTCATACGACATCATTAAAACTCAGCCATTTTATGTTACAGCAAAAATATTTATGAAACTTTTTATATATTTTATTGGGGCTTGACATATGATAGCACCACACCTTATGGCAACTTGCAGTGCGATCCGTTAATAGAGACGACTGCTACTATAGTTAAACAACCAAAAGTACGAGCACTCGTAGCAGTACACATCCACTATGCCGGCCTAGTTGTAACTTACACTCTGTTTACAAAACGCAACAGTCACTTCACGATCTGTAACCTTGTAACTTGTATACCACCCCGGATCGGCAGACTGGGCACCTCTGCCTACCAATCTAAAGTTAAACAAAACAAACCTTTCTAAATTCTCTATTCATTAGTGAGTCACTAATGTTTGTCTCCTAATAAAATTTAAGTAATTTGCTTACATTCGCCAAGGCAGTCAACAATCCAATATTCATGAAAGTATTTACAACTAGTAAAATCCAAATACAGATCATAGCATAGCTAAAGGGTATAAACAATGCGTAAACGAACGCCAACGGGAGTACCTAAAATGTATAAACCTTAAATAAATACAGCCACATCCAAACTCCATGGCGTCTCCGCATTTAGCAGCTGATTTCACGTAAGTACAGTCACAGTAATAAGGTCTATCGCCTACTTACTAATTATGCTAACTTGCGACTAACTTCAGACACGCCATTAAGTTTGAATTATACTAGTATTAAAACTTAATAATAATATTAATGGACTTTAACTCTTTAACTTTAACTATATATAGTTGTGCTAGAGTTCGGTTCATGACTGGAGGTGACTACAGTTAAAACCGGCAACTTAGAAGCTGGTCCTGAAACGCGACTAAGTCACTTCACTGTCTGTAAATTTGTGAGTTATTCCGCATCAGAAGACTGGGCATTACTACATACCACTCTTTAAAACACACACTTTTAAATTGAAACACAATTTTGTAGTCATAACAATACGATTGTAAGTAGCCTCGCTGCGAAAGATGTAAATGAACATAACTATGATATTAATTGATCATAACTTACGATACCCAATGATGCTATTATTTGGGAACCAATCTTTAAATCAGTTCCAAAAAAATCTGAGACACTCATTAAAAAATCGATTGTCATTTTGTAAAATCTTAATTTTGAGGAACCTGGTTTTTAACCCAACAAATTAAAAACCAGAATTTAAATTTCATATATAAATTCATAAAATAAATATAATTAAACTACAAAAATTTTAAAAAAGTGACATGAATAAATATTTTGTAAACGTTACTGTCATTACAGAACAAAGAATAGAAATACGATTACATGGGAGATTATTTGGGATTTTTGAAATAATCACATATTTTATTATTTTTTATTAAATAAATAATATTGTAACTTAAAAGATACATTATAGTGATGACGAATTGTGTTCTTAGAGGAGTATGTTAAATCAGTACATAGGAAAATGTAGATTATATGAATTAAAAAAACTTGTTTTACTCTAAAACTGCATGCTCCTTGCGCTATTACTTTCTCTTTGATAACGTCTTAGGCCGGGAATATAAATCCGATTTTGTTTCCGATTGTCTGATCAGACTATCGGATCGTATTCACATCCGATTCTAGCGTCAGACTTTTTCTAAAGTCGGTTGTTCCCGAGCTATGAGTGCTTGCTTGTCAAGATTTACGGAGTGAAAAGAAAAGATGGACGACGAATTATTGCCAATTATTGCATATAATTATTACTACCCCGGATGGGCTGACGGGGTACCATTGCCTACCACTCTTTGACAAGCAGACCTGAAGAAAATATCTACCTCTTTTTATTTAATAACAAATACATAATTATTTTTCCCGACCGGGAATCGAACCCGGGGCTTTACCCGCAACAAACCATTCGCCAACCGTTCATCCACGTCTGTCGTCAAAATATCTTTGCGAGATTGCCAGCATATTCATCACAGCATGACCAGTATATGGCTGGTATAATCATCACTGCTACTCAAGACCCAATCTGCACTAGCATAAATTGTAAAGCATAAGTTTACTTGAAACATAAGGCATAGTTGCTAGTGCCTTTGAAATATCTTAAGAGCCTTTTTCCGCAGCTATGTTCACACTCCCCAATGCGAATAGAATTGGCTCAAAAAAACTGACTGGACGTGTACAAATTGATAAGCACAATATAGAGCCTATTATCTCCTGGTATGAATAGTCCACAATTTTCGGACCCTTTTCAAACCTAATGTACAAGGTACAAACGAAGTGGCAGCAGAATTACAGTCTTTCGTACCATATTTATTGAGCAAATTATTTACAAATCAGAAGTAGGAATTGGACGTCTATTTTGTTTCTGTACTCGTATTCTGTATGCAAACTGCACCTTCAGACAATCGGATCGGCGATAAAATCGTAAACGCCTTGGCGTTGTTTCCGATTCTGGCATTCGATCCGACTATCGGATCGGACGTATATTAGGTATTTAAACAAATGTATGGCACGAGTGCCTTCCGATTGTCTGATCAGACAATCGGATCCGACTATCGGAAAGGAAAATCGGACTTGTATTCCCAGCCTTAACGATATTTATGAAAATGTAGGCGTGGCCTATTACTATGCTATTACGAGTATTATCTCTCGCGTGCGCATCAGTACATGCAAACGGAATAGCTATTATGCTTTATTTTTTAATTTTTGTTTTAGAAATTTATTATGTTATACGAATATTACATTGTAACAATCAATTTACCTATAAAATGTTACACCCACGGCTTTGGATGCATTATATTTGCAGTATCTAAGTACGCAAGACGGCATACATGTGACACGCTCGCTGGCCAAACTCTCACTGTGGCCACTGGAGCCATACGACTCCACCTTTGTGGATCATTTTGCTACTTAGCCATGTCAACTCTAATAAAAACATATATTTCTATGTTTGTTTGTGGTTCTTCGTTTTATCGATCGTGTATTGATCCGATTGTATCTGTGAATCACCAACCTTCTTCCTACCCACCAAAATAAACTCAGCACACTTGTTTGCAAATTGTATCGTAAGGTTTTGGAGACCATGGCGACATATCACCATTGAAATATAAAGACAATAATAACGGTTAAATTGTAGCGCAAATAATACTGATATATTTAAAGTTTTATCGTTTACTATTTCCGATCCATTTATTTCTTTGATCTAATTTCCAAGTCGCTTTGTAAAGGCATAGATAGACACTGACTTTTTCTTTATGCCGTTATTTTTTTACTTCAAAACACAACAAGAATTACGATAAATTTCATAATATATACATATTTATAACCCCCGACTCAAAAAGAGGGGTGTTATAAGTTTGACGTATCTGTATATCTATGTGTCTGTCTGTGGCATTGTAGCTCCTAAACGAATGGACAGAATACGATGCAGATTATTTTCTCTGGAAGCTAATATGATCGAGATACCTGACATGATCGAGATGGTTCTTGGCAACAATTGATGTAGATCTAATTAGGGGTTTCAAGTTCATCAGCTCGTTTTGTTAGCTGCGGTAGCGATCTTAGACGAATAATCTGTATTTATTTTACTTTTAAACTTTTCTGTGACCTAACATATACACATATATGGATGTTTTAAGGTAGAAGACGAAATCTTGGATGGGTTAAACTTAATGGGTTTACTAAGTTTGAGCTCATTAGATTCATCTTGACTGTAAGAAACTAAGTGTAGAAAAGTAAGTGCGATGAAATAAATCAATCTGGATCTAACAAAACTGATCAGCAAATTCACAAGAAATGGAACTATAGTGCTTCAACTAAAATTGTTACTTACTTTTTATTCATTGTTACCTAATTTTGAGTTATGATCATTTTGTATTTACAAATAAAGGAAATCTCAAATTTAATTGACAATTATCCAGATAATTTTCATATTTCAGCCACGGTCGCTTTACTTTACCCCTACCACGCACTTCACACATAGCCAATAGAAAAATAGGTTTGAAAATGTGACAAGTTATTTTTATATTTATATTTATATATTTACGGCCAAGATGCTGAAATAAACATTATTGACAATTATACAAAATTGCATTTAAAATGAAACTCTTTTGCCATTCTTGACATAGTGGACAGAAAATACAGAAACACGAGTAAATAAGGATTACAATTAAAATAAAGTTATGAGTGTTTTAATTCAAGTAAAGTTTATTATCTACTAAAATTATTCGATGTAAAATTACATCTCTTATCTCAATTGAAACTAAGTAAATTAAGTACTTGGATAACAATTATTTAAAAATAACCCAGATGTCCAACATTCCAATCATTTCACTTTTTGGATATACGGGCGATTCAAAAATAACATAATTTTCGCCGCATGCCTAGTTGTATCGTTGCTTTCGTCTTTACATCAATAGCATGTGAATTTACAACCAATAGAAAATATATATGAACTGGAAAGAAGAAATTAAAGTAAATTAATTTTATGCTGTTACAGTTTAGTATTAGGGTAGAGGGAGAGAGATAGTGCGCGTGAGTTACATACTCGAAACACGTCGACCACGATAACAAAAATAAATAAATTAAGAATCTGTTAACTTATTAATTGTAGGTGCAAAAAATATATATAATTATTAAATAAATAGCGTACATACCAAGAAGATATATAACTACTATAAAGACCGCAAATAATCTGGCCCTCCATTGTTTTGTCATAAATATTAGCCCAAGGAAAATAAGTAAACTTATCATGGCAAATATGAAAAATACTGTAAAGTATATATAAGCTGACATGAAAGATGTATCATTCTAAAAACAGATATATTATGTAAATAATCATCAAAAATATCCACCGTATCAGTTTATGCCTCAAACATTAGATGTTAGAGCAAACGTTTCTATTTTTTATTTTTATTTTATTTTATTGTGACACGACATCTGGCCTCGTCCCGCCTGATGATAAGCAAGAGGAGGTCCAAGAGTGACGACGACTGAGAAAACCGGTTTTTATAAAAATGTTTTGTTATTAAAAGCTTTATAACCTGAATATAAGATACCTCAGTACAATAATTTAACTCCAAGTACTTGTCTGATAGTAAAGCTGGGAAGGTCCAAAAGCCCAGAAGACTAATAAAACTGAATTAATCTCAGTCGTCGTCAATATGCCGAACAAAGGTGCTTTTTTACGTATTGCTTGGTTATGGGATTGGGAAAACACGATGTGTTCTGTGCTGGTAAAGTATTCCACTTCTCGAATCTAGCCCAATCGATCTCTACGCTGACAAGTCATAATATCTCATACAACAGCTAAATCACTTACGACGCAATTTTACTGATAGCACCGCACCACGCCTGATGTTAACTTGGAGTGTGATCTATTAATAGAGACATTAGTTAAACAACTGCAAAAAGCAGTTACATTCACTATGCCGGCTTAGTTGGATCTTACATGCTGATTACGAAACGCGATAAAGTCATAAACTTGTACACTACCCCGAATCGCCTGGGCACCACTGCCTACCACTCTAAATGTAAAACAAAACAATTAGCCACACCTTTCCAAATTATCTATTTTTAAAACGTACACACACAAATATCCGTCTTTTATTAAAATTTAAATAATTAGCTTACATCCGTCAAGGCATACAATAATCCAATATTCATGCCAGTATTCACAACTAGTAAAATCCAAATAACGATCATGGTATAACTAAAGGGTAGAAACAATGCGTAAAGAAACGCCAACGGGAGTACCTAAAATGTATAAACCTTAAATAAATACAGCCACTTCCAAACTTCATGGCGTCTCCGCATTTAGCAGCTGATTTCATGTAAGTACAGTCACAATTATAAACTCTATTGCCTACTTTAAGTCATGTCACACCGTATTTATTGTATTATGCATCGACTTGCTGCTAACTTTAGACACGCCAATAAGTTTAAATAATATTATAACTTATATTGTTAAAAAATATCGGAAAAATTCCTTTTATTGATCTAGTACCATCTAAAATCAATTTAACTCCAGGGTAGTTATTTTAAGCTTATAGGTATTTTTTTAATATTGTACTTTATAGAGACTCAACATTTAACCTAGCCTGATAGTCAGCAAGAGGAAATCCTAAAGCGCCGACGAACTAAATTTGGTTCTATTCACGGTTGCCTTACTTGCCGGCCAACTAGGTAATTGTATTTTTTGTTATTACGAATTATTTAAGATTTAAATTTCAGTCATGGTATTCCGATATCTCGAAAAGTCTATATCAGACCTTCTTTGCAATCAAAGTTTCTATATTTACGTCATATTTCAAAAATTTATTGTATTTTATATCATGGTACTAGTTACAAGAAAAAATACAAAAGTCAGATAACACATAACAGCTCCTAGTCAAGAAGTTCGTCGTCGGATTGAATTATTTAAAATGAATACGAAATTCTTTTATTTTATACTACAGGCTAAATATATTTAGTACAACGTAATATGTGCATACTAGTATATTGCGTCTATGGTCTTATATTAGTACCTATGGAATGTAAAACAGATCTAAGGAAAAATAAAAGAGTGGTGTACGGCCCATGATGTAGTGACAAGGATGACAAAGAAATGCTTCGATGGTTTGGGCACATAGAAAGGATGAGTGAAAGTTGATTGACGTAAATAATTTACAAATCTCATGTGGATGGATGCGTTAAACAAGGTAGGTACAGGAAGGGGTTTTCCTACCAAATCGGAAACATCCTCAAGAAAACTAGGTTGCTAGTGCCCATAACCATAAGGCTTGTGTGATGAGTAGGTGTGAGAGAAGCGAGGGATTCGTGTCAGGATCGTGGCAAGAGGCGCCACGATCCTGCCTATCTCTGTGGAAAAATTGATTGAATGATTGTAAGGACCATAAAGTGACTGTCGCTTTTCAGGATTAGTTTCGGATTAGGCCGGGAGTGGGGGATTCTGTTTCCGTGTCGTTGCAACCTAATGATCGATTCTTATAGAACTCAATGAAATATAATAATAAAACTTCTTGATATTTAGCTTTATTTTCAAGATATCGAATGAAAAAATTATGATTAAAAGTTTTTTTTTCATAAATGTACTTGTTTTCAGATTTTTCAATAGTCCGTTGTGTGTTATTGTTATTTTATTGTCTGTCTGTTTGCCGTATCGCTTTGGTGCTGCGGAAAGCAGATGGAGTGGACCTGGGCATCAGTCAATAACTTCCCTTAAGTTGGCTGATGGCTAAAATTCTGACGTGTTGCGCCACGTGTCCTTCTGAGAGCAGAGGGCACTGTGTGGAGTAGCTACGATGATGTGCTTTGGGGTCGTGGGTGTGTACGCGTAGGGGCGCTGCACATCTGGACACAAGGCCCCGTGAGGACGGCAGCACAGTGCGATCATAGCGCTGCCGTAAAAGAGAATGAAACAGGGTGTTTTCCTACTCTAAGTAGACGGAGCCTAATAGCTGGCGTGGATGGGGTGATCCGAAAAAACCTAACAAGTACTACCGGGCCCCCCTCCGTATACGCGCCGAGGTGGTCGCCGCAGGAGTTTAGTGAGCACCACATAACCCCGTCACTACCCTTTTAGTGGCGGGGTATCCGAAGGAATTCTCCTGCAATAACAAAAAAAGGTTTAAATAACCGAAAGCAAATATGAGAAAAAAATATTTTAAAGCTTTGTATATAATAATAATAAGGCAGCAAGGGAGTTGTATGAGGATCGTGGAAAGTAGCGTTTCATTTTATTGATTGATTGTATATAATAAGCACAATAGCCGAGTGGAGCGACCAGCTCTTGCCACAAGAAAAACTTTTTGTACGTAATACTTTTTCGCACTTTTACACTTCCAGGGGATGCTTCAACAACCCTTCGGCCTCCGTTTTTCTTCGCTACTTTCTTAAATCGTGACGTAGACTACTAAACCGTAACATATAATAACAATTAATGACTACTGTATGAATCCAATGAAAAAAATAATCATGCGATATCAGTTTCAGTTTATTTATAAAGTAATCCAAGGAAGCACTATCTCTATCTCTATTTTTACAATTCATATAAAAAATTCATATATTTTGTCGAATTCTATAGGAATCCATCATCATATTACGGCGCCACGAAAATAGTATTGCCCAGGAGTGGTATATAAGTCCGGATGATCGGAAGAATGGGCATCGCTGCCTACCACTCCTACCAATTTTTAAATTGTATTTTGTGGTCATATAACCTCACTGTAAAAGATGGTAGTTATTGTAAATAAATAAAACTTACAACACCCAACGCTGCTATTATTTGGGAACCACTCTTTATATTCGTTCCAAAAAAATCGGACACTTCTACTAAAAAATCAAGCGTCATTTTGTAAAATATCAACCTTTCTTAATATGAGAGTAAATCCTATATTAAATTACCAAACGATATAAAATAAATATAATTAAAACTACTATGAAATGACATTAGCGATAATTTTGATAATGTCACTGTCATTGCAGAGCAAAGAATAGAGAAATACACATGAAAAATAGCTAGTAAAATGTTACAAGATATTTTTGTATGGGATTTAAAAATGCACTTAGAGGAGCTAAGAATTAAGAATAAAGCATAGAAACCGCGCTAAACTAGATATAAAATACAGCCGTTCATATTATTTTCAGTTATGACATTAAAAAGGAGTTAAAAGGAGATGAATACGAGAATACATTTTTACATTTGTCATTTAGATAATTGTTGATTTTTTTGGCGAAGGATACTATATAATACTATATAATAATATTACAATCTATACTAATATCATAAAAAGGAATGATTTGTAAGTTTGTTTGTAATGAATAGGCTCAGAAACTACTGGGCCGATGTTGGAAACTCTTTCACCATTAGAAACCTACATTATTCGTGAGTAACATAGGCTATATTGGATTTTCAAAAAGTTTAGGGTTCCGTACGAAATCTCGAATAATGTAACCTAAGGTGTAAATATATTATTCGTTCATCATAAAATTATATCGCGTACGCTGCGTAAACTATTGCCGATATATAAAAAAGTGTTTTATATATTAATAGTACTCATGATTACTCACAAAAAAAGTCTGCCATGGTATATGCCTAAAATGGTTTGATAATTAAAGATGATTATGTGTGTGTATAATACACTACATACAACAACATACATATAATGGTAGGTACAAAGATTATGTATACATACATAAGAGAAATTGAATCATTAGGCGTATGATGTATTTTGACCCGGGCAACGCCGGGTTACGCAGCTAGTAACTAATAATTCTAATGATAAAGCTCCAATGTCAAGACCATTTCAAATTCAAAGGCTACTGATATTATTCATACTGATGTATGTAGTCCTATAAACATAGCTTGTGTTGAAATATAAAACTCAGGTTAAAGACAAATTTGTTGAATTCAAGAATTGAACACAAACTGGTAATATAATTAAAATACTCGTATTACGCTGAATATGGTACTGAATATGTTAATCGAGAAATGAACATATTTTTGATATGATTTAGCATAATACACACAACTACAGTACGAGTACAATAGTAATATAGTAAATAGAATTGAAAAAGCTAGGTGTATGATGCACAACTCTCGTCTGCCGATGCAATATTGGGCTGCAATTCAGTTGTATAACGGTTCAAATAGTATATACCTTGGCACATGTAAGTTAACACGGCCTTAACACTGCGGTTAAGGCCGTTGAACTTAGTCGCATTTGGACCTAATTATTATTTTATTATTTAAATTACATTCCTATACTATGCTAATAGCAACAGGACAACAAACCAATCTAATCAATCACAGGAATTCTTTCACAGGGATTACCAGAGACTATAGAGCACCACTTGCCACGATCCTGACACAACTCCCTCGCTTTCTTCACATCCATAATTATCTTCATACAAGCTCTAAGGACGACCAAAGTACATATATCAAATATACATTGGTACCAGTGGGTGGTTTGAACCCGTGCTCTCGGTTTGTGTAACCATTGCAGTGCTACTACACAACGGTCGCTATTGTCATAGGCGAAGTTTTATAATTAATTAAATAAAACAATGAATTCCCATGCATATATACTATATTGATTAAAAATATTTTGTAAACATATATTATAATAGCATATAAAGCGAATAGAATAAATATTATTAGGATTAAAGTTGACAATAGAACCAAAATATTTCCACAGTACTATTCATTTCAGAATGCTCTTCGAGTTAATTTTACAAAGCAATGTCAACGCAATAGTTTCTAATGTACGATATGATTAGGGTCTATAATTGTAAACCAGTTTTCAAATTTAATACTTCACACAAATAATTAGCTCTGAGAACTAAGTAGATTTCTTTATTCGCAAACATTTTTTATAGTAAAAATCTAAACATAAATATTTGGTGTTATCAGATGGCCAAAATTATATTATTATTTACGGGTAAGGCCAATGATTAAGAAACCTATCCCGAATATTACATGCCGTTAAATGTTAAATGCCGTATATCAAAAAGTGCATGCAATTAGGGTCCTTATTACCTTTTTAAAAGAGCATCCTGTAAAAATATACCTGTACCTCATTCTAATCAAAGAGTAATATTTTCTCAATATAATATATTTTCCACTAAACACAACTAAGTACATGAATATTTAAATATTGTGTATTAATTTGTAAAATCCTTAAATACGACTATTTCCAAGAAAATTCTCCTAAGAATATACCGGAACCTTAATCTAATCAAAGGGTAATCTTTTCCCAACATCAAGTTTTCACTAAGCACAACAACAAGATTAGATAAATATTGAGATATATAATTTGAAAAAAGTTAAATAATTTTGAAACAACATTTGTACTCTACACATTTTACAACAATAAACAGCTTAAAAATTGAATAAATAATAAAATATTAATTTGAAAATAATTTAATGACTTTGAAACAACATCGACATTTCACATTTAAACCGCTAGAATTGTTATAATATCTACATTTCTAAAGGTTAGCAAGCTATTCAACTACATAAAGTTTGATTAAATATTGTATATATATATAACATTATAAAGTTTTATAAGTTTGAAACAACATCTACAATCTACAATAAACCACTACTATTATTTAAACATCGAACAACTATATTTCAAAACGTTACAAAGCTATTTAACTACATAAATTTGATTAAAAAATTTCAAATAGGTTATACATATACTCGTAATATTAAAAAGTTTTATACGTTTGAAATAACATCTACAATCTACATAGAAACCGCAATATAAAATTTGTTTAAACATCGAACATTTAAAAACGTTGGAAAGCTATTCAACTACATAAAATTTGATTAAATATTTTTTCTTACGAACTTTGCTATAACAAATTCCTAAATTTCCGATACTTTTTTTAAATTTTCCGATAAGGTTATCGCTACCAGAATTTCTTCAGCATATGAAACAATTTACTACTGATAAGATGGCAAAAGTACATAGATAACAATGGTATATATGAATTATTTTTTTATTAAAATTTTTTTTGTTCGTGTTTAAACACCAATTAAAAAAAAACATAGCTTTAAAACAACATCGCCACCTTACATTTGAACCAGTAGTGGTTCAAATGTAGTAATATTTAGTAGTAATATTTAAACATCGAATAATAATATTTCAAAACACACAACTATTTTCTACTACAAGTACATAATTTAGATTAAATTCTAATTAAATAGTTTTAATGTTTTAAATATAAGGGCTCGTTATATTTAAAACAATAAAATATTTACCTATATATACTAAAGATGTTATATGTTACTTCTTACTACTTTTTAATAGACAAGAGGAGTTTAAATCCTAGAACAATAAATCCTTAGTACCACTAATTTATCATATTAATCAATTTAATTTTGATGGATTTAAAACTTAAAATAGAGAAAACAGTTTTTCAGAATTCTCTAAATTGTATGATAAGTACAGACGTAGCCGTCTGAGTTAAATAGTCACGCTGTGAGCCAAGACTTACCTTGGAGTAGAAAAACTCAGATGAATTGGCGTGGCTCCGCTTGCCACCCCAAATTCCAAAGTCCGTACTAACTATAAGAGTAAAATTGTGTAACTACTAATGTTTTCCGATACTTGTTGTGTTTTTTTAATGTTTCTTGTTTTGATATTACTTTAGTTTGTATACGTATGTTTCTTTCGTTTTTTTTAAAATACTTTATTAATTTAGAACTATTTGTTATATAGGATTAATATATTTTTTCTATTATACTGTGATTTAGTTTTATAATAGTCTAAAATATGTATGTTGTACAATTATTAAATTTGTATAAAAACTTTAACTATATCTGTAAGCAATATCATTGATAGGTAAGCTCGTGTGTATATGATATTAAAAAATCACATCTCGATGTAAGTTAGGAAAACTGTTCCAGTTGGGAAGCATACTTTTCTAGTAGAGAAAATGACATTTACCGTCAAGTAATATTCTATAGATGTCAATATATATAAATAGGCATATTATATTTTTTCTTATAAATATGTGTATAGTGTATAGTTTAGCAAAATTAAATTGATTAATTTTATCGTAGTTTTTTTTTTAACACATCAAGCATTAAATTTAATATAGGAGGTACAAGTTATAATTATTATTATGTTTTGACGACGACGACGCGGCCCTTCACCATATATATTGTAACCTTAAAGTAAAACTTATATGTTACCACAAAAAATATATTAAATAATATTGGTATATATAATATATATTTTTATATTAAGATAATAATAATTGTGAAACGAATTACATAGACTATAACAATATATCATTTTATATAAAAATCTACTTTAACACGTATACATTCACTACATCTACGGTTACATATTTAATAATTACTCCTTAGCTTTTATGAAGTAAGTAAGAAGATCAATCGGCAGCGGGAAAACGATGGTAGAGTTCTTCTCAGCGGAAATCGTGTTCAGGGTCTGCAATATATGAGACAACTTTATTTATTTGCATTTTTAATTTATAAAATTCGTTGATGGTAGTTACGAACTAGACTAGTAAATATATAATAAACAGGTGATAACAGACAGTTGGTTTAGGCGGTGATTTATTTTCCCAGTACAAAGTACATAGTAGAGATCGCGCAATATACAAGTATGCTTTTCTAGCTCGACCGGCATTATAGATTCGACTGTTATTTGCAGTTATTTAACTGTATTTATTTATTTATAGCCGCATTTCAGCGGAGGATATCAGGAGACTTGTTTCCATAATGTCGACAAAAATAAAACTATGATAAAGCGGTATTAGCAATATTTTTTATTATGTTCCATGTTTATTGCTATTTTGAGATTTATATAAGCCTAACTAAAACTTTACTGATTATAAGACATGTATCAAACCTGTAGATAACGCAGTTGAAGAGCTGCAGGGCTGTCGCCAATCACCTCCGATGCCTCACGAAGAGCTCGGGAAGCCTTCTGCTCACCTTCTGCTGCGATCACCTTGGCGCGGGCCTCCCTAGCAGCTTCGGCTTCAGCAGCCATAGCACGCTGCAGCTGCACCGGGAGGCGCACGTCCTTGCTGTAATTATTAGCATTATAAAGGCCGGCTTATCAGACGGCTCACTCGGATGAACGTTCACTCGGGGGAATGGTTCATTTTTCTTTCATTCCATGTTCATACGACAATGGTAAATTTAAAAATGAACGTTCATATGGGGCCCGATTCTACTTCGGAGCAAATATTTGTTTCATAGCTTTTATTTGTAATATTTAATAATTATATTAAATAATGCAAATATTTGTTAGTAAAAAAAAGAGGTGGATATTTGCTTCGGGTCTGGTTATCAAAGGGTGGTAGGCAGTGGTACCCAGTCTGCCGACCCGGGGTAGTACCATCTCTTACAAGTATACAGACCGTAAAGTGATTTGGTTGCCGGTTTCAACTAGGCCGGCACAGTGAATGTGACTGCTATTTACCGTTATTGAATTTTAGTAGCAATGACATCCATTCATGGACTGCGGGGTACTGTCAAATGTCAAGTCACTATAAAAAAATAAAATAAAGCGCCGCCCCCTATTTTTCAGCCAGCACGTCGCCATCTATCAATAAACTCGTGAACTATTCTATTATGGCTCTTGAATTAGTTATAATTGCTAACGCTAGATGGCGCCAGAACCAACAGTTCAATGTTTATACTTTTTACTTACTACTCACTAAACTTTACGCAGAAACTAGTGTAGTTCATAACGCACGTCTGTGGTAAAGCGTGGGATGATAAAGGAGAAGCCCTTGTCATGCATCGGTTGTGACATTTCCGAAGCGTTTGACAAGGTCTGGCAGAAAGGCTCTCATCAGTTGCCTAGTTAGCCGATTTCCTGTGTGATTGTACCATACACAGTACTTATTGGATCACGCAGGATGTTGGTGAATACAACGTCGATCCGGGCGGCGCCGACAATGTTTTTTTTTATACTTGTAAGTGGTGGTCCTACCCCGGATCGACACACTGGGTACCGAAGAGGACTTCAAGTGCGGAAACGAGCCCGCTAAAGACTACAAGACTACTGGGTACCCACTGCCTGCCTTTGTTTTGATAACCAGACCTGAAGCAAATATCTGCCTCTTTTTTTATCAAGAAATATTTTAAATATTTCATATTAAAAATAAAAGCTATAAAACAAACATTTGCTCCAACCGGGAACCGGGAATCCTCCTGCATATTAAGAAGATGATGGACCTTGGATCTACCATTCATTGCTATGCCTACGAAAGCACGGTGCACGGTCCCTACACTTCCTGCTCCGCAGCCGAAAAATAAAAAAAGGCCGCGATCACCGTAGCAGGGTTGCACCGAGTTTATGATTGCATCGCATTATCCACTGAGCGACAAGACCCTAGTCCAGTTCAATGCAGACTTAAGTATACGCGATCGTGACAAAAAGTTTCCAGGTCTAATTTTCTACTCTTTGTAACACCTCCCACAGTACCTCAGGCAGACTAGAGATCCTCAGTGCCGGATTAGCAACAAATGCTATGGGCCCCGCGAATTTGGGGGCCCCGCGCTCCAACGACTGAATATTTAGATAGGAGCGTAAAATATCTTGTATTCAGTTAGGCTATGCTTCAGTTTCACTAGAAATTGAATGTGTTATCTCTAAATTTGCCCATATTAAATCCAAAAAAGTTTATTTGTAACAGTTTTGTTTTATTTAATAACCTAAACTTGGGAACCTAAAGCAAACCAAGGGCCCCTTGACAGAATTTACCATAGGCCCCGCGCTGTCTTAAGCTGGCACTGGAGATCCTCGTCTTTTAATTCCGTGGTGCCCTATAGACCGAATCAGCAATCGAACTAAAAGGTTCAGCGCGTCGTTTCTATGTTAAATAATTAACAAGTGAAATAAAATGTTCCCTATGCTATTCATCATAGGAATTATGAATGCTATTATAACCTTGAAAACTTTGCAGAAGCTTAAAAAGCACCTTGCAAGCATATTCCAAGTCGGCGGCGCTCATGGACTTCCCCATGCATACGATGGTAAACTTAAGAAATATAAAATATCTTGTCTAGATAAAAAAAAACAGAACTGCGTACCGGCTGCATGTTGGGTACTGAAGTACCACATAACTACAAAGCTTAATGTTTGTGTAGGGCGGACCATTTAAGTTTCATATGGCTCTATAAATTATATGAAGGTCGCGACATCAGGGTCAAAGCTATTGACAATATAGGTGTGTGTCCGATAAGGTCATTGAATTCTATTTTTATTTACGAAATGGGTTTGTTTCCCAATTTTCATGGAATTAATAATTATTCGTGTATACTTTGTTATTGTAACATCCACTATGCCAGACTAAGTCACTGCACTCAAATATGGCACTCAAATATGGCTTCTAATCATATTACAATTCATATTAATCATTATTTTAGATTTCTATGGTAACCCACTAAACGTGCTTGTATCATAGAAACAGGATTACCAAAGTAAATATTATATCAAAGATTGGCATTGGTATACGCAAGTGGTTTTTAAACTGATGCGGCGGTCGCCTTTTATTCCCCACAATTGTTATACATAATAAATAAACTTAATAGTTTTATAGCTGTTAATATTTGTCACAGAATAAAAGTACGACAGCAAATCGATACAACAAGATCGAAGTTTGTAAATTCTTAATACGAACTGTTGACTTATTCGATTCATAACTTATTTAAGCATGATTCACTTTGAACATTGTTTGTGTTATTGTGTTAAGCTGGAGTACGGAGTACGTCCATGAATGGAGGCGACGCTACTATAGTTCTTTAACAATAGCAGATATCACTATAGTAAATAACAGTTTCATCCACTATGTCTGCCTAGTTGGAACCGCCAACATTTAAGGTGATCCAGAAACGCGACTAAGTCCAGACAACCGCAAACCCTATCACTCTTATACAAACAACAAAACTAAATAAATACTTTTAATAGTCAATCAATTAAAATGTCATGCCTTTTTCCCACAGGGACAATGGAGCGCCACATGCCACGATCCTGACACATCTTCCTTAATTCTATCACATTCGCAATTCTCTTCATACAAGCTCTACGATTATGGGCATTAGGCAACTCAGCTTTCTTGAAGATGATTTTGATTTGGTCAGCCTGCCTTGTTTAACGCATCTATTTACATCAGATTTATAACTTTCTTTCGTCAATCTACTTATACTCGTCCTTACCATGTGCCCAAACCATTAAGGCATTCCTTTGTCAATTCTTGTCACTGCATTCTTTCAAACCACATCTATTTCGAACTGTGCTATTTCTCATTTTAACCGCTATTGTCACTTCACATTAATAAAATATATATATAAAAATAAATAAATAAATCATAAAATTGATATATTGACGGTATGAATCGTATCGTGTATGAAGAACATTGTTGGTTTGAAATAAGCAAGAGAATTGTCTCGTCACGGAAAGTGGCACGCGCTCCTTTGTATCTGCATATCCCATTAGGAATTAGGGCGAGACAATTGACGATAATTAAAAATGTATGAAGTAGGTACTTCACAAAGTTTATATGTATGTTTAAATATAAATAATATTAAAATAGTACTTACATCTCCACACGTTCAACTTTTATACCCCAGGCCTCCGTTGCTTCATCCAAGGACAGTTGCATATTGCCTGATATGGTCTCCCTCTCGCTAAGGATCTCATGGAGGGGGCGGGTACCCATCGTATTGCGGAGGGTTGTCTGGGCAAGGAGTCTGGTGGAATGGTGGGCATTCTCAACGTTTGCGATGGAAATTGTGGCGTTGTGGACGCGATAGTAGACCACTGCGTCGACCGACACCGTTACTGAATCTTTGGTTAGGACCTGAAATGAGTTTTTTTTATAGTTGGGATTCTGTATGTAGACACTATAGTAATATTTATTTATTAGGGTTAACAACAAACCAAATAACCAAGTCTGAATTAACCACAACACTCAGGTTAATTATAGGTAATAAATAATATATTTTAACAAAAAAATTATCCTATATTATTCAGTATAAATAAAATTTAAAAATGATACAGCAACAGCTTTCTATTTTTGCCTGTGCTGCGGAAGAATACATCGAGGAATGTCAGTTTCGATAGATCATTAAACAGTATATTCAGTGAAATCTTTTTCTATGGTAACAGAAGAAAATGTTAGGTTGGGCACACCACTCAGGCGCCAGAAAACTATAAACGTCCAAAGCGCTCTGTTTAAGGACATTAATAAAAATAAATAAAGACTTAAAAGACTGACTTAATAAAAAGACAGCGCCAATCATCAAAATGTGTTTTTTTTTACACGAAATCATTATTTATAGTCGAGTTTAATCGAGAAGTACGTACAAGTTTGCAAGACCGGGAATCGTACCCGGGACTTTACAAGTAACAAGCTGGTGTGCTAATTAATGCGGTGTGCCTATCGTCAAATGTATATTTTTTTTTATTGTGACTCACCATATAACAGCACCCCGCTTGATGTTAAGCTGGAATGTGTTTTATGAATAGATGTCACTGCTACTACAATTTAATTACTGTAAGTAGCTATCACATCCACTATGCCTGCCCAGTTGGAACCGGCAACTTACAAGCTTATACCGAAACGCGACCAAATCACTTATCGGTCTGTATACTTGTAAATGATGGTACTACCCCGGATCTGGTACCACTGCCTACCAATCTTTGATAACCAGACTCGAAACAAATAACCGCCTCTTTTTTTAATATTCACAAATATTTGCAATATTTAATATAATTATTAGAATATTACAAATAAAAGCTATGAAACAAATTTTTGCTCTGACCGGGAATCAAACCTGGGACAACAAACCAATCGTTGGGTAATCGGCCACTCCTGTCGACATTAACGCTAATATTAACTTATTCGTGTTAATGAGTTACCAATAAAATACACGATCAATGTTATTTCTATTGAACTAATTGTTTTCATTGTATATAATAAATAGGTCAGTTAGTTATCAAAATAATCAAGACTAATAAAGATAATTGACTGACAATAATAGCTTGTTAGTATCGCAATTTAACTAGGGCATATAATATTATATAATATATCCAAACATATAAAGCGATCGTCGAGTTGTAGTAGGAAAATGCTTAAACCAAAAGTTCCCGTTTCAAAACCGCCAAGTGGTACCAAAGTCACGCCTTTTTCCCACAGGAATCGGCAGAGACAATGGAGTGCCATTTGTCACGATCCGAATACAACTCCCTCGCTTCCTTCACATTCACAATTCTCTTATGTGTACTAGGCAACTCAGATTTCTTGTGGATGTCTCCGATTTGATCGAAAAACACTATCCTGCGCCTGCCTTATTTAACGCATCTATCCACACGAGATTATATATCTAATGTATCTTTGATGTTTTTTGTCCTGTATAGATACAAGTACGATTAGTTGGTTACCATAGAAATTTAAAAACACATGAATATATTTAACTATTTTTTAAAGGTGCGTCGTTTCTTTGCAGAACGATTGACAAGTGTAATGCTTTACCAGTGCATGTGTTCTGGCCATCCTATATATAACCTTGGATCCTTCAAGCGTGTCTGAATAGTGACTTTTGGCGGCATAGTGATGGGGATTGCAGTGCATGTGTGAATTATTTCTATTTAATCGTCACGCCTCAGTTCCTACAAGAAATAGACACAAAAAGAATAGAGCGCCGCTTTTGTACAGTCATTACCCAAACGAATAGTAAGCCGCATAAAACTTGTTTGAATTAACTAAGTCGGTTATTTACAGTCGTTGGCACTCTTAGGTAGCATTCGTAGGTAGGCCTCCCACTAGGTGGATTGACGACATAGTGAAAGTCACGAATAACCGGTGGATGTAACTGTCAATTTTTTTTATTGTGACACGACATTTGACGTCGGTCCGCCAGATGATAAGCAAGAGGAGATCCAAAAGTGCCGACGACTGAAACAACCGAGTTAGTACACGGCTGTCTCAACTTGTCGTTCTAAGGCCTTTGATCAGCAGTGGACGCCTTCTGGCTGGTGATGATGATTATGGCAGTGTTGGACCTCCCATTGATTACCATAAAAATGAAAATAAAATGGTATATGCCAATAATAATATTAGGAAGAAAAATTACAAAACTACGTTAGAATATTTTTAATATGGCGTCTATTAGATACACACTTCGTTAACTTTCTGTGTAGGTCAAGGTGAACTCAAAGTCCAATATCTGTTGCAAATTACAACACATTTTATATTAAAGCTCTTTTTATTAATATAATATATATTAACTAGCTGTGCCCGCGGTTTCACCCGCGTAAAATTAGGTTTATAAAAAAGGAGGAGGTTCTCAATTCGACCTTATACCCCATTTTTGTACTTACAACTCGATAACTCATATAAAAATGACAGACGGAAATTAAAATAAATATGGAAAAACTCCAAACAGCTGAAACTATAGTCAATTGAAAACTATAGTAAAATTATATTTAATTTTTTAATTAAACGTATCCTATGTTACTTCTAGTACCTCCAAAAATATGTGTACAAAGTTTCATGATGATCGGTTAAGTAGTTGTTGCGTGAAAACGTAACAAACAAACTCACATTTATAATTATGGCAGGATAAAAACTGTTGATTAAAACAAAAGAAACAGCGCAATTTATTGTGCCATATTATGACAGCTCTCTGCCTAATATTAAACTGGAGTGTGGTCAATGAATGCAGGTGACTGCTACTACATTCGAATAACTTTAAGTAGCATTACCTGTACTAGCAGTCACATCCACTATGCCGGCCTAGTTGGAACTGGCAACATACAATCTGATCCCGAAGCGCGATTTAATCACTTTACGGTCTGTATACTTGTAAGTGATGGTACTGCACCGGATCAGCACTGTCTACCACTCTTTGACATCTAGACCCGAAGTATATTCGCCTCTTTTTATATTAACAAATACTTGTAATAATAATAAAATTATAAACTATTACAAAAAAAAACATGAAATTAATTCTAACCGGGAATCGAACGGGATGAGGATTTGCAGGACTTTCCGCGTAAAAAAAATATTATCATTTATAAATATTTGATTTTAATTTAACATTTCTATACTTAGATACTAAACATACTTGATCATAGAAACTGGGTTACCAAAGTACCTTATATCAATATGCATGAGAACCAGTCAAGTGGTTTTACATCACGGACTCTTAGAATTTCAGATAGGTATTTGTATAATTTATGTAAGTTTTGCGTCGTGTGTCGCATTTACAAAAAAAGAAATACTTAGTATATCTACTAAATATACAATAATAATAGGTAGGAACTTTACTGAAGAAGTCATAAGTCATTAATTATGTATTGATTTAAAAAGTTAAATCAATAAGTTCGAAGGAAAACCGCTACTCTTACTCGTACTAAAACAATTTAAAAGTATACAGACCGTAAAGTGGAACATAGGCCGGCATGGTGTATGCAATTGCTACTTGCAGTCATGCCACAGTAAATAAATATAGGGTTTAGAACATAAGAATAATTTAAAAAATGGTAGGTAAGGTATCCAGTCTGCCGCTCCGTGGTAGTAACACTACTTACAGACAGTAAAGTGTCACATTTCTACTATACCTATACTATTCTACTAGTGTATCTACTATGCCGGCCTAGCATATTAGATACATAGACCGCTCTCCAATTTAACAAAGGGCAGGGTGCTGTCATATTTCGTGACAAAGTCAAAAAAATTACTATTAATGAGAATTCATGGTTTGGAATTTATGCACAACTCTTACAATCTTTTGTATTCCTGAATTTGATAAATGATGATGATAAATTAAATAAAATAGATATGAAAAAGAAATAGAATAGAAATGGAATGGTAACGAAATGGTAATGACATGGTAATGGTATAGTAATGGTATGGTAATAGTATGGTAATGGTATGGTAATGGTATGGTAATGGTATGGTAATAGTATGGTAATGGTATGGTAATAATATGGTAATGGTATGGTAATGGTATGGTAATAGTATGGTAATGGTATGGTAATAGTATGGTAATGGTATGGTAATGGTATGGTAATAGTATGGTAATAGTATGGTAATGGTATGGTAATAGTATGGTAATGGTATGGTAATGGAATGGTAATGGTAATGGAATGGAATGGGGTGGAATGGAATGGAATGGAATGGAATGGAATGAAATGGAAATTAAATGAAAATGAAATGTAAATGTAATTGAAATAGAATGCAAATGAAATAGTAATGGAATGGAAATGTAATAGAAATACTTAAAAAACTAGGTAGTTACCTAAAATATTTATCAATTAATTAAATTGTCACGCCTCTTTCACAGTTTCCACGATCCTGACACAACTTTCTCGCTTCCTTCATATCCACAATTCTCTTCATACAATCTCTAAGGTTATGGGCACTAGGCAACCTAGCTTTCAAATCAGAGGATGTTTCCGATTTGATCAGAACACACCCTCCCGGGCCTGCCTTATTTAACGCATCCATCCACATCAGATTAATAAAATGCTTTCGTCAATCTACTTTCACTCATCCTTTACATGTTCCCAAACCATGAACTGAACTGAAATTTCAAAATATTTTAGTTTTTTCTTGTTTTATACACTAAACAAACACTATTTGTATTTAAAATTTGAAGCTTCTATGTCTACTAGAAGTGCCTTAGAGTTTTGATGATCGGTCAGTCAGTGAGTGACAAAATTAAGAACTTTGACTAGTTATAATTCGTAAACTACTGGTTCAAATTAAATGATATTTAAAATATACCGTGTTTATACAATGCAAAGTTATAGGGGGTCGAAAATAGCATGAACTGCTTCAAGAAAAGATAGTACGGCCGTGTCGCTTTGTTTTGCTCGTCTTGGCGGGGCAATACCGTGTCCCCAGATTAGAAACCACGATTAAAGTCAATATTGTTTTTATTGAGACGCGATATCTGTCCTCGACTTGTCTGATGGTTGGCAAGGAGAAGAAACGCCATTCAAAATATAGTTGCCACAGTACCTATTGACTACGCCGGGTAAAGGAAAATATTATTGCAAGCGAGACTTTGTTTGGATTGTGTCTAAAAAATCTTTAAAACAATGACTTACCTCTTGAGGTGGTACGTCGTAGGTGCGAGTGCGCAGATCTACACGGGCATAGGTGTCAATGCAGGGAAGTATGAAAAATATCCCTGAAATTCATAAAAAAATATTAGACATCTAATATAAAGGCGATATAGTATAGTCATCTATATAGTAAAGGCGATCGTGGTATAGTGGTAGCGTAACGGTCCCGAAAACCCCTGTTTTAAAACTAATTGGCCGTCCTGTTTCTATTATACAAGCACATTTAGTAGCTTGGTTTAAAAATGTAAAGAAATAAAAAACGATTTTTTGAAGTAAGCACACCAGTCTGTTACGGGGAAGTCCCAGGTTCGATTACCGGTCGGAGCAAATATTTGTTTCATAGCTTTTATTTGAAGTATTAAATGTAGTATATTATTTGATTAAATTTACCAATATTTGTTATTAATAAATAAAGAGGCAGATAGTTGCTTCACGTCTGATAGTCAGAGTGGTGCCCAGTCTGCCGATCCGGGGTAGTACCACCACTTACAAGTATACAGACCGTGAAATGACTCTCTCGTTTCGGGGTCAGATTGTAATTACCGGTCTCAACTAGTCCGGCATAGTGGGTGTGACTGCTACTTAGAGTTATTGAATTTTAGTAGCACTCACCTCCATTCATGGACCGCACTTTAGCTTAACATCAAGCGGGGTGCTGTCGTATGTCGAGTCACAATAAAAGTGTCAATCCACACAAACTTGTTTTTCGCTTTAATTCTGAAAAACTGGACTTAATTAGAATTGTTTAAATAAGACGCTAGAATATTACAAAATATTTACAATCTTATTATAAATAATATTTAAAACAGTGTTTAAATATTTGTATACAGTCAAACGTCATACTAAATGTGACAATATGTTTAATGCTTCTATAAAGCACGTTTTTGTGTTGAGTGACAACCTTAAAAAAAAGGAATTAAAGTTCAAGTAGGCAAAGAATTTGTACTTAAGAGAACGCATCATGGCTTAACATCAGGCGGGGTGTTGTTATGTCGAGTCACAATAATATTTGTATATACAATTATGAAATATTACAGATAAAACCTAGAAAACAAATCTTCGCTCCGATTGGAAATCGTAATGGACAATGCTCCGCGCGTGTCGTTAAATTTACGATTTAGTATTTATAATTACGTTTTAAGTAGCTGTCTTTGAAACGATGAAGATTACCCAAAGAAGGTTAGAGGATTATGGTTTGTGACGTATATAAATATTGCTAACTCTAATTACCTGGTCCTTTAGCACCTCCCGACAGCAAACGGCCGAGTCTAAAGATTACAGCGCGCTCGTACTCCTGAACAACCTGTGAATTAAATAAAATAAAATTCAATTAATTTTATTTAAGATTATTCATAACAAAGGAGACTAACAAACGATATAACCTTTTTTCTTTTTATTATTTACTTAAATTATTTACCTGGCCCGGATTTAAGCTGTTTGTTAAACGCGAACTCCAAAGTTAAATGCGATTAAAAATTAACTAACAAAGGATCTTATTGTTCTCAATTATTTTCAACACAAAAATTAATACAACACAAAATTAATTTGCTTTCTGTTATGCTCAGTGAAACAATATTAAAACGACCGTGGTGTAGTGGTAGTGTAATGGTTACGCAAACCGAGTGCACAGGTTCCAATATATCTTTGATGTATGTACTTCGGTTGTCATGTTTCTATGATACCAGCACTTTAGTAGCTTAGTATAGAAATGTAAATGAAAGATAATAAAAATATATATTTTAAACTGTTGTTGAGAGAAGCAAACATTAATGCTAGCGGCATTAATCAAAGTTCTCGAAAAAAAATATTTTAATAATCTAATTGTCACGCCTTTCACCACGGGGATAGGCAGAGATAATGGAGCGCCACGATCCTGACACTTGAACTCCCTCGCTTCCCTTACATCCACAATTCTCAAATTTCACGTTTACAATAGATTGTCAGGCCTCAATTACCACAAGGATAGTGGGCATAGATTATGGGTCGCCACTTTCGTAGATTCTGACACAACTCTCTCATTTCCATTGAATTATGTTTGAATTTATTAATAAATATTTTTATTTAATTTTAAAAAATATTCTTAGTATGTAAATAATTAATTCAAAATATATAAGCATGTAATGCCACCTCACATATGTAAAGCTGGAAGTCAATTTTAACATTAATTGATCAAACAAGTATTAGTAAATAAATATAAAAAAATACGTAACTAAATTACACGGTAAATATTATTACGAAGAGTAATAAGCAAATAAATGTCCTCATTAAACATAAATATACATTTGGGGATCTTAATTTAATATATTTTAAACAATGTTCGTGATTAAAACGAATGACAAATAGAAAATAGATCCTTGAAAAATTTTCTCCATGCTCATTTCTTTTAAGTGAGGTAGGTATACTCGTAAATAAAAGTTACAACGGTAATGACTCCCATGGGCTTCATCGAACCGATGTACTTACTATACCTACCAGTAACTACAAATTCCTAATTGAAATACAACACTCAAAATAATTGTATGACCTAATTAATGGAATTACAAATCGTCAAGACATTTTAACTACAGACTTTACATGTTACTTGCGAGGCGTTAAACATAACTCGAAGTTTTATAGGCTCCGAGTCAACGCAAATATCACATTTATATTCATTCATACAGTCAGTCATTGACCGATGGTGTCATTTGGCCTAGATTAAATAACCAACATTCGTTTAACAACGATTTATAATCAGCTAGTATATTTATTTAAATATTAACTTTATGTAACAATTGTTAAAAAAATTGGTCTAACATGGTTATCAAATAAAAGCAATAAAAAAATTGACAGAACTTACTTGTTAGTTGAAGAGTGCCTTGGTGCAGTATAAAGACCTTAGAAAATGTAGAGCAAGTACGCGCGGCACCGTTATTGGTTCAACACGAACTGGTTATAAAGATGATAAAGATGATGTTATATTAGCATAATACGCTGACAACGCAACAATGTATTCTTGACACCGTTTCATTACTTTATTACTTCAATAACTAATTTAATATTTAAACCTTTATTTCAAACATGTAGGATAACAAATTCACTATAATGCGCCATGGAGAGTGGCATCCAACGCTTGTGCCTTGACGAGGTTATACCACCTCTCTGTATGGCTGTGTGCCTCCGGCTTGGAAGGGAGCCAATGTGCGACCGTTCGGACACTGCACACTGCCATTTGATTGCTGTAACCCTTTTGTTTGTTATCTTGTGGTTCGTCATACGACAGCATTCCACCTTATGATAATCTGGAGTGCAATCTATGAATGGAGGTGACTGCTATAGATGAACTCTATATTGGCTTGGGCCAATAGCAAGGGTCTTTTTATAACTATCCAACACTTCACCCGTGTACGCTAAGTGGTGGAAGCCAGACGGCCGAGAAATACATCGTCGGACCATATCATTTGAGGCGCGAAGCCAAGTTAAATAATTCCCTCTTAATCCACCGATGAGCCAGTTGATACACCTCACTCGGAGGAAGTAAAACTTGCGTGACTGTCAATGTCGAGACGACCAGGAAGTCGTTAGTGGGTTTAGATTGATTTTATACCCATTTTTTGTCAAAGAGAGAGCATGACGGATAATGTCTAGAGACCGAGTGGGCAAGGTTGTGTCAGGTCATGCATGAGAGCAAATGCGTAAGCGTGATCAGTATTGTGTAACCCCAAACCACACCTTATTAAATGCATTAAACAAGACCACATCCTTTGCAGTGGTAAATCACTCCGACGCATCATCAGTCGTCCGACTCAAAGAGTCGGGTTGTCTCCCAATGTCCACTTTGGAAGTGGTTAAGCCTCCGTGAATGACAAGATTTACGTGTATCAAGGAATGTCCATGCATTGCAACCGGCGACAGATCGAAAACACACATACCCTTGGTACCGGGGTACACGCTTAAGGAAAGGTACCTTCGGAAGTGTTTGCCGGTACCTTTAACTTCAAATGTATCCCGGTGGCATAAGTCTGCTGATCCGTCGAATAGAAGGAACTAGTATCTTTCTTCAAGTCATCGCATAGGCTCCATTATCATGTCACGATTCGGCAAGACGAGAATTCCGAGATTATGCGCCGCGAACTATCTTGGCATGCTCTATGGTCTCTCTGTGGTTAGCGGTGGGTTAATCGTTGCTTCGTGTCTCACTGGCCAACGGGTAAAAAAAACTCTCAACCTTTCCCCTAAACAGATATTTTCATCTTATACAGGTTGCGGTGATCTTTTGCCACGAATATTGCCTGTTACTAAACAAGACTATATCTTATATCTCGATGACGACGTTAATTATAGGACAAAACTGTCTGAGTAGTAGGTGATACTGACTGACGTCACAAGAACTCAGGAGCCCCTGTGTTTTCGCAGACATTTTTTTGACACATTTATTGTGACACGACATCTGACCTCGACCTGTCCGATGATAAGCAGGAGAAGGTCCAAAGTGACGACGACTGAAAATCCAGATAGTACACGGCTGCCTCAGTCGCCGTCACTATGCCGGCCAAAGGTGCTTCTTCACGCATCGCTTGAAGGATCCAAGATCATGGCGGCTCCATTCATCATTTATAGTCTTTAGCATGAAGAATGTTCTCGGAAGCTCTTCACCCTTGTTTTTACCTCGTCTTTGAATGTCGTTATACCTGAATGGTTCAGTTCGTTGTTTCTTTGTCGAACAACCATCATAGTGACGGCGATTGAGCTATCAAAAACTAAATCCTTATTGCAAGTCTATGTAAGAAGTCGGGTTTCAATAAGAAAATGATACACGTATTGTTTAAACAAACCTTTATCGATTTTTTTTTCTTTTCTGCATTTAAGATCTCAGTGGTGTTATTAATTTATTTATTATAATATATATAATAATTTTATTTCTATAATGTATAGTTATATAATAACTATAGACATAGTTGTAAATACTCGTATAATTTTGTTAGTTATCGGAATAACTAACAAAATTATGATTTTTTACAATATAACGTATTTTAAAATAAAATGTTACATTAGGTATGTACTAGAAAATTGCGACCTTGGCCTACAGTGAGTTTACTATACACGTGTAAAGTAAATTAATTTATATTACTGCTATAATCATTTTAAATATTATTAAATAATAATAATAAAAAGACACTTTATTTCACTTAATAACTACAAACTATTTATTTTAATAATCGCGTACGTAATTTTCTGTTAGATAAACTAAGGTTCGTGCTAGTTAAATAATGTGATCAGTAAATCTTTAAGTGCAGACACATACATACTCGTAGATACATACCGACACGTATTTGCATGTGCATTTTAGGACATAAATATACATAAACATTTTTTTTATAGTGACTCGATATATGTCAGCCACCCGCTTGATGTTAAGCCGAAGTGTGATCCATGAATGAATGTCACTGCTACTACAATTCAATAACTGTGAGTAGCAATCACATCCACTGTGCCGGCCTAGATGGAACCGGCAACTTACAAGCTGATCCCGAAACGTGACCAAATCACTTCACGGTCTGTATACTTGTAAGTGGTGGTACTACCCCGGATCGGCAGACTGGGTACCACTGCCTACCACTCTTAGAACATACATACATACTTAAAGATACATACATACATTGTTATTAAACACTATGTTTAATAATTATTTAATACCGATCTAAATAAGTATAAAATATTGTCAAGGAATACATAAAGTAAATCAACCATAGTCTATTGGTAGTAAAATGGTCACGCAAAGCAAGAATTGCTGGTTCAAAACCACTTGCCTGTACCAACGTACCTATGATTTATGTGATATACCTATATGTATGTGTGTATTATGTATGTATAAGGGGTTATAAGGTGGATTGATAGTCTAATCGATACTTAAATAGCATTATCTTATTTTGCACCTTTGCATCAAATTTTTCTCATCATTATTTGCAAGTTTTGACTAATAGAGAATGCCTTTGGCATAAAGTAATTATTTTTATCTGTAAAAAGGGTTATTGTTTGTTACATACGGAATTATATAATTGCATAAATAATATTAATGTTTCTTGTTTGCAAATATATTATAATATGTAATTTAATAATTAGTAATATAATTAACATGATTCCCTTATCATGTGCATCCGCTTCGCCTTTAGTTTGCGCATGACCCGGCACACATTATAATTAGTTCACCAAATCAATCAATCAATCAAATTGGGGATTTCTCCATAGTTATAGGCAGAAACAGTGAAACGCTACTTGCCACGATCCTGACACAACAGCATCGCTTCCCTCACAGCTCACATCCACAATAAATATAAATTAGACAAAATTAAATTTCTCTAAAGAATTCCCATAAATAATTTTTATATCGATCCAATTATGAAAATTTTAGAAAAATTACGTAATTATCTGCAAAAAGTTTTTCTTTTTGAACTCGCGCAAGTATAGGAATAAAAAAAAAACATAATAACTGCCAGTTTGCTGTAAAATGTGCAACGTATGACATTTTGACCTACTTCAATTGTTTTAGCAGAAAGCACGACCCAATTTCCTTTTGTATGTACTCGTAAATGAAACTGTGTTTATTATGTACCTACAAAATGCTTAATATCCTTAAAATGCTTAAGTCCTTAGTCACCCACCACTATACCAGCGGCAGGCTGTAATGGCCTTTTTGAGATTTGAATCGTTTATGAAGTTTCGTATAAATTTATAATTACATGTGAAGGAACAATTGTTGTTCTTTATAGTGACAATACAGCAACACGAAAGAACAGCAAACCTTCTTTACATCCACGATTCTCACCATACAGGCCCAACGGTTATATCTAAGATCTCATGGGTCTTGTATTCTATGTTTTATTCTTCCATTTTTCTGATTAATAAATCTCTTTCGTCCAACACAACATATTTGTATATATGTAATTCTTCTGTACGTGTGTTTATCACCTAACCTAACTCCTTCTAAACGGTTGGAACGATTTGGATAAAATTTTGAGTGAGAACCGAATGGGTTTTGGATTGGTAGGTGGTCCAACTGTGTTTTTAAACCATTTAGGATAATTTAATAAATATATACCCATAGTATTACTGTAACAATAAATGTTTTAACGACTGTGTGAAAACATGAAATAATTTATATATGTATACGTATAAGTGATTTTACAGCATAACAATGCTCGGCCTAAAACCTATTTAGAAATGGGAAGTCCTACCCCACCCGCCATATTCCCCAGATATGCGCCGTCCGATTGTTCCGTTCCATGGTCTGCCTAATCAGCAGTTCCGCTCATATGAAGACATCTCAAAATGGTTTGATTCATGAATAGCCTCGAAAGACGAACACTTCTACCGTGACGGTATTCCAGTTCTGCCAGAAAGATGGGAAATGTTTTGAATGATTCGTTTGTTACCATTTTTTCACAGTAAAGTTTTCATTTTAATTAAAAACAACAACAGCGAGAACTTAGTTGCGCACATATTTTTTTTTATTGTGACACGACATCTGACGTCGACCCGCCTGATGATAAGCAAGAGGAGGTCCAAGAGTGACGACGACTGAAAAAACCGAGTTAGTTATGTATACTATAAGTCACTTCAATTTGATCCATTAAACTTTTAGGGTTAATAGTGCTACTAACCCTAATCGACAGCCTGGGCACCACCGCCTACGACTCATGGACAAGCAGACCCAGAGTAAATATTTTTTTTAATAATAAATATTTGTAGTATTTAATTTACAACTTCGGTTAGATCATTTTTGTAATGTACCTAATTCGACCAAAAAACCTACGAAAGAATGATAAGATTTATTATTATAAATACCTTTTACTCAACTTAAAATTATGTATATTTATATTAAACCTACATAGAAAAACTTAAAATAACTAGTACGGGTCCAAGATAACGTAAATACCTAATCCGTTTTTATTCGTACTAAGTTGCGGGGAAACAGGTGGTATATAATTTACCTATAAAATATTCATACTTTTACCCTAAGAACTATATGTAGATAGACAAGGGCGTTTAGTGTGAATGTCCTTGTTTGATATGGATATTTATTGAATTATAAGAATCGACAATTAGAATGCTTTATTGGCCCAAGTGTTGTTTCCGTTCTATGTTGGACCTTGGATCCTTTAAACGGACTGTGAAAAGGCACATCTGGCTGGCATATTAACGTAAACTAAGGCACCCGTATAGTGAATGTTTTACAGTCGAATTGTTAGTCGAGGTCAGATGGCGAGTCACACTAAATAATTTAACTCGGAAACCAAGTGTTTCCGATAATGATAATATATTTAGTTGTAAATTTAAAGTCCATGTGAAACTGTAATACACCTTGACACTACACCGTTGACCTTGTATGAAGAGAATTGTGGATGTGATGGAAGCGAGGGAGTTATATCAGGATCGTGGCAAGTGGCGCTCTATTGTCTCTGCCTATCCCTGTAGGAAAAGTGACAATTTAATTGATTGACGAAGAAAAGTTTAATCACTTTGCGTCTGCTTTATATTTAAAACACTTTACAAATACTGTAAATAATGTGACAGTAAGACACATACATATTTTATTCCAATTAATAACAGAGCTATAGTAAAAAGGTATTGTTATACCCTAAAAATGGATATTAAATGTCAATTTACACGATATGTATTGCCACCCGCATTATACTCGCTTAGGGGTATTTTTGATTGAACTTTCACTATCGGGCAAGAAGTCTATAAAATGTTTAAATTATTAACTATCATCATCATTAAATACACGTGACAACTCTCACAGGAATAGACAGAGACAACGGAATTTCACTTTCCACGAACCTGGAATTTCCTTTTCTCGCTTCCTTCACGTCCACTAATTTATTTAAAATCATAATTCAGTTAAATAGTCATTATTTTACATTGGTACTTGCCGGTACCAATGCATTTTTGATATATGTACTTGGGTCATGTTTCTATGATACAATCACTTTAGTAGCCTTATATGTAAATAATAAATTATATGAAAACAATAGTAGGAGTGTTTTCTATATTATATTATGCTTTGCCAGCCCATGTGTTCTCTCCATTCTATGGACCTTGGATCCTTCTAGCGATGCGTGAAGAAGCACCACAGGCCGGCATAATGACGGTGACTGAGGCAGCTGGGAACTAACTCGATTTTTTCAGTCGTCGCCATTCTTGGACCTCCTCTTGCTTATCATCAGACAGGTCGAGGTCAAATGTCGAGTCACAATAAATAAAATATATTTGACTCCATACTCCGAATTCGTATTCCGTCAAAAAAGCATACGTCTAAAAGAGCTCTAACAATAACCTTGTTAGTTGGAGTAATGAGGTAGACCACGCCTTACTTGCATATTTCAAAATGACGTCAATCTTCTTTGATAGCTTAAGAGCCACTTAAACGACATAAATGTCAATTAACTAAAAGCCACGTCTAAACAAACGAAAAATAACAACTTAGGAAGGTTTAATAATAGATTACAAAAGAAAATTTAATCTTTTATGACTACGTCCAAAACTTGGACATAGTCAGAGTTTTACTTTCGTATTTTGTAGCAAATCAATATTGATTCTTAAATAACATCAAATGACAAGATCCCAATATTCAGACTTACGTAATAATATCGCATTTAAAAATTGACAAAATTGTATTTATTTAATTTTCCTTTATTTTTATATATGTATACAAAATATGATATGTATTTTTTCAATCAATCAAATCAATCAAATTGGCACGCTTTCCTTCCACAGAGATAGGCAGAGACAATGTAGCGCCACTTGCCACGACCCAGACATAACTCCCTCGCTTCCTTCACATTCACATTTCTCTTCATACAAGCCTTATGGTTATGGGTACTAGGAAACCTAGCCAACCTAGAATATATTTTTATACATAAAAATATTATATGTCTTTAATACAATATGTAGTACAAATAAAAATAAAACTATAGTAAAAAAACTTAAAAACACAAAACAAACAAGAAACAAAAAAAGTCAATGTGATCTACAAATTAAATAATCGACCTGGACCCGCTTGATGGTAAGCAAGAGGAGGCCCAAGACTGCCGACGACTAAAAAACCGAGTCAGTTAACTAACGGTTGACTCAGTCGCCGTCACTATGCCGCCCAAAGATATTTTTAATGAAATTATTGTACTGTCTTCAGTTTTCAATACGTATACAAATTTCTAAATTGTTCAGACCTCTATAAGTGGGTGAAATTAATTTGCAAGATTCCGTTACATAGTTACATTTAGTACATACAAGTCAAGCTAATGAAAAGCGTATTAAAAATGTCTAAGTAGTTCATTTCTTTTTATTTAAAAAATACGATTATATCAATTTTAAGTTTTACCGTATATTATGGAAAACATTCATCAATTTTAAATTCAGATATTTATCAGATTATTTAAAATTGGGGTAATGAGTATTTTATTAATCAACTTGTTACTTACCCAACCAAAGTCAAATAAGCTGTGAATTATCTTATTCGGCAAACAATCGATTAGCAAAGCCAATAAATAATTAAACTGGTTTGTGTTTATTTACAAAACCAATCCAAACGCTAGCAAAACCAGTTTAGTAGCAATTGTAACTTTAGAACTAGGAGTACTCGTTTGAATAGACGTTTAGCACGTCAAATTAATTTGATTTCATTTAATTTAGTTGACGAATTTCGGCGAGAATAGTAAACAATACGATTTTACCAGAGCAATAAATAAACAAGAAAGAAGATTAAATTTATTTTTATAACATCGCGATGTCACCTTCGCCTGCCAGATGGGTAGACAGCGAAGATTTATGTGCGCTGTACGTAGATACCTATTATTACACACTTTGCTTGAAAGATCCCTGTGGCACATTGGTCACTATACTCGTACCAGTCGTCTTCGCGTAAGACCCGAGTTCTATTTGCATATGTACGTTAATAAGAAAAAAGAGGCAGATATTCACTCTGGGTTAAGGAGTGGCAGGCGGACAGTCAATGGTCACTTGCCTAGTCTGTCATATGGGGTATACCTCCATGTTCTAGTAAACAAACTGTAAAGCAGTATAGCCAGTATAGCCGATGCGATTTCCCAACTGTCAGCTATTTAACTATAGTAGGTATCGCTTCATGGACTTAATATTAGGCGAGGTGCTGTCTTTTCTTTCAAGCGATGCGTGGCATAGTAACGGCGACTGAGACAACTGTGAGCTGACTCGGTTTTTTCAGTCGTTGACACTCTTGGACCTTCTCTTACTACGATCAGACAAGAGGAGGCAAGATGTCAAGTCAAAAGAAAAAAGTCGATCCTAATAAAAATAATTAGAAAGTATAAATAAAAGTTCATGACAAAAATACAACCGGAAAGTGATTTTGAACCGGGGACTCATGGTTTATGTGACTATTTTACTATCACGGTCGTCTTATATCACTTTTACATAGGTACATAAGTGTTGAAAATATGCCAAAAACGCTTGGTTCGTTTAGCCGTCAAAAATGATTTCTATTTCAACTTTCTCGTACCTTAGGCGATACAATATACGCTTTTGGCACTGTTACAACTCTTATTAGGAACAATAAGTTAGAGAATTATTCACGTTTGTAACTCTAAATTTATTTCCACATATAAGTAATCAAATTTGGATCGTTATGTATGTATTTTCTCTACATTTTACCTTTATTACAGTATATTATTATTTTGGCAGAATATAGGAAACATCCTCAAGAAAACTAGGTTGCCTAGTGCTCATAACCGTAGAGCTTGTATTAAGATGATTGTGGACGTGAGGGAAGCGAGAGAGTTGTGTAAAGATCGTGGCATGTGGCGCTACTCTGTCTTTGCCTATCCCTGTGGGAAAAGGGCGTGACAATTTAATTGATTGATCTTTTTTGTGCACTTTATTTTTCTGTTGGTATCTTTACTTCAACTGACAGAGAATGTCTAGCGGCATTAAGGCGACCGTGGTGTAGTGGTTATGCAAACCAGGAGCACGGGTTGAAAACCACTTGCCGCTATCAATGTATATAATTTGATATATGTACTTTGGTTGTCCTGTTTCAATTATATAAACAATTACTAGCTTAGTATAGAAATGTAAATAATCAATTAAACAAATTGTCACGCCGTTTTCCCACAGGGATAGGCAGAGACAATGGAGGGCCACTTGCCACCATCCTGACACAACTCCCTCGCTTCCTTCACATTTACAAATCTCTTTATACAAGCTCTACGGTTATGGGCACTAGGCAACCTAGCTTTCTTGTGGATGTCTCCGATTTGGTCGACAAACACCCTTCTGGGCCTGCCTTGTTTCGTATCCATTGACCTAAGATTTATAAATGTAAATAAGATAAAAATAATTAAGTTTGTCTTTGTTCATAACAATAAATAAATCGTTAAAATATAAGCCTAGAAATTATGCCCTGGTAATATAAGTTAACCAAACATTGATGTGTGTCGATTGCCTTTAATAAAAAAGCAGGGGTCTCCAGCTCCCGCGCTCTTATCCGTGGAGTCTGTATAAAGATAATTTTGGAAAGCTAGGATTGTAGCAAATAGGGCTCCATTGTCTCTGCCTATCCCTGTAGGAACAGTGTGGCAATTGTTGCACTTTTGTTATTTTTAAAACTATCATCATGCTAATGATTTAAACAAATATGCGGCTTACTATCGTGTTTATTTTGGTTTTGAAACGTCGGAATAATAAAAAATTGTAAAATATAAAACCAAAATAAATGCGATAGTAAGCCGCATAAAATTTGTTTAATTCATTAATCAATGTTTGCGTAAATCTAAGAAAATACTATCATTATCATGACGCATAGGCACGACTGATGTTATCTGGAGAGCGATCCATGATTTGCCATGGTAAATTATTTGTAATATTTGATCCATACTTAAAATAATCTTGGAGTAAACCTAGTTTCTAAATTACTATCGTATGTTAAACTAATCTAGACAAAACTATAAAAATAAAATTAATAATAGTGGCTATATACATACAATATACATCAAAAATCAATTTTTCCAAATTTTCGAGCCCTTTTCTCACAGGGATAGGCAGAAACAATAAGTATAACAATACAGATTTCAGTAGGAGAATATATTACGAAATTTTTTTTAATAAAATTTTCTATAAGAGCAAATTTATTTGCTCTAGGCCTGGATGCTAATGAGTGGTAGTTGTAGGCAGACAGTTCTGGTCATTAGCTCAGTATGACGATCCAAGATAGTACCACAATACCACCACTTCAAGTATACAGATCGTAAAGTGACTCAGACGCTTGATAGTTGTCAGACACAACTAAGCATGCATGTTTATGTGACTCTTATTTGCACTTATTTAACTCTATTATCAGTCGCTAGAGATTCAAACACTGCAATCCAGCGACGCTTCTGCGACGCTGTCACATGTCAGGCCACAATATGTATCCACTTTGCTGGCGTAACTTAATTAAACGATATCTGACCTCAACCCGCATAATGATAAGCAAGAGGAGGTCCAAGAGCGATGACGACGGAAAAAACGCGTCAGTTCCCAAAAGGTGCTTCTTCAGGCATTGCTTTGAAAATCCAAGGTTATAGATGGAGAGAACAGATGACCTGGAAATGCTGTCGATTGTTCTACAAAGAAAAGACGCACCGGACTTTTTAGTTTGACTGCCATTTCGATCGACAGAATGTGAATTCATTCTTTTCCCGACCTGTGTGGGTATTAAGGGTGTAAAAAGACAAAGTAGGAACATGGTTAAAGAGCTCCTCGGAACATTCTCCGTGGTATAGGCGATGGAGGACGTACCAAGCCGCCTGTTGCAGGGGCTCCAGAGTTCGTGTAACCTCTGCATCACCTATAATTCGGACAGCTCGGTGCTGCAATGAATCTAGGTCACTGAGAAGATACATGGCAGAGGCTTCCCAGAGGTGCGAACAGTACTCCGCTTAAGAGTGAATCTGAGTCTTGTATAGTAGCAGGCGTAGCCCTGGCGCCGCCCCGTAGTGCCACAGACGTCGCACCTCTTTTCTGGCATAAGGAGGCACGGCGAGCGGCACTGTCGTCATGACCAGGCTGTGGTCAGAAGTCCTTGGAAAGGTCACCGAAAATGTTTGGTACCCGGGCTGGCTAGGTCCCGTCATATATCAAGTTACAATTATTATCAAGGGCTTTAATAAATAATTGTTCACTTCGTTTCCCTTTTATTAAACATCGATTGTTACTATTAATAATTGACGAGCAACCTTTGTACGAGTACAATAGGAGCTAATTCAAAATAATAAATTCAATACTTTATTATTATTGTATTCAATTAAGAAATATAACATAACATACAATTCCCTATAATAAATCATTCTCGATAAGAACATTTAAAATTATTTGTGAATATCAATATTTATATTTATAACTCGACAACAACGATTCAGTAAAGACTTTTTTGGTATGTTTCAAGGGGTTGACAGAGATATTTTTTTATAATTCGAAATCTAGCTCATACGGCAAATTTTGGTAGTATACACAATGGGTATATAATCTTAATTGTGTCGTATATAATCGTGTATAATCCTAATGTTAACCATAGTTTCGTTCGGTTAGGGATGCCATCCGCCCGGGTTTCCCCGGACTTGTCTTTGTTTAGAGAACATCCGGGGAGGTTTGGGGCATTATTACCAAGAGCAAGCCGGTTAACAGAGATAAACTTTATTTACGCATGTATATAGTAATTATTATCTGCAACTTACGATTTCAGTTCCCCCAATGGTCATCACTATGCCGGCCAGAGGTGCTTTTTCAATTAAAGGAAATAATTGCTTAAATAATTTATACTTTTATAGCTTAGTTTAATAATACATACCATATATTTATTATACACTCTTGAATTATTATTAGACACAAAAATAATAGGTAATTTTTTACATTTCTAAACTTACTAGTATTATAGAAACAGGACGACCAAAGTATATATCAAAGATTTGTTTATTAGATCAAAGAGGAGTTTATTGGTTTGCGTGATCATTCCGCTATCACTAGACTACTGGTCGCCTTAAACTGATTCATAATTTGTATTGTCCTATTTTACAACCTCTTTGATTGATTGATTGATTAAATATATTAATACATTCAGTTGTCTCTGCCTTCCCTGTGATTGATTTGACTTGATTTATAAACCTCTATTTACTATATCCAATTTAAACTTTTGCGTTTAATAATATTTGAGCATGTGAAATCGTGAACGTAAAATATTATTTGTTATCTGGCTATATAAATATAATATGTGACCACTGTTTCAGGTGGCCTACATTTTCAGCTCTGAATTGGGTTAATGATAACACCTGTCCGATTTCAAAGTTATATTCAAACATCAAAAGGTATGATATTGTTTTATTAAAATAATGGCTCAGTAATGGGTTTAATAATATTCTGAATTTTCTATCACCAAGTAAAATACATAATGCTCTTGGTAACCTTTTCTTTTATTGTGACTCGACATCTGACCTCGACTCGCCTGATGGTAAGCAAGAGGAGGTCCAAGAATGATGACGACTGGAATAACCGAGTCAGTTCCCGGCTGGCCCAGCCACCGCCACTAAGCCGTTTATTGTCCTTTTTATTATCCTTATTATTATATTTTTATTATCCTTTATTAAAATTTCATGTCCAGTTTCCTCAACACTATTTAAAAATAACAGGGTATAGAGAAAATCAATAATTCAATCAAATCAAATCAAAACTGTCACGCCTTTTTCCCACAGGGATAGGCAGAGACAATAGAGCGCCACTTGCCACGATCTTTACACTACTCTCTTGCTTCCTTCACATCCACAATTCCCTTTATACAGGATCTGTGGTTATAGGCACTAGGCACTAGCTTTCTAAAGGATGTCTCTGATTTGGTCAGAAAACACCCTCCTGGGCCTGCCTTGTTTAACGCATCAGATTTATAAACTCTTTTCGTCAATCTATTTCCACTCATTCTTTCCATGTACCAAAACCATCGGAGCATTCCTTTGTTAATCCTTGTCATTACATTATAATGAATAAATTATTTATTTATTATTATAATATAATAAGTAGCAAAAAGGTTAGTCGACATCACATGAGACCGAAGAGTTGGCAGCTACCTCGGACAAAAAATGAAAAGCTATTCAAACCTTGCCTAAAGGGACTCCTTTTAATAATGTATTTTAGTTAATTTTTTATCTATTTTTTTATAATATATAATAAATTTAAAATATGTATATTAAAAGATTTAATGGATTTGCGCCAGCTTATTCTTAAAATTATAATTAACTATAATCCTTGAAGAAATTATATTGTAACGAGGTACATATATGAGGAAAAGATATTTTTAAATCTCAAAGGGCTCTAATAGCATTTTAATAAAGTATTATTTAAAAAATGGTATATAATTATTATATATGGGGTTTAATTATATGAATGTTTATCTGCACGCAATGATAGTGGAACTAAAGGCCTTTACCCGTACTAATATATAAAATGGTTTAATTAATATAAAATGGTGCACTCTAAAACATTATACTTTTTCAGAGTTGTTTAACAGTTCCACATCGCTCGAAGAACCGACAACCGATGGGGAAGAAAGGTTCTAGAGTGGAGACCACGAACCGGAAGACGCAGCGTAGGTAGGCCTCCCACTAGGTGGACTAACGACATAGTGAAAGTACACTATGTCCATCCACAGGTAACCGGTGGATGCAACTGGCATCTTGTCGTTCGGAATGGCGTTCTAAGGGGAAAGGCCTATGTTCAGCAGTGGACGCCTTCTGGCTGATGATGATGATGATGATGATTAACAGTTCAACTACAAACTGATTTTACTTAAGGGTCTTTGCCTTTTTATTTTATGATTTTTCTTTGTTATAATGTATATATTTTTATCTCTTGGTATAAAAGTTTTAGATTATCTCCAACTTTATGACGTCTCTAAAGTTAACTGCAAGCGCGACTTCACACAGGTACGTATCAATCAATAAATTAAAATGTCACGCCTTCCTCCCACAGGGATAGGCCACCAATGGAGCGCCACTCGCCACGATCCTGACACAAATCTCTCGCTTCCTTCACATCCACAATTCTCTTCATACAGGCTCTATGGTTATGGGCACTAGGCAACCTAGCTTTCTTGAGGATGTCTCCGATTTGGTCGGCAAACACCCTCATGGGCCTGCCTCGTTTAACGCATTCATTCACATGAGATTTATAAATTCTTTAGTCAATCTACTTTCACTCATCCTTTCTATGTCACAATAAAAAGCTTACTTTGAACTTGTATTGTATTGCACGTCGACTTGCGCCTAACTTCTAAACATCCAATATACATTAAACTAAATGAGCTCGTAATAAAGTTACATTGCTATAAATACAATTTTGTTTCAAAAAAGTTTGACCATAATTGGTAATTCTTTCAATGAATCAGAATGCTTGACCATGAAAAGAATACACTTTTGATGTACTCTTTCTTGGGTCTGCTTTATTTAACGCATCCACTCACATCAGATTTATAAGTTCTTTTCGTTAATCAACTTTTACTCATCCTCTCCGTGAAAATTACGTGCACTATTAAAAATATTCTGAATATTGTTGAATTTGCTTAAATAATATTATTAGGAATAGCACACTGCGTGATAGATGTGGTTTGAAAGAAGATGTAGTGACAAAGATTGACAAAGGAATGCTTCGATGGTTTGGGCACATGGAAAGGATGAGTGAAAGTAGATTGACGAAAGGAATTTATAAATCTGATGTGGATGGATGCGTTAAACAAGGCAGACCCAGGAGAGTGTTTCCCGACCAAATCAGAGATATACTTAAGAAGGCTAAGTTGCCTAGCCTGTATGAAGAGAATTGTAGATGTGAAGGAAGCAAGGGGGTTGTGTAAGGATCGTGGTAAGTGGCACTCCATTGTCTCTGCCTATCCCTGTGGGAAAAGGCGTGACAATTTGATTGATTAAATATTATATTTAGCCATCTGATTAAGCGACAAGCGACTTCTGATAAAGTTTCTCGAACAACCAACCATTGTGGGAGCCATAACTGTTCCATATCGAGTTACATAGCCACGAGATGACTAACGAACGTCATGACGTTATGATTTAATCATTAATTTCGCGCATTAATTTTCACAAAGATGAGCCGAACTACATTGGTGATTTGTTTCCAATAATTATTTAACCCCAGATTTGTTTCTAATCAATCAATCAATGAAATAGTCACGCCTTTTTTCCACAGGGATAGGCAGAGACAATGGAGCGCCTGTTGCTACGATTCTGACTCAGTTCCCAATAATTAATAAACCCTTAATTCAATAGGTTCGAACGCAACATTGCCGATTTGTTTCCATTTGGGGCCTTAACCTCAAACTACAAAGCTAACAAATATTATCTTTTAATTTTAGAAAACATAAGCCAGTAATAAATATTGAAGGTATCGGAAGCAATAAATTATAAGGCTTTATTTCAGATTCGACACTCTCTATGCAATTAACCTACATTGCATACTCGGCGCATGGAGCCTTTTCACACAGTATGAGATATTATATTAAAATTTATAAATCTTATGTGGTTGGATGCGTTTAACAAGGCAGGCCCAGGAGGATGTTTTCCGATCAAATCGGAGACATCCTCAAGAAAGACATCCTCATAACCACAGATGCTGTATGCAGAGAATTGTGGACGTGAAGGAAGCAAGAGAGTAGTGTAAAGATCGTGGCAAGTGGCGCTCCATTGTCTCTGCCTATCCCTGTGGGGAAAAAGGCGTGACAGTTTTTATTTGATTTGATTGAATTATTGATTTTCTCTATACCCGGTTATTTTTTAATAGTGTTGAGGAAACTGGGCAGAAAATTTTAATAAAGGATAATAAAAATTTAACTACGAACATCATAGCTGTCGTAGCGGCAACGTAGAATAACTTATTGAAATTCTCGTAGTAAGAATTCAATTTACGTCACTCCCGTCACGTATCAAATTGTATTGCGTACTGTTTTGAATTTATCAATCAATCAATTTGTCACGCCTTTTTTCCACAGATGTAGGCAGAGACAGAAAGAGCCACATGCTACGATCCTGACACAACTCCCACGCTTCCGTCCCATCCACAATTCTCTTCATACAATTTTCAAAAAAATATAATGATGTTCACCTTTTCGTGTCCGGCAATAACGACTTCTTAGTAAGTACTATAATGCGCTCTAATATGACACGCGAACCCAATTTTTGTTTTTATTGTGCGATTAGGTTGGTTGCCTGAAGCTCTTTTATACTTTAAACTGTGAAATAGCGAAAGGAAGCAGGGTGGACAGTATCTTCGCTATAAAGACGTCCTCAAAAATAAATAGTTAATAAATAAAATGATTGCACTCAAATTCGTTGTCACCGTTAGGTATCCTTCGAGTACAATAAACTAATAACAAAAGTATATAAAATAATAGGAACTACTATTTTTCAGCGTAATATAAAACACAATTATGATAATAGAATGAAATAACTGAGTACTTTATCTTAAAAATCATAATACTGTGTAAGAAAATGCAAGCAGAATATCTACTAAAATATAGTCTTAGGATTTAAATTTAAATTTAAATATTTCCCCTAGGATTTTTCCTAGAGATCCCGACTTTAAAAGTCTTATGCGGGATTGGAGATGCCGAAATGAATAACTAAACCTTGGTATATGGAACAAAATTATAAGGGACGCAAGCTTTGTTGTAACATACCTTGAAACAGATGAAGAGAGAAAACGGCATTGTCAGGAAAACGAGGATCCATGACAGCACCGTCAGGATTTTGCCGCAAGTTTTCGACTCAGAATCCATTTCTTCGGCGGCTAAAAATAAAACAATTATTAAAATCGTTGAATATAGAATTGCATAAATTTAAAGCGAAACTTACAAACTTGGACTAAATTTTGTCTACTGGGCATTTCAATCATTTTTAATATTAACTAATATTTGTCAGCTAATTACAAATGTATACCGGACGGCTTCAGAATATTTACTGATTGTCAAACGAATGCTTGTGAGTCAGATTATTTATTCATGTGAGAAAAGAACAGACGCGACTCACCTACTACTACCCATTAACCGAAGCCATAGAGCCAGGGACACATCGTAGGTCGGACGTCTATAGCGTACGACCTACGATCACGGACTGGCGAGAGAGCTTCGGAAAACTTAGCTTTTAAAGGCTGCTCTGCAAAGATTGATAATGTTACCAACAGACGTGAAACTAGGTACCAAACTATGAATTTCTAAAGTTAATATATTCATTAATGTTTATTTATACTTACATGTCTAGATTGGTGTATTTTAATTAATAAAAAAATAATGTTTGATTTGTTAACAAATATATTTTTTGTGAGTCCAATAATTTTTTTTTATTGTACATCCGACAGCTCCCCTAAAATTAAGGGCCTAAGTAATAAACTGAAATGCAGCTCATGAATGGAGGCGATTATTCCGGCCTAGTTGAAACCGGCAACTAATCCCGAAACGCGACTAAGTCACTTCACGGTATGTACAGTTATACTATTCGGGAATAGTGCAGCTGTACATGTACTACTCCTAATAAATTGTACAGCTGTACCATTCTAGAGAATAGTGTGAAATAAGTCTTTGGCCGGCATAGTGACGGCGACTGAGGCGTATTTTTTTAGTCGTCGGTACTTTTGGACCTTTATCATGCTTACCAACAGGCGGGTTAAGTTCAGATGTCAAGACACAATTAAAAAAAAACATATTAGCACTTTTTTATTTTATATTTCGATGACTATCTGAAACTTACTATACTTTCTGTTGTGCCCCCTTCCAAGCCTCCCTCCGACCCAATCCATAGAGCAGACTCGATAATATAATCCTGACCACGACAAATAGATAAATGACTCCCTAAAAATGATGATGACACTTTATCAACATCATACTAACCGTAAAAGTTGGAATGAAAATCCAGTAATGATATTAAAGTACGAGATTAATATCATTACTGGATTAAATCATTACTCGTCGAATAGCTTTTTCTGTAAAAATTTTGTTGTAAATACAAAACTATTGACCGATATGTATTGATATATATTGGTAGTGAGGATGTTATGGATATGAAATTTCGGATATGGATACAGAAATGGATATAGGAATAATATTACACCGGATTCAAATACAGTTACGGATATATAATTATTTCGGAACAACCGTTAGTTTCGGATATTTTCGGTTTCAGATATTAGATTTAAAAACATATATTATTATATTACAGTAAAAAACAAATACGTATTACAATCAATTATCTGGTATTACAATCAGTCATAAAAGTAATCTACTAGTTAGTGTATTGGCTCGGCCTGGGAGAAACAAAAGCCTGATGGTTTATTTAGGCTACGAAACTTTTATAAAAGATTTGGTTATAGTTACTGAAAGGTTTCTATTTCGAATATCCGATAGTTTCGGCTACGGAGTTCCATAAAATCCCTAATTGGAATAGCATATTATAAACATAATATTTTTATTTCATTTATATTTTATTTTATTTCACGTTACATTTGAATTCGATTGCCTAATGGTAAGAGAAGGACCAAGAGCACCGATGACTGAAAAATAATCTTTTTACGATTTCCCACTTAGCCACCCAACATTTTTAATTATTACCTATGTTGACGATGTTAATCCTTCGATCTTAACAATCAATCAAATTGTCACGCCTTTTTCCCATGAAAATAGGTAGATACAATGGAGTGCCACTTGCCACAATCCTGACACAACTCCCTCGCTTCCTTCACACCCACAATTCTCTTTATACAAGCTCTAAGGTTATGGGCACTAGGTAACCTAGCTTTCTTGAGGATGTCTCCAATCTTAACGTTTACTTGTATTAAAATTAGGTTTGTATATTCTGTACTTTTACATGTTTTATTCTGAAGACACTTAGAATAGAATAGGTCATCGCATGTTAAAGTGCATGTCACGAGGGACTAAAGGGCGGCTTATATAAAGCATTATATAATGGACGAAAAATATTATCGTATTTTATAAGTTATAAATAGCTAGTTACCGACATAGGTCGTAGGATTTGCGAGCTGAAGTGGCGATGGCCGGACCACATCGGTTGAAGAACTGACAACCGATTGGAAAGATAGGTTCCAGAGTGGACACCACGAACCGGAAGACGCAGCGTAGGTAGGCCTTCCACTAGGTGGACTGACATAGTGAAAGTCACGAAAAACCAGTGGATCTTGTCGTTCGAAGAGGGAGGCCTATGTTTAGACTTTTTAACCTTGTTCCTACCTCGTCTTTTCACATCCGTAACACCCGCACTGGGCGGGGGAAGCATCCGCATTTTGTCGACCGAATCGGTAGTCGAACTAAAAAGTTCGGTGCGTATTTACTTTGTAGAAAAATCGACAAGTGGAATGCTTTGCCGGCCCATGTGTTCTCTCCATCCTTTAACCTTGGTTCTTTCAAGTGATGCGTAAAGACGCACCTTTTGCCGGCATAGTGACGTCGACGTCGGGCAGCCGTGAACTACCTTGTTTTTTTCAGTCGTCGTCACATTTGGAGAAGTTATATAATTGCAAGTAGCAGTTACATTATAAATGAGCATTTAGAATGGTAGGCAGACCATAGGTGAAACTTGTAGGGGGTAATGTACAGACCGCGAAATTACTTAATCCAACTAGTTCGGAATAGTAGATGCGACTACTACTTTTTAAGTAATGTAACGTATATGTAACAAAATAAAATATTGAACTGGCAATTGCCTTTATTCCAGGATCGTGCTACAGATTAAAATCACACAGAGGTCGAGCTTCAATAAAAAGAGAGAGTTGTGTCTGGATCATGGAAAGTTGTACTTCATTGTCACTGCCCATCCCTGTGGATTCAAAGCGTGTTAAGCTAGTATAGTGTTTATTTTATGAAAGTCACAAATAACTGGTGGATACAACTGGCATGGCAACTTCGGGATGGCGTTCAAAGTGGGAGGCCTATGTCCAGCTTCAGTAGAGTCAAGTGTACAATTTTTAAATGCGGCTTAAATATTCATAGACTACCTGGCTTTGTAAATTCACCTGTAAATTAGAATGTAGAAGTTTATAAATAAAGAAATTTAATGCATCAAACAACGTTATCTATAAACTTTACTGTAACGAGAAGGCTGAAGTTGGGACATCTGTGGTCAGAGGAAACAAGATTAGATGTTAGGTACAGTATGAGTTTAGTTTCAAAGAGATTTCTCATTGTTACCGTGAAATGCTTTTAGGTTGAGACTTATACTCGTAGTTCTTGTGAAATCAATTATAAATATTCCCTTGTTTATTTAAATACCTTAGGAATTTTATTAAAAATACAAAATGAATTTATGTAGATATTTTAGCATAAACTTTTTATATTAAATATTTAAATTTTCATTATTTGTTATTTAAATATTCTTTCAATATTATTTGCCTATTTCAACTCTAAACCAATATTCGTGTATGGTTTGGCAACAAAACAAATGTTCAGTACATTTTATTTTATTGTGACACGACATTTGACCTCGACCCGCCTGTTGATAAGCAGGAGGAGGTCCAAGAGTGACGACGACTGAAAAAAACGAATAGTACACGGCTGCCTCAGTCGCCGTCACTATGCCGGCCAAAGGTGCTTCATCACGCATCGCTTGAAGGATCCAAGGTCATACATAGGATGGAGAGAACACATGGGCTGGCAAAGCATTCCATTTGTCAATAGTTCTATAAAAAAAAGATGCACCGAACTTTTTAGTTCGACTGCCGATTCGGTCGATAGAATGCGGATTCTAAAGCTTCAAAAGTTTAGTATTTTCTCTAACGTAATTAGTACTTGAAATAATAATTAATTCGCTTTTATATATAAATATTATCAGTCATAATATATATAAGATATTTTCTAAACATATTCCATAAATAAGTCCAAGGGCAATTTCTTCTACTCATATTTTAACATCTGACCATCAGTGGTCATATATAGAAGCCAAAATTAAAAATATTTTTTAATTATAAAAACCTATAAATCTGTTCAGTCTGTAACAGCAATTAAACTCTAAAGACAAGTTAATTAGTTTAAATACCTTAACTATGCTCACAGTACTTCATTAACAACTAACTTAGGGGGCATAAATAACAAAGTAATTTATTTAAGCCACAAAGATGCCTTAACAATAATTAAATTAATTAGGAAGTTACAAGATAGTTTATAATATCGTTATTAATCGTTTTATATAGAAAGTAATGAAGTGTGAAGGAGAACAATTGGTGCTTAATTAAAACGTCAATCAAATATCTTGTTTTCAGTAACGTTAAGTAATTAGGACATTTTAATTAAAAACTTATGGAATAGTCTGAAAATTATATCTGTTTAAACCTGTCATTCTCAAAGAGATTTATACCAATCCTTCTTGAGTCTATTTGGTCTTACAGCTGATTCAAATATCAATTATTATGCCTTAATTCCTATTGGGATACGGAGCGCTACTTTCCGACACACTTCTTTCAAATCGAGAAGTACGAGTAAACATATTGTGTATAATATTTATAATGTGATGAAATGTAAAAATACATAATAAAATTTATTATCAATTAACACATCAGATTGTCACGCCTTTTTCCCACAGTGATAGGCAGAGGCAAGAGAGCGCCACTTGCCACGATCCTGACACAAATACCTCGTTTCTCTCATATCTATGATTATTTTTATACTGGCTCTGCGCATATGGGGCTTTCGTGAGGATGTCTAATATTTGGTTGGAAAACAACCTCCTGAGCCTGCCGCGTTCAACGCATCCATCTATATCAGATTTATTATATTTCAAATTATTAAAACAATATTCACATATTTTAACAATCCTATAAAGCTTATTATTTATTAAAACATCTAATGTAAAAAACATCTAAACTACGAGTATACGACTTATCTATTATATATATATATATATAATAGATAAGTTAAAAATTCGGAGGGTAGACTGTCGAGAAATAAAAAACGTAACGGATGTCATTTTAATATACAAATAAATAACTGTTACAATATTTATATAAATTACGACAATTATTAAATATGATGTCGGCGTAGGTACGCCGACGTAAATGATATAGAAAAGAAATGTTGAGTCGACGGCTGCTGGCACGATGCACGACGCGATGAGGGCGGCCATCAGACGCGTCGACTCGCAGTCTTCGGTTAAAGGGCACGGCGGAATCCCGACGTGTAGGATAACACGACGAAAACCCGACGTGTTGTGGTAAATAGATCGGCGGCGTATGATTTCCGCTCGATCTGACGAGAAGTTCCGAAAGCAGCACGGCGGAACACAAGGTAATAACGCTCCGACTCAGCACGTAGATGAATAACCTCCGACGGATAGTGGACCCGAAGCTCGCGGGTAAGAATCCCCGTCGACAGGTTACTGCCGACTACGAGTGGACGTCCACGGACAGAACCCGTCGGAGCACCTCGTACATAATAGCCGTAGAACGTCATACCTTGTGTGATGTAGTGTGGATGCCGGCTTATTTGAAACTCCTCGTCACAGCATCTGGATCATGGGTAATCGGTCCAGATGGAGTCCTCAGATGGTGTCTTCGATCTTCAGCTCGATGGTATTTGTACAGTTTATTGTAATCTCTTCATGGTTGTTTCGGTTTGTTAAAATGAAAAAGTAATTTGGAGCACTGACATTTTTATTGTGACTTGAACGAAGATCAAAGATAGACTCCTGTAAATTGGGAACGACATCTCCGTCAATCCTTTTCAGAGATGGAATTCGTTCCCAATTTAAAAAAACTGAAGATTAAAAACTAAATATTAAAAACTATTTTTAGAAAATGGGCAATGAATAATTTGGATACAATAAATGCCTCAAAAATATTAAAAATAGTACGGGCTTTCACGTGTCAACAATGTCAAAATTTACATAAACAATAATATAAATATCTAACGACACGCAAAAACCCGTTTAAAGAATGAATATGGAATAAAGGTATTTACAAAATAAAATAGACTTATAAACAAGTAAAAACGAGTCATGTAGCATCGTGTTTAGTATACGACGCTACAAGACCTCAGGACCTCACCCCATTGAACTTGAAGAAACATCTGATGGTAAACAGATGAAGGGCAAGGGTGCTGTTCGCTTTTCCGCGCGCCATATATAAGGGGGGGAGGGGGGCTACAATCACTAACACAAGGTTAAATTTCTAAAACGTTTTGTTTCCATATTAAATCATCATTACATTGATGTGTGCCATGAAAATACTGCATTTTTGTAATATTTTTGCAGAGTACGAATGTATTTATCCTTTTTTTATTGTGATGCGATATCTGACATTGATTTACATGTAGTAAGCAAGAAAACAAATAAACAAACCGACTCTGTTTACGGCTACATCAATCGCCATAACTATGCTAGTCAGGTTTTAAGTATTTCACGTTTCGATTAAAGAATTCATGGTTATAGGTTTAGGATAGGAAGCTTTGAAGTTTATTCCATTAGTCGATGGTTTGATATAGAAACGACCAGCCGCTCCTTTTAATTTAATTGCCGATTTGTCGACAGAATGTGGATTTTTCCCCCGACCTACGAGTATGTCACAGTTGTTGTTTGTTTCTCAATAGATCAATTATGATTGATTGAATGATGAGCCAATATTTTTCCAATTTAGGCCAATTAGTTGATAAATTAAAGAGAAAGAGATCGTATACCACAATTTCTTCAGATAAAGTAAGTATACAATGTTCATAAAAACACAAGCCAAAGGCGACCTAAATAATGCTAATTATAGCTAGTCTCAATATGAAATAAAATAAAATAAAAATAATAAACACCTTTATTTTAAATAATTTAAACGGTGGAAGAATTACCTATTAAATTACTTATTATTACACTAATTTTTGATCCTTACATTTTCCAAAATACGCAATATAATTATATTCTTTTAATTGGTTCACCAATCAAAGATGTTCGGTCTCCTAAATCATTATAAACTTCATAACAGGTCACTGATTACCGTACAGTAGTTACTTTGGCTGTTTTCACACTTTGCGTTTCTATCATCATCACCAGCGTCCACTGCTGAACATAGGCCTCCCCCTTGGAACGCCATTTCATACGACAAGATGCCAGTTGCATCTACCGATTATTCTTGACTTTCACATGTCGTCAGTCCACCTAGTGGGAGGCCTACCTACGCTGCGTCTTCCGGTTCGTGGTCTCCACTCTAGAACCTTTCTTCCCCATCGGTTGTCGGTACTTCGAGCGATGTGGCCAGCCCATTGCCACTTCAGCTCGTTTCTATCACGAATCATTAATCGCAACAAAAACGTCGCATTGACGCAATGTCAGCGCAACAGCAATGTCGTAGTGAAATAAAATGAATATGTTGTAAATGTTCTCTCAAAAAAGTATATGTCCAATACGCTGTGACTTCGCTGTTTCTTTGTTTAAAAGTAGTTCTTCGGCTGAACTCTGCATATCACCTCCACCTTTTACCATGAACATGCGTTAGATAGATGCGAACAGAGCGCAGTCGCTTGTGTGAAATCAGCATTTTATATTAATTATTTAGTCTTGATTTTCGACCTCGACTTATTTGATAATAAGCAAGAGTAAGTCTAAAAGCGCCGATGGCTAAAACAACCGATTCAGTCTACCGTTGCCTATGTAGAACGTTTACCTATTTTTTAATTTTAGTGACTTCCAATGTATTAATTAAGTCAATAGTTATAATACCTCCGAAGTCATAATTCGTATTATTCAAATCAATTATTATCTATTATCTCTAATTAAGGAAACTTCAATAGAATTAACGTCATTATTATGTTATTGTTACATTTAACGTGCTGATTATAATTATATTACTATTGATATTAGACTAAATTATTTGTACACGGTTGTTGTATGTAATTAAGGCAAAATCCTCGATTGTCGATGTCTACTGGAGCCTCCACATTGTCCGTATGGAACCAGAGTCTGAATGGTTTTACAGTACCTGAAAATGACAAATTATAATATTTAAAAACAGTTGTTTTAGGATAACTATCCATAAAAAATGTTTTTAGAGATCTCTTCTCGCCATCCTATAGGCATGGATCCGCCAGCGATGCGTGTAGAAGCACCTGTGGCCGGTACAGTGACGGCGATAGTACACTTGACTGATCTGAGATTTACACTTTTCATACAAAAATGTAGGTGTATAAAAAGCTTTAGTGTGTTAGTATTCGTAAATTTTCGTATAGCTCTTGTGTAATGAGATATAATTATCGTGCACTATGAATAAGACAATGGGAATCAATGGAAATTTCGACAATATTTTTAATTCTATTATCTTTTGCTAACGCGTTTTACTTTTTTATAGTGACTCGACTTTGACCTCGTCGTGCCTGTTGGTAAGCATGATGAAGATACAAGAGTGCCGACGACTGAGAAAAGCCGTCTCAGTTCACGGCTGCTTCAATCACCGTTACTATACTGGCCAAACATATATTGATTAGTGGTGGTGGTGGTGGTGGTGATGGTGGTATTCATAAGTCTTAAGGAGCTAAGGAGGAGTCTTTTAAGTAAAGGTCATGGCCAGAGTCGTCAAAGTAAAGGTCAAAGTTAATTTTCTTTATTAAATCATAGTTTCAAATAATTTGGATTTTTCATGATTTAAATCTACCAGGCGGCCAACGATTGCTCATTTTTTTTTTTCAATTAAGTTATAGCTAAGTTATAGGTAGGGCTAAATATAAAAGATTTTATTGTCGTCAATATGCCAACTAATGCCCGGTTCCTATAATAAACTATCCGTCATCGGTAACCATTTGTTGTTTACTTCACAATTCACTGACGTTCGAAAAATAAAACGGTTATAAATACTCTTTTTTATACATTATGCTAGTGGTTGTCGGTAACTTGACTTACGAGGCGTGTTTTATAGGAACGGTTTTGACCTCATCATTATATATAATAGATCATATTATCAGATATAGGAACCGGACGTAAATATAAAAAATGAAAACAGATTTCTTTACTTTTAAATAAAATCATTTTGTTGCCTCTTTTTCATAAACAGGACAGACGGATACCAACTCATACTCATATTCGTCTGCTGCTTAAAGATCTAAGGCAGTAGTAGCCTTCAATACAATGTATAAATTATTATACAAATATTATTTGTGTTATCAGTGTTTGAAGAAAAAAATATTTTTGACGGGTTTGACCGGCTTCACAGGGTAAAATATGCTTACATCGAAATTCTTCTATTATACAAATAATATAACAGCGCAGACCACATACCTCATAGGTAACTTGGCAAGTGATATGCAACCAATATACGAGGAACTCTTACGGGAATTCTATAACACCAGTGTATGGCTGAATTTCAGAATAACACGTTCATATCTACCAACCATACAACCTAGTATAATATTAAGTAAATGAAATCCGTATTTGCTACAATGTATTTCCCAAAATATTAAAATAATAAAAATTATGTATTATAAACAATTTTTGAAACGAATATATTGAAAACTTAAAAGATGGGTACTCGCAGAGACTGGTCAAACCTTTCAAACCTATATTTTGTTAAACTAAATTTTCTATAATAAATAAATACTTTTACCGTTCAAAAATATTTTGTATTTGTAGGACATATTATACAAGGTTTGTTATTAACACTTTTATATTAAACGGACATTTTCAAGAAACGTTTAAAAGAAAAGTGCATATTCCAACACATGTTGCAATTCTCGATATAAAACATTCAATACGTGTCGGCAACAAACGGCGCGCGTTGAATTGTTTTGTTGGCATAAAGAACTACGAGAATAAGCAATGTAACATGCGTTTGACAAAAGTAGAACGCTGTGATGATAGAAAACAAGAACACGAGAGAAACTTTTATAATAATATCTTCATAGATAGTAATTTAACAATCATAGTTTCCCTATTTATTGCACTTTTAACATTATTATATGACACAAGTGTTCTTTCTTATGAATAAGTGTGCATAGCTCTATAGTTCATATAGCTCTATATCTATATGAATGATGAGATGCTGTGAGATGTCTCTTCGCACTTAGATCAAAGGATACATTATGATTATATTTTAGTATTTTATATTTTATTTAGGATTATATATTATATTTTAGTAGTATCCCTTAGTATTTAGGAACATTTTTGTTATTTAACTACAATTTGAATTATTTATATTGAAATTTTTAATTGAAAATAAATTATATTTTTAATAAATTAAGTGCCATAAACTGTAATATATCGAATTGATAGAGAAAAACAAAATTCAATCAAAAATACTTACTAATAACAGTAGAGGCTTGCATAGATAAATCGGCAGAGAAAGTTCCTCCACAAATGCGATCAGTACACAAAGCTTGTGCTGGTTGTAGTCTCCCAACGTTTGCTGCACAGGGGACTAGTAACCAGTCATATGCGCAGTTTGTAGGACTAGCACCAGATCCAATCATCGAGCTCACCGGACTATTGGTGTTTCCACTTAGCGTGAAAGCTCGAGATCTGTTGTTTACTGTTCAAAAGAAATATTACATATTGTTGATTACTTTTAACATTTTTATTAAAAATGAATTTAATAATGTTAATAATGTTAAAATGCAAAAAGTGAATCTTTTAATGAAAACTAATAATGAAAAGCTCCTAAACGTGACACTGTTTTACGGAGTTTTATATTTACGGAGACGCGACGCAACTGCGAGCAACATCTAAGAATATAAGGGTAATACTCAGCAACAGACAGTTATTTTTTTTAAATTAAATAGCTCTCAATTTCATTGCTAAATATCACATATTATTTTATTCGAGTTTGACATATGATAGCGCCCCGTCTTATGTTAAGCTGGCTGTGTGGTCTATTAATGGAGGCATCTGCTAGTACAGTTAAATGACTGCCAGTAGCAGTTGCATCCACCATGCCTGCCTTTGATATGAAATTTTGATTAAATATGAAAAAAATATTGGCAATAAGTTTAAAAATAGTGGAAACTATGCCGGCATAGTGAATGAGAATGTAATTTGCAGTTATTGTAAATTTTACTTTCAGTTCATCCATTTATAGACCGCGCTCCTGCTTGCATTTTAATCCACAATAAGAATTATATTTATCTCTGAGCGAAAAAGGTTTGATTGATTGATTGCATAAGAACAAAATGCAATTTAGCTTCAAGTCTATAATAAAAATAAAAAGTAGAAAAACATAATACTAACCTGTATCAGCACAAGCTGTATATTGTATTCCACAGAAATTTCTCTCCATTCTAATGCATATACCATAGTCTTGATTGCTTAGTTGTAAACCTGACGCAGGATCATAGTTGAATGAACGAAGTTGTCCCGATACACCAGTGTAATATTGAAGGCAGCCCTCTTCCGCTACATATTAAAATACAATTACGTTAATATAACTTAAAAAAATACTATTAGTTACTCCATGACAGAGACAATGGAGCGCCACTTTCTACGATCTCGATACAACACACTCGTTCTCGTCATATCCACAATTAGTTGGCCTGGTTTTATTCTTCCACGAAACCTTTATTTATAATTTATATTTTTACATTATAATTTAAAGTAATATACGAGTATACACAAAAATATACAGAACTATAAATAAAAAATATCTACTAAAGACGTCCGAAAGACTGGCAGAGATAGTTCCAAGAAGACTGGCAACATTTCCCCTTTGTATTGCGAGGTAAATATGTTGGCAGAAATAATTGCCTGCCTTCCTGTCTCCAGACTTCTCCGTCATCCGCTTGGACAACTCCTTGGGTAGGTGCTTGGCTAAAGGTCTCCAGGGCCTATTGTCTTGACTCCAAACGGCGCAAACTCGTAATCTGTATCGAGGTTGGCGTATTTGCGCAGCTCTTTTATAAAGATTCCCAGTCGAAGCAAATATTAGTTTCATAGCTTTTATTTGTAATATTTAATAACATTAAATATTTGTTAATAAAAAAAAGAGATGGATATTTGCTTCGGGTCTGGTTATCAAAGACTTATTATGGTATTATTATGGCAGGCAGTGGTACCCAGTCTGCCGATCCGGGGTAGTACCACTTACAAGTATACAGACCGTTAAGTGATTTGGTCACGTTTCTGGATCAGCTTGTAAGTTGCCGGTTCCAACTAGGCCGGCATAGTGGATGTGATTGCTACTCACAGTTATTGAGTTATAGTAGCAGTGGCATTCGTTCATGAACCACAATTCGGCTTAACATCAAGCGGGGTGCTGTCATATGTCGAGTCACAATAAAAAAAATTAAAAAACACATCAATATATTTAGCCTGACTACATGCATGACTGTTGTTAGGCTGACACGAAGTGAAGTGTATTCATGATGTTTCTACAAGAGGAGTGTACAATGTACATCAATCAGGAAGACTCTCTTTTGCGTCTCCCTGGTGTTCCATTGTATACAATATATTATAATACTAAATTTGTTACCTTTATAGATAGTACTGCAAGGAATTTGTGTGACTTTTACTTTCCACATTCTGTCGTAAGCAAGACCACTTGTAACGAATGTGAGTTTCACTGGGTTGGTTGTACCAATGCCAGCGTCAATATACACTGTAGATAAAGTAATAATAATTAATTTAAGCCATGCCCCACCTTAACTTTATTAAAATTTTTATGCCCCTATACATAATTATTAGCCTTCTTCTTTCTTTAAGAATTTGCCTATTTTGTTTGTGTCACCGATATTTAGCATTGCATTTAAATAACTCAAAGCGAAAGGGTTCAAGTCGTGTCGAGTCCATTTTTAAATTGCCCCCATAACTATCAAATTGCCCCCCTGTGAAGCGTGGGCCCCACAGTTTCTTTTTCGCATAGTTTTACGCATAGCAACGCATAGTTTTTTCTATGTCTATGTGACCTCATCATAAATAAACGAACTTAACTACCACAAGAATAGGCAGAGACTAAAAAGTATTTAAACTAAAAACGGCAAAATATACTTATATAACAAAAATGACCTGAATAGTATTATAAACATAAACCCAATGCAGAACAATAGCTGTGGCAAATGTGGAATAGTGTTTACGCTTCTATGTTTATTTATTTATTCAGGTTAACAACAAAATAAGCACTAATTCTAAGATAAGTAACATTACAATGTCTATTGTCTGAGTGTTATTTCAAATATAGTTAACCACAGCATTCGTGTTAAATCAAATCAAAGCAATTTCCATTCGCGAACCTTTAACAATTGTTTCAAATTATTAAAAAATGAAAAAAAAAACACATGAAATATTATTAAGAGAAAATTTATATCTAAAATTATATCTAATCTATGTTCTATGATTATTTTTATTACATTTCTATACTAAGCTAACTAATAGTATCATAGAAATACGACGACCAATGTACTCGCATATATAAAAAAAATAGTGGTTTTGTTCATTCAGACAATGAGTTTTAACGAGCTTGAACTGTTAATGAAAATTAACATCGATTTTAAGTATGTTGCACGGTCGCAATTTTAATTTTAAAGCACATTTATGGAGTTCAACTGTCAAAACGAAGCCTATTCTCATTGGGTTACGCGGTCGGTCCGCTGATTGCGGGACGTCGGTTTGCGTTTGAGGCATGTAACATGATGACATAATGACTTACTATGACTCCCTTGGTTAACTCCGCATATTGCAGGAACTGGATTACCCCCAGATACTATGAATTGGTCATTGCTGCATACATGGTTCATCTGTTCAGGTCCAGCTATGGTAAAGCGATCAAAGTCCAATCTAAATTGAATAAACATCGGGTATTAATATTTCTAGAGCTGAGTAATTTTTTTGTGGTTCGACATATAAGACACCCCGCTTGATGTTAAGCTGGAGTGTGGTCCATGAATGGATGTCATTGCTACTACAATTCAATAACTGTAATTAGCAGTCACATTCACTATGCCGGCCCAGTTGAAACCGGCAACTTACAAGATGATCCCGAAAGGCGACCAAATCACTTCACGGTCTGTATAAGTTTGTAAGTGGTGGTACTACCCCGGATTGGCAGATTGGGTCCACGGCCTACCACTCTTTGATAACTAGACCCGAAGCAAATATCCACTTTTTTTTTATTAACAAATAATTGCAATATTTATTATAATTGTTAAACATTACAAATAAACGCTATGAAACAAATATTTGCTCCGACCGGGAATCGAACCCGAAACTTTACGCGCAACAAACCAATCGCTAACCGTTCGTCCATGCCTGTCGTTAAGACGTGGACTAATTTTGTATTGAGTTGAAGTTATATTAATTTCAGTTATATTTTATTTCATATTGACAATAATTATTCATTATTGACACAAAATATGATAGCGCTATCTAAAGCAGAAATGTGATTAATAAATGGTAACAAATGCTGCCATAGATAAAACTCCGCAAGCAGCAGTAGCATCCACTTTTCTGGTCTAAACTTAAGAAAATACTAAATAAATAATTATATTTCCTTCATAAATATATTATTGTGAAGAATAAAAAATTAAAGATATTATATATATTTGCTTAAGTTTAAATATTTAATACCAACCCTAACACATATGTAAATTAAATTTAGGTTTTTCTTACTATTATATAATAAATATGGGCCTTGAAGGCCCTGAAGAAATAAAATTGAAGGCCGGGAGGGAAGTACTTGATAATGCACCAGGAGAATCTAAGGTAATACCATGTTAGAAACATAACTTTGGTACTTTTACTAAGTTGTTTCTTCATATGAGCTTATATCTACATGAGCTATCAAATTAAAGACCAACTATACCTGAGCCGTTTCGTAACTTCACGATATTACGTTTTGGGATACATTTTTAAAACAAGGGGCTCTGGATATTTAGTAATGAATTAAAACAAAAGAATTTATAAATCTGATGTGGATGGATGCGTTACACACGGCAGGCCCAAGAGGGTGTTTTCCGACCAAATCGGAGATATCCTCAAGAAAGCTAGGTTGCCTAGTGCCCATAACCACAGAGCCTGTATGAAGAGAATAGTGGATGTGAAGGAAGCAAGGGAGTTGTGTAAGGATCGTGGTAAGTGGCGCTGTCTTTGCCTATCCCTGTGGGAAAAAGCCGTGACAATTTGATTGATTGATTGAATTAAAAAACAGCTATGTAAATAAAAAAATAAAATAACAATGCACATACGTACGTATACGCCCGGTTCCAAACGGGGGTATACGTACTGTCAAACGGATCGTTTTTGATACGAACAGTTAAATTATATACCAGCCTACAAAACCGTACCCTACGTATAATATTATAAAATACCCCTCGTAGGTCAAGTTACCAACAACTACTAGCATAATTTCTCAAAACAAATACCTTATTTGACACACATCAGGGTGCGATTTTAGTACTGTTAATTCACAAGAACCTGTACCATCGAACGAAGAAGGATATCCAGCATTTACGAAATACGTTCCATTTTCTGACGTAGAACTTCCACATGACGTCATAACTAAAATAAAGTAATATATTAATCAATAAAATTGTCACGCCTTTTTCCCACAACCCATGTGAAAAAAACACAGAGACCATGGTGCGCCACTTACCACGATCCTAACACAACTCCCTTGCTTCCTTTACATCCAAAATTCTCCTCATACAAGCTCTACGGTTATGGGCACTAGGCAACCCAGCTTGCTTGAGGATGTCTTCGATTTGATCGGAAAACACCCCCCTGGGCCTGCCTTGTTTAACGCATCCATCCACATCAGATTGAAAATTGCTATTGTCAATCTACTTTCAGTCATCCTTTCTAAGTGCCCAAACCATCGCAGCATCCCTTTATCAATCCTTGTCACTACATCTTCTTTCGAACCACATCTATCACGCAGTGTGCTATTCCTTATTCTATCCGCTATCGTCACTCCACATACACTTCTTAACGACCTCAAGTAATATATCTTATGTACTATATAGGTATTATGTGCTTAGTTATTATTTATTATATTTTTTTACATTTCTATACTAAGCTACTAAAGTGTTTGTGTCATAGAAACAGAACAACCAAAGTACATATATCAAAGATACATTGGTACCGGCAAGTGTTTTCGAACCCGTGCTCTCGGTTTGCGTAACCATTGCACTGCCACTACACCACGGTCGACGTTTATTATTTGTCATTCCAGTGGCAAAAGGCGTGACAATTTAATTCATTGATTGAAATGAAGATTTAGACTAAAGAATAATTTAGTTGTTCCGTCCGAATCAGAGACACCCTCATGAAAGCTGGGTTTTCTTGTGCCAATAACAGTAGAGCTTGTATGAAAAGGAAAAAGGATTGCAGATGTCAGGGAAAGGATGGAGTTATGTCAGGATCGTGGCAAGTGGCGTTCCATTGTCTCTGCCTATCCCCGAGGGAAAAAGCATGACAATTACCAATCAATTGGAATTTTGAAAAAAATATCTTGCATGTAATTAAATTTATCTTCAAATCTCTGAAAATTACAATTACTATGTAACTATTTAAATCTAGTATCTTTTATTTTATTGTGACTCGTTATATTGCAATCAGGTGGATTACAAGCCCAAGTGCAGTTTATAAGAGAGGCGATAATACAGTTAGATAACTTTCTTTTTTTTTTTTTTTTTTATTGTGACTCGACATATGACATCACCCCGCTTGATGTTAAGCTGGAGTGTGGTCCATGAATGAATGCCACTGCTACTACAATTCAATAACTGTGAGTAGCAATCACATCCACTATGCCGGCCTAGATGGAACCGGCAACTTACAAGCTGATCCCGAAACGTGACCAAATCACTTCACGGTCTGTATACTAGTAAGTGGTGGTACTACCCCGGATCGGCAGACTGGGTACCACTGCCTACCACTCTTTGATAACCAGACCCGAAGCAAATATCCATCTCTTTTTTTTTTTATTAACAAATATTTGCAATATTTAATTGTAAGTAGTAGTCGCATCCACTAAGCCGACCTTGTTGAAATCGGTAACTTACAAGCTAATCCAGAAAGTGATAAGTATTGGTACAGACTGGGCACCACTGCATACCATTCTTTAAAAATTTAATGAGTAATATTTTGTGTATAATTTGACTTACAAATGCAACAAAGTCCGAATCCATTAGCACAGTAACCGTTTGCTGAGCCTCCCCTGGCAGTACACTCACGAGCCGTCATACAAGTGCCATTATCACCCGACGCCCCAGCGCACCCACCATTTGGAAATGTTACTACAGTAAATAAAGATAGAACTGTAAAAAAATATGTAATAAATTATTGAGGTTATCTAGTTGGATCATGAAATTTAGACCAATTTACTAAAGCAGAAGCTGTTCGCCCGTTTGGATTGAAGAAGCATTTAAACCGTACGCTTGAATCTCTCTATGAGGATCCAGTGCATGTGTTCAAATTATTGTGGCGTTATCTGATTGGTTTGGCATTTCTAAATGTATTAGACAGGGATGTGTAGCGTCACCATGGGTCTTCAATCTATTCATGAACAGTTGCCTGAAGGAAATATGGTTTGATAATGAATTTCCCTGTAATTCTTCGGCGTATGAGTTACAGAAAGTCGGTACTATTATTGCGGAATTGAAAAAGTGAGGTATGAAAGTGAATGTAAGTAAATCTAAAGTAATGGTTTTGGAGAGAGAGCATGAAATGACAGAATGTGAAATAATGATAAACGGAAAGAAAGTGGAATAAGTAATAAATTAAAAATTAACTTAATGAACGGTGTCATTCATACTCGTATATGCCATTCATATACAGCCAATTAATCTTTAATATGTGGAAGTGAATATTGGGTGTGGCAGAAGAAGCACCTAATATTGTACAAATAGGATTGTGGATGTTAGGGAAGCGAGAGAGTTGTGTCAGGATCGTGACAAGTGGCGCTTCATTGTCTCTATCTATCCCTATAGAAAAAGGAGTGGCAATTTGATTGAATAATTGATATCTTTTGGCAACACCAAATGCGATAGCAGCGATGCCTTCAGCAAGTCAGATAGGTTTGTCACACTATAAATAGTTTTTTTTAAGTATTTTTAAATTTATCGATATAAATATAACTTAATGAATTAAACAAATTTTATGCGGCCTACTATTGCGTTTATTTTGGTTTTGATTTTACAATTTTTTATTATTCCGACGTTTCGAGAGCTTTGCAGCCATCGTGGTCACGGAGAGCCGCATAAAATTTGTTTAATTCATTAATCAATGTTCGCGCAAAATCAAAGAAAATACTAAATATAACTTAGTTTACCTTTTTACCAGGGGCCGACCGCGTAACTTCAATTGTAATGACATTTCCATTTGTCAAAAAGTTACACAGTTACTGTTAGTGTCAAAAAAGTTTTCCTAATTCGGACAATGTGTTTTAATGAGTTTGACCTCTTAATGATTATTAATTAATTAATAGAGTTAAACTGTCATTAAGTTACGCGGTCGGTCCGCAGGTATGATAATATAAAATAAAGGATGACTATGTAAGTACCTATACTGGTTTATAAATAAAAAATACTTACAACGACTTTCTTTCTGTACAGGGGGCCAAACTCTTCTATTCCCAATGGATTCGCTTGCCTTCTTAAGATCTCCACCAAATAAACGTTTGAAAGTTGGAAAATGTTTCCCTAAAAAACTAACTGAGTCCCTCCCCAATACACGCTTACATAATAGTAAATAGAATAATACGAATATGAATTTAATATCCATTTTCGTACGAAATGTCCGAACGTGTTAGAGAAATAGTGAAATGTGTGTAAAATTGTCACGACTATGTATATAATAACTATGATAACAATGAAATAAATTTCTCTATTATTGCGAAAGAAATGACAATAGCCACTTAGCGCGTGATGGTGTTTAATTTTTGCTACTATTATTTTATAATGTGCGTCCAAACGCACAGAAGCGTGTTTTAAACGTTTATTTAACACCTACTCTATTCACAAAAAAGAACTAAACAAACAATTAAATTACATTATTATGCAATAATAAGATAAAAATTGTGAAATAAGTTACTATCCGGCAAAAATATTTTAGAAATTAATATAGTTTATATTTTTATTGTTGCAAGGCATAACTAAGAAACACCTTGCAAGTGTTAAAGCTGAAGTGCAGTCTACGAAGACTGCAGATTTAAATAATTCCGAATAGCAGTCACATCCACTATGCCGGCCTAAGAAGTACCAGGAACTTCCCGATCGTGACTGAGTCACTTCTTACCTTCCTACCCCAAATCGACAAATGACCACTAACTAACTATCTAACTACCATTCCTAAGATTAATAGGTAGTAAAAACAAAAATAATGCCCACTTATAATAATCATATACGATACCTAACTATATATGTATTTTTATGTTATGTGTGCATGGAGCTACTATACGAATAGCTCGACTTTTTTTTATTGTGACACGAAAAATAGTTTGGAAGTACAGTGGTCCTGATGGTATCTCAGCGCTTGTGTCACGGAAGTTGCACCGTTCCCTAAGAAAGGAGACCGTGCAGACCCTGTAAGCTGCAATCATCTGACAGCTATAACCTCAGTAATGTGCGTCTTGGACTTTAATAAGTTTGAGCGATAGGCGACAGAATGGTACATTGACACTACACCGGGATGAGAAATTCTATCTTTGTCCGCAAAAGTTGCTTTCTGTCGACCGAATCAGATATCGAACTAAAAGATTCTCCCGATCCCATTAACTTGGAAATATCGTTTAGCAGTCGAATCACAATTAAATGATAAGGTGACTTAGTTGTATTTTGGGATCAGCATGATATTTACCGAGTACAACTAGGCCGACATAGTGAATACAATTGCTAGTTGCAATTTTAATAATTGCGACTAGTAGCAAATCGCATCTGAGTTAACAATAGGCCATTATAAACAAAAAAACATGCAATAGGCTTTGCGACGAATATATTGTTATTTAGATAAGTTTTTTGTTTAACCTTTTAAATAATCTATTAATATTTAAAAAGAAAAATCAATATTTATCAACCCTGATTTAAAAATAAACGCCGCTACTATGTTTTTGTTGTACAATAAGAGTACATTCTATTATTACACTATAGGGTAATTGATGCTAACATGTAATTCAAGCTTTTTAACTTGATTAATCGTCATAACATAATAGACACTGATAAAAAGCCACTTTCCATTATACTATAGTAAATGTTATTTAGCACATTTACATCATTATATTGTAAATTATTCACTTCCGGACAATTTTATTTCATCCAAACTAATATTATAAATTACTGTCTGTTCAGTAGTAGGAATGTTATGGAGCTCTGTAACCGTAACAGAATCCGTTATAAAAGTTTCGGATAGGGGCAGAGATTAAATAAAACATGTTATGAAACATGTTAAGGTGCAACTTTTGCATTTTGATAATTTCCGAAATTATCTAACACTTTATTTGCAATAAAAGTAACTTTTAGGTTTAAAATATTTTTTTGGGAATAAACTAAGAGTACACAATGAAACAACAAAAATAATTGACAAATCCTTTTATTGAAATTAAAATTTTTTAGCTGGTAATATTTTTAGAATACCTAGTATTAATAACAATATTTGCGTTATAGCAATAGCACTAATCATTTAGCCGCATTACACCTTAAAGAAATACCAGTTAAACAAACTCGGCTTTTTCAGTCGTCGTCACTGTTGGACCTCCACTTGCTTATCATCAGGCGGGTCGAGGCCAGATGACGTGTCACAATAAAATAAAAAAATTCTATATACTTATATACTTTTGGGTATATATATATTTATATATATTCTTTACAATCGAGGACTTAATTGTTAATAAGTGAAACAATATGTCTAATATTTATTCAGTTTAAAGTTGTTTTTTTATTATTGTACAGAACATCTGACCTCGACCCGCCTGATGATAAGTAAGAGGAGGTCCGAGAGTGATAACGACTGAGAAAACCGAGTTTGTTCACGGCTGCATCAGTCGCCGCTGGCCAATGGTGCTTCTTCACGCATCGCATCCAAGGTCATGGGACGAAGAGAACACGTGGTTAATATCCTTTAAAAAATGGGTGCACTGAACGTAAAATTTGTTAGGTATTTTATCAATTTCAATTATTGTTATTTCTATTGTAGGTGTCAGGAGCTTTTTGCAAGAAAACTTGTGAAAAAAAAACAATAAACAGATAAAACAAGGACATATGCAATTGAATTAGCAAATAAATCATTTCAATATTAATATTATGTACGAAAGAGCCACAACAATCATCACTCTTAAATAAACCTATGAGCTATATTATAAAGATATAATTAAGTTATTAAAATATATTTAATCAATAAATCAAATTGTGTAACGCCTTTTTCTCGCGGGGATAGTAATGCGCGTGCTTCTATCAGTGTTTGTATGTTGCGGGTTGCCATCAGTTAACACGTGGTCCTTAACTGATGGAAAAGGTGAAAGCTCCGGTCCTAAAATAATAATAAATACATACACAACTTGGAAGAGATTTAATTCAAAGAAAACAGGCAATTATATTATAAAGCTATGTTCACATTGCCATAGATTGATAAATTTTTAAGCAAAATAACTGGTCCAGAATAAAAAAAAAATGTCTTCTTTTTTATAAAGCAACTATCTTGAAAACGCATAAACTAAATAACAATTATTATTTTAAAATTGAACAAAACGCTATAAATAACATGAAGTATATCCAAAGATCATATTATGGCATAGGTTTAATCAACGTTGGGCAACGATAAATTTAATTTACTCAGTCTAAAAGCTTTCGAAACATCAGCCAGGCCCTCAACATTTAGAAAAATATTTTTTTAATTTACTTGATGTTGTCGGAGTACGAGGGGGAGTCGACGGCCAAGATCTTACTACATGACCACTCTCCTCCTAAAATAATATTTAATAAATACAATATAAAAGATTTAATACAGTTTGAAAAAAAAAACAAGCTAATTCGTTAAATATACGAGTGGTCGTGAAATGGTATTTGTAACTAAACTCCTCCAAAACGGCTTGACCAATTCTTATAATTTTTTATGTGTATATTCAGTACGTCTAAGAACAGGAAGAAAGCTATTTTTTATAGCCATAAGTGATAAAGATTGTGCACTTCAAAAAATATATATCTATTGCATAATTTTTTAATTCTAATATTTTTCTATTTAGGGCTGTACCACCAACCCCAATTTTTTAATAGCGATATTAGTACTTTAATCATTACAATAGAATTGTGAATGTGTAGGAAGCGAGGGAGTTGTGTCGGGATCGTGGCAAGTGGCGCTTCATTGTCTAATTGATTTATTGATTGATAATTATGACACCCATATATGCGTATACGTGCGTGGTACAAATTTTAGGTCACAGATATGTTTAAAAGTAAAGTAATCGATCTATTCATTTACAAGTGACAATGCCACAGACAGACACGCAGACAGTGTATCTACACAGACCATCAAACTATAACACCTCTCTTTTTCAGTCGGGAGTTAATAAAATGTCTAAAATCATGGTACTTACCACAATAATTTCAACTGATGGGTCAGGGGGAACTGAAATTAATAATTATAAATATAACATATCAAATAATATGAAATTGCGAAAAATAAAATTATTATCCATATTACTGATATTTTACTAAACACTTAGTTTATGTTGTAAAAAGCAACATAATTATAAGGCCGGCATATTTGATGCAACTGCTAGTTGTTAATATTTAACTGTGGTATGCGTCGCCTCCATTCATAAACCGCACTCTTGCCTAACATCAGGCGGAGTAATTTCACATGAAGCACCAATAACAAATGTGAACATTTTCATAATCTAACATGGCCACACGTTATACCTGCAATCACCGAATTAATTAAAACCTATACCAATTTTAAGGGTACATGAGTATAAGTTATTGAGAGTAATTAAAATTTTCCATACGTTGTACCTTTTGAGATATCGAAGGTTAAAAGTTACGAATAGTGCCATAGAGAAACAGCTAAAAATAGGTTTTTCCCATTCAGCTGTATAAAAATTGAATAGACGAATACTTTTTACCATAGAACCTAGGGAAAAAAACTGCCAAGAGAAGGCGCAAAAAACATTTAAATTTAGGAAAAAAATCTATAAGAAAAATTTCTTATCTTTCTGGGCTAATCTTTTCCTTTCTCTTTCCTTTCTTCTCTTTTTCTACCCTTTCCAATGATTTTCATTCTCTCTTTCCTCTTTCCCATAGACTGAATAGATTGAACAATTTTTATCTTTTTCTTCAAAACCAAAACGTGTGGAAAGCTGATTTTTCTCTGATTAATTATCAAAGTGAGTCTCTTAATTGAGGTAAGTTTTGTGATAATCGGTGATTGCAGGTGTAACGTTGTAAGTCAAAAACGTGTGATGCAAATAAAATATGAATAAATAGAATAGTAATTAACATCAACGTGCTAAAATATGGTGTGAAATCCATCAAATCATCGGTGTTTGGAACCTAGCATTTAACTTAGTTGAATGGCATTTCTCTACTTACCCACAATCAGAGGAGATTCGGTCGCCAATACCAAAGGAATTAGGCCATCTAAAAGTAAAAAAATAATTATTAAAACTTTAAGCACTATATACAAATGCAAACTAAATGTTGCTAAAATTCTCTGCCAGTACTACATCTGACATCTGCAGACCGAACCCGTAACTCAATGACGATAGGCATCCTTTTGACATTTGAACTCCATAAATGTGCTTTATAATTAAAATTGCGACCGTGCAACACACTAAGAATTAATGTTCACTATCATTAACAGTTCAAGCTCATTGAAACTTATTGTCCGAATGAATAAAAGTTGTTTGTAACACTAACAGCGACTGTGTAACTTTTTGACAAATGGGAATATAATTGAAATTAAAATAATGAGGATAATATTCTCTAATAAAAGTAATATTCATAAAAAAGCACATTTATAAAAAAAACGTACATAGGTATATGTTTTATATATTATGTTGTAAAGTCACGCGTTCGTAAGAAGATGCCAAGATAATAAGATAGGAGGTAAGATAATAAGTTTGACATCTTATTTTTTTAAAAACTACCTACCTTTAAAACCCATAAACTAAACAGAACGCTATAAACTAAAATGAAATACATCCAAAATCATATTATGGCATGGGTTTAATCAACGTTAGGGCAACGTTGATTGACTCAGTCTAGAAACTTTTGAAACAGCTTCCAGTCCCTTAACGTATAGACAAATATTTTTTCTACTTACTTGATGATGTTGGAGTACGAGGGGGAGATATAGGCCAAGATAATATAACATCTTCATCGCTGTCGTCCTAAAATAATATTTCATAAATAAATCCTCAATATGGAAGATTTAATACAGTTATTTGAAAGAAAACAAGCAAATTCTTTTTATTTTATATATATAAAAAATTGTCGTGAAACCGTGTTTGTAATAAAACTTCTCTCCGAAATTCGCTCCGACCAAAAACAAAAAAATATATAATTTTAAAGGAACCCCGAATTGAACACTAGTAAAAAACAACTTTAGTCATAGCACCATCTTTATATCTCTTATTGATTTGTTGATCTGAACGGACTCATGATGGTGCATTATTAAATACTCTAGGTTTACAATTCGATAACGGCTCAGCTAAAGGCTCATAGTAAGTATCAATTTTAGTTAAAGCACTTTAGTTCTACCTCTTGTTGATTTACTAATCTCAGAGGATCCATGATGGCGCATCTTCAGAAACTCCAGGACTTCAATTTGATAACGGTCCAGCTAAATGCGTATAGTGAGTATTTAAAATAAAACACTTACATAAAACAAATACATAGGTATATGTTTTATATATTATGTTGTAAAGTCACGCGTTCGTAAGAAGATGCCAAGATAATAAGATAGGAGGTAAGATAATAAGTTTGTCTACTTTAAAAAAAAACTACATATTTTTAACCATAAACTATATAACAATTAATATTTTAAAACTAAACAGAACGCTATAAACTAAAATGAAATACATCCAAAATCATATTATGGCATGGGTTTAATCAACGTTAGGGCAACGTTGATTGACTCAGTCTAGAAACTTTTGAAACAGCTTCCAGTCCCTTAACGTATAGACAAATATTTTTTCTACTTACTTGATGATGTTGGAGTACGAGGGGGAGATATAGGCCAAGATAATAAAACATCTTCATCGCTGTCGTCCTAAAATAATATTTCATAAATAAATCCTCAATATGGAAGATTTAATACAGTTATTTGAAAGAAAACAAGCAAATTCTTTTAATTTTATATATATAAAATTGTCGTGAAACCGTGGTTTTAATAAAACTTCTCTCCGAAAATCGCTCCGACCAAAAACAAAAAAATATATAATTTTAAAGGAACCCCGATTTGGATACTAGTAAGAAACAACTTTAGTCATAGCACCATCTTTATATCTCTTATTGGTTTGTTGATCTGAAAGGACCCATGATGGTGCATTATTAAATACTCTAGGTTTACAATTCGATAACGGCTCAGCTAAAGGCTCATAGTAAGTATCAATTTTAGTTAAAGCACTTTAGTTCTACCTCTTGTTGATTTGCTAATCTCAGAGGATCCATGATGGCGCATCTTCAGAAACTCCAGGACTTCAATTTGAAACGGTCCAGCTAAATGCGTATAGTGAGTATTTAAAATAAAACACTATAGTTCTATCTCTCGTTGATTTTCTGATCTGAGAATATCCTTTATCAGTTTTTTTTAATTCAGAATGTTTTCTTTCATCGTACCTACTTTTCTACAGTTAATTCCCTACATTCGAGACGAATATAATGTACCTAAGCATAGTAAACCCATTAAATTGAAGCCCATCCAGGATTTCGTTTCCAACCTTCGAGCTCCATCATCAGAGTATCTTAGTGGTACCAGTTGAAACGTTACTTTCAAACGTTCAAATGTTAGTTCACATATTTGAATTAAAGTAAAGTAAATACCGATTTTGCGTCTAAGATTCCTACCACAGCTAATGACCCTGAAATCCCTGATCAGATCCTCATCAATCGTTGCTAAGAACCATCTTGATCATGTCAGTATTCAAACAAAAAGATCCTCATCGTAATCGGTCCATTTGTTTAGGAGTTACGATGCCACAGACAGACACACAGTTACACAGACACGTCAAACTATAATACCAAATTTTTTCAGTCGGGAGTTAATAAAATGTCTAAAATCATGGTACTTACCACAATAATTTCAACTGATGGGTCAGGGGGAACTGAAATTAAAAATTGTAAATATAACGTATGTCATATAATTAACTACGGTGCATTTTCACTACATACTACTTGTTTATTTTATTTTGTTGGGTGTGGCAAAAGAAGCATGAGAGTAGAATTAACGCTGTAGAAATGCGGTCATTAAGGAGTTTATGTGGAGAAACGATAGCGGATAGAATAAGGAATAGCACATTGCGTGATAGATGTGGTTTGAAAGAAGATGTAGTGACAAGGATTGACAAAGGGATGCTGCGATGGTTTGGGCACCTAGAAAGGATGACTGAAAGTAGATTGACAATAGTATTTATAAATCTGATGTGTATGTATGCTTTAAACAAGGCAGGCCCAGGGAGGTGTTTTCCGATCAATTCGAAGACATCCTCAAGAAAGCTGGGCTGCCTAGTGCCCATAACCGTAGAGTTTGTATGAGGAGAATTTTTGATGTGAAGGAAGCGATGGAGTTATGTCAGGATCGTGGCAAGTGGCGCTCCGTTGTTAAAGTCACGCGTTCGTAAGAAGATGCCAAGATAATAAGATGCAGGAGATAAGATAATAAGTTTGTCTTCTTATTTTTTTTAAAACTACCTTCCTTTAAAACCCATAAACTATATAACAATTAATATTTTAAAACTAAATAAAACGCTATAAACTAAAATGAAATACATCCAAAATCATATTATGGCATGGGTTTTATCAACGTTGGGCAACGTTGGATTTGATTGACTCAGTCTAGAAGCTTTTGAAACAGCTTCCAGTCTCCTAACGTATAGACAAATATTTTTTCTACTTACTTGATGATGTTGGAGTACGAGGGGGAGATATAGGCCAAGATAATATAACATCTTCATCGCTGTCGTCCTAAAATAATATTTCATAAATAAATCCTCAATATGGAAGATTTAATACAGTTATTTGAAAGAAAACAAGCAAATTCTTTTAATTTTATATATAAAATTGTCGTGAAACCGTGTTTGTAATAAAACTTCTCTTCGAAATTCGCTCCGATCAAAATTAAAAAATATATAATTTTAAAGGAACCCTGATTTGAACACTAGTAAGAAACAACTTTAGTCATAGCACCATCTTTATATCTCTTATTGATTTGTTGATCTGAAAGCCGTTACAATTCGATAACGGCTCAGCTAAAGGCTCATAGTAAGTATCAATTTTAGTTAAAGCACTTTAGTTCTACCTCTTGTTGATTTGCTAATCTCAGAGGATCCATGATGGCGCATCTTCAGAAACTCCAGGACTTCAATTTGAAACGGTCCAGCTAAATGCGTATAGTGAGTATTTAAAATAAAACACTATAGTTCTATCTCTCGTTGATTTTCTGATCTGAGAATATCCTTTATCAGTTTTTTTTAATTCAGAATGTTTTCTTTCATCGTACCTACTTTTCTACAGTTAATTCCCTACATTCGAGACGAATATAATGTACCTAAGCATAGTAAACCCATTAAATTGAAGCCCATCCAGGATTTCGTTTCCTACCTTCGAGCTCCATCATGATGAGTGGTACCAGTTGAAACCCCTATGTATGCGTATACATGCGTGTTTCAAATGTTAGTTCACATATTTGAATTAAAGTAAAGTAAATACCGGTTTTGCGTCTAAGATTCCTACCACAGCTAATGACACTGAAATCCCTGTTCAGATCTTCATCAATCGTTGCTAAGAACCATCTTGATCATGTCAGTATTCAAACAAAAAGATCCTCATCGTAATCGGTCCATTTGTTTAGGAGTTACGATGCCACAGACAGACACACAGTTACACAGACACGTCAAACTATAATACCAAACTTTTTCAGTCGGGAGTTAATAAAATGTCTAAAATTATGGTACTTACCACAATAATTTCAACTGATGGGTCAGGGGGAACTGAAATTAAAAATTATAAATATAACTTATATCATATGAAATTTTAAAAATTAAATTAATAATATTTAAATCCTTATTACTGGACAGCAATATTCAAATCATGGTATGTAATCCACCAAATCATTAGGATCTGGAAATTAACTACGGTGCATTTTCACTACATACTACTTGTTTATTTTATTTTGTTGGGTGTGGCAAAACAAGCATGAGAGTAGAATTAACGCTGTAGAAATGCGGTCATTAAGGAGTGTATGTGGAGTGACGATAGCGGATAGAATAAGGAATAGCACAGTGCGTGATAGATGTGGTTTGAAAGAAGATGTAGTGACAAGGATTGAAAAAGGGATGCTGCGATGGTTTGGGCTAGAAAGGATGACTGAAAGTAGATTGACAATAGCAATTTATAAATCTGATGTGGATGGATGCGTTAAACAAGGCAGGCCCAGGGGGGTGTTTTCCGATCAATTCGAAGACATCCTCAAGAAAGCTGGGCTGCCTAGTGCCCATAACCGTAGAGCTTGTATGAGGAGAATTTTGAATGTGAAGAAAGCGATGGAGTTATGTCAGGATCGTGGCAAGTGGCGCTCCGTTGTCTCTGCTTATCCCAGTGGGAAAAAGGCGTGACAATTTGAATAATTGATTATTTTACAATTTCTTGTACTAAGTACAAAGGCAAAATTAATGTTCTTATGGAACTATAATTGAGATGTTAATTTTTTTTAAATTGAGACTTTAATTATACCTTGATCTGCCTAACAAAGTCGAGTCACAATAATATATATAAATCTATGCATATATTTTAGTAGCTTTCACTGTCGTGTTAATATTACTAAAAAAAGACCATAGGTTTTTTCCAACATTGTTCAACAGAGATGAAATCCACGTATTAATAGGTCTACTTGATTTCATTTAATAGCGGCAGGTTCGAATTTTTAAATACAAGTTGAAAATGCTGATTTGACACATTTTGTTTTATTACACGACCTTGTGATGTGAAGAAAAAATTTTATCCACCAAATCAATGATTCCATCATTAAATTAATCATGGTTTGTAAATTAACTATTATACTATACATTTATGCATTTTTCTATTTTGACGTTCTCTACTTACCCACAATCAGAGGAGATTCGGTCGCCAATACCAGAGGAATTACGCCATCTAAAAGTAAAAAAATAATTATTTTAAAACCTAATGCACTATATACAAATGCAAACTAAATGTTGCTAAAATTCTCTGCCAGTTAACCTTAGGGACCGATAGTACGATCATTTATTTTATTGAGTCATGTCTTAATAAAATAAATCATACTACATCTGACATCTGCAGACCGAACCCGTAACTCAATGACGATAGGCATCCTTTTGACATTTGAACTCCATAAATGTGCTTTATAATTAAAATTGCGACCGTGCAACACACTAAGAATTAATGTTCACTATCATTAACAGTTCAAGCTCATTGAAACTTATTGTCCGAATGAATAAAAGTTGTTTGTAACACTAACAGCGACTGTGTAACTTTTTGACAAATGGGAATATAATTGAAATTAAAATAATGAGGATAATATTCTCTAATAAAAGTAACATTCATAAAAAAACACATTTATAAAAAAAACTTACATAGGTATATGTTTTATATATTATGTTGTAAGATAATAAGTTTGTCTTCTTTTTTTAAAAAATCTACCTATTTTTAAAATCTATAAACTATATAACAATTAATATTTAAAACTAAATAGAACGCTATAAACTAAAATGAAATTCATCCAAAAACATATTATGGCATAGGTTCAATCAACGTTGGGCAACGATGAATTTGATTGACTCAGTCTAGAAGCTTTTGAAACAGCTTCCAGTCCCTTAACGTATAGACAAATATTTTTTTACTTACTTAATGATGTAAGAGTATGATGGGGAGATAAAGGCCAAGATAATATCACATCTTCCTTGCTCTGGTCCTGAAATAATAATCAATAAATAAATCCTCAATATGGAAGATTTAATACAGTTATTTAAAAGAAAACAAGCAAATTCGTTAAATTTTATATATATATATAAAATTGTCGTGAAACCGTGTTTGTAATAAAACTCCTCTCCGAAATTTGCTCCGACCAAAAACAAAAAAAAAATCAAATGTTATTTCACATATTTGAATTAAAGTAAAGTGAATACCGATTTTGCGTCTAAGATTCCTACCACAGCTAATGACCCCGAAATCCCTGATCAGATCTTCATCAATCGTAGCTAAGAACAATCTCGATCATGTCAGTATTCAAACAAAAAGATCCGCATCGTAATCGGTCCATTTGTTTAGGAGTTACGATGCCACAGACAGACACACAGTTACACAGACACGTCAAACTATAATACCAAATTTTTTCAGTCGGGAGTTAATAAAATGTCTAAAATCATGGTACTTACCACAATAATTTCAACTGATGGGTCAGGGGGAACTGAAATTAAAAATTGTAAATATAACGTATGTCATATAATTAACTACGGTGCATTTTCACTACATACTACTTGTTTATTTAATTTTGTTGGGTGTGGCAAAAGAAGCATGATAGTAGAATTAACGCTGTAGAAATGCGGTCATTAAGGAGTTTATGTGGAGTGACGATATCGGATAGACTAAGGAATAGCACATTGCGTGATAGATGTGGTTTGAAAGAAGATGTAGTGACAAGGATTGACAAAGGGATGCTGCGATGGTTTGGGCACCTAGAAAGGATGACTGAAAGTAGATTGACAATAGCAATTTATAAATCTGATGTGTGAAATTTAAACAAGGCTGGCTCAGGGGGGTGTTTTCCGATCAATTCGAAGACATCCTCAAGAAAGCTGGGCTGCCTAGTGCCCATAACCGTAGAGCTTGTATGAGGAGAATTTTGGATGTGAAGGAAGCGATGGAGTTATGTCAGAATCGTGGCATGTGGCGCTCCGTTGTTAAAGTCACGCGTTCGTAAGAAGATGCCAAGATAATAAGATGCAGGAGATAAGATAATAAGTTTGTCTTCTTATTTTTTTTAAAACTACCTTCCTTTAAAACCCATAAACTATATAACAATTAATATTTTAAAACTAAATAAAACGCTATAAACTAAAATGAAATACATCCAAAATCATATTATGGCATGGGTTTTATCAACGTTGGGCAACGTTGGATTTGATTGACTCAGTCTAGAAGCTTTTGAAACAGCTTCCAGTCTCCTAACGTATAGACAAATATTTTTTCTACTTACTTGATGATGTTGGAGTACGAGGGGGAGATATAGGCCAAGATAATATAACATCTTCATCGCTGTCGTCCTAAAATAATATTTCATAAATAAATCCTCAATATGGAAGATTTAATACAGTTATTTGAAAGAAAACAAGCAAATTCTTTTAATTTTATATATAAAATTGTCGTGAAACCGTGTTTGTAATAAAACTTCTCTTCGAAATTCGCTCCGACCAAAATTAAAAAAATATATAATTTTAAAGGAACCCCGATTTGAACACTAGTAAGAAACAACTTTAGTCATAGCACCATCTTTATATCTCTTATTGATTTGTTGATCTGAAAGCCGTTACAATTCGATAACGGCTCAGCTAAAGGCTCATAGTAAGTATCAATTTTAGTTAAAGCACTTTAGTTCTACCTCTTGTTGATTTGCTAATCTCAGAGGATCCATGATGGCGCATCTTCAGAAACTCCCAGGACTTTAATTTGATAACGGTCCAGCTAAATGCGTTTAGTGAGTATTTAAAATAAAACACTTTATAATCATCTCTCGTTGATTTTCTGATCTGAGAATATCCTTGATCAGGTTTTTTAAATTCAGAATGTTTTCTTTTATCGTACCTACTTTTCTACAGTTAATTCCCTACATTCGAGACGAATATAATGTGCCTAAGCATAGTAAACCCATTAAATTGAAGCCCATCCAGGATTTCGTTTCCAACGTTCGAGCTCCATCATCAGAGTATCTTAGTGGTACCAGTTGAAATGTTACTTTCAAACGTTCAAATGTTAGTTCACATATTTGAATTAAAGTAAAGTAAATACCGATTTTGCGTCTAAGATTCCTACCACAGCTAATGACCCTGAAATCCCTGATCAGATCCTCATTAATCGTAGCTAAGAACCATCTCGATCATGTCAGTATTTCAACAAAAAGATCCGCATCGTAATCGGTCCATTTGTTTAGGAGTTACGATGCCACAGACAGACACACAGTTACACAGACACGTCAAACTATAATACCAAATTTTTTTAGTCGGGAGTTAATAAAATGTCTAAAATCATGGTACTTACCACAATAATTTCAACTGATGGGTCAGGGGGAACTGAAATTAAAAATTGTAAATATAACGTATGTCATATAATTAACTACGGTGCATTTTCACTACATACTACTTGTTTATTTAATTTTGTTGGGTGTGGCAAAAGAAGCATGAGAGTAGAATTAACGCTGTAGAAATGCGGTCATTAAGGAGTTTATGTGGAGTGACGATAGCGGATAGACTAAGGAATAGCACATTGCGTGATAGATGTGGTTTGAAAGAAGATGTAGTGACAAGGATTGACAAAGGGATGCTGCGATGGTTTGGGCACCTAGAAAGGATGACTGAAAGTAGATTGACAATAGCAATTTATAAATCTGATGTGTGAAATTTAAACAAGGCAGGCCCAAGGGGGTGTTTTCCGATCAATTCTAAGACATCCTCAAGAAAGCTGGGCTGCCTAGTGCCCATAACCGTAGAGCTTGTATGAGGAGAATTTTGGATGTGAAGGAAGCGATGGAGTTATGTCAGGATCGTGGCAAGTGGCGCTCCGTTGTTAAAGTCACGCGTTCGTAAGAAGATGCCAAGATAATAAGATGCAGGAGATAAGATAATAAGTTTGTCTTTTTATTTTTTTAAAAACTTCCTACCTTTAAAACCCATAAACTATATAACAATTATTATTTTAAAACTAAACAGAACGCTATAAACTAAAATGAAATACATCCAAAATCATATTATGGCATGGGTTTAATCAACGTTGGGCAACGTTGGATTTGATTGACTCAGTCTAGAAGCTTTTGAAACAGCTTCCAGTCCCTTAACGTATAGACAAATATTTTTTCTACTTACTTGATGATGTTGGAGTACGAGGGGGAGATATAGGCCAAGATAATATAACATCTTCATCGCTGTCGTCCTAAAATAATATTTCATAAATAAATCCTCAATATGGAAGATTTAATACAGTTATTTGAAAGAAAACAAGCAAATTCTTTTAATTTTATATATATAAAATTGTTGTGAAACCGTGTTTGTAATAAAACTTCTCTCCGAAATTTTCTCCGACCAAAAACAAAAAAATATATAATTTTAAAGGAACCCCGATTTGAACACTAGTAAGAAACAACTTTAGTCATAGCAACATCTTTATATCTCTTATTGATTTGTTGATCTGAAAGGACCCATGATGGTGCATTATTAAATACTCTCGGTTTACAATTCGATAACGGCTCAGCTAAAGGCTCATAGTAAGTATCAATTTTAGTTAAAGCACTTTAGTTCTACCTCTTGTTGATTTGCTAATCTCAAAGGATCCATGATGGCGCATCTTCAGAAACTCTAGGACTTTAATTTGATAACGGTCCAGCTAAATGCGTATAGTGAGTATTTAAAATAAAACACTTTAGTTCTATCTCTCGTATATTTTCTGATCTGAGAATATCCTTGAGCAGGTTTTTTAAATTTAGAATGTTTTCTTTCATCGTACCTTCTTTTCTACAGTTAATTCCCTACATTCGAGACGAATATAATGTGCCTAAGCATAGTAAACCCATTAAATTGAAGCCCATCCAGGATTTCGTTTCCAACGTTCGAGCTCCATCATCAGAGTATCTTAGTGAAACGTTCAAATGTTAGTTCACATATTTGAATTAAAGTAAAGTAAATACCGATTTTGCGTCTAAGATTCCTACCACAGCTAATGACCCTGAAATCCCTGATCAGATCCTCATCAATCGTAGCTAAGAACCATCTCGATCATGTCAGTATTCCAACAAAAAGATCCGCATCGTAATCGGTCCATTTGTTTAGGAGTTACGATGCCACAGACAGACACACAGTTACACAGACACGTCAAACTATAATACCAAATTTTTTCAGTCGGGAGTTAATAAAATGTCTAAAATCATGGTACTTACCACAATAATTTCAACTGATGGGTCAGGGGGAACTGAAATTAAAAATTGTAAATATAACGTATGTCATATAATTAACTACGGTGCATTTTCACTACATACTACTTGTTTATTTAATTTTGTTGGGTGTGGCAAAAGAAGCGTGAGAGTAGAATTAACGCTGTAGAAATGCGGTCATTAAGGAGTTTATGTGGAGTGACGATAGCGGATAGACTAAGGAATAGCACATTGCGTGATAGATGTGGTTTGAAAGAAGATGTAGTGACAAGGATTGACAAAAGGATGCTGCGATGGTTTGGGCACCTAGAAAGGATGACTGAAAGTAGATTGACAATAGCAATTTATAAATCTGATGTGTGAAATTTAAACAAGGCAGGCCGAGGGGGGGTGTTTTCAGATCAATTCGAAGACATCGTCAAGAAAGCTGGGTTGCTTAGTGCCCATAACCGTAGAGCTTGTATGAGGAGAATTTTGGATGTGAAGGAAGCGATGGAGTTATGTCAGAATCGTGGCAAGTGGCGCTCCGTTGTCTCTGCCTATCCAAGTGGGAAAGAGGCGTGACAATTTGATTGATTGATTGATTATTTTACAATTTCTTGTACTAAGTACAAAGGCAAAATTAATGTTCTTATGGAACTATTAATGAGATGTTATTTTTTTTTAAATTGAGATTTGACATCTTACCTTGATCTGCCTAACAAAGTCGAGTCACAATAATATATATAAATCTATGCATATATTTTAGTAGCTTTCACTGTCGTGTTAATATTACTAAAAAAAGACCATAGGTTTTTTCCAACATTGTTCAACAGAGATGAAATCCACGTATTAATAGGTCTACTTGATTTCATTTATTAGCGGCAGGTTCGAATTTTTAAATACAAGTTGAAAATGCTGATTTGACACATTTTGTTTAATTACACGACCTTGTGATGTGAAGAAAAGATTTTATCCACCAAATCAATGATTCCATCATTAAATTCATCATGGTTTGTAAATTGACTATTATACTATACATTTATGCATTTTTCTATGTTGACGTTCTCTACTTACCCACAATAAGAGGAGATTCGGTCGCCAGTACCAGAGGAATTACGCCATCTAAAAGTAAAAAAATAATTATTTTAAAACTTTATGCACTATATACAAATGCAAACTAAATTTTGCTAAAATTCTCTGCCAGTTAACCTTAGGGACCGATAGTACGATCATTTATTTTATTGAGTCATGTCTTAATAAAATAAATCGTACTACATCTGACATCTGCAGACCGAACCCGTAACTCAATGACGATAGGCATCCTTTTGACATTTGAACTCCATAAATGTGCTTTATAATTAAAATTGCGACCGTGCAACACACTAAGAATTAATGTTCACTATCATTAACAGTTCAAGCTCATTGAAACTTATTGTCCGAATGAATAAAAGTTGTTTGTAACACTAACAGCGACTGTGTAACTTTTTGACAAATGGGAATATAATTGAAATTAAAACAATGAGGATAATATTCTCTAATAAAAGTATTATTCATAAAAAAGCACATTTATAAAAATAAACTTACATAGGTATATGTTTTATATATTATGTTGTAAGATAATAAGTTAGTCTTCTTTTTAAAAAAAAACTACCTATTTTTAAAATCCATAAACTATATAACAATTAATATTTTAAAACTAAATAGAACGCTATAAACTAAAATGAAATTCATCCAAAAACATATTATGGCATGGGTTCAATCAACGTTGGGCAACGATAAATTTGATTGACTCAGTCTAGAAGCTTTTGAAACAGCTTCCAGTCCCTTAACGTATAGACAAATATTTTTTTACTTACTTAATGATGTAAGAGTATGAGGGGGAGATAAAGGCCAAGATAATATCACATCTTCCTTGCTCTGGTCCTGAAATAATAATCAATAAATAAATCCTCAATATGGAAGATTTAATACAGTTATTTAAAAGGAAACAAGCAAATTCGTTAAATTTTAAATATATATAAAATTGTCGTGAAACGTGTTTGTAATAAAACTCCTCTCCGAAAATTGCTCCGACCAAAAACAAAAAAAAATCAAATGTTATTTCACATATTTGAATTAAAGTAAAGTGAATACCGATTTTGCGTCTAAGATTCCTACCACAGCTAATGACCCCGAAATCCCTGATCAGATCTTCATCAATCGTAGCTAAGAACAATCTCGATCATGTCAGTATTCAAACAAAAAGATCCGCATCGTAATCGGTCCATTTGTTTAGGAGTTACGATGCCACAGACAGACACACAGTTACACAGACACGTCAAACTATAATACCAAATTTTTTCAGTCGGGAGTTAATAAAATGTCTAAAATCATGGTACTTACCACAATAATTTCAACTGATGGGTCAGGGGGAACTGAAATTAAAAATTGTAAATATAACGTATGTCATATAATTAACTACGGTGCATTTTCACTACATACTACTTGTTTATTTAATTTTGTTGGGTGTGGCAAAAGAAGCATGATAGTAGAATTAACGCTGTAGAAATGCGGTCATTAAGGAGTTTATGTGGAGTGACGATATCGGATAGACTAAGGAATAGCACATTGCGTGATAGATGTGGTTTGAAAGAAGATGTAGTGACAAGGATTGACAAAGGGATGCTGCGATGGTTTGGGCACCTAGAAAGGATGACTGAAAGTAGATTGACAATAGCAATTTATAAATCTGATGTGTGAAATTGAAACAAGGCAGGCCCAGGGGGGTGTTTTCCGATCAATTCGAAGACATCCTCAAGAAAGCTGGGCTGCCTAGTGCCCATAACCGTAGAGCTTGTATGAGGAGAATTTTGGATGTGAAGGAAGCGATGGAGTTATGTCAGAATCGTGGCATGTGGCGCTCCGTTGTTAAAGTCACGCGTTCGTAAGAAGATGCCAAGATAATAAGATGCAGGAGATAAGATAATAAGTTTGTCTTTTTATTTTTTTAAAAACTTCCTACCTTTAAAACCCATAAACTATATAACAATTATTATTTTAAAACTAAACAGAACGCTATAAACTAAAATGAAATACATCCAAAATCATATTATGGCATGGGTTTAATCAACGTTGGGCAACGTTGGATTTGATTGACTCAGTCTAGAAGCTTTTGAAACAGCTTCCAGTCCCTTAACGTATAGACAAATATTTTTTCTACTTACTTGATGATGTTGGAGTACGAGGGGGAGATATAGGCCAAGATAATATAACATCTTCATCGCTGTCGTCCTAAAATAATATTTCATAAATAAATCCTCAATATGGAAGATTTAATACAGTTATTTGAAAGAAAACAAGCAAATTCTTTTAATTTTATATATATAAAATTGTTGTGAAACCGTGTTTGTAATAAAACTTCTCTCCGAAATTTTCTCCGACCAAAAACAAAAAAATATATAATTTTAAAGGAACCCCGATTTGAACACTAGTAAGAAACAACTTTAGTCATAGCAACATCTTTATATCTCTTATTGATTTGTTGATCTGAAAGGACCCATGATGGTGCATTATTAAATACTCTCGGTTTACAATTCGATAACGGCTCAGCTAAAGGCTCATAGTAAGTATCAATTTTAGTTAAAGCACTTTAGTTCTACCTCTTGTTGATTTGCTAATCTCAAAGGATCCATGATGGCGCATCTTCAGAAACTCTAGGACTTTAATTTGATAACGGTCCAGCTAAATGCGTATAGTGAGTATTTAAAATAAAACACTTTAGTTCTATCTCTCGTATATTTTCTGATCTGAGAATATCCTTGAGCAGGTTTTTTAAATTTAGAATGTTTTCTTTCATCGTACCTTCTTTTCTACAGTTAATTCCCTACATTCGAGACGAATATAATGTGCCTAAGCATAGTAAACCCATTAAATTGAAGCCCATCCAGGATTTCGTTTCCAACGTTCGAGCTCCATCATCAGAGTATCTTAGTGAAACGTTCAAATGTTAGTTCACATATTTGAATTAAAGTAAAGTAAATACCGATTTTGCGTCTAAGATTCCTACCACAGCTAATGACCCTGAAATCCCTGATCAGATCCTCATCAATCGTAGCTAAGAACCATCTCGATCATGTCAGTATTCCAACAAAAAGATCCGCATCGTAATCGGTCCATTTGTTTAGGAGTTACGATGCCACAGACAGACACACAGTTACACAGACACGTCAAACTATAATACCAATTTTTTTCAGTCGGGAGTTAATAAAATGTCTAAAATCATGGTACTTACCACAATAATTTCAACTGATGGGTCAGGGGGAACTGAAATTAAAAATTGTAAATATAACGTATGTCATATAATTAACTACGGTGCATTTTCACTACATACTACTTGTTTATTTAATTTTGTTGGGTGTGGCAAAAGAAGCGTGAGAGTAGAATTAACGCTGTAGAAATGCGGTCATTAAGGAGTTTATGTGGAGTGACGATAGCGGATAGCCTAAGGAATAGCACATTGCGTGATAGATGTGGTTTGAAAGAAGATGTAGTGACAAGGATTGACAAAAGGATGCTGCGATGGTTTGGGCACCTAGAAAGGATGACTGAAAGTAGATTGACAATAGCAATTTATAAATCTGATGTGTGAAATTTAAACAAGGCAGGCCGAGGGGGGGTGTTTTCCGATCAATTCGAAGACATCGTCAAGAAAGCTGGGTTGCTTAGTGCCCATAACCGTAGAGCTTGTATGAGGAGAATTTTGGATGTGAAGGAAGCGATGGAGTTATGTCAGAATCGTGGCAAGTGGCGCTCCGTTGTCTCTGCCTATCCAAGTGGGAAAGAGGCGTGACAATTTGATTGATTGATTGATTATTTTACAATTTCTTGTACTAAGTACAAAGGCAAAATTAATGTTCTTATGGAACTATTAATGAGATGTTATTCTTTTTTAAATTGAGATTTGTCATCTTACCTTGATCTGCCTAACAAAGTCGAGTCACAATAATATATATAAATCTATGCATATATTTTAGTAGCTTTCACTGTCGTGTTAATATTACTAAAAAAAGACCATAGGTTTTTTCCAACATTGTTCAACAGAGATGAAATCCACGTATTAATAGGTCTACTTGATTTCATTTATTAGCGGCAGGTTCGAATTTTTAAATACAAGTTGAAAATGCAGATTTGACACATTTTGTTTAATTACACGACCTTGTGATGTGAAGAAAAGATTTTATCCACCAAATCAATGATTCCTTCATTAAATTCATCATGGTTTGTAAATTGACTATTATACTATACATTTATGCATTTTTCTATGTTGACGTTCTCTACTTACCCACAATAAGAGGAGATTCGGTCGCCAGTACCAGAGGAATTACGCCATCTAAAAGTAAAAAAATAATTATTTTAAAACTTTATGCACTATATACAAATGCAAACTAAATTTTGCTAAAATTCTCTGCCAGTTAACCTTAGGGACCGATAGTACGATCATTTATTTTATTGAGTCATGTCTTAATAAAATAAATCGTACTACATCTGACATCTGCAGACCGAACCCGTAACTCAATGACGATAGGCATCCTTTTGACATTTGAACTCCATAAATGTGCTTTATAATTAAAATTGCGACCGTGCAACACACTAAGAATTAATGTTCACTATCATTAACAGTTCAAGCTCATTGAAACTTATTGTCCGAATGAATAAAAGTTGTTTGTAACACTAACAGCGACTGTGTAACTTTTTGACAAATGGGAATATAATTGAAATTTAAACAATGAGGATAATATTCTCTAATAAAAGTATTATTCATAAAAAAAGCACATTTATAAAAATAAACTTACATAGGTATATGTTTTATATATTATGTTGTAAGATAATAAGTTAGTCTTCTTTTTAAAAAAAAACTACCTATTTTTAAAATCCATAAACTATATAACAATTAATATTTTAAAACTAAATAGAACGCTATAAACTAAAATGAAATTCATCCAAAAACATATTATGGCATGGGTTCAATCAACGTTGGGCAACGATAAATTTGATTGACTCAGTCTAGAAGCTTTTGAAACAGCTTCCAGTCCCTTAACGTATAGACAAATATTTTTTTACTTACTTAATGATGTAAGAGTATGAGGGGGAGATAAAGGCCAAGATAATATCACATCTTCCTTGCTCTGGTCCTGAAATAATAATCAATAAATAAATCCTCAATATGGAAGATTTAATACAGTTATTTAAAAGGAAACAAGCAAATTCGTTAAATTTTAAATATATATAAAATTGTCGTGAAACGTGTTTGTAATAAAACTCCTCTCCGAAAATTGCTCCGACCAAAAACAAAAAAAAATCAAATGTTATTTCACATATTTGAATTAAAGTAAAGTGAATACCGATTTTGCGTCTAAGATTCCTACCACAGCTTATGACCCCGAAATCCCTGATCAGATCTTCATCAATCGTAGCTAAGAACAATCTCGATCATGTCAGTATTCAAACAAAAAGATCCGCATCGTAATCGGTCCATTTGTTTAGGAGTTACGATGCCACAGACAAACACACAGTTACACAGACACGTCAAACTATAATACCAAATTTTTTCAGTCGGGAGTTAATAAAATGTCTAAAATCATGGTACTTACCACAATAATTTCAACTGATGGGTCAGGGGGAACTGAAATTAAAAATTGTAAATATAACGTATGTCATATAATTAACTACGGTGCATTTTCACTACATACTACTTGTTTATTTAATTTTGTTGGGTGTGGCAAAAGAAGCATGATAGTAGAATTAACGCTGTAGAAATGCGGTCATTAAGGAGTTTATGTGGAGTGACGATATCGGATAGACTAAGGAATAGCACATTGCGTGATAGATGTGGTTTGAAAGAAGATGTAGTGACAAGGATTGACAAAGGGATGCTGCGATGGTTTGGGCACCTAGAAAGGATGACTGAAAGTAGATTGACAATAGCAATTTATAAATCTGATGTGTGAAATTGAAACAAGGCAGGCCCAGGGGGGTGTTTTCCGATCAATTCGAAGACATCCTCAAGAAAGCTGGGCTGCCTAGTGCCCATAACCGTAGAGCTTGTATGAGGAGAATTTTGGATGTGAAGGAAGCGATGGAGTTATGTCAGAATCGTGGCATGTGGCGCTCCGTTGTTAAAGTCACGCGTTCGTAAGAAGATGCCAAGATAATAAGATGCAGGAGATAAGATAATAAGTTTGTCTTTTTATTTTTTTAAAAACCACCTACCTTTAAAACCCATAAACTATATAACAATTATTATTTTAAAACTAAACAGAACGCTATAAACTAAAATGAAATACATCCAAAATCATATTATGACATTTGAACTCCATAAATGTGCTTTATAATTAAAATTGCGACCGTGCAACACACTAAGAATTAATGTTCACTATCATTAACAGTTCAAGCTCATTGAAACTTATTGTCCGAATGAATAAAAGTTGTTTGTAACACTAACAGCGACTGTGTAACTTTTTAACAAATGGGAATATAATTGAAATTTAAACAATGAGGATAATATTCTTTAATAAAAGTATTATTCATAAAAAAGCACATTTATAAAAATAAACTTACATAGGTATATGTTTTATATATTATGTTGTAAGATAATAAGTTTGTCTTCTTTTTTAAAAAAACTACCTATTTTTAAAATCCATAAACTATATAACAATTAATATTTTAAAACTAAATAGAACGCTATAAACTAAAATGAAATTCATCCAAAAACATATTATGGCATGGGTTCAATCAACGTTGGGGAACGATGAATTTGATTGACTCAGTCTAGAAGCTTTTGAAACAGCTTCCAGTCCCTTAACGTATAGACAAATATTTTTTTACTTACTTAATGATGTAAGAGTATGAGGGGGAGATAAAGGCCAAGATAATATCACATCTTCCTTGCTCTGGTCCTGAAATAATAATCAATAAATAAATCCTCAATATGGAAGATTTAATACAGTTATTTAAAAGAAAACAAGCAAATTCGTTAAATTTTATATATATATAAAATTGTCGTGAAACCGTGTTTGTAATAAAACTCCTCTCCGAAATTTGCTCCGACCAAAAACAAAAAAAAATCAAATGTTATTTCACATATTTGAATTAAAGTAAAGTGAATACCGATTTTGCGTCTAAGATTCCTACCACAGCTAATGACCCCGAAATCCCTGATCAGATCTTCATCAATCGTAGCTAAGAACAATCTCGATCATGTCAGTATTCAAACAAAAAGATCCGCATCGTAATCGGTCCATTTGTTTAGGAGTTACGATGCCACAGACAGACACACAGTTACACAGACACGTCAAACTATAATACCAAATTTTTTCAGTCGGGAGTTAATAAAATGTCTAAAATCATGGTACTTACCACAATAATTTCAACTGATGGGTCAGGGGGAACTGAAATTAAAAATTGTAAATATAACGTATGTCATATAATTAACTACGGTGCATTTTCACTACATACTACTTGTTTATTTAATTTTGTTGGGTGTGGCAAAAGAAGCATGAGAGTAGAATTAACGCTGTAGAAATGCGGTCATTAAGGAGTTTATGTGGAGTGACGATAGCGGATAGACTAAGGAATAGCACATTGCGTGATAGATGTGGTTTGAAAGAAGATGTAGTGTCAAGGATTGACAAAGGGATGCTGCGATGGTTTGGGCACCTAGAAAGGATGACTAAAAGTAGATTGACAATAGCAATTTATAAATCTGATGTGTGAAATTTAAACAAGGCAGGCCCAAGGGGGTGTTTTCCGATCAATTCTAAGACATCCTCAAGAAAGCTGGGCTGCCTAGTGCCCATAACCGTAGAGCTTGTATGAGGAGAATTTTGGATGTGAAGGAAGCGATGGAGTTATGTCAGGATCGTGGCAAGTGGCGCTCCGTTGTTAAAGTCACGCGTTCGTAAGAAGATGCCAAGATAATAAGATGCAGGAGATAAGATAATAAGTTTGTCTTCTTATTTTTTTAAAAACTTCCTACCCTTAAAACCCATAAACTATATAACAATTATTATTTTAAAACTAAACAGAACGCTATAAACTAAAATGAAATACATCCAAAATCATATTATGGCATGGGTTTAATCAACGTTGGGCAACGTTGGATTTGATTGACTCAGTCTAGAAGCTTTTGAAACAGCTTCCAGTCCCTTAACGTATAGACAAATATTTTTTCTACTTACTTGATGATGTTGGAGTACGAGGGGGAGATATAGGCCAAGATAATATAACATCTTCATCGCTGTCGTCCTAAAATAATATTTCATAAATAAATCCTCAATATGGAAGATTTAATACAGTTATTTGAAAGAAAACAAGCAAATTCTTTTAATTTTATATATATAAAATTGTTGTGAAACCGTGTTTGTAATAAAACTTCTCTCCGAAATTTTCTCCGACCAAAAACAAAAAAATATATAATTTTAAAGGAACCCCGATTTGAACACTAGTAAGAAACAACTTTAGTCATAGCAACATCTTTATATCTCTTATTGATTTGTTGATCTGAAAGGACCCATGACGGTGCATTATTAAATACTCTCGGTTTACAATTCGATAACGGCTCAGCTAAAGGCTCATAGTAAGTATCAATTTTAGTTAAAGCACTTTAGTTCTACCTCTTGTTGATTTGCTAATCTCAAAGGATCCATGATGGCGCATCTTCAGAAACTCTAGGACTTTAATTTGATAACGGTCCAGCTAAATGCGTATAGTGAGTATTTAAAATAAAACACTTTAGTTCTATCTCTCGTATATTTTCTGATCTGAGAATATCCTTGAGCAGGTTTTTTAAATTTAGAATGTTTTCTTTCATCGTACCTTCTTTTCTACAGTTAATTCCCTACATTCGAGACGAATATAATGTGCCTAAGCATAGTAAACCCATTAAATTGAAGCCCATCCAGGATTTCGTTTCCAACGTTCGAGCTCCATCATCAGAGTATCTTAGTGAAACGTTCAAATGTTAGTTCACATATTTGAATTAAAGTAAAGTAAATACCGATTTTGCGTCTAAGATTCCTACCACAGCTAATGACCCTGAAATCCCTGATCAGATCCTCATCAATCGTAGCTAAGAACCATCTCGATCATGTCAGTATTCCAACAAAAAGATCCGCATCGTAATCGGTCCATTTGTTTAGGAGTTACGATGCCACAGACAGACACACAGTTACACAGACACGTCAAACTATAATACCAAATTTTTTCAGTCGGGAGTTAATAAAATGTCCAAAATCATGGTACTTACCACAATAATTTCAACTGATGGGTCAGGGGGAACTGAAATTAAAAATTGTAAATATAACGTATGTCATATAATTAACTACGGTGCATTTTCACTACATACTACTTGTTTATTTAATTTTGTTGGGTGTGGCAAAAGAAGCGTGAGAGTAGAATTAACGCTGTAGAAATGCGGTCATTAAGGAGTTTATGTGGAGTGACGATAGCGGATAGCCTAAGGAATAGCACATTGCGTGATAGATGTGGTTTGAAAGAAGATGTAGTGACAAGGATTGACAAAAGGATGCTGCGATGGTTTGGGCACCTAGAAAGGATGACTGAAAGTAGATTGACAATAGCAATTTATAAATCTGATGTGTGAAATTTAAACAAGGCAGGCCGAGGGGGGGTGTTTTCCGATCAATTCGAAGACATCGTCAAGAAAGCTGGGTTGCTTAGTGCCCATAACCGTAGAGCTTGTATGAGGAGAATTTTGGATGTGAAGGAAGCGATGGAGTTATGTCAGAATCGTGGCAAGTGGCGCTCCGTTGTCTCTGCCTATCCAAGTGGGAAAGAGGCGTGACAATTTGATTGATTGATTGATTATTTTACAATTTCTTGTACTAAGTACAAAGGCAAAATTAATGTTCTTATGGAACTATTAATGAGATGTTATTTTTTTTAAAATTGAGATTTGACATCTTACCTTGATCTGCCTAACAAAGTCGAGTCACAATAATATATATAAATCTATGCATATATTTTAGTAGCTTTCACTGTCGTGTTAATATTACTAAAAAAAGACCATAGGTTTTTTCCAACATTGTTCAACAGAGATGAAATCCACGTATTAATAGGTCTACTTGATTTCATTTATTAGCGGCAGGTTCGAATTTTTAAATACAAGTTGAAAATGCTGATTTGACACATTTTGTTTAATTACACGACCTTGTGATGTGAAGAAAAGATTTTATCCACCAAATCAATGATTCCATCATTAAATTCATCATGGTTTGTAAATTGACTATTATACTATACATTTATGCATTTTTCTATGTTGACGTTCTCTACTTACCCACAATAAGAGGAGATTCGGTCGCCAGTACCAGAGGAATTACGCCATCTAAAAGTAAAAAAATAATTATTTTAAGTCTTTATGCACTATATACAAATGCAAACTAAATTTTGCTAAAATTCTCTGCCAGTTAACCTTAGGGACCGATAGTACGATCATTTATTTTATTGAGTCATGTCTTAATAAAATAAATCGTACTACATCTGACATCTGCAGACCGAACCCGTAACTCAATGACGATAGGCATCCTTTTGACATTTGAACTCCATAAATGTGCTTTATAATTAAAATTGCGACCGTGCAACACACTAAGAATTAATGTTCACTATCATTAACAGTTCAAGCTCATTGAAACTTATTGTCCGAATGAATAAAAGTTGTTTGTAACACTAACAGCGACTGTGTAACTTTTTGACAAATGGGAATATAATTGAAATTTAAACAATGAGGATAATATTCTCTAATAAAAGTATTATTCATAAAAAAAGCACATTTATAAAAATAAACTTACATAGGTATATGTTTTATATATTATGTTGTAAGATAATAAGTTAGTCTTCTTTTTAAAAAAAAACTACCTATTTTTAAAATCCATAAACTATAAAACAATTAATATTTTAAAACTAAATAGAACGCTATAAACTAAAATGAAATTCATCCAAAAACATATTATGGCATGGGTTCAATCAACGTTGGGCAACGATAAATTTGATTGACTTAGTCTAGAAGCTTTTGAAACAGCTTCCAGTCCCTTAACGTATAGACAAATATTTTTTTACTTACTTAATGATGTAAGAGTATGAGGGGGAGATAAAGGCCAAGATAATATCACATCTTCCTTGCTCTGGTCCTGAAATAATAATCAATAAATAAATCCTCAATATGGAAGATTTAATACAGTTATTTAAAAGGAAACAAGCAAATTCGTTAAATTTTAATAAATATATATAAAATTGTCGTGAAACGTGTTTGTAATAAAACTCCTCTCCGAAAATTGCTCCGACCAAAAACAAAAAAAAATCAAATGTTATTTCACATATTTGAATTAAAGTAAAGTGAATACCGATTTTGCGTCTAAGATTCCTACCACAGCTAATGACCCCGAAATCCCTGATCAGATCTTCATCAATCGTAGCTAAGAACAATCTCGATCATGTCAGTATTCAAACAAAAAGATCCGCATCGTAATCGGTCCATTTGTTTAGGAGTTACGATGCCACAGACAGACACACAGTTACACAGACACGTCAAACTATAATACCAAATTTTTTCAGTCGGGAGTTAATAAAATGTCTAAAATCATGGTACTTACCACAATAATTTCAACTGATGGGTCAGGGGGAACTGAAATTAAAAATTGTAAATATAACGTATGTCATATAATTAACTACGGTGCATTTTCACTACATACTACTTGTTTATTTAATTTTGTTGGGTGTGGCAAAAGAAGCATGATAGTAGAATTAACGCTGTAGAAATGCGGTCATTAAGGAGTTTATGTGGAGTGACGATATCGGATAGACTAAGGAATAGCACATTGCGTGATAGATGTGGTTTGAAAGAAGATGTAGTGACAAGGATTGACAAAGGGATGCTGCGATGGTTTGGGCACCTAGAAAGGATGACTGAAAGTAGATTGACAATAGCAATTTATAAATCTGATGTGTGAAATTGAAACAAGGCAGGCCCAGGGGGGTGTTTTCCGATCAATTCGAAGACATCCTCAAGAAAGCTGGGCTGCCTAGTGCCCATAACCGTAGAGCTTGTATGAGGAGAATTTTGGATGTGAAGGAAGCGATGGAGTTATGTCAGAATCGTGGCATGTGGCGCTCCGTTGTTAAAGTCACGCGTTCGTAAGAAGATGCCAAGATAATAAGATGCAGGAGATAAGATAATAAGTTTGTCTTTTTATTTTTTTAAAAACCACCTACCTTTAAAACCCATAAACTATATAACAATTATTATTTTAAAACTAAACAGAACGCTATAAACTAAAATGAAATACATCCAAAATCATATTATGACATTTGAACTCCATAAATGTGCTTTATAATTAAAATTGCGACCGTGCAACACACTAAGAATTAATGTTCACTATCATTAACAGTTCAAGCTCATTGAAACTTATTGTCCGAATGAATAAAAGTTGTTTGTAACACTAACAGCGACTGTGTAACTTTTTAACAAATGGGAATATAATTGAAATTTAAACAATGAGGATAATATTCTTTAATAAAAGTATTATTCATAAAAAAGCACATTTATAAAAATAAACTTACATAGGTATATGTTTTATATATTATGTTGTAAGATAATAAGTTTGTCTTCTTTTTTAAAAAAACTACCTATTTTTAAAATCCATAAACTATATAACAATTAATATTTTAAAACTAAATAGAACGCTATAAACTAAAATGAAATTCATCCAAAAACATATTATGGCATGGGTTCAATCAACGTTGGGGAACGATGAATTTGATTGACTCAGTCTAGAAGCTTTTGAAACAGCTTCCAGTCCCTTAACGTATAGACAAATATTTTTTTACTTACTTAATGATGTAAGAGTATGAGGGGGAGATAAAGGCCAAGATAATATCACATCTTCCTTGCTCTGGTCCTGAAATAATAATCAATAAATAAATCCTCAATATGGAAGATTTAATACAGTTATTTAAAAGAAAACAAGCAAATTCGTTAAATTTTATATATATATAAAATTGTCGTGAAACCGTGTTTGTAATAAAACTCCTCTCCGAAATTTGCTCCGACCAAAAACAAAAAAAAATCAAATGTTATTTCACATATTTGAATTAAAGTAAAGTGAATACCGATTTTGCGTCTAAGATTCCTACCACAGCTAATGACCCCGAAATCCCTGATCAGATCTTCATCAATCGTAGCTAAGAACAATCTCGATCATGTCAGTATTCAAACAAAAAGATCCGCATCGTAATCGGTCCATTTGTTTAGGAGTTACGATGCCACAGACAGACACACAGTTACACAGACACGTCAAACTATAATACCAAATTTTTTCAGTCGGGAGTTAATAAAATGTCTAAAATCATGGTACTTACCACAATAATTTCAACTGATGGGTCAGGGGGAACTGAAATTAAAAATTGTAAATATAACGTATGTCATATAATTAACTACGGTGCATTTTCACTACATACTACTTGTTTATTTAATTTTGTTGGGTGTGGCAAAAGAAGCATGAGAGTAGAATTAACGCTGTAGAAATGCGGTCATTAAGGAGTTTATGTGGAGTGACGATAGCGGATAGACTAAGGAATAGCACATTGCGTGATAGATGTGGTTTGAAAGAAGATGTAGTGTCAAGGATTGACAAAGGGATGCTGCGATGGTTTGGGCACCTAGAAAGGATGACTAAAAGTAGATTGACAATAGCAATTTATAAATCTGATGTGTGAAATTTAAACAAGGCAGGCCCAAGGGGGTGTTTTCCGATCAATTCTAAGACATCCTCAAGAAAGCTGGGCTGCCTAGTGCCCATAACCGTAGAGCTTGTATGAGGAGAATTTTGGATGTGAAGGAAGCGATGGAGTTATGTCAGGATCGTGGCAAGTGGCGCTCCGTTGTTAAAGTCACGCGTTCGTAAGAAGATGCCAAGATAATAAGATGCAGGAGATAAGATAATAAGTTTGTCTTCTTATTTTTTTAAAAACTTCCTACCCTTAAAACCCCTAAACTATATAACAATTATTATTTTAAAACTAAACAGAACGCTATAAACTAAAATGAAATACATCCAAAATCATATTATGGCATGGGTTTAATCAACGTTGGGCAACGTTGGATTTGATTGACTCAGTCTAGAAGCTTTTGAAACAGCTTCCAGTCCCTTAACGTATAGACAAATATTTTTTCTACTTACTTGATGATGTTGGAGTACGAGGGGGAGATATAGGCCAAGATAATATAACATCTTCATCGCTGTCGTCCTAAAATAATATTTCATAAATAAATCCTCAATATGGAAGATTTAATACAGTTATTTGAAAGAAAACAAGCAAATTCTTTTAATTTTATATATATAAAATTGTTGTGAAACCGTGTTTGTAATAAAACTTCTCTCCGAAATTTTCTCCGACCAAAAACAAAAAAATATATAATTTTAAAGGAACCCCGATTTGAACACTAGTAAGAAACAACTTTAGTCATAGCAACATCTTTATATCTCTTATTGATTTGTTGATCTGAAAGGACCCATGACGGTGCATTATTAAATACTCTCGGTTTACAATTCGATAACGGCTCAGCTAAAGGCTCATAGTAAGTATCAATTTTAGTTAAAGCACTTTAGTTCTACCTCTTGTTGATTTGCTAATCTCAAAGGATCCATGATGGCGCATCTTCAGAAACTCTAGGACTTTAATTTGATAACGGTCCAGCTAAATGCGTATAGTGAGTATTTAAAATAAAACACTTTAGTTCTATCTCTCGTATATTTTCTGATCTGAGAATATCCTTGAGCAGGTTTTTTAAATTTAGAATGTTTTCTTTCATGGTACCTTCTTTTCTACAGTTAATTCCCTACATTCGAGACGAATATAATGTGCCTAAGCATAGTAAACCCATTAAATTGAAGCCCATCCAGGATTTCGTTTCCAACGTTCGAGCTCCATCATCAGAGTATCTTAGTGAAACGTTCAAATGTTAGTTCACATATTTGAATTAAAGTAAAGTAAATACCGATTTTGCGTCTAAGATTCCTACCACAGCTAATGACCCTGAAATCCCTGATCAGATCCTCATCAATCGTAGCTAAGAACCATCTCGATCATGTCAGTATTCCAACAAAAAGATCCGCATCGTAATCGGTCCATTTGTTTAGGAGTTACGATGCCACAGACAGACACACAGTTACACAGACACGTCAAACTATAATACCAAATTTTTTCAGTCGGGAGTTAATAAAATGTCCAAAATCATGGTACTTACCACAATAATTTCAACTGATGGGTCAGGGGGAACTGAAATTAAAAATTGTAAATATAACGTATGTCATATAATTAACTACGGTGCATTTTCACTACATACTACTTGTTTATTTAATTTTGTTGGGTGTGGCAAAAGAAGCGTGAGAGTAGAATTAACGCTGTAGAAATGCGGTCATTAAGGAGTTTATGTGGAGTGACGATAGCGGATAGCCTAAGGAATAGCACATTGCGTGATAGATGTGGTTTGAAAGAAGATATAGTGACAAGGATTGACAAAAGGATGCTGCGATGGTTTGGGCACCTAGAAAGGATGACTGAAAGTAGATTGACAATAGCAATTTATAAATCTGATGTGTGAAATTTAAACAAGGCAGGCCGAGGGGGGGTGTTTTCCGATCAATTCGAAGACATCGTCAAGAAAGCTGGGTTGCTTAGTGCCCATAACCGTAGAGCTTGTATGAGGAGAATTTTGGATGTGAAGGAAGCGATGGAGTTATGTCAGAATCGTGGCAAGTGGCGCTCCGTTGTCTCTGCCTATCCAAGTGGGAAAGAGGCGTGACAATTTGATTGATTGATTGATTATTTTACAATTTCTTGTACTAAGTACAAAGGCAAAATTAATGTTCTTATGGAACTATTAATGAGATGTTATTTTTTTTTAAATTGAGATTTGACATCTTACCTTGATCTGCCTAACAAAGTCGAGTCACAATAATATATATAAATCTATGCATATATTTTAGTAGCTTTCACTGTCGTGTTAATATTACTAAAAAAAGACCATAGGTTTTTTCCAACATTGTTCAACAGAGATGAAATCCACGTATTAATAGGTCTACTTGATTTCATTTATTAGCGGCAGGTTCGAATTTTTAAATACAAGTTGAAAATGCTGATTTGACACATTTTGTTTAATTACACGACCTTGTGATGTGAAGAAAAGATTTTATCCACCAAATCAATGATCCCATCATTAAATTCATCATGGTTTGTAAATTGACTATTATACTATACATTTATGCATTTTTCTATGTTGACGTTCTCTACTTACCCACAATAAGAGGAGATTCGGTCGCCAGTACCAGAGGAATTACGCCATCTAAAAGTAAAAAAATAATTATTTTAAAACTTTATGCACTATATACAAATGCAAACTAAATTTTGCTAAAATTCTCTGCCAGTTAACCTTAGGGACCGATAGTACGATCATTTATTTTATTGAGTCATGTCTTAATAAAATAAATCGTACTACATCTGACATCTGCAGACCGAACCCGTAACTCAATGACGATAGGCATCCTTTTGACATTTGAACTCCATAAATGTGCTTTATAATTAAAATTGCGACCGTGCAACACACTAAGAATTAATGTTCACTATCATTAACAGTTCAAGCTCATTGAAACTTATTGTCCGAATGAATAAAAGTTGTTTGTAACACTAACAGCGACTGTGTAACTTTTTGACAAATGGGAATATAATTGAAATTTAAACAATGAGGATAATATTCTCTAATAAAAGTATTATTCATAAAAAAAGCACATTTATAAAAATAAACTTACATAGGTATATGTTTTATATATTATGTTGTAAGATAATAAGTTAGTCTTCTTTTTAAAAAAAAACTACCTATTTTTAAAATCCATAAACTATATAACAATTAATATTTTAAAACTAAATAGAACGCTATAAACTAAAATGAAATTCATCCAAAAACATATTATGGCATGGGTTCAATCAACGTTGGGCAACGATAAATTTGATTGACTCAGTCTAGAAGCTTTTGAAACAGCTTCCAGTCCCTTAACGTATAGACAAATATTTTTTTACTTACTTAATGATGTAAGAGTATGAGGGGGAGATAAAGGCCAAGATAATATCACATCTTCCTTGCTCTGGTCCTGAAATAATAATCAATAAATAAATCCTCAATATGGAAGATTTAATACAGTTATTTAAAAGGAAACAAGCAAATTCGTTAAATTTTAAATATATATAAAATTGTCGTGAAACGTGTTTGTAATAAAACTCCTCTCCGAAAATTGCTCCGACCAAAAACAAAAAAAAATCAAATGTTATTTCACATATTTGAATTAAAGTAAAGTGAATACCGATTTTGCGTCTAAGATTCCTACCACAGCTAATGACCCCGAAATCCCTGATCAGATCTTCATCAATCGTAGCTAAGAACAATCTCGATCATGTCAGTATTCAAACAAAAAGATCCGCATCGTAATCGGTCCATTTGTTTAGGAGTTACGATGCCACAGACAGACACACAGTTACACAGACACGTCAAACTATAATACCAAATTTTTTCAGTCGGGAGTTAATAAAATGTCTAAAATCATGGTACTTACCACAATAATTTCAACTGATGGGTCAGGGGGAACTGAAATTAAAAATTGTAAATATAACGTATGTCATATAATTAACTACGGTGCATTTTCACTACATACTACTTGTTTATTTAATTTTGTTGGGTGTGGCAAAAGAAGCATGATAGTAGAATTAACGCTGTAGAAATGCGGTCATTAAGGAGTTTATGTGGAGTGACGATATCGGATAGACTAAGGAATAGCACATTGCGTGATAGATGTGGTTTGAAAGAAGATGTAGTGACAAGGATTGACAAAGGGATGCTGCGATGGTTTGGGCACCTAGAAAGGATGACTGAAAGTAGATTGACAATAGCAATTTATAAATCTGATGTGTGAAATTGAAACAAGGCAGGCCCAGGGGGGTGTTTTCCGATCAATTCGAAGACATCCTCAAGAAAGCTGGGCTGCCTAGTGCCCATAACCGTAGAGCTTGTATGAGGAGAATTTTGGATGTGAAGGAAGCGATGGAGTTATGTCAGAATCGTGGCATGTGGCGCTCCGTTGTTAAAGTCACGCGTTCGTAAGAAGATGCCAAGATAATAAGATGCAGGAGATAAGATAATAAGTTTGTCTTTTTATTTTTTTAAAAACTTCCTACCTTTAAAACCCATAAACTATATAACAATTATTATTTTAAAACTAAACAGAACGCTATAAACTAAAATGAAATACATCCAAAATCATATTATGACATTTGAACTCCATAAATGTGCTTTATAATTAAAATTGCGACCGTGCAACACACTAAGAATTAATGTTCACTATCATTAACAGTTCAAGCTCATTGAAACTTATTGTCCGAATGAATAAAAGTTGTTTGTAACACTAACAGCGACTGTGTAACTTTTTAACAAATGGGAATATAATTGAAATTTAAACAATGAGGATAATATTCTTTAATAAAAGTATTATTCATAAAAAAGCACATTTATAAAAATAAACTTACATAGGTATATGTTTTATATATTATGTTGTAAGATAATAAGTTTGTCTTCTTTTTTAAAAAAACTACCTATTTTTAAAATCCATAAACTATATAACAATTAATATTTTAAAACTAAATAGAACGCTATAAACTAAAATGAAATTCATCCAAAAACATATTATGGCATGGGTTCAATCAACGTTGGGCAACGATGAATTTGATTGACTCAGTCTAGAAGCTTTTGAAACAGCTTCCAGTCCCTTAACGTATAGACAAATATTTTTTTACTTACTTAATGATGTAAGAGTATGAGGGGGAGATAAAGGCCAAGATAATATCACATCTTCCTTGCTCTGGTCCTGAAATAATAATCAATAAACTAATCCTCAATATGGAAGATTTAATACAGTTATTTAAAAGAAAACAAGCAAATTCGTTAAATTTTATATATATATAAAATTGTCGTGAAACCGTGTTTGTAATAAAACTCCTCTCCGAAATTTGCTCCGACCAAAAACAAAAAAAATCAAATGTTATTTCACATATTTGAATTAAAGTAAAGTGAATACCGATTTTGCGTCTAAGATTCCTACCACAGCTAATGACCCCGAAATCCCTGATCAGATCTTCATCAATCGTAGCTAAGAACAATCTCGATCATGTCAGTATTCAAACAAAAAGATCCGCATCGTAATCGGTCCATTTGTTTAGGAGTTACGATGCCACAGACAGACACACAGTTACACAGACACGTCAAACTATAATACCAAATTTTTTCAGTCGGGAGTTAATAAAATGTCTAAAATCATGGTACTTACCACAATAATTTCAACTGATGGGTCAGGGGGAACTGAAATTAAAAATTGTAAATATAACGTATGTCATATAATTAACTACGGTGCATTTTCACTACATACTACTTGTTTATTTAATTTTGTTGGGTGTGGCAAAAGAAGCATGAGAGTAGAATTAACGCTGTAGAAATGCGGTCATTAAGGAGTTTATGTGGAGTGACGATAGCGGATAGACTAAGGAATAGCACATTGCGTGATAGATGTAGTTTGAAAGAAGATGTAGTGACAAGGATTGACAAAGGGATGCTGCGATGGTTTGGGCACCTAGAAAGGATGAGGAGAATTTTTGATGTGAAGGAAGCGATGGAGTTATGTCAGAATCGTGGCAAGTGGCGCTCCGTTGTCTCTGCCTATCCACGTGGGAAAGAGGCGTGACAATTTGATTGATTGATTGATTATTTTACAATTTCTTGTACTAAGTACAAAGGCAAAATTAATGTTCTTATGGAACTATTAATGAGATGTTAATTTTTTTTAAATTGAGACTTGACATCTTACCTTGATCTGCCTAACAAAGTCGAGTCACAATAATATATATAAATCTATGCATATATTTTAGTTGCTTTCACTGTCGTGTTAATATTACTAAAAAAAGACCATAGGTTTTTTCCAACATTGTTCAACAGAGATGAAATCCACGTATTAATAGGTCTACTTGATTTCATTTAATAGCGGCAGGTTCGAATTTTTAAATACAAGTTGAAAATGCTGATTTGACACATTTTGTTTAATTACACGACCTTGTGATGTGAAGAAAAGATTTTATCCACCAAATCAATGATTCCATCATTAAATTCATCATGGTTTGTAAATTAACTATTATACTATACATTTATGCATTTTTCTATTTTGACGTTCTCTACTTACCCGTTATCAGTGGAGTGGCGGGCGGCGATATTAGGAGATATGTTGGTTCAACTGAAAGTTAAAATATTTATTTATTTTATGACTTTCTGCACTTTGTACAAAGGTGAACCTAATATTGCTAGACATCCTCCGCCAGTTAATAGTAAGATCAGTAAGTATTCCTATATGTCGTGTAACATCAAATCTCGATAAAGGTGACGTGCAAAATGGTACTAATAAGAATAAATAAACTCCAACAAAAAAATATAGAAATAGTAATAGAAAAATAACTAGTTAATAATAATAATATTATATTTTTTACATAATACATACTATATTACAAATGCGAAAGTCCTTCTGATTGTTATGTTTTAACGTCTAAACCACTGAATCAATTTGGATGATTTGTACGGCCCACTTTTAGTTTTTTTTTGTAACGGCCCAAAACCTATTCCTTATAAGACCTATTTTAATAAAAAATATTATTTATTCCATTATTTTCTTAATAGTTAGTTATTTTTTCTGCGGCTTATAACTGTGAATATGTATTAAATACAAATAATAACCGAAATGACAATTAGTGAATTATTAGTGAATAACAGAAAGAAAATAGTGTCGATTATTGGCAGATTGGAAGATAAGATAGCACCAGTCCACCCAGAACCTCGCAATCTCCTCTCACTTAATCTACAAAGCTTAAATTCGAGATAGTTAAAAACCATGTTCAAATCAACATACTGCATTGTAATTGTATCATGGAAAGATAAATATCGGAACACCAGATGAACATGAACATGATGGTTGCGGGATACGGGTTGTGGGATACAGGTTTGCTGCTAGCTACAACAGGCGCCACGACCGGGGGTCCGCGTTCCAATATTACTAAATGAAGGTACCCAATACATCGAAAGACACGACATATCACATTTATCCGTTGAATCTGTCCTAGAGTGCTGTGCATGTGCCTAATCTAGTACAAATTAAACTTTATAGACCGGATAGAGATATGGATATATTTTTCATTACGTAAACTAAACTTTTAAATATCATAAAACACTACAAAGACAAACATATAGTAATAGCTGGCGAATTCAACCTTAATGCATTTCAAAATTTAAAAACTATCTAATATTAGAATATAACCTCCAACAAATAATAAACCAAGCAACAAGCATAAATGACACAAGTGCAACTTGTAATAAATCTAATATTAACTAATATAAAAAATATACGTAAAAAAAATATGATCATGGCATAGGCATATCTGACCACAAGGGATTGACATTCTGTTCATACTGGGCTATGATCTGACAATTTTACTTGATAAGAGAAGAAAATATAATCATAATATCCTAATCAAATTAGGCAGATTACGTTCTGATCCCAAGTTTTAATGCTGGTGTACTGACTTAACTATATATATTTAAAATATTCATAAATATAAGTTCGATCTAAAAACCATGTTTTATATAAAAGTATATAATATTTTTGTAACGCCATAAAAGTAACCTGTGTTGGTTATGTTGTGTACAATGTTTCATGATCGGTAAAGTAGTTGTTACGTGAAAACGTTACAAACAAACTCGCATTCACATTTATAATTATTTTATATATTATTCACAATATGTTTATAAATTATAGCCTATGTGTTATTCTGATGCATAAGCTACATTATTGTAAAGTTTCTTAAAATCCATTTTGCGTTTATAATATAAGTAAGGATGTATCGCATAGCTGCTTGACAACAGTCTATAAGCTTTTGAACCAGCTTTAAGGACCTATACATATTATATTATTATTTAGGTTTTTACATTTTGCTACTCACTGTTTTTTGTTTGAGAATTTTCTAAGTCTTGCAATATCTGGTCAAGTGCTCTCTTGTCCTAAAATAATTATAAATATAACTTCAATATTTATTATAATAGTTAAGACAATAGTTAATAAATATACCCTCTCTAAATTTAAATGAAAGAGTTGCGTGAAAGGAAGTATGGTTTAAGAATGAATGACTTGGTGATCAAATGTCTCTTGTACGCCGACGATCAAGTTATCCTTGTATCTTCGGCGTATGAGTTACAGAAAATGGTTACTATAATGAATGCGGAATTAGAAATGAAAGGTATGAAAGAGAATGTAAGTAAAACTAAAGTAATGGTTCTGAGGAGAGAGGATGAAATGACAGAATGTGAGATAATGATAGACGGAAAGCAAGTGGAACAAGTCAAACAATTTGTTTACTTGGGAAGTATGTTTACTAGGGATGGAAAGTGTGATGAAGATATTGAGAGAAGAGTGCAAAAGGGTAACGTAGTGAACGGCGCCATCCATAGTATAATGAACAGCCAAATAATGTCCCAAAAGTCACGGATGGCTGTTCATAATGCGGTGCTTGTTCCTACATTAATGTATTACTGAGATGCGTACTGGTATTGGCAGCACTAGACACATGACTCGGGTTGCATCTTAGAATACGAAAAAAAAACGATAATAAATATGATACTTACATCGTCAGGCAGGGGCTCTGCGTTAGATGCGGAAACTGCAATTAAAGGTTACACATTGGTCTTCTTTCAAACCAGAACAACACAGCCCTACGTGTATGGGAGCTGGGCTGTATGGTAAGTTAACACCGTATTTCTATCGTATGCGGTGTTAACTTACCATACTGACAGTTCTTATTGGCGTATGACCTAATAATTTTACTTGAACCGAACCAAAATAAATAACCATATTATGACAATCAATTGGGAAATATCTTCTCAATGGGCCAGATTAGCTTTTGATCCTAAGTTCTGATTGTGATGTTCTGAATAACATTTATAATATTTATAAATAAAACTGTTGACTAATTTCCAACTAAAACCATATTTAAAAATATATATATATATTATGACGCCATAAAAGTTCTTATTTGACGACAGGCGTGGACGAACGGTTTAACGATTGGTTTGCTACGCCCAAAGTCCCGGGTTCGATCCCCGGTCGGAGCAAATATCTGTTTCATAGCTTTTATTTGTAATATTTAATAATATTACATATTTATAAATATTTAATAATATTAAATATTGCAAATATTTGTTAATAAAAAAAATGGATATTTGCTTTGGGTCTGGTTATCAAAGTGGTAGGCAGTGGTACCCAGTCTGCCGATCCGGGGTAGTACCACCACTTACAAGTATACAGACCGTGAAGTAATTTTGGTCACGTTTCGGGATCAGCTTGTAAGTTGCCGGTTCCATCTAGGCCGGCATAGTGGATGTGATTGCTACTCACAGTTATTGAATTGTAGTAGCAGTAACATTCATTCATGGACCACACTTGGGCTTAACATCAAGCGGGGTGCTGTCATATGTCGAGTCACAATAAAAATAAAATATATAACCAAATCATATTATGACAGGGGTCTCGTTAAATTTATTTTACTTAGTCTAGAAGCTATTAGATCAGCGTTCAAGCCTTATATTAATATATACAAAAGAGGCCTTTTCGTATCTCTTTCTACGCACCTGAGGCTCTTGAAGAATCTTGTATTTTTTCAAAAATTAGTTCAAATTCTCGCAGCTCCTAAAACAATATATAAACACAACTTTAATAGAGTTAAGTCAAAGAAAAAAAAATACGTTTATATCGAAATTTTTCGATTGAAAGTTTTTTTGTATGTTGATAATATGTTTTAACTGCATATTTACATCCAATATATATTTCTTTAAATTAGATCTAAATCTTAATATATATATATATATATATATATTAGAAAAATACAATATAATATATATATATATATTATATTGTATTTTTCTGACCTCCCGGGTGAACTTTGATTAATGGGGCACCGTAATTATTACATTTATATATGTACATTATGTATTATTTGGGAGGTAATTTTTTGCTTATTTTATTGGCTTTTTTCAATGAGTTGTAGGTAGGCTGTATAAAGGATATGGTCATCGGCGCTTTTGGAGTTCATCTTGCTTACCACCATGCAAGTCGAGTTCGCACTTGTTTTATTTTGTTTCACACATGTGGCATGCACTATGTGCGGCAATAACTATTGACGATATGTTTATTATATTAATGATTACTCACAAAAAAAGGTTGCGATAGTATTCGCCTGACTACGAGTATTATAGTTAAGCTACAATAACAGTTTTTGTTTAAAGTTCAAGTAGGGTGGAATCGAATAGTAGTGATATATAATAGGTATTATGATATTAATCCTTCTTCATTTAGATGGTTTGATAATTAAGGCTGATTATATATGTGTCCCATTTTCAGAATTTTCGTTTAGAAAAGTTTCTAGAACTTAAATAGGATATAAAAATTCTCTAAGTAAGAAAAATGTCACGGTTTGAGAAAACTGTCCTAGGTTTATTGTTTATAAAATATCTATCTCTTTTATTATAAAAACATATATTTGTGATATTTAATTTATATATGTAATATTTATAAAATATATAATAAAAATGTATGTAATAGATAAAAGCTATGAAACATTTATTTGCTTCGATCGAAAACAAAAAAAATATAAATCAAAATTATAATATTTAAGGAACCCCCGATTTGAACACTAGAAACAACTTTAGTCATATCTCCTAAATATTCTTTGCATCCTGATGGTTAATCATTAGGTACACCAGGATTTCAATTTAATAACGACATAGCTAAGCCTTATAGTAAGAAACAACTCTAGTCATAGCACTATAGTTATATCTCTTGTTGATTTGAGAGGATCCATTATGGTACGTCATCAGATACTTCAGGTCTACTACTTGATAAAGGCCCAGTTAAAGGCTTATAGCGAGTAACAATTTTAGTTAAAACACTATAGTTCTATCTCTTGTAGATTTGCTGATCTGATCCATGATTAGGTTCTTCAGAGCTAGAATGTTTTCTTTCATCATACCTACTTTTCTACACTTAGTTTCCTACATTAGAGACGAATCTAATATGCCCAAACTTAGTAAACCCATTAAATTTAAGCCCATCCAGTATTTCGTCTCCTACCTTCGAGCTCCATCATAAAAGTATCTCGGTGGTACCAGTTGAAACACCCATGTATAGCATGCGTGTTTTATATTTTAGGTCACAGATATGTTTGAAAGTAAAGCAAATACTGATTATGCGTCTAAGATCCCACAGCTATTAAAACGAGCTTGAAACCTCTGATCAGATCTTCATCAATTGTAGCTAAGAACCATCTCAATATCGGCTTTTGAACGAAAAAATCCGCATCGTAATCGGTTCATTTGTTTAGGAGCTACGATGCTACAGATACACGTCAAACTATAACACTAATCTTTTTGAGTCGGGGGTTAATAAAATGTCTAAAATCATGGTACTTACCACAACAATTTCAACTGATGGGTCAGGGGGAACTGAAATTAAAAATTATATATATATATATATATATATATATATATATATATATCTTATATCAAATAATAATTATATGAATTAATAATATTAATATGATATTATTATGAAATTGCGAAAAATAAAATTAATATTATTATTGATATATTATTAAGCACTTAGTTAACGTTGTAAAAGCAACATAATTATATAATAAGGCCGGCATACTGGATACAACTGCTAGTTGCTGATATTTAACTGTGGCAGGAGTCGCCATCATTGATAAACCGCGCTCTTATCTAACATCAGACGGAGTAATGTCACCAATAACAAATATAAACATTTTCATAATCTTGGAACTATATTGTCTTCATCAAAAACGTGTGATGCAAAGAAAATATGAATAAATAGAATAGTAATGAACATCAACGTGCTAAAATATGATTTGAAATCCATCAAATCATCGGTGTTTGGAACCTAGCATTTAACTTTGTTGAATTGCATTTCTCTACTTACCCACAATCAGAGGAGTTTCAGATGCCAACACAGGCATAGGAATTGTCGAATCTAAAAGTAAAAAAATATATTTTAAAACCTTATGCACTACATAAACGCAAACTAAATGTTAAACATTCTCTGCCAGTTAACCTTAGGGACCCATAGTACTATCATTTATTTTATTGAGACATGACATCTGACATTTGCAGACCGGCCGCGTAACTTAATGGCGATGGGCTTCCTTTTGACAGTTGAACTCCATTAATATGCTTTAAAATTAAAATTGCGACCGCGCAACACACTAAGAATTATTGTTCACTATAATTAAAAGTTAAAGTCCAAAAATCCGAAACTCATTGTCCGAATGAATAAATGTTGTTTTTAACACTAACAGCGACTGCGTAACTTTTTGACAAATGGGAATGATTTTCATTACCATTAAAGTTGCGCGGTCGGCCCCTGGACTTGTCAGATAAATATAATTTTTAATAGTCTGGCACCCAATATAAAAATTTTAAACAACGAAACCCTTCGACTTCTAGGATCACCAATCCTTGATAAATCGATTCAAATTTACGTTCAGGAACAATTAATAAAATTTAACTCAACTTCAGAACGCTTATTCCAATTTCAACCATACGTGGCACTTTTTATCATCTGATTTTGTTTGTTTGCCCCCAAATTTACATATGTACTCCGATGCTTCCAACTTTGGAAATTTCCCAATGAACTTCTATTACCAGACAAACTTTTACAAAATACACTAACAAAAATTCTAAATTGTCCAATGAACGACCGTACATAGGCCCAGGTCTCTCTGCCAATTCGGTTTGGAAACCGAAAATAAATCGGATGCCATTATTAGCCAGACGATCTATCCTGTTTAGCAAATCTTCGCTTAGATTCAGTACGGCAGACATCACCATAGTCAAGGATAGGAAATATTAGAATGAATTGAGGGATCTTAGCTATTAAAGGTTTTTTTTTTAATTTATTAGGAGAATGAAATGAAGCTAAGACCTTGCGAGCTACGTTCGAGACCTGAGTATCCCAACGAAGGAATTTGTCATAAAAAAAGCCCAGATGTTTCTCTGTGTTACAAAACTTAATGGGGACGCCGTCATAACTGACAGTGTCAAGAACATTCACGTCTCTAGTATAATAGATTGGCACTTAGCAGAATTACAATTTGATTGATTGATTGAGTATAGGTATAAGTTTAGTATCGCTGCTTTCATTTCATACACGAAGTTTACGCAGTATGAAATGATGTCCCATGATTTAAACTCTGATTATGTTAATGCACTGTCGTCGCATAACCTCGTCCTAAGTGAATCAGAATAAAGCGAGGATATCTAAATTGTAATCACTAGCTGGTATCTTTGATGTGTTATTATGTACTTTGGTCGCTTGATTCTATAATACAAGCATTTTAGTAGTTTAATATAGAATGGTAAGATAAAGAATTTTAGAAAATAGTATAAAAAAGATATCTAAACTTGCTTACCCTGTGAAGTAGTTTTCTCGTTGGGTTCAGTCATTGTCTGTGAAATAAAATGAAAGCATTTGTAAAATATTTCCTGTGATTAATTATATTCGAGAAAAAAAATATAAACAGTAAGTACATAATTACTTCGTATGTATCTCTTAAGAGAAAGCTCTTTTCATGTTTACGACTGCACTAATAATAAGCGCCAGAGCTGATTGAATTCGCCTTGTCCGAAAACCTAAAATTTCAGGATTTATTTTAGGTTTTCAGATAGCGCAAATTCAGACAGCGCAAATTCAATCAGCTCTGGCGCAAATTATTGGTGCAGTGAGAAATATAAAAAGAGATACATACGAAGTAATATACAATATGTAGGGAAGCCACCGGTTTATAATTGGAACCACGGGGTTATATATATTACTTTATACAATATTTCTATTACTTTATATGATTAAGGGTACTCTGGGTCCCCGCTTATTTAAGATTGTCCAAATTGATCGGAATGGTACTCTTTCTTTTCATATAAAGTAAAACTTTATAAACAATATTAAAACATTTTCCAAATGGGAGAGGACACTTCCGGCTGACCTGCCGTATTCCGGTGAGAGTTTGCTGACCCGTCGGCCAAGGAGTTTTTTTTTATTATGACACATCTTACCTCGTCCCGCCTGATGATAAGCAAGAGGAGGTCTAAGAGTGACGATGACTGAGAAAACCGAGTTTGTTCACGGCTGCCTCAGTCGCCGTCTCTATGCCGGCCAAAGGTGCTTCTTCGCGCATCGCATGAAGGATCCAAGGTCATAGGATGGAGAGAACACATGGGCAGGCAAAGCATTCCACTTGTCGAATGATCTACATAGAAAAGACGTACCGAACTTTTTAGTTCGACTGCTGATTTGGTCGATAAAATGCGGATGCTTTCCCCGACCTGTGCGGGTATTACGGGAGTGAAAAGATGAGGTAGGAACAAGGTTAAAGAGCTCCTCGGAACATTCTCCGTGGTATAGGCGATAGAGGACGCACAGACCCGCCATGTCTCTGCGAAGTTGCAGGGGCTCCAGAGTTCGCGTGACCTCTGCATCACCTATGATTCGGACAGCTCGGCGCTGCAATGAATTCAGGGAATTAAGAAGATACTTGGCAGAGGTGCGAACAGTACTCCGCGCAAGAGCAAATCTAAGCCTTGTAAAGTAGCAGGCGAAGCTCTGGTGCGAAGAACCGCCGCACCTTGTTCAGGATGCCAAGTTTGCGGGAGGTGCTCTATATGGCCCGCTCGATGGCCGCTGTGATTCAGGTCGCAGCAAAGGGACATTCCAAGAATGTCCAGTCTGTCCGAAGCACTGAGGGAGATGTTACAAAGAGAGGGAAGGGGAGTAAACGGGGATTTTTTCGTCGGGAACGCGCATACCTGAGTCTTGTCTGCGTTGAACTGAACCAGGTTCCTATCGCCCCAATGGGTAATACGATCAAGAACCCGGTTCAGTCCCGCTACAACAGACTCTCTCATTGGTGATCGGATATGGGGTCCAGGCGGTCACTTCCGGGAGGGTACGGGGCCCTTCCATCCGACGGATCAGCAGACTCACACCGCTTGGTTATATGTGGCGAAGCGGATAGCTGCACTTTTCGTCCCTACTGAATAAACAACCCCCAACAGTTCACCATGCATGACACCGACGTTGGAGGACTTCTAGGGGGCCAAATCGTCAAAAATTGCAAAAAAAAGACTAAAAAACGATTAGCGACGCAGCCATAGAGAAAATTAAAATTCCGAGTTCTTACGCTCTATAAGCGGTTCAGTGGGAACACGTTGACGTCAAAATCGTATCTCTAACTAGACAGTTGTCGAAAAATTACCCCTAGTTTTGATTCAACGATTCAAAGACCCCCTACAAGCCCCCCACACATGTCAAAACTGTCAGAGCACACCACGTGCCGAAATCGTAAAGTTTCTGATTTCGTCAACTTTTTCTGATTTCGTCAGTTTTTTTTTTCACATATTAAATGAGGTTCAACAAATAATCGATTGCGCGAAAAAAAAACTATCGATTAATCGCCCCCGAAATCACCTGCATACTAAATTTCATGAAAAACGTTGAAGCCGTTTCCGAGATTCAGATTATATTATATACAAGAATTGCTCTTTTAAAAGTATTATGTTATAGAGTTTAATTCCCGGTCGGAGCAAATATTTTGTTTCATAGCTTTTATTTGTAATAAGTATTTAATAATTATATTAAATATTGCAAATATTTGGTAATGAGAAAAAAGAGATTGATATTTGCTTCGGGTCTAGTTATCAAAGAGTGGTAGGCAGTGGTACCCAGTCTGCCGATCCGGGGTAGTACCACCACTTACAAGTATACAGACCGGGAAGTGATTTGTTCACGTTTTGGGATCAGCTTGTAAGGTGCCGGTTCCATCTAGGCCGGCATAGTGGATGTGATTGCTACTCACAGTTATTGAATTGTAGTAGCAGTGACATTCATTCATGGACCACACTTCAGCGTAACATCAAGCGGGGTGCTGTCATATCTCGAGTCAAATCTCGAGTCACATTAAAAAAAATAGCTGCAAGTAGCAGTCAGTCATAATGATGGGGAGAGGGTCGTAATCCCCGCGCTTGGCAGGCGGATTGGGGATCGCAATATGTTCATCACATCGCTCGAAGAATCGACAACCGATAAGGAAGAACTGTTCTAGGATGGAGCCCACAAACTGGCAAACGCAGCGTAGGTAGGCCTTCCACTAGGTGGACTGACGACGGGTGAGGCTGAGGTGGGTCACGAATAACCAGTGGATGCAACTGGCATCTTGTTGTTCGAAATAGCATTCTAAGTTGTTCAGCAGTGGACGCCTTCTGGGTGTTGATGAAATAGCTGTCGCATCCGCTATGTCAGCTTAGTTGGAACCGGAATGAGTCACTTTACGATCTTGAAAGCTCAAAACCTCTGGCCTGATATTAGACTAGAGTGTGGTCTATAAATTGAGGCGACTGCTACTACAGTTACATGACCACCAATTGTCTGCCTACCACCCTTTAACGATCAGACCGTGATGTACAGACCGTGTATTTTAAAGAAGTCGCTATTTATTTAATTAATGCTTATAACTATTATTTTAATGTGTACGATAAAAGTATCATATTTATGGATGCATTAATCGAGGCGAGCCCAGAGGTTTCCAAAACCAAATCGGAGACATCCTTAAGAAAGCTGAGTTGCCTAGTGCCCATAACCATAGAGCTTGGCGTGATGATTTGATTGATTGATTGATATTATATTTTTTGAGAATGCACAAACCATATCAAAGAATATTGAGCGGGACATAAAGGGGAGGGAAAACATTCTAAGAAACGCCAGTAAAAAAATGTTTACAATACCAAAACTCATTCAAAAACACCGTTCAGATACCCACAAAAATGACTCGGAACCAAGACTCTTTCTGCGAAATTAAGATTAACCTTGGTAAGAAATGATTGGGAAAAATATGATGAATGCACAGAGAAACGAGCTCAAAATACGTACTTAATTTCAAGAAACAGACAAATTAAGAAGTATGACACTAGCCTCCAAAAAGCAAAACTCACAGTTTCCGAACGCAACCCAGTGATGACATATGTACGGATTTGTCCGTACATGTACATGTACGGAATTCGGAGTATGACGTACGAATGAATATTGCGTACGGATAAGTGTTCGGATTTCCAATGATACGTATAAGTTTTACAAAGGAAAACACATAACTCACAAAAAAACATCGTAGCGTCGATATAGCGATTATGTATTTTCATCCATCGATGTTTATATTTTACTATCGACATTCCTAAAATAATAGTATTAAAAAAAAGGGTGCTCGTGGTTGTCTGACGGGGAGTTACCGCTTCGCCTTTCGGTGATTCCCCGTCACAGAGACTGATAAAGATAGCGTGTTACATGGATTTTATTCACTAATGCATATATTACGCTTGTTTAGTTGTTAAATTTGTTTCGGAACTAATAGCCTTACTCAGGCGCAGCAGTTAAGCGAATTTTCTCTGCTATTAATTGATTGGAAAACCAACTATCAACAAAGACAATCGAAGAACTCCTTCATACTAAACAATACAATTGCAATAGCTAATAAACCTTGTTTTGACTTAAATATTAACATTGTTTTTTTTTTAAATAACGTGAATTTAAAATAAACGTATAATAATTTGATTTAACTTAAAGTTTTTTGTACGGATTTCGTACGGAGGTTCTGATTTATTGCACGTACGGAAATTGTACGGATTTTGTTGCCGGGTGTACAGATTTTTAGTCTCTCTACAGTATGGCAACACTGACGCAACCTCTCATGGTGGTTAACCGATTCAATGCCACGTCAAATTCACTATTTGACTGATGGACAGCTGCTTTGACATTAGTTATTATAGTTCTCAAAGTTCACACGCAGCGCTAGCGAACGCGAACGCCATTTTCACTCCACAGTAGTGATGTGCATAATCGAATTAATTGATTTCAGTAATTATTCGACTTAGTCTATTGTTAATAGGGATTAGTTACTAACTTTAGCGTTAAGAACAATAAACTCCGTTGTAATTATTTACTAGCATACATTTGTTTAAAAAATTAGCTTTTCGACAATTCGAATAAATTGATTAAAAATTAGTATTATGGATTTCGATTTATTGCAACTACTACTGTTTAATTAAACAAAAAGTAACAAAAAGCGTGTCCGAGCAAGACACGTATTAAAGTAAAACAAAACTAATATATAAAAACAATCATTTAATTAGACGCAAAGAAATGAATTTAAAAAAAGTTGTTTTTGTTTGTCGTAGATCTGCGACAATGGAATACGACGGGTTAACATAATCAGATAAAAATAAAATGTGTAAGTTATTAGTAATAAATAAACTAAACTAAGCATAGATTTGTTCGCTCGTAGCACAGCATTTATGTATGGAAACATCTGTCATTCGAGAAAGACATTTTTATACCTGTCGTCGTAACATCTAAACCAAAGATCCGATTCGAATAATTTAAATAGAAGTTAACATGTAAATTATCAACATAACTATTTAGTTGGAAAATCATTTTAAAGAAAATACATATCTAAAAATTATGTAGACATTATCATTTTGAAAGAATCTAGCTTCTCTGGACTTAACCGATTACGCCGATCAGTTAAACATCCTGCTTTTGGAAAAAGTCTTTCAGTTGGGACAGATGTTGCAGGAATATATAAATATTTTTTGGCTAATTTATATTATATATATCTGTCATTTTAGTCTTGGTCTTCCCAAAATGTTAGAGGATTCGTGTTTCTATCTATCAGAGCCATATCTTTATATTGTTTTACCATTATATAAGCCGTAATACTGGGGGTTTCGGAGGTATTTTTTTGGGAAAACTTTTGATCAAAATGTGCCCACAGGGAAACGCACTCATCACTAGTATTAATGCGTTAAATTTATAGTATGCTATTATTAGTATTATTAATATTAATATTAGTAGCTGTTGCTACTAATATTAGTATTATCATTCGATTATATTAGTTTAATAATCAATTGGTTATTCGATTAATGGAATCATTCGACTTGCACATCGCTACTCCGTACTTTGTGCAGCGCTTCGTGTGAACTTTAAGAACTAAGCTGTCACCCCCCTGAGTTGACAGGACCCTAATTAGGGCCACCGGCATTGAATCGGTTAATCTGTCAAAACAATAAATGGAAGACTCCGCTTTGGATATATTGTCGAAAGGATTGAATTATGCACCAACACCAAGAAAAATACCTACGGAGGAAATCATCAGCAACCTAGAAGCGTGCCTCCAACGCAACAATTTCTCCAGGGAGTGTTCTGTGGAGTTAAGGCAAGATGTCGCGAACATAATTCAACACGGCCGAGTTCGCAAATCCAAAATGACCAGAGAATAACTAACACACAGCGTTAAAGAGGTTACGTGATGAGAGCCGACAAAGATAATGCCACGGTGATTATGGATACTAAAGATACAATGAGAAAATTTCTAACCTATTGTCAATTTCAAGCCGCATAAAAAGCTACACCAATACCTGAGACCTGTGAAACATTCCTTTACAAAATGCAGGGGTGTACCAGTTAGAATGTGACTGTGGACTCTCGTATATAGGACAGACAAAAAGAAATATATGCACATGTGTATGGAAACATATTGTGGATATAAAACACCAACATAGTGGAAAGTCTGCAGTTTGTGAGCATCAACAGGACGGGCCCAACCACTACATCTATTTCAACAAACCAAAGATCCTCGTAAAAGAAATTTACTGATACCCAGGATGGTACGTAAGGCTATTGAGATTAAAAAACATCCTAATTTCAATAGGGAAGGTGGTTGGCGGTTATCACCTGGGCCCCCATAATACACAAACTCAAGTCCCAAGTCCAGCAAACTGCCAAACCAGATGACACCGTCAGTTATTTTTGCAAAAATTTGAAATAAACCGGAAACACAAAAACAAAATATCAAACGGGGTAGTTTAGGAAACATTAACAGCATCAACCAATAGGACGACCAACACCTCAGTCTCTCCACGATGGCTGCAAAGCTCTCGAAACGTCGGAATAATAATAAAAAAATGTAAAATCCTAACCAAAATAAACGCAATAGTAAGCCACATAAAATTTGTTTAATTCAATATCAAAGAATATACCATAAGTCATAAATTATGGCCTAAGCAATTGTAACCCCGCTTGATGTTAGGCTGGAGTGTGGTCCATGAATGGATGTCACTGCTACCACAATTCAATAACTGTGAGTAGAAGTCACATTCACTATGCCGGCCTAGTTGGAACCGGCAACTTACAAGCTGATCTCGAAACACAACCAAATCACTTCACGGTCTGTATACTTGGTGTTGTATAAGTGGTGGTACTACTCCGGATCGGCAGACTGGGTACCACTGCCTACCACTCTTTGATAACCAGACCCGAAGCAAATATCCATCTCTTTTTTTTATTAACAAATATTTGTAATATTTAATATAATTATTAAATATTACAAATTTAACACAGGCCTAACATTAAAAATTAACATTAAATCTTTCATTTAATATAAAATAACTTACATAAAGACTGTTTTAAATGTCTCTTTCACAACAAAAAAAAACACTAAATATATTAATTTCTTATATTAAAACTGTTTTAAATGTCTCTTTCACAACAAAAAAAAACACTAAATATATTAATTTCTTATATTAAAACTGTTTTAAATGTCTCTTTCACAACAAAAAAAACACTAAATATATTAATTTCTTATGTTAAAACTGTTTTAAATGTCTCTTTCACAACAAAAAAAAACACTAAATATTCTAATTTCTTACATTAAAACTGTTTTAAATGTAACTTTCACAACAACAAAAAACACTAAATATATTAATTTCTTATATTAAAACTGTTTTAAATGTCTCTTTCACAACAAAAAAAACACTAAATATTCTAATTTCTTACATTAAAACTGTTTTAAATGTAACTTTCACAACAACAAAAAACACTAAATATATTAATTTCTTATATTAAAACTGTTTTAAATGTCTCTTTCACAACAAAAAAAACACTAAATATACTAATTTCTTATATTAAAACTGTTTTAAATGTCTCTTTCACAACAAAAAAAACACTAAATATACTAATTTCTTATATTAAAACTGTTTTAAATGTCTCTTTCACAACAAAAAAAAACACAAAATAATTAATTTCTCTAAATACACATCTAACTACCGAAATGGCCTAAACAGTTAGCCGCTCTTAAAAACTGCAATGTCATTCCAACAACTACCCTCAAAGAAAAAAAAATTTTAAAATAAAGGAACAAATCTAGCGTTTAAAATTAAAATTACCCTCACAATATTTTTTTCTAAAATATGAAGAAGTTTTTTTTGTGTTATAATTTCAAGTTATCAGACGTTTTATGCATAAAAACCCTTTAAAAAAGTATGTTGCATAAAAAACCCAATTATTTTATACGTCTTGCTGCGTATCATATATTTACAAGGCTTTCCGCCGCTTTACTAAAACGATCATCATCAACCTCATTCTCATCATCATCATTTGATGAATCACTCGCGTGGTTCATCTTCATCTTTACTTGACAATGTTTTAACCTTGAATCTTTTAGATTTAAGTTATTGATATAATGTTTGGCTGATGGCCTTTGGCCAATGCCTTAAAAAAAAAAAACATATATTTACAGAATTAGGAATTACCATTTATTAGGTCAGATAAAAGTCGTTTCAGAGTGAGTGAGTTAAATGCATTAGGCCTAGGCGTGGCCGATTGTCCAATGATTGGTTTGTTGCGCGTAAAGTCCCGGGTTCTATTCCCGAATCGGAACTAATATTTAATTCATAGCTTTTATTTATAATATTTATATTAAACGATTATAATATTTAATAATATATTAAATAATGTAAATTTTTATTATTAAAAAAAGAGTGACGGATATTTGCTTTGGGTCTAGTTATCAAAGAGTGGTTGGCAGTGGTACCCAGTCTGCTGACCACCACTTACAAGAATACAGACCGTGAAATGATTAGGTCGCCTTTCGGGATCCGCTTGTAAGTTGCCGGTTCCAATTAGGCCGGCATAGTTTTTGTGACTGCTACTTAGAGCTATTGAATTGTAGTACCAGTGACATCCATTCATGGACCACGCTCCACCTTAACATCAAACGGGAAGCTGTCATATGTTAAGTCACAATATAAAAAAGGCAGATGCGAAATCCCCCCGTTGTGACCACATTGCGTTTGGGGACCGGTGAGGTGGGGTGGGGCTTTGTTGATCCACCCGATGACCGCCCGCCGCACTATGCCGGCCTGTGCCCACAGAAGGAGGGCACAGTCGGAGACGTCTGGTCGATTGGTAAACTGATTATGGGTTATCCAGGCTTCCGGGATAAAAAGATACCGGATAAATTTTAGACGACCGGAGTGCCCGATTGTCTATCGATTGGTTTGTTTCGCGTAGTCCCAGGTTCAATTCCCGGTCGGAGCAAATATTTGTTTCATAGCTTTTATTTTTAATTTTTAAAAATTATTTCTAATATTTTTTTTAATAAAAAAGGCAGATATTATGTTTGATACTGGTTATCAAAGAGTGGTAGGCAGTGGTACCCAGTCTGCCGATCCGGGGTAGTACCACCACTTACAAGTATACAAACCGTGAAGTGATTTGGTCACGTTTTGTCACTGTCATAAGTCGAGTCACAATAAAAAAAGAGTAAGACTGCTATTATTTATTTCAATTTTTTTTTACTGTGACTCGTCATATGACAGCACCCCGCTTGATGTTAGGCCGAAGTGTGGTCCATGAATGAATGTCACTGCTACTACGATTCAATAACTGTAAGTAGCAATCACATCCACTATGCCGGCCTAGATGGAACCGGCAACTTACAAGCTGATCCCGAAACGTGACCAAATCACTTCACGGTCTGTATACTTGTAAGTGGTGGTACTACCCTGGATCGGCAGACTGGGTACCACTGCCTACCACTCTTCAAGTAATGTAATTTTATATTGGATCTCATAATATTTTATTTGGTAGATAAGTGCTAAAATAGTTTGAATAAATAATTATATTATTACATGTATTAATTGTATATTATATATTATGTAATAATTTGTGTTTGGCTGTTCTATGATGTATTGTTAGAGAAATATTAGGGATTTGAAGGAGGCAAGCGAGTTGTGTCAGGATCGTGGCAAGTGACGCTCCGTTGTCTCTGCCTATTCCTGAGGAAATTAAGCTGTGACCTATGACCAGAGCGTCGCCAGCGTTGCTTATATAATAACTTAACAACAACAATCAATCAATTAAATTGTCACACCTTTTTCCCACAGGGATAGGCAGAGACAATGGAGCGCCACTTCCCACGATCCTTACACAACTCCCTTGCTTCCTTTACATCCACAATTCTCTTCATACAGGCTCTGTGGTTCAACAACATAATTTGAATAAAGGAACAATTTGGTAAAGAAATAAAACAATCATATTTGTACATACATTTAATGACAGTATAAACTAAATAAATAAATTTATTGATATACGTTTAGGACTCGGCCCATTTGTTTCTTTATTGTGGCTTCTGATGTTAACTGGAGTGCGAGTTACTCTGATAAACAACTGCAAGTCGTTGGCACCATCAGAAAGGTCGACATCAGATGTCGTGTCATATTAAAAAAACATGTTTATTTTAAATCTATACATATAATAAAATTGGAGTGTGTTTTAATACATGTATATGAATATATATACGGTACATACACCAAAATAACATTTTTTACAATTTTTGTCTGTCTGTCTGTCTGTCTATCTGTTTATTCCGGCTAATCTCTGAAATGGCTGGACCGATTTTGACGGGACTTTTATTGGCAGGTAGCTGATATAACAAGGAGTAACTTAGGCTACGTTATTTAAAAAAAATCTTTTAAAATAAATAAAATGAAAGAAAAAAGATTTCCCATACAAAATTGCGTGCGTTCAGAAATTTATTTTGTTTAACCTAAGGAAAATATATTAAGCTGCTAAGAATTGAAAACAAATTATTATCCTACTATTATTATTATTATCCTACTATTATTATTATCCTACTATTATTATAAATATAAATGTCTGTTTGTTTGTTACGCTTTCACGCAAAAAATGCTCAACCGATCATCATGAAATTTTGTACACATATTCTTGAAGGTATCAAAAGTAACACAAAATACTTTTAAAAAAAATTACCAAAATAAATTTTACGAAAAATTTTTTTTTTCCTATTATAAAAATAGATACAAGGAGTTGGTTCAAACCCTGGGTACTCTAGTACCATCGCACTGTGTTACCGACAGTCACGTCAACATCTAATCCAATCAACTGTACTATGGACACTATGCACTATACTTTCCATAGACTATATATACTTTTCTTTATTGTTATTTCCTTCTTTTACTATATGCATATCCTACTATTGTTATAAATGTGAATGTGAGTTTGATTGTTACGTTTTTTATTTATTTTTAGAGGTACTAGAAGTAACATAGGTTACTTTTAATTTATAAAAATATATATTTTTACTATAGTTTCCAATTGACTACAGTTTTAGCTGTTTGGAATATATATTTATTTTTATTTCCGTCTGTCATTTTTATATGAGTTGTCGAGTTATAAATACAAAAAAGTCGAATTGAGAACCTCCTCCTTTTTATGACTGTGTTATATGCCAAATTTTACGCGGGTGAAACCGCAGGCACAGCTAGTTATTCAATAAAATACTAAGTGCGTTTACACACCAGGCGTATATGATTGTTTTTTATTTAATGCGGTTGTAATACACTAGTGCACAAGCGCGTTCGTGTATAACAGAAGTGCATACGCGCGTATCAGGTTGGCCAACAGCAACTTGCCTACGAAAAAGATTATTCCGCTTGTTGCGTCAAAATTTGTAGATTAACGTGTGGTGTGGACAAAAGGGGTCGGCAATGCGAGTCATACTGTGCATTCCCGCGTTAATAATCTATACCATCGAGCCTTTACGTGGCGAAAATCCGCCTGGTGTGAAAACGCACCTACTCCTAATAAACCTAGTTCTAAATGCAAAGTCAGAATGTCTTAGTGCGTTTATACTCCTCATTCGGTATGCACGTATCGCTCGTATTTAATCAAAGCGAGCTTATGCGCGCCATTAGCTGGTTTTGATAACCAAAACTAAAAATACACTTTTTTCGTATTTTAAACAAGAGCAGGGCCTCGATTTTCTTAAACATTATCGCATCGAAAAAGCAGCGAAATTGCGTTGCACTGTTAATTGACATTTTCGTTATTAATCAGCGAACAACAAAATTACGTTGGTTGGTCTCTTGCAACCTCGGCGCAGTTTCAGTGCTTTTTCGTCGGTATTATGACAACATTATTTACTACTTCAAGCACTTTTGCCTATATTTTAAATAAAGTATCATTTGGAAAAATAAAGTTTAATTATCCTTAATATTAGCTAGCTCTAGACATTGCATCAATCTGTAAAACATAATAGTAAAATTAAGTACACATTTAGTGTATACTTCATAGTGTATACTTCAACCTAAAACAAAAACGACTGAGACAACCTGAAGCGGCTTTTTTAGTCGTTAGTACTTTTGTCCCTTTCATTGCCCACCATCAGGCAAGTAGAGATCAGAAGTCGCAACTTCGCAAGTCGAAGTCGCAAATTAAAAATAATGTCAAGTTATGCTAATATAAATATAAAACTGAAAAGGTCACGCTATCACAAGTATCTTTCCTTTCGACTCAATCGCTGTAAACAGGCCACACTAAGAATATTTGACTAAGATTATAATAAAAAAAATAATGTTTGTACTACCAATACTTTTGAATAAAATTGCAATAAGTAAAATTATATTCATTTATTATAATATTTTTAGTCCATACCAAATAGACATTTTAATTTACTATAATTCACATGAAAGTTGGTATAAGGATATTTTCTTCCAATCCTATGTTGGATCCTAAAGATGACCAAAGTAGCTGAAAACTAATTCAGTTTTTAGTCATCGGCAAGTCGAGATAAGATATCATTTATTATTAAACTTATATGGTAGAAAACTAGTTCATATAAATGCCTATAGAGAGAAGGATAAGGTGAAATATGATCACTTAAAAATATTATATAATTAAAAATATATAATTTTTTATACTAACAATACTTGAATTGAGTTTTAACGGTATCAATATGGTTTTTAAAATAATCTAGCTATACAAGCTTCTATTAGAAGAATGTGAGCTTTGCAATATGTTCCTACTCCATGGTGACCTCCAGCGTGGTGCGAACCTGTGATCTTCTGGATCCTCGCCCTCATCAATGTCGTCATCCTCCGTCTTTATCTCCATTTTCTGTCAATATACAATGTTTAATTGTAGCTAGACATACATGACAAAACTCGTACATAGACTATAGGTTTCTTACCTGGACGATTAGCCTCATCAAATTATGCTGTTGATCCAAAAGATGCGTTATATCATGGGTACGCTTCTTAATCTTTTCAATTTCTGTAGTAATGTTTTCTTCTTTCCTGTCTAATACCTTGTCGACACTAGCTGATAATAAATATGAAATATTCGAATACAATAATAACATTTATCCTTAACTATATTTATTCCTTGTTTTTTCTTTTATAATTTATCATAGTGTGCATTTTTATTGTTGCATTTTATTAATAAAAATGTTACCATTTTGGCCGGCATAGTGACGGCGACTGAGGCGGCCGTGAACTAACTCGGACTTTTCAGTCGTCGTCACTCTTGGACCTCCTCTTGCTTATCACCAGGCGGGTCGAGGTCAGAGGTCGTGTCACAATAAAAAATGTTTAATAAAACTTAACTATGAACTTAGATCTACACTGTAAATTAAAATTAGATTAAAACCGTGATATGACTCGGTGGCGTTTCTGGATCGGCTTTAGCTATGCCGGTCGTAGTGGATATCGCCTACATGGATCGCATTCCAGCCTAACATCAGATGGTAAAAATACTATTGGCACATTTTTTTAAAATCTTTGAAACCGTAACCCTCTTAATATTAACCGTAAATCTTGAAATTGAGAATTTGATTTCTCTAGAAGTAATTTTTGGACGGCATATGGACGGTGTTTATGTATATCTTTCTCTCTAGAGCATAATGACTGCAGAGAAAGATTATATTTCATATATTTTATCACAACTCTATTTTACGGCACTCTTCTCCCGCGTGGATAAGCTTATTACGTCAGTATTTTACCCTTTCCACAAATAAGCAACCTTTCTAGCCTTTTATTTAACCATTATGTGAGTACCACGCCATCTATGTATTTTAACCGGAAGTGGTGCCCAGTTTGCCGATCGGGGGTAGTACCACCACTTACAAGTATTCAGACCGTGCAGTGACTTATCAGTATCAGCTTGTAAGTTGCCGGTTCCAACTAGGCCGTTATAGCGAATACGACTGCTATTTGCAGGCATTTAACTCCATTAATGGACCGCACTCTAGCTTAACATCAGGCGAGGTTCTTCATTAAGATATTATGTTATTAAAAAGGGATTGTACATACCTTCGTCATTGAAAGGACTGCAAAACCATTTACGTATAATCATATCAAAGAAACCAAGTTTGCATTTGTTGTTATTGGGATATTCAATTAGTTCATTTTTATCCACTTTAGCAAGCAAAACTGCAGGCAATTTGTTTTCTAATTCAGTATGCAAGACCACCTAAAACGATTATAATATTATCCGTGTTTTTACTATTACACCAGTTTTATTGCTTGGTATTCAGCTTTAGTTTTATTGATATTTAAAAACTAGTATTCGTATGGCGTGACGAATAAAGGTCAACATATCAACAGACCTTTAGAAAACGATACCAGAAGGCAGGAAACAAAACAGAATATACAGTCAAACTAAAAGGATTGCAACGTCGAATATTCTTTGTAGAGCAATTGGCTAGTTTAAATATTTATTACCTCATGTGTTCTCCTTTATTCCTTTAAGCGAAGCGTGAAAAAGTACCTTTGGCCGGCATAGCGGGGGCGACTGTGACAACTGTATTTTTATTCATCCTAAACTTACCATCAGGCAAGTAGAGGTCAGATGTTGAGTCTGTATGCCAAACAGACTATGATAGGTTTTGTTACCATAGAATATTTAAGTGGGTTGATGCATGCCCAGTCTGCAGTCCCTAAAGTGACTTAGTCGCGTTTCGGGATCATTTACAGTCGTAGCAGTCGTATCCACTCAGGATCGCACTTGAGCCTAATATTCAATGGGATGCTGTCAATATAAAACAAAAACTTACCTGCATAGCAAGTCGTTTCAATTGTGCATTACGCCTGGCACTTTCAATATCACCAACAGCTAAACCGATGAGCAAGTTCATTAAGAGAATAGGCATTAACACCATAAACAATGCTAAAATGATGAACGTTATTAGCGGAAAAGGTAACACCTTGCCACTATCTGTTTTGTAAAATGACTCCACATACGTTCCAACGTAATCAAGTTCTCCTAACATCATTGCAAATGTCCTCATTAAAGACATAGGAACACTTTTGAATGAGAGGTGGTCACTCTGAAATGTAATGGCAATGCATTATAAAGGTATTATACATTGTAGCGACCGCTACATGCTACCGCTAGATGGCGTTGCATGTGTTCAATATCTCGCAAACGATTTACCGAAAAAGTAATCAGTATAAATATACGCTCTAGTGAGGAGACGTCACCCAGCTAAGTTGAGCCCTGTACGCAACACGCGTACGGCTGGAAGTACTCCTTTCCGTTTATAACATGCGGAATAATGCTCCTCTAAAACATAAAAGACGACCGTGCTGCTGTAGGGGTATTACCATGGTCACACAAACCAAGAACACGGGTTCAAAACCACTTGCCGGAGCCAATATATTTTTTATTAAATATATGTAGGTACTTTGGTCGTCCTGTTTCTATTATATAAGTAAGTACTACAGTCGCTTATTATATAATAGAAATAAAAATCAATAAGCTTGCCTTTTTACCATATATAATTTATTATAAAATCCTAATTAGGCTGTATTCCTATTAACCCAAAAAATACAAAATTTTCCTTTGGCCGACATAGTAACGGAGTCTAAGGCAGCCGTGAACTAAGACGGATTTTTCAGTCGTCACCAATCAAGTAAAATTAATAAGTGCATAGTTGGATGTTTATTATTCGTGATAGCAACTTTGGCCGGCATAGTGACGGCGACTGAGGTAAACGTAAGAGAGAGATTTTAGCCGTCAGCGCTCCTGGTCCTCTCCTTGGAAATTAAATGTGGTTATTAAGGAGTGTAAGACAACATTCAATAACTGTAGCAGATACATCCACTATGCCGGCCGATTTGGCAACTTACAAGCTGATTCACGGTCTGTGTACTTGTATGTAAGTGGTGGTACTACCCCGGACTACGCTGCCATCACTCTTTTAATTTTAATTAATGAACTAAATAATAATAATAAAATAATTATTATAATTAGATTTATAAGTAGGGAAAAGTGGTCACCATTCGTACGCGGGGCACATTCGTACAGTAAGTATAAAAGGAGAACATTCCATAAGTGCATAGACATACCGGTTACCATGTTGCTAGCGGAACTTTGTCAATATCGCGCCACTCTATCAATGTGAATTGACAAGACATAACTTGATTTCATGCGAAGTGAGTTCACACAGAAACTAAGCGCATAAGATTTTTGTTTTTTGTTATTTTCCTCAAGATCAATTTTTTAACTATGAGTCAAGTTAATTATTATGAAGCTGGCTATATGATCAATACATGTATGATGTGATTGATATAATAAAAGTTTCCGAGTTTATTAGACTTTTTAATTACCGAGTGTATCTATCCCATGGTGTACGAAGGTAGCCCCCCTGCTGTACGAAAGTACCCCACAGTTCGTACAAATATCTTAATCACAGAGTAAGAAATAAAAATGTAAAAAGTGTACGAAGGGTGAACACTTTCCCCTATATACCTTTGACATTACAATAAAGAATGATAGACCAAAAGCAATGATCAGAATGGAAAATACACTCAATACTCTTATTAGTGTTTGCAATATTTCCAAAAACATCACAACGTAGATCCCGATCTGATCGAACCTCCTCAGAAGAAGTAATAGCTCAAACCATGAGAAAAAAACTGTGAGTGCAGCAGCTGAATACTGAAACAATATGTGGATTTGTAATGCGTCCTATTATGAATTGTAGACAAAGGACCACGAAGGCATGCAATAAAATACATTTATTAATAGGCAATTATTTATATTATATTTAATATGATAGTAAAAAAAATAGTATTAGTAGTAGTTGTTGTCTAGTGCCCATAACAGTAGAGCTAACAGTAGAGCTTGTATAAAGAGAATTGTGGATGTGAGGGAAGCGAGATAGTTGTGTCAGGATCGTGTCAAGTGGCACTGTATTGTCTCTGCCTATCCCTGTGGTTAAAAGGCGTGAAAATTTGATTATTTTGATTAGGAGCTGATTCACTTCACTTTTTATTTCTCATTATTTTTTAACCCTCGCTTTGTTTTATTAATCGAAACATAATATGCAAGTTTTAGAAAAGGTAATGCATCATATTTATTACATAAAATAGTATTTATAAAATATATTTCATACTTGCATGTCCGTGTACTCGTATAATCCAGTTAAAGACGGTATGACCATCAATGTAGCTGATATGCATAGTAACCATGACATGAAAGTCGCTGTACCTGGATAATGCCATTTTTGTTGTTTTAAATTATAGATTTCCCGAATACAACAAAGCCCAATATAAAATAATATCCATATTGTCGCTGTGTAAACGACAATCACCCTTTTTATATCTAAAAAAATCAAAATATTAGCAATAATAGTTTTCATGACTAAAATTTATATCAACAAAAAATATTAAAATAACGAGCAATCGGTATGTTGTAATTCATAGGCAATATTCTCCTTAAACTAATATTAAAATATAATGAATTAACCAATTAATATATAAACCAAGTTGGAACTGGAACGGAGTACATATGTAAATTTGGGAGCAAACAAACAAAATCGGATGATGCCATGTGCCATGTGTGGGGTTGAATTTGAAATAAGCTTTCTGAAGTTGAGTTTAATTTTATTAATTGTTCCACAACGTAGAATTGGATCGATTCATCTTTAGGATTGGTGATCCTAGAGTTCAAAGAAACCCGAAAGTATTTTTGACTAATAAATTATTTTCATTTCATTTAATTTCATTGTTTAAAATTTTCATATTGGATCCGAGACTATTATAAAGGAAAATAATTTCAGATATTTAGCCAGGTGTTAGTAAATTAGAAAGATAGAATTCGCATTTAAAAAAATTTAGCTTTAAATTAAAGGTGTTAAAATCGTTTATATGTTTTTTGGAAATTTTGAATTTAGACTTGTTGAATCAATGAATTGTTGAACCGAAGATGGTGCCCTGTTGGCTTCCGGGGGTGTGCCGTTTAATTCTTCCAACATGGCACCGCTATCAACCGAGTTAAAAGCATTTTGTATTGAAAAAAGCTTGTATTAGTAGCATTTTGCAATATTTATATTTTATTATATAATATATGAAACTCTATCATACACTACTTGTATTTTTAAACGTACTTACTTTGATTTTCTTCTGAAGTTTCTATACTTTCAACAGCGTCTGTTTTATTGTTAAATTTATTTACACTTTTATCTGAAGTAAGAGAGATGTCATTTGCCATCAGTAAAAAAGTATATACAGTGACGAATAACAAATAAATGCTGTAGAATAGAAGATGTGTCATGTGAAAGTATTTCCCGTAAGAGTTCCACTTCATTTGAAGGTATTTTTGACTTAGAGGATGTGCTAATAATTCAACTCGTCCATGTTGCACCATTGCCTGGAATTTATTGTTTTTATTTTTTGTATTAAGAACATTCTATTAAAATGTAAAATGGCCGCATAGAAATTTTCTAACATGTATCTATTTCAAATTAAATATGACAGACTTGAAGTTCAAATTTATTTCACTGAAATGAAACACGTTATTATTAAAGCAAATAACATATAAAAGTCTTATGTGCATCCTTTACCCTCTAAAATATTAATTGCGATTAAATTTACAATTAGCTTGGTTAAGAATTTGGTGAATTATACGAAACAAATAAAACAATAATATTAATATAATATAAAACTCCACACCTTTACCGAAACATTAAAATTTATTGTGTCTTTTATGATAAATAGTCAGATGCACAAAGACTAGTTAAAACTTAAAACGGACTTATATTTACTATTTGACAGGTATTTAATATTAACTTAACTAACTTTGCACAAAATGTCATGACTATGTGTTAAACAAAACATTATGCAACAGTTGTCAAAATAACTAGATACATAAATGATGTAAGAATTAACTAGAGTCTCCTGCAAGTGACTGAGTATGAGAGTAATTGCAATATTGGTTACATATGGTTACAGTGCATGACATTGTCACATTGTCACTCGATCAATAACAGTGTGATTTATATAAGCAGTGCTGCATTATACATTGAATTACACACGTAAGCGAAGCGTCAAGGTATCAATTAGACACTCCACTCACGTTGATTACTGTTAAAGGTTCCGGTCGGAATTTTGGCTCATTTAACATCAGCCTCAGTGCATCTATCTCTAATTTGGAGTGTTGGTAGAATTCGAAAGAATATTTAATCTGTGAGAACGCATAGAAAACAATTAATTAACTGCATAAAATATAAAAATAGACTTACGTTTAAAGCTGGCAAGGGATTTTTTCGAGAAGAACGTGTGGTATCATTTTTGCCCTCATCATTTGTCATGTTATCACTTAGAGATTCGAAGTTGTATTTGATCTAAATTTAAATTGTTAATAACAAGCATATTATATATATTAATAAGACATTATTATGGTTAAGATAAATAAAATAACAATGTTACAAACTTTTTAAAGCAATGTTGTTATTTTAAAAATATAAACTGTATTAACTTAAACATATAATATATATTGCTATTAAGTAAATAATATATTTTAATACTTCTAGGTACTCACGTAGAAACTCTTAGAGTCCTTTTTGCAATTAGCTTTCGTGATACATTTATCCTGAACTGCTTCAAATACCCGTGGCATGCAAGCTATTAATGCAAGAGTCACGCAAGGATGCCTATCCGATCGCAGAGCCATCACTTCGCTGGCCCTGGAATGTACAAATTGCATCTTAAAAGAAAAAAGTTAGCAATTTGACAGCTCACATTGACTAAAGTAGTGGTTAGCCATAGTAGGGGATATCCAAGGATTTGATATCAAAAAAATATGGTGTTATTATCTTTAAAGGATCCAAGGTTATCGTGTAAATACGTGTAAAAAGCGTTCAAATTCGTTAACAAATAAGAAACTTATTTTATAACTTAAATTAATGAATACCTTAATATGAACTAAAAAGACGAAGAAACGACAAGTACTCCCGTTTACTTTAGCTCTTGATGCGGTCGATATAATGACGATGCTTTCTTCTATATCCTTTAAAAATACTAAAATATTTTACCTTCTCTCGTGAGTGACCATTGCTAAAGCGGCTTCGGGGAATTTGTAATATATTGCATAATCTATGGCACTCATGTCCATGTTGTTGTATACCAGCCGACAATCCATAGAGAGAAGTAAAGCTACTGAGTCAGGCTTATTTTCTATAGTTGCCAAATGGAGAGGAGTATTCTGAAATAATAATCAACATCATCAGCCAGAAGACGTCCATTGCTAAACATAGGCCTTCATAGGAACATAGGATATCAGTTGTATCCTTAAATAACTGTAAATAGCAGTCGCATCTACTATGTCGACCCAATTAGCATAGAAAAGTCAGGCATATTGAACTTCATACTATATAAATATTGTGTATAAAAATTATAACACTTATTGACTTAAAAAGAATCAATGAGGTCATAATAACAGAATAAATATTTATAATTGCTATGTTAATAATTAGTAGTTATGTCAGAATGGTGGCAACGCTCTGTCTCTATCTATCCTTGTGGGAAGAAGGCGTAATAATTTGATTGATATAAAATTAATACTATATTGCGCAAACAAGTAGGAGCCAAGTCCTTATGTCAACGCCCCGCCTAATTTTAAGCCAGAGCGTGATGAGAAGACACAGACGTCTGAGATGGCAGCAACCGTACCAGCTTGGTAATAACTTGGTAATAAATACACTACTCTGCCTCACTACACTGTTTAGAAAGGTTGTTCAGTTATAAAAAGGAAAAATACTAACTACCTGAACCTTTCTGGGATAGCAACGTCTAAGAGACAAGATGCGTTTAGGGATTAAATTGTAAGTCATTTTAGTTTTGAAGACGAAGGAAGTAATATGTAAGCAATGTTGTTAAGCCATTTGTTAAAAAATAACCTTGTAATAAAGCTCACCCTACGAATTAAACACATTTTATGTGGCTTACTATCGCGTTTATTTTGGTTTTGATAGTAAGCCGCTTAAAATTTGTTTAATTTATTAATTATTGTTCGCGCAAAATCTAAGAAAATACTAAGCTTACCCCATCTTTGTCCACCTGATCAAGCATATGCGAATGAACTGAATAAAGAAGTTCAATAGTATATGTATAATTATTCATCGCAGCCAAATGAAGTGGGTTACGTCCATTGTGATCTCTGTGTAGTAAAGCACCACGGTTGAGGAGAAGCTGCACTACTTTGGTGTGTCCTTGCTGGGAAGCGATGTGCAATGGTGTTAATCCATCACCATCACTCTCATTTATTATAAAAGTCCCTTTGTCCGAATCCAAAAGTTGACAGGCTGTATTATAACGACCGTATCTAGAATAACATTCGAAAATATAATTATGAACAATTACTTTATTTTATTATTTACTTAAGCTGCGCAAATACGCCATTCAATTTGGTACAGGTACAGGTTACGAATTGGCACCGTTTGAGTTAGAGACGATAGGCCCGGGGACCTTCAGCCAAACGCCTGGCCAAGGATTTGTCCAGGCAGCTGACGGAAAAGGCCGGCAATTATTTCTGCCAACGTATTGCCTCGCTATACAATCTCTGATGGGACATTTCTATAGTTGTTTTTGTATTATGTTTTCGAATATTTAATACTATAAAGATAATTCTCAATAATAAAGATATTTTACTACTTTTTTTTTACAATAAATCTGACCAACGTTGGCGGTTGCCAGAAATAATATTTAAAACCAGCCGTTGATTCTGTTCTTACGTCACAACGCGACAACTTAACCTGCACTGGGTAGTAAATTCTATTTATTACTTAAAACGGCAATTTAATTCAAAATAAATATTTATGCGGCTTACTATCGCGTTTATTTTGGTAATTTGTATAGCCTAAATTTGTTTAATTAATTAGTCAACGTTCACATAATATCTAATAATATAATCATTTTTAATTATATATAAACACTCTTCAGTTAATAATGCATTTGGATCGTGAATACACACGATGGGATAACGTCATAGGTACTTTTTTTATTGTGACTCGAGATTTGATCTCGACCCGCCTGATGTGACCCTCTGACCGCACGAGTGCTCGGTTGAGTCAGTTTTCGGTTGCCTCAGTCGCCGTCATTATGCCTTATCTGCGTGGATGCTTATCCACGCATCGCTTGAAGTGTCCAAGGTTATAGGATGGGGAGAACACATGGACTATTAACGACTTGTCGATTGTTCTACACTGAACCTTATAGTTCGACTACGATTGAATGTAAGGTGGATGCGACTACTACTTGGTTGTCTAACTGAAGAATGGAGGCGATGCATGAACTGTATTCCAGCTTAACATCAGGCGGGGAGCTGTCATATGCCGACACACAATAAAAAAGGGTCAATTGTTCACTTATCGGTTTTCCATTAAAAATGTATACAATAATTTACCTTGCAGCAAAATGCAATGGGCTTTCATTTTTATTGTTCTTCAGATTGATGCAAGCTCCTAATTTGATCAGATTTTCTAAGGATCTTATATGACCACCTCGGCAAGCATAATGAAGAGGTGAGCATCCCGTGTTGTCTTTTTCATTGAGAAGTTTTACTAGACTTTTCTCACATTTTTCCTGTAAATGTTTATACAAAAGTTTATAAATATGGAAGATTTTCTTTACATGTACAATATTCTTTACATGCTCTTTAGTTCTGGGTTCTTCGGACCCTTCCTTTTTTTATGCTTTTTTAATGTGTAAGTGAAGGAAGCAAGATCGTGGAAAGTGGCGCCCCGTTGTCTCTGCCTATCCATGTGGGATCTTAGACGTGAATTTAATGCTGATGTTTATAAAAGGTTTAACAATTTAATTGGACAAGAAAAAAGTTATTTATTCTTTTGAGAAAATGTTAATTTGTTTTTTATTGGATAAAAAAATTACTAAAACCTCCTTTGATAACAATATAAAAATAAATACGATTATAAAAGTCGCATTTAATATCAACCACCCCTTTCATCCAGTAAACAGATTTCATTTTATTTTATTTGATTATCAGCATGAGAATCATTTAAATATATATATATATATATATTTATACTAGATACAATTTGTTGTTATAATCGCGTCCTACCTTACAAATACCAGCAATATCCCCAAGGCGCCCTCCGTTCATGACTACAAGGTGAAGTATATTTCTTGAATTTATGTCCTTCAGCCTAATATCAGCGTCTAAATGAATCTGAAAGTTATATATCATATTTTAATGAATAACTGTGCAAGCCTCATTATAAATACTTGTGGGACATTAAAACGAATCTCTTCTCCTGAACACCGACAGTACGCGATATACAAGGTCAACTACCTGCATACGGACTTGTATTTGTCAAGGTATTTTTAACCCCCTACTCAAAAAAAGGGGTATTATAAGTTTGACGTATCTGTGTGTCTATCTGTGGCATCGTAGCTCCTAAAAAAATTGACCGATTACGATGCGTTTTTTTTTTTGTTTGAAAACTGTGATCTTCGAGATGGCCATCCTCTTCGATCAGCAAATAATCAAGAGACAGAACTACAGTGCTTTGAATAAAATTGATACCCACTATGAGCCTTTAACTGGGCCGTTATCAAAATGAAAACCTGGAGTATCTGATGATGCACCTGAAGGATGCATACTTTTTGTATATATTATATACTTGTTTATAGTAGAAGGCCTTTCATGCGACACTAATAGTATTTTATTTCGCAATAAAAGTTTTTAATGATCATTACCTCCACCAATATGTAAATTAGGCACCCACGGGCAATCGATGCATCAGGATTTACCGTTCTTAATCGGTCCATAATAATGATAGGGTAAGTCTAGGAAAGATGGCCGTATAGGAGAGATGGCCAATACGAAATAGTTCAGGATAGAATTGATAGATTGCGCTACTTATTACTTAGTTCGCCTAGCGGCTCGAACACGATCATCGGATGATGGGTGATTTTACGAAAAATAAAAAACAAAAGTAAGTAAAATCGTTCTAATTTCTTTGTAATGCTCAATTATTTTGTGACCTGAATCACTATGCATGTGGTGAAGTAGTTATTTCGTTATAGGAGCGATTTATTTTGTGTTTAGTTCTTAGTTTAGGTACAAAACTTTATTCTAACCTCTAAATTGCTTGTGAAAAGTTTTTTTTTACTGTACTCGTATGGTCATTTCTCCTTAACAAAACGGAGAGATGGCCTTATCTATTCAAGGAGAGATGGCCATATTATTACATTTTGAATTAACAATTTTTAAAAGTTTTTATTTTTGTTTTAGATGCCAAACGTTTACCAAAGAAAGGCTGTAAGTGTCCGTGGCAATTGGACTGAGGAAACATTGCAAGCGGTTATGTTGCTGTGCAAAATAATGGTGCTCCGGAATACCCTGAAAAACCTTAGAGAGAAGATTAAAAACGCATAATAACAAAAAAGGACCAATGGGACCATCATGTGCCTTTGGTCCTGAGAGTGAAAAAAAATCTCTACTCATATAAAGGAAATGCAAAGAAGTGGTTTTCCACTGACAATTGATGACGCCAGGAAAATTGCGTATCAGCTTGCAGAAGAATTAAAAATATATCACTGATATTGATAAAACTTCTGAAAATGCTGGCTATGTTTGACTTTAATCATTTTTGCGAAAAAAACCTGAAATTATACTCCGAAAATCTGAAGGAGTTTCCTTTGCTAGATCACAAGCTCTCAATCGATTAGACGTAAAAGGGTATTTTGAGCTCCTCGAGAAAACTTTGTGTGAAAATAATCTCATGAAAAAAACAAATCAAAAGTAAAAATGATTGAAAAAACTAAAAAAAGGAGACGAAGAAAGAGGGAAGCAAAAAAGACGAAAGTAAAACACTGGCTATCTCACCTCTATACCAATGGCCATCTCTCCTATACATCCTAGGAGAGATGGCCAATTGTCTTTTTTGTTCTTTATTATTTTTTAATATGTTCTTTTAATTATATGTCTAATTCTTGTTGATTTTCTTTTAAAGAAATAATTAAAGTATATAATAAATAATATCTGGATATTTTATTTACCTTAGTTTTTTTTCTACCAAGCCATAAAAAAACTATGGCCATCTTTCCTAGACTTCCCTTATAGGCACCGGAACTGTCGACCTATATTCAACTAAGAGTATGAGCCTTAAAGACTCCATGCTATTGCCTGACATTGTTTTTTTCTGCATTTTAAAGTGTGGTAGGTAGTGGTACCCAGTCTACCGATCCGGTGTAGTACCACTTACTTACAAATATACAGACCGTAAAATGATTTAGTCGCGTTTCGGGATCAGCTTGTAAGTTGCCGGTGTCAACTAGGCCGGCATAGTGGATGTGGTGGCTACATACAGTTATTGAATTGTAGTAGCAGTGACATCCATTCATAGAACACACTCCAGCTTAACATCAAGCGGGGTGCTGTCAAATGTGGAGTCACAATAAAAAAATTAAAAATATCAATGGCATGCTGCATAAACTTGGATACTGCAATAATTGCTATGCAGACGACCCAACATGTGTGAAGTTTTTTTATTAAAGTTGATACCTTTAAGTTTTGTGCTATCCCCGCGGAGTCAAATGTATACTTTAAATTAAATGAACTACTAATACTATTAATACTGTCTTAATGTCCTAAAGGTTTGGCTATCAGAGAATGTCTAACGGCACTAAACGCAAAGCTATTGTTATTAACATATATATTCTTACCAATCTATTGACAGTGCGCCATCCTGATCTTGAAGCAGCCAATAGTAATGGAGATCGCCTTTCTTTATCCAAGGGATTGATATCCGAGCCTTCGGATATCAAATATTCCACTATATCGGGATGGTCAAACATAGCCGCGCAATGTATGGGTGTCATTTTCTGAACGTCGCAAGAATTCAAACAAGCCATTTTCTCAGTCGGTTGTAACGTAAACATCAGCTTTACGATCTCCAGTGCTCCCTAAAATATTTATATAACAATATGTTTTACTATCATGTTGTAGCATTAGACGGTATATTTTGAAATAATCACGTAAGTACTATACAGTCAAAGTTATTAAGTACTTTTGTTAAAAATAATGTTATAATTTACATAAAATATTTATTATTGTTTTAAATATGAATTAACCAAGCAATTGTTATGACGAGTTTATAAGTATTAGTATTGTTTAGAATGTAACTACTCTTGAGCACGATTACGAAGTAGTGAGGGATTCGATTGCCCAAGTAGTAGATAAGACATCTCATCATCATCATCATCATCAGCCAGAAGGCGTCCTTACATAGGCCTCCCGCTTAGAATGCCATTTCGAACAACAAGATGCCAGTTCCATCCACCAGTTATTCGTAACTTTTACTATGTCGTATGTCCACATAGTGGGAGGCCTACCCACGCGTCTTCCGGTTCGTGGTCTCCACTCTAGAACCTATCTTTCCCATCGGTTGTCGGATAAGGCATCTAAATTATTCAAATTAATGTAGAAATAACTTAATATAAGATGGATATATATTAGATGAAAAATATATATCATTGGTTCATTTAAGAGAAAAAAAATTCAAATTTTTCAATGTTCTTTTGTTAAACTAATTTTATTAATAATTACTTTATATACGACGCCCGTAGCGCTTTGACTACTACGAACTAGTCGTAATAGTCGAATACATTTGTTTCATAGCTTTTATTTTTAACATTGCATACAGAATAGAAATTTGAATTCTGTTAATAGAAAAAGAGGCAGATTTTTGCTTTTGGTCTGGTTGTTTAAGAGTGGTAAGCAGACAGTGACCAGTCTGGCGATCCGACTAATACCGCTTATAAGTCAGGTAGTAAAGTAACTTAGTCGAGTTGCAGGATCAGTTTGTATGCTAGCGGGGTGCTGTCATTTGTTGAGTCACAATAAAATAGTTTGCCTTTGTACCTGCCTTTGTAAAAATCTATTATCTAATTCTATTTTATTCTTTAGTATCTGTTATTTTGTATGGACTGTGCACTGTTTGTTGTAATAAATTAATTACCTGGGCACAGGCAAGATGTACAGGAGTGGACAAATCGTGTTGTTGGGTAGAAATCCGTGCTCCAGACTTCAGGCATAGTTCGACTGCCTTTATGTCCCCACCATGGACAGCTGAATGAAGAGGGACATTTCCCTCGTTGTCAAAATATGAGATCATTTGTTCCCTTGTACAACCTCGAGCTTCACCCCACTGGAGAAACACTTCTATGGTGCGTGAGGAAGCGTTCTTAGCCGCTTCGTGAATAGGGTAATAGCCGTTATTGCACGGACGCTTCAGATGTGCTCCTAGATCTGTAATCTGATGTGAATAACAGTAATTGTAACATTATAACAAAACAGTGGTTTATTTGAAATATAAAATTATAATCTGCCAATACTATAATGTTAATAGTATTAAACCAATAGTGTATTGGTACACAAACCCGCGCGTAAAGTTCCGGGTTTGATTCCTGGTCAGAGCAAATATTAGTTTCATAGCATTTATTGTTATTAGATTGGATATTACAAGTATTTCCTAATAAAAAACGGGTAGATTTTGCTCCGGGTCTGGTTGTTTAAGAATGATAGTCAGACAGTCTGCAGGCATCATAACTGCAGTCTGCAGATCCGGTGTAGTACTACTAATTTCAAGTAAAGTGACTCAGTCACGTTTCGGAATGAATTCCAATTAGACCGGCATAGTGCAGTTATCTATTTGTCGTAGCAGTTGCTTTTATTCATTGACTGCACTTCAATACATCAGAGCGAGGGTTGTCACATGTCGAGCCACATTAAAAAAATAATGGATGAGACTTTTTACTAATTACAATTTATATTTATTAATTTATTGAGAAACAAATAAAATTTAAATTATATTAATAATAATTAAACTATAAATAAAAAATATCATTAAGTTATGTTTATAAATCTTTACTTATATTATAACTTATTTTTTTATTGTGACACGACATCTGACCACGACCCGCCTGATGATAAGCAAGAGGAGGTCCAAAAGTGACGACAACTGAAAAAAACGAGATTATTCACGGCTGCTTCAGTCGCCGTCACTATGCCGGCCAAAGGTGCTTCTCCACGCATCGCTTGAAGGATCCAAGGTCATAGGATTATTAAATCATTATTGATTATTTAACTTACTAATACTCTAGCACATTCGTCGTGATCATAAATGGCGGCAATATGTAGAGCCGTGCGGCCGTGTTCACCACCCTGGTCAACGTCAATACGACTCTTGTATTTTGCAAACACTTGCAGCACAGAAACCTAATGGAAATAAATAAAGTTTAATATTATGGCGTAAGTGTAAGGCTGCTTTTACACGTGCATGTGCGCTCCGTATTTTTTTTATTTTTTATTGTGACACCACATCTGATCTCGTCCCGCCTGATGATAAGCAAAAGGAGGTCCAAGAGTGACGACGACTGAGAAAACCGGGTTTGTTCACGGCTGCCCCAGTCGCCGTCACTATGCCGGCCAAAAATCCGTATGCGTTGAATGCGAAGTGTAAGGCTGCTTTCACACGAGCATCTGCGCTCCGTATGCGTTGAAGTAACGTAGCGCTGCCGTAGACGCAACGTCAGCGCTGCGCTCACTGGTATGTGATTATACCAGCGGCACGCTATGATGGCCGTTTTGACATTTTTAACGTTTATGAAGTTTCGTATAAATTATTAATTACTTTAAAGGAACAATTAACTGTTCTTTATTGTCACTATAAAAAACACAATTATTACTTTAAACGTATTAATTAGTTTATACGAAACTTCACAAACAATTAAACGTCAAAACGGCCATTATAGCGTGCCGCTGGTGTAGTGGCTATAAAAAATGGTTTGGTTGTAAATGTTATTTCAAAGAGTCATCTCAAAAGTGGATGGTATATTTGCTGTTGCATCCATTTATTTCGAGAATTAAAAGTAATGCTTCTTCGTCTGAACTCTACAATTCATGTCCACATTATACCATGAACACTAAAACACTAGATTATTTGTTTTTTGAAAGCACGCAGAGAGAACACAACACAACAAAAACGTTTATGTTGCGTTGTGTACACGTTAATAAAACGCAAAACGGAACGCAGACGCTCATGTAAAAGCAGCCTTGGTAATCAAATTAATGATCACGCCTCTTTTTCAGGCGGCTGCTATGCCTGTCTACAATTCCTTCACATCTACCATTTGACGACATTCGTGGACGAACGGTCAGCGATTGGTTTGTTGCGCCTGAAGACCCGGGTTCGATTCCCGGTCGGAGCAAATATTTGTTTCATAGCTTTTATTTGTAAATAAAAGCTATCATGTGATCTCATATCACCTCATCATCATATCATGTCATGTGATCGGATTGACTATCAGATCGTAAATCTTAATCGTAAAAGAAGTAGAGAAAGAATAGGCCGGCGATCTTAGGTATGCTGGAAGAATCCTGTCTTTCATTATCAAATTAGTAAATTAAGTTTGATTTGTTTTTGCTAGTCGTTGCCCATTAATTTATTTTATTTACAATCAACATTTTTTTTGATAACAAATCATATTATACTCTTATGCATGAATAAATGATTTATCCCTTAACAAATTGACAGAATAAAGAAAAAGCATTCATAAAATAATTTACTTTGTGTAAAAACGAATAAAAAACACTTTACCTTATTGAGCTCCGTTGCTAAATGGATTGGAGCTTGTGTCTTATCATTAACTGCTTTAGTGTCAACGTGTCTGAAAATATATTGCCATTATAGTAATTATACTTTATATGAACTAAGTAATATATGACTACAAATAATAACGGCTAAATGCTAAATAGTGGCAGACATACTGAAACCTATTGACGATTAGGGTAATGTACCCTAATGCCTCTGATGCCTCTACAATATGAATACACATAAGAACGTAACAGTTCTTGTATAAAACAATCAAATTATCCATTTAGGGGATACTTTACAAAATAGGTTTTGAAAGTACTCCACCGTCACTTATTTTACTTCAATAAGACGATTTGTATTCACACCAACATCAATAAAATTGCAAAAACAATCCAGTAAGATTCACTCGATATTACTAAATTGGGACGACGCGACGAACAAATAATAAAAAAATTGAATGTCAAAAAAGTTATAATTAGTTTTCCAGTTATAAACTGAGTTAGTTGTGAACAAAGTTAAAACGTTTTATTAAGAGGGGATTACGTTTCATTGTTAGCCAAACAAGCTCTTCACTTTTCCGTAAATCCATTAAATTTCTATTAAGTCGTGTCCTTAATTGCAATTCCTAGGTAAGCATGGATTGCTTGTTGAATTTAAAACTTAATTTAATTTAATCGAAAATATCGTCTTTCGATTACTTTAAATATGCTATGGCCCTGGATTATGCTATGGCATAGTAGACGTGACTGCTACTACAGTTATTTAACTTATAATGATTTATACATTGACCATAAACCAGTTTAGCCATAATCATGTGTCGATACACAAGAAAACTTACTATTCAACATATCGCGTACTTTTTAATAGTTAAAACATTTTTTTATTCAATATGTTTATTAAAAACTTAATCCTATTTTTTCATTTTAATATTTATAACAATTAATAAAAACTTACATATATAGTAGATACTCTATAGCATCCAAAGCCTCATTTTCCACAGCAACATGAAGCGGAGTATTTCCAAATATATCTTTTGAATTGAAATCTGTAAAGTTTATTTTATTGGTATTCTGTTATAGTACATACAATATATAATTTTATTAGTAATTCAAATTATTATCATCTTGATTTTATATTTAAATTTCTGTGGGTTGTTAAATCCTACGCATTTCTTTTAAATTATGTTGCAAATAAAATAGCATTTGTATTGAATTATAAGTATTTTATATAATATTGCTACATTGTTCTCTATCTCTCATTTTATCGTTATGTTCCTTTTGTTTCACCTAAACGTTGCCTAGAAATTACTAAAAGATTTGGCGTGTCCTTTCTTCCTCGAGCTATAAGTAAGTGGAACGCGAACTGACTCAGTTTCTTTAGTCGTTGACTCTCTTGGACCTCCCCTTGATTACTCACAAGAAACATTATATTTTTTTTGTTTTTTATATACAATTCCTCTGACACAAGCCCTCTTAAGGTTTCTAAGAGCAATAAATTAAATACAAATTATTTGAATTAAGCTTCCTTACCTCCACCGTAGTTGGATATAAATTGAAGGATATTGGTATTATTTCTTGCAGCTGCCTGATGCGTTGCTGTGCGTCCTCGTGCGTCTCTCACTTCAAGGCGTGAAGGCTTACTCAAATATAAGCGAGTGAAGTCGTCCACGTTACCACTTTCAGCAGCCTGTAATTATATTTATTTTATAAGTATACAAAAAATAGGTATAAAAGCAATACATAAAAGTTAATATTAACATCATTTATTTAATTTTCACAGTTGGTTGTTAAAATCTCTTATATAAATATTTATAACTAAGGTAGATCAAGGTTAAGGTTATATTTATCTATGTATATAAAAGTAATTTATTTGAAACTTTTATTTCAATTTATTTGTTAACAACGTGTATGTATTTATTGTACGTGTGCATTTCTGCATTAAGCCATTTCTACCTGTTCACTTTCTATACTTGAACCTATTGTTTCAAAAGGTGTCTAGCATTAAGTCCATTTGCGCGCATCATATAGTATGTCAAGTATAAAAGTATTTATAAATTTGCTAATAATATTTTTTTAATTTACTGTAGTTACTTGTGATTTTTCCTTTAAACAATAAATAAGTTTAAGAACAAACGGGAATCCAATCTTTATTATTTCCTTAATTGATGTAAATTATCGGAAAAGTATAAGAACTGAAAGGCCCCTCCTTGTTTTATTATTATTTTGTTTATTGGCATCTTGTTTATTGTCCAAAATAAAGTATCTAAATATCTCGGTAGTTAATGTAGAGAATTATATAAATGTTTTTTTTAACATCTAAAAAAGTATAATTTATTTAAAAAAAAATATATTTTTTAACATTTCTATACTAAGCTACTAAAGTGCATGTATCATAGAAACAGAACAACCAAAGTACATCAAAGATACATTGGTCCCGGCTCAATTTGCGTGGCCATTGCACCACGGTCGCCTTCTGTAAAAGTCTCTAAACCCACAGTTCAAATCAAAATCCAATAATCCACTATAAGTTCTTTATATTGCACTAAAGCTGTAGTCGCTAATGACCTCTGATGTTAGACGAATTTTAATGAATTAATAAAAAGCAATAAAACGAAAAAACAAATTCGCGAGGCTCAGAAAATTATTAAATCAAGCAAAAGTTTGCAAATATGATTCTAAATATATCAAATACGCATCTTACGACTTGCTTAGTAATCTAGTGAGAAATTTCCTTTTTTTTTAAATTATGATTTGTCTTTTTTTAAATTATATTAATTTATAATTATTAAATACATATACGAAAATTAAACCGTTTATTTTTTATTAGGACGCAACATTGAATCTCGACCACGGCTTGCCTGGTGGTCCAAGAGCGTGGACAACTAAAAATAAGTCTCATCCTGCGGTCGCCGTCACTATGCCAAGTTTTAATTTTGAGCAGGTGGTCTTTATGTTATTGGCAAAAACCCGTCCAGTACGTGTCTAAGAACCGAGTCCTAAATAGAAATGTTACTTTCCTCTTGATATATTACAACGCACGTGATAAATATTTCATTCTTTTACCTTTGAGAATAAACGAATTCGTTCTTTTAATATAAACCTTAAATCAAGACAATACAAATGATTTTACTTTAATCTTTAAATGAGTTCCATACTCGAGTGCTAAAAACTCGTGACGGGCTAAGAGCTAAAACAGTCTCCTCTCCACTCTTTACATATCTATACACAATATATATTTCGCTACTTACTATTATTTATATATATATCTTAATTTTTATTTAAGTACGATTATTAGATTTTAACTCGCGTTTTATAAACATCATTAAACAGCTTATAACATATTTAAATATATACTCATATATATATTTGTACATATTATAAAAGTAATATTATTCGCACTTCATATTATTTTCATACTGATAATTAAGTAAAACTACATAGTCCAAGATCCCAGAGCCCCCAGCATAACTTATTTTCTGAAGTACTAAACTTGGGGTTGTATGTGGTATTTGTATGTTCTTTTGCAAAAACCCGTCCTGGGTCTGCCTTGTTTACCGCCTCCATTCACATAAGATTATTAAATTTCTTTCGACATCCTCAAGAAAGCTGAGTTGCCTAATGCACAAAACCACAATATGTTAGATTAATTTTAAAATGCTATTTACTTCACAGGTTTATTGTTTTAATTGGTTTAATATTTTTAAATGTCTGTTAGTTAACTATAATTAGTTTTAAAATTGTTATTTTAAATGTTTGAATAACGCAGCATGGAAAGTGAAGTAATCCGGGCGCGTGTCACTTGAGGCGGCGATGACAGAGAGATCATATAAAGAGACGCGCTGGCATAGCAAAATTTATTCCTTGCACCACAATTAAACAATGACGTTGTGTTAGCGATTAGTAAAAGAAAAGAAAGGCCAAACAATTTATATAACATAGTTTTTGTTATCACCAACTTACTGAATTCTTATACATATAGGTAAGAAGAGAATTGTGGATATGAAAGAAGCGTGAAAGTTGTGTGGGGTCCATTGACTTTGCCTATCCCTTTTGTATGTACTTTTAATTCCCACTATGTTGGGTAGACGGCAAATATAGAGGCTTACATAACTTAAATTCTGATGCTTGATCTTCATATATGATGTTAAGGCATCTATTATAAAACTGTATGTGATTAGCCAGACAAATCGGAAGGGCGGAACATCCCCCCAGACACCAAACAGCGTTATGAGTATGAGCGCGAGTGGATAAAGTACAACACGTATATTAAAGATCTAAGTGCACAAGGATAAGATTTAAAATATAGAATTGTATTACTATATATTAGATATCAAATCAAATCAAATATTTTATCACAAGTAGGCTGATTTCAGCACTTTTGCACGTCATAATAAATTATATAAAATTAACAAAACAAAAACATAAATAAATAATAAAGCCATAAAAATGTACTTGCTGCTGTAAACTATAGTTGTATACTATAGTTGGTACTATTACTCGTATTATAACTTAAAATTATACATTTAAAATATACTAAGTTGAATCGATGTGGTACAGAATGTCTCCTCCTAAAAACTACTGCATATAAAAAATTTTTGGACAACGTTTTTAAACTTTTCTAAAAACTTTCTAAATAACAGCGCACTCTTCCTAATATTACAAGTGTTTTTATTTTATGTACACCACTACCACCCCACTATATTTTCGGAAGCGTTCTAAGACACCCTATATGTATATTGTATATAAACATAAAATAAATAAATCATCGAGTGCCGTTTCTCTATGTAAATGTAGTTTCTACGAGTATGTAGTTTCTCGTAGATACGCCTTCATGTTTTAAATAATAAAATGAAGTTCTATCTAGTTGTTTTTAATCAAAGTTATTCTTTTTAGTTAGTGCTGGTACTTTATGAACTGAGAAACTGAAGAATAATAATACACCGCCAACTTTAGTTTAATATGCAAATCATGTACTTGAGAGTTTCATTTATCTTAGTCTCTCTCTCTCTAGCTACGAGTAGTTACAATAATAGTTTATTTATTTATATTTAGCCTGTATGAAGAGAATTGTGGATGTAAATGAAAGCATGGGAGTTGTGTAAGGATCGTAGTTAGTGGCGCTCCATTGTTTTCGCCTATTCCTGTGGGAAAACGGCGTGACAATTTGATTGATTGATTGATTTAACCTTAGAGCTTGTATAAAGAGAATTGTGGATGTAAAGGAAGCAAGAAAGTTGTGTAAGGATCGTGGTAAGTGACGCTCCATTGTCTGTACCTACCCCAAAGGAAAAAGGCGAGGCAATTTAATTGATTGTGTTGGAGTATTGTTAAATGCTCCTATTCTAATGCTGAGTATTCTAATAAATATATATATATATATATCAGATTATATATATATAATCTGATATCTGATATATATATATATATATATATATATATATATATATATATATATATATATATATATATATATATATATATCAGATTATATATATATAATCTGATCTCGACTTGATGATTGTAAGAAAAGGGAGTTTGGGGTTGTCTCAGTCGCCGCCACTATGCTGGTGAAAATCCGCTTTTTATTATTAGGTAAACTAATTACCCTAATAAACAACAATTTAATTTAATTTTTCATATTGTTTAATTTAAACAAAATAAATTCAACTTGCAGTTATTTAACAGTCACTCGCACTTTCGCCTAAGTTTATGTGCTGTGCTGTCACATGTTAAGCCTCGATATTAGTTATTTATATATCTTTTTTTATGTAAAAGTTATTGGTATTTTTACCATCCATAGTATAAAGATTGCATAGTCCGAAAAGTCACGGAAGGCTGTACATAATGCGGTAAGAACTTGTTATTGCATTAATGCATAGAAGTGATTACTGGGTGTAGCAAAAGAAGCATGGGAATAGAATTAATGCTGTAGAAATGCTGTCATTAAGGAGTGTATTTGAAGTACGCGATAGATGCAGTTTAAAAGATGTTGTGCAAGGATTCACAAAAAGTAGACCCAGGAGGGTGTTCTCCGACCAAATCGGAGATATCCGCTGAGTTGCCTGGTGCCCATAAGAAAATTGTGGATGTGAAGGAAGCAAGAAAGTTGTGTCATTACAGTGGCATTTGGCACTCCAATGTTTCTGCCTATCCCTGTGGGAAAAAGGCGTGACATATTGATTGATTTTTTGCATTTTTTTATTGTGACTCGACATATGATAGCACCCCGCTTGATGTTAGGGCGAAGTGTAGTCCATGAATGAATGTCACTGCTAATACAATTCAATAACTGTGAGTAGCAATCACATCCACTATGCCGGCCTAGATGGAACCGGCAACTTACAAGCTGATCCCGAAGCGTGACCAAATCACTTCACGGTCTGTATACTTGTAAGTGGTTGTACTACCCCGGATCGGCAGACTGGGTACCACTGCATTCGTAGTGAATAATAAACAAAGACAAAATTTTACTGATATTATATTGAAGTGTTACCACGAGAGATATAGCGACTTTATGCGTAAGGTATCGACCAAGGGGAATATTCCGAATTTTTTTTTAACCTTGTTCCTACCTCGTGTACCTAGTTGTTACACACCCGAAATACGCGCACAGGTCGGGGCAAGCACCCGTATTCTGTCGACTGAATCGGCAAATCGGTTCAGTGCGTCGTTCCTTAATAGAACAATCGACAAGTGAAATACTTTATTAGCTTATGTGTTCTACTCTTCATATAACCTTAAAACCTAACCTTCAACGATGCGTGTAGAGCCACTTTTGACCAGTGAAGCAGCCGTGAACTGACTCAGATCATCGGTTTATCGGAACTCCTAGACCTCCAACATGCTTACTACCAGGCAGGTATGGTCAGATATTGAGTCACAATAAGGTAAGGATAATAAAATAATCCAAGCATTGGTCTTTGTTACACATACTTGTATATGTCAGAACATATACAAATTATGTGACTACACAACAATGTAAGACATTTGAAGAAATAATTAAGTCATATTATGTCGTTTGGTATTCTTATGATATAGAAAATAAAGGCATAAAACCAAATTCAAAACATGCAGTTTATTATCCTAATTTGTCTTCAGCAATAAGACCCGTGCGTCGTAATGTCATCCATAAACCGGGACTGGTTACGGGGAACTTACGTTGTTTAATATCAACAATCCGAAAACCTCTCACTTCAAACCATTTAAATTTTGTTATGATTGTGATGATTCTGAATTAATATAAGCCATAGTTGTTAACTCCTTGATTTTTATTCAAGACCTTAGCTGCGAACTTTTCGGGGATTCATAAAACCGTCAACTATAACGAGTGGACAAACTACTATTGACATACAAAGCTTTGATACCACTTAAAATTGATATTCTGGATGCACATTTGCTATATTCCTGGGATTTCTGGGTCAGTTTAATGATAACATTTCAAAAATGGAAAAACGTATCTTCCGCTTTGGCCAACAACTGATTGACAATCAAAAGGGACCAACCAGAAGCCAAATATTCTAGAAAATCATTACTTACAAAAGGGTTAATAAATTTTATTTCTTAGAAATTATATTTATAATTTTTATTTATAATTTCATTTATGAAAATATTCGATAATTACAACATAAAATACCATTCGAATTTAAAATATCTATGTAAAATATTGTAATATCTACTGAATTTTCTCTGTAAAATATTTTAATATGCAATAAATAAAACTGTTATTATTATAGAAATATATAAAAATAGTTATGTTATATACAATACAAAAATACGATACATACACACAAAACAAATAGTCATGCTTTTTTGAAAATTGTAAAAAAGCTACGCCAGTCTGACTAAACATTATCTAAATTTCGTTATATAAATAAGTATTTAATTAATGACCACTATACCTGTAGTATTTCTTCGATGCACACTTTCTTAGAGTTAGTTAATCCAATCATCTTTGACCAATGTCTTATACCACCATTCTTTAAATTATACATATTCGCATCTACTCACATTTAAAAATAATAAATAAACACTTACTAAGCATATTTATTTAAAGTTTAATAAACTGTCGTAACATTTATTAAATTAAATTAATTTAATTATAGTTAATTTCAGAAAATATAAAAATAAGACAGGGGGCGGGACAGGACTATCTCGTTGGACCGCCGATCACATTCTGTGTAAGTCTTAGCGGAGAAGATAGTCAGTGGCGTAGAAGTAGCGTATGAAGGTCGTTGGAGGGGAACACTTTTTACTTACAAGTGCTCACTGTAATGAAATTTCATAGCATAGAGACACGGACAGATTTTGTACAATTACGTAGAGCTAGCACAATATATAAAAGGAAAATTTAATTAGTTTGTAAAATCTTAATAACACATTTGTAGGATTGATACGTACAATGAAATTTATTTTATATATTTTTAATGAAAATATACTTTAGTGATATCACTTAGAATTTTATTTACTTTTGAGGATAACCTAAAATAACGACCGTCTATGATCTCTCAAACAAAGAGCCACCGCTTCAAAACCACTCCTCGGTACCAATTCAGTGGTCCTGTTTCTATGAGCACTTTTAGTAGATTCATATAGAAATGATAATAAAATAAAACAGTAAGAATACTTTCAAATAACTTTTATTAGGGTGTTATATTATAAGGTATCGAGTTACTGTCGAAAATATGTACAAAGACTATGTATCTACCAGTACAATGGATAATCGTATATTTCCACGTACCCCAGGTTGTTCAATATTAGGAAATCTTTAAGGGTTCTTTGAAAAGAGGTTGTTTACATCTTGAGGCGGTTACATCACAATGTACACATGAGGATCGAAATTCTGTGTACTTTATAATTGAAAGGCATAGGTCGGTTGTGTATTAAATTATTATCACTATGGTAAATAATCCTTTTGCGTCTTCATTGTATAGTGTGTGGAATAAAGAAATGTTGATAATCTTTTATACTTAAGGATAGAGTCAATAAATTATTTAATTTAAGTTTTTTTTTACCGTAGAGCTTTTATGAAGAGAATTGTGAATGTGAAGAAAACAAGGGAGTTGTGTCAGGATCGTGACAAGTGGCGCTCCATTGGCTCCATTATGGGAATAAGGCGTGACAATTTCATGGAATTTTTTTTCTTTTTTTTTTTTAAATAAATATATTTTAAATGTAAACTCTAAATATGGATTTTTTGTGCAATATTTGGCAATAGATAAGCTTCTTATTTGAGTCTTCCAAAGAGTTGATATGAAATTTAATAATGTGGAAAAAATGTCAGAGCTGAAATTCAGAAAATATTTTAACATATTATTCTGAGTGCACAATACTCGTATGTTATATTAGAAAATGTGCTGCGTTATGCTCAGTCAGGTGTGAATATCCACGTAGTAGAACTACATTTGGTTGTCAGGTACGATTGTACGACACGTCTATGATAATAAAATTTATTATAAATAATATTCAATACGACTTCTTCTTATTGAATATTATTTTGCAATTTATTTGAAGGATAAGTAGAAAGAATCTTATGTGAAAAGCAATTTCTATTATTTTTTATAAACAAATATTACTAGGGAGTTGTGGTAGGTGGCAGTGGCGCTCCATTGTCTCTGCCTATCTCTGTGGGACAAAGGCGTGACAATTTGATTGTTTGATAATAATAATACTATTCAGAGAATCTTGGAATCTTGGAAGCTGGCATTGTATCCCGCATTGGAAGCGCGCTATGTGTCTATATTAATTATTCAATCAATCAAATTGTTACGTCTTTTTCCACAGGGATAGGCAGAGACAAAGGTACAGGTAGGTGTCTATATACACATAGTATAGAAATATATAATATAAATAACCAAAGCAATCTTGTACATTATTACTTTCTACACATTTCTTGAATTCTAAGTAAAAACGTTAGTTTTTCTCATAATGTATGCGAATTATATTTTTATTCTGCACTTCAACTTTATTATTTTTTTACGAGTACATTGTGACCTTTACTGGCTTTATATTTCGTAAGCAATGGTTTAGGTAGATCTCTGACGACTGGTGGTTTCCTACAATAGAGAATTTTGGTGTACAGTTCGATTTACAGACGTGACTTTTTTTAATCAATCAATCAAATTAATGTGGTTGTATTAAATTTATGTAAATAATAAAAATATATATGTTAGTTACAAGATCAATTATACCTAACTAATATTAAATAGTACATGTTACAGAGTGTATAACTTATCCTAATTTTATTCTTTTTAAATATTTCTCTTTTTTGTGACTCGACATATGACATGTTAGGCTGGAGTGCGGCCCATGAATGAAGGTGACTGCTACTTACATCCAATATGCCGGCAATGGACATATTGAAACCGGCAACTCACAAGCTGAACCCGAAACGCAAATAAGTCACTATAAGGTTTAAGCCAAGAAAGATTTATGTTGCTATAAAATATTCCTTTTAGCAAAATAAAACGTTCATTATCATTTGAACTACGCTGCCTTAAAATTTATTGGCTTAATGCTAGATAATCTAAAACATTTTACTATTTTTTTATTTTCTATTGTATTCTAAGCTAAAATACGTGCTTGTGTCATTAAAATTATTTTAAAAAGTAGCAAAATATTCTTTAAAATGTACTTTTGGGGTAACAACTTTTTATAGTTATGTCTAAACTCAGTGTCTTACATACTCACCACACAGTGCTTCACTGTCTTGAAAGCTTTCTATTTGGAATAACTAAAATAATTTTAACTCAAAAAAACTGGGTTGCCTATAACCGAAAAGCTTGTATGAAGAGAATTGTGGATGGAAGGGAAGCGAAGGAGTGGTGTTAGGATCGTGGCAAGTGCCGATCCATTGTTACTGCCTATCCCTGTAGAAAAAAGCGTTTTGCCAGCCACGTTTTTTCAAGTTTGTTGGGGTAACATTTTTATTACAACGCTAGTAAATGTGCTTATATCATAGAAACAGGACGACCAAAGTACATTTAATATATCATAGATACATTGCCGATGTAATTAAAAGTAATATGTCTTCTAGGATATTTTAGTACAACCAGTAAATTACTCCTGATAGACATAATAACTTCCCGACATATCTAAATGTAAACATCCGAAAACATTTCAAAGTTAAAACCGCAAAGCCACATAATAACTAAAGCCAACGTGAACAAAATAGCAACTTGATAGCAATGTTAATTCTCCGTCGAACAACTTAGAGAGGTTAACCATTTTAGTGCCAAGAATCAACAAGTTAATCTAATAAAATTTCACAATTCTGAAGTTCTCAAGGAAGGAATGCTCGTATTTTGTAGCGATTATATTATTACAGTGGTTTTATAAATAGATAATAAATATAACGGATATAGTTCGCAGCAGATAAAAAGAGCGCTGACTTGTAATTGGCTCGGCTGTATGAAGAGCGCTAGACGACTGCGGTAAAAGCAACATCTATTCTACGACAGAATAGATGTTAAATTGATAGGATATCTTCGTTTAGAATTGATAAGATTCAAAATTTTATACAAAAATGAAAAGGAGGTTTTTAATGTCCCCGATTTAGTCGGAGAACTTCTCCTGATTAAAAAAGCCACGATAGGCTTTCTTTCATATCTGATTTATAAAATCCTTTTATCAATTTACTTTCACTCATCTGCTTTTATTTAAATAGCAAGTAAATCTGCATCAAAATTATCAAACATGATTATCAATAATTGAGTGTTATCTTATATTCCCATTAGTGAAATAAATAAATGTTATCAATAATTTTCACTATCTTTTTTATATTTGGCCATCATATGACAAAGCTCTTACCTATTTTTGTAGATCTTTTTTGTCTTTTCTTTGTAGATCAATTGACAAGTGGAAAGCTTTGCCTGCCCATGTGTTCTCTCCATCCTATAACCTTGGATCCTTCAAGCGATGCGTGAAGAAGCACCTTTGGCCGGCATAGTGACGGCGACTGGGGCAGCCGTGAACAAACCCGGTTTTCTCAGTCGTCGTCACTCTTGGACATCCTCTTGCTTATCATCAGGCGGGACGAGGTCAGATGTCGTGTCACAAAAAAAAGAAACCTATGCTAGAGCTAGGAATTAGAACCTGAAGCTAGGACGGCTGCTGACATCTATAAATATTGTAATCGTTATTATTTATTTTTAGTTTATTAAAATAATGATTTAATTGCCTTTGAATATATTATTTAAATTTAATTAAAGCACAAAGTGTAATGAAGTCAATATGTAGGTAAAAGTAAATTTATAAATCTAATGTGGATGGATGCGTTAAACGAGAATGACCCAGAAGGGTGTTTTACGACCAAATCGGAGACAGAGTCATGTAATCTGGGTTGCCTAGTGTCCATAACTGTAGAGCTTGTACGAAGATAATTGTGGATGTGATGGAAGCAAGGGAGTTACAAATGGTATTAACCTTGTAATATGCGTCTCGGACCTAGCATATGAAATTACCCAACAATTAAGAGAAGAAAAAAAATCGACGCGATTACGACGAATGAGAACTATTTTTTCTATCATATTTTCATTAGTAACTTATAAAGTACAAGTAAATTGTTTATTAATTTTATCTGATATCACCGGACTGTCAATCCATTAGGGTATGACATTTGGTGCATGCGATAACAATGTATAAACAATCAACTTTAATTAACTATGACTAGAACAATGTATCCAATTTAAATAATTTGTTAAATTGAATACACTACTTTATTAAAGAGAATTCCTATGAAGTCTTCGGCAATTATTATTTTAAAACAATATACACACACGTTATTCAATCTTATAAATATTATATATTTATCGAATTATAAATTGTTAAATATGCTTATAAGATTGACAATATGTTTTTGTAGCTATTATTAATTAAATAATAGCCCATCAAAACTAAGGCATAGAAAACATAAACTAAAAAAATATGTTTAATAAAATACTACTTACGCGTAAAATTCTGTACGGACTCTCAGCTAAGAGACAGACTTCGCCAGAAGTTCCGTCTAACGTGTTTGGAAGCATAACCTGCGATTCCCCACAGATACTATGTCGAAATCTTGTCCCATTAACCCTTTGAGGTTTTCCCATAACCTGCCATACGAATTCCTGCAAAAATAATAATTCATTTATCACCTCTGAACTTTGAGCTACATAGCTACTCGTTTCAAAATTGCTTTAGCGTATCTTTTTATCGTGTAATCGTTCAAGGCTATTGATGTATGATGTTCAAAAGTTTTTTTTATTATTTGTCAATATATTTCTGCAGTACCCATATAGCTTGTACGAGCTCGTATGAACATTATTTCAATTTATTTTATTTTGTTAAATTTCTTCTGAATCTAATTTTAGTAAAGCTTTTCAATTATAATTGTTATTTTGTTCAAATGTGCTAGATTAGATTTTCTTTTTTTTTTTAGAAATGTAAGTAGCTTATTCAGACTTATTAACCATAAAGTGCAAATATATAACCCATTAAACTATGATTTACTCTATATGAATAAAAAATAAGTTATTGTGGGCTCGAGGAAAGTCAGAGAATTGTATCGTGATCGTAGAAAGTAGCATTTTATTAGCTTTGCCTATTGTTGAGGGAACAGATTCGAGATTTTTTCCTAATCAAGTTTTTACTATTTATTAACAATTATGCAAATTACTCGTAACTATATATCCATACTATATATATACAGCCAACTGAGCAGTAAGAAACCTCCACTCCAAATAAGAATAAATTTAAATGACTGATAATTTTTAATTTTTTTAAATATTTGTTTTATAATACTTTTAATATATTATTTTGAAATGAAACTTCTAGAAGAAACCATGTCTCTTTTAGAATAACAAACTGATATTTTTACTAAGGTACGAGTAGGTGTTAAGATTTCAAACTTTAGTAATCCTAAAAATTTGGAGTCAAAGCAAGTACTACAGTAGAACTAAACTAGTTAAGACATTGTAATTAAGTAGTTACTTGTTTTTATGGAAAATAAAGCTACTAACATTATGTTTTAAAGTTATGCCATTAACCTTAAACATCTTCTACATTGGAACCTTGAACTTGCTTTTATCCGTAGATGCTATAAGTAATGTGTTAATTGAGACTTGCACAACTTTTAATGAGTCTGCATAGAAAGGATGGCTTAAGCTTTGCTTCAGCTTGAAATAGGAGCTCTTTGTATAGGAAAAACTTTCATAACAATCTCTTTATTTAAAAAATAATAATATCTTTACTATAGTATATATAATTAAATTTAAAGGAATGTTAGAATTCAACGTAATCATTGAACTCGGTAGTGAATGGAATTAAATGAACTTCTATAAGTTAACAATTGTTATAAACAGTTTTACATAACAACTGTTTTACTGCACCAGTGCATTAAGCATGCGTATGTAAACAGTGTTCATACGAAGTATTTGCATCAAAAGATCATTATAATACGTTTTATTAGAGCTGCTCGATGCTCGCTTTATTACTGACACCTACGATTTCTTTAAAAATAAAGAATTTCAGAAGTATGCAGAAATAGCATTAGTGTTAAAACACTTATTCGATATATGTTTCCTAGTCAGAGCAAAGAAATGAAATCATCTCTTTTCATTTCCTCAGAAATATTTGTTAATCGACTTGAATCTAAAAGTTATTTAATTTTATTTTTAATTAGTTTGTTTCACAATACAGTGCTTACAATTTCAAATTTCAATATGTATAAAATATTAATTTAAATTTACAAAAAAGGACGCAAGTTATTTGATTGTGCAATTGATAAATATAAAATTTAATATTTATTTATTACACATTATTATGGATATTTCGTACAATATACAGAAAAACAAGTTAAATGTAAATCCAGAAAGGTCGCAAATAAAAGCTAATATTGAGGCGAGTTTGGGCAATATGTTACCTATTTAAAAAGGTTCTTTGTGTGTCTCTATATGGAACCTTGGCCTTTATTTTGTTGTAAAGAGAGACCTTTTACCACATATTAATTTGATTGTAATTTATTTATTATGCTAAGCAACAATATAGAAGTTGCCACGGGAACTAATTTTAATAAATCAAAATCATATCATTTATTTCGCAAAGGTCTTCCGGCTCTTGTACATTGTCAGACGCTACCATGATTTTGGAAAGGAAGAAAGAAAGAAGAAATTATTACAGCCTGTACCAAATAAACACAGCGGGAAACAGATATAGGCAGAGACAATGGAGCGAAAATTCCACCACCCTGACATAACTCCCTATAATTTTTACTCTACAAACTATAAGGATATTGTGGCCGACCCAGGCCTAATTCTTTTTTAATATATACTTTTTTATGTTCGACAATTTATTGACACTTGACACTTGAGATTTTTGATTTAAAAAGGAATAAATTGATAAAATGATAAATTATTATTTTATTTAAATAAAATAAAGAAAACTGCTGTGTATCGATCACAGTAATTGGCGCAACAACGTGGGGCACGAACCCAGATTATGGAAACCCGTAGTAAACGGAAAAATATAGAAATATCGATGTCCGAAGCGACAGCACACACCAATCGACAACTGACGAGCGATGGTGACGACGAAGCTGGCGCCTCTGGAGATAACTCGCAATTCCTGGATGCTGCTACGAGTATTAGGGTAAACGTACCGATTATGAACACTACTAATGACACTAACCGTATCGCCGTGAATAGTCGGTCGGGAAGTGTTCGAAGTATGACTAGTACGAGCAGACGACGTGTATTTGAGGCCAAGGCCGCGACCAAGAGAGCTGAGATGGAGGCAAAACGTATTGCTATGGAAATGGAGGCAAAACGTGTGGAAATGGAAACAAAACATATGGAAACTGAACGTGTTTTAATGGAAGCAAGATTACATGAGGAGGAAACTATGTTAGAATGCGAGAGCAGTTCAAGTCAGGAGAGTGTATTGCGATGGGTGGATGAAACGAATAACGCTCATCATGTCGTCGACTGTGAACCAAAAAGTAAGGTACAACCATCCATATTAAATAATAATAGCATCAATGTAAACCACCCCTACAGAAATACAGAAATTTCCCAGTTAACTAAAGCTATTACTGATGTGTTGAAAAATACAACCTCATCGGCCGCCACAGGTGATAAGCTCATTGGTCGCCTTTCTGCCAAAGATTTACCAATGTTTTCAGGAGATCCGCTTGATTGGCTTAGATTTAGATGCGCTTATGTCACTACAACTGAGATTGGAGAGTACACCGACGCAGAGAATATCGCACGCTTGCAGAGATGTCTTCAGGGCGAGGCGTGGGAGTCGGTGGCCGCACAACTTATGACAGTATCATCAGCTGATCAGATTATGAAAACTCTTGAACTAAGGTTTGGCCGCCCTGATCTTATTTTGTACAAATTGATTGGAGATATGAAAAGGACACCGAAGTTAACTGGACTTCGTTCCGATTTTATCATACTAGCGACTAAAGTATCTAACTGTGTAGCTGCGATAAATGCGACGAAACAGTTTGGTTACCTGCATAGCCCGGAACTTACACGGGAGATTATTGACAAATTAACGGAACCTCTTGTTTACCGATGGCTTGATTATGTTACAGACCTAGACGAAGCTCACCCTAGATTACTGGCGTTAGCTGATTACCTCATGAAAGAAGCTGAACGCATGTGTAGGGCAGGTGCTGTTGAACTGCCACAAAGGTATACAAAGACTTATTTTCCAAATAGACGACCACTTAACCTACTCACTCAGGATGATAAAGACCAAATTGTTACTTTTACTGTTAAAGACTCAAAGATAAAGTCATGCGGTTTTTGCCGTAAAAGTGATCACGATATAGACAAATGTACTTCTTTCATAAAAGAGGACGTTAATAATAGATGGAAGTGGGTATGTGACAATCATGTCTGTTTCATGTGTTTGAAGTCTAAGCATCGCATGGAAAGATGTAAGACCAGAAAAAGATGTACAAAGTGTAAAGGGAGACATAATTCATTATTACATAGAGAAGATTGGACTAAACCTAAGAATAAAGAGAATGAGACTACTGCTAATATTATGACTAACGATAAAAAGGTTTATTTAAAGGTTCTTCCTGTAACCCTCGACGGTCCACGTGGTACAGTTAGTACACATGCCATATTAGACGAAGGTTCGACTATCACGCTTCTTGAACGTCAGGTTGCTGAAGAAATAGGCGCTGAGGGTCCTCCGACTGATTTAGTTCTTCAAGGTGCTATTGGTGATAGCAACATCATGCCAAGCTACAGCGTGTCTCTGACACTACGGTCACCGGGTGGAACTTATAAACTAGACAAGGTCCGTACTGTTGATAAGCTTTCTTTACCTATGCACACACTCAATGAAGACATATTACATAACTATTCACATCTCAGGAATATTCCTATTCAACATTTCAAAGGACAACCTAAACTTTTAATTGGACAAGATTTCTGGCATCTAATCGTGACCAGGGAAACTAGAGAAGGAAAAGATAATGAACCAGTAGCCTCGCGAACCCGATTAGGATGGGTATTACATGGATTTGTTTCAACTCTGACTAGAAGCTTTCCACATGTAAACCTTCATCTACGCGAGGATTCTGATAACGAACTTCATAATCTGGTTAAAAATTATTTCAAAATTGACAGTATTGGTGTTGATAAGAAAGACAGAATAACAGAAAAAGATCAACGAGCTTTGCGAATTTTGGATTTGAAATCTAAGAAAGTAAATGGAAGATGGGAAACTGGATTGTTATGGAGACAAGATAAAATTGTATTTCCTTATAATAGAAGAAATGCTGAGAATAGATTATTTACAGTGGAAAGAAAAATGGACAAAGACCCAAAATATGCGAGTGACTATATGAAGCAGGTAAATAATATGCTAGAAAAAGGTTATGCGAAAGAGCAAACAGACAACATGACAGGAGATAACGTATGGTTTTTACCACATTTTGGTGTTGTAAATCCAAATAAACCTGGAAAACTTCGTCTAGTTTTTGATGCAAAAGCTGAAACTAAAGGAGTATCTATGAACTCAGAGCTACTTACCGGACCTGATTTACTGAATTCTCTGGTTGGTGTATTGATCAGATTTAGAGAAAGAGCTGTTGGTGTTATAGGTGACATACGTGAGATGTTTCTTCAAGTAAAGATAATTGAAGAAGACCGCAATTCTCAGTCCTTTTTATGGAGAGGTATGGATCGGATAAATCCACCACGTACTTACCACATGACATCTATGATTTTCGGAGCGACTTCTTCGCCGTGTACTGCTACTTACATATTACGACGTAATGCTGATGATTATAAAGCATCTCATCCACGAGCTGTAATGGGTATAAAGAGAAGACACTATGTTGATGATTATTTAGACAGCACTGATACTGAGGAGGAGATGAGACAGTTGATTATAGATGTAGCAATGATACATCAAGCAGGGGGGTTTGAAATTAGAGGATGGGCTTCGAATAAAGCTAATGTACTACCGCGACAGCAGATTGATGAAAACACTGTTAAGCTATTTAAACAAGCTGATGACGAAATCGAACGTACTTTGGGATTAAATTGGCAACCATTAAATGATTATTTTGGGTTTGACTTAAGCTTGAAAAGAGTTAATAAGGACGTGGCCGAAGGAATACGTCCACCAACAAAACGGGAGATGTTAAAACTCGTTATGTCAATTTTTGATCCTCTTGGTTTTTTGTGTCCATTTTTAATTCGAGCGAAAATTCTTATGCAAGAAGTTTGGAGAAGTGGAATTCAATGGGATGAACAAGTTAAAGATGAACATTCTCAAATTTGGTTTAAATGGTTGGCAGACTTAGGAAAATGTCGTAACTTTTCCATTCCTCGATGTTATGGATTTAAACAATTTGATCATTTCCAACTTCACATTTTTGTTGATGCATCAGAACAAGCATACTCAGCTGTTGCATATCTGCGACAAAAAGATCATGTAGCATTCATAATGGCTAAATGTAGAGTAGCACCGATCAAAACCATGACGGTGCCGCGATTAGAATTACAGTCAGCACTTTTAGGTAGCCGAATTGCCAAGACTATTGTTGATGAACTTGATTTTAATATTGAGAAACGATATTTTTGGACTGATTCCCGAACTGTATATTACTGGATTCAAAATAATCCACGGCAACATCAAGCTTTTATATCACACCGACTACATGAGATTGATGATTTGACAGAACTTCATGAGTGGAGATGGTTGCCGGGGAAGATAAACGTTGCTGATGAAGCGACCAGATGCGACATTAAAGAAGGACATGACATTAAATGGATTAAGGGACCCGATTTTTTAAGACTACGCGAAGAATATTGGCCGAAGATTGATCCTAATCCTGAAACAACAGATCAAAATATAAAAGAAAAGATCGATTCAATTTTAATAACTATGGTACCTACTAACTTATTAGATATGACACGATTCTCAAGCTGGAGACGATTAGTAAGGACTGTAGCACGGTTGCTATTATTTATTGACAAATGCAAACGATTGTGTACGTATATGACACCAGACCATGAACGAAGAGCTGAACTTTGCATTTTTCAACAAATACAAATTAATGATTTTAATGAAGATATTACTATGTTGGAACAAAAACGGAACCTGAAAAATAAGAGTAAACTACGACTTTTGAACCCAGAGTTAGATGACGACAGAGTATTGCGATTAAGAAGTAGAATTGAAGCGACAAGATATGTATCGCAAGATTTCAAGAATCCTATTATATTAGATGGACAAAATTATGCAGTGAAATTGATGATACAGTACAGACATCAGCAACTTGGTCATCATAGCCACGAAACCCTGATAAACGAACTTCGTCAGCAATTTTACATTTTCCGCCTTCGCGCGATTGTTAAGACTATGATAAGAAAATGCATTATTTGTAGGAGCAGACGATCTAAAGCTGAACAACCTATGATGGCAAGTTTACCACCTGCAAGACTTCAGCATCATTGCAGACCTTTTACCTATTGCGGAATTGATTTGTTCGGACCTATGGTGGTAAAGATTGGTCGAAGAAGAGAGAAAAGATGGGGAGTGTTATTTACCTGTTTGAATATTCGTGCTGTGCATATTGAATTAGCGGCTTCTCTAACAACTGATTCAACCATACTTGCTATCCGGCGTATGGCTGCTCGACGTGGTTTTCCAAGACAAATGTATTCTGACAATGGTACAAATTTTCATGCAGCAGATAAAGAACTTCGTGGTGCATTAAAAGATATTTACGAAGATGATACATTTACGAATGAAATGACAACACGAGGAATTGATTGGCGTTTCAATCCACCTGACGCACCACATATGGGCGGAGTTTGGGAGAGACTTATAAAATCAATTAAAATTGCTTTAAAAGCTACATTGAAATCCCAAGAACCCAGAGAAGAAGTTTTGGTCACATTACTTGCGGAGGCAGAGAATATAGTGAACAGTCGTCCCTTGACACATGTGACTCTAGATCCAAACGAGGAGGAGGCCCTAACGCCTAATCATTTTCTTTTAGGCTCCTCAAATGGAATGCCACGACCCGGACTTTTCACTGATAATGACATGAGTTTGAGGCGACAATGGCGAATAACTCAGAAAATGGCAGATAATTTTTGGTCTCGTTGGGTTAAAGAGTATTTGCCGTCCCTGCATTTGCGGAAGAAGTGGACCGATAACGGGGGATCAAATTTATGTGTGGGCGATCTTGTTTTGATTGCAGATTCGACAGCTCCTCGAAATGTATGGGCTCGGGGCAGAATTATTAACACCATTCCAGGGCGTGATGGAAGAGTCCGCATTGTGGAAGTAACAACCAAGGGCGGAGTACTACGCCGTCCAGCATCTAAAATTGTGGTCCTCTTGAGAAACTCTGAAGATCAAGCTACGAGTCGGCCTCCACCATTGGGATAGCAAAGCGAGGAGGAGATTGTGGCCGACCCAGGCCTAATTCTTTTTTAATATATACTTTTTTATGTTCGACAATTTATTGACACTTGACACTTGAGATTTTTGATTTAAAAAGGAATAAATTGATAAAATGATAAATTATTATTTTATTTAAATAAAATAAAGAAAACTGCTGTGTATCGATCACAGATATGGTCGGTTTTCCTTCTTAATAATGCATATTTAGGATTTATAATGTGATTCGACATCTGACCTCGACTTGCCTAATGGTTAGCAAAAAGAGCGCCATCGTCTGGAAACCCGACTTAGTTGCCTCGATTGCCATGACAATTTTCCGGTCAGTACTTTTTAAATAAAATTTATGATTGAATAATTGAAAGTAACCTATTTACCCGCCTTTTTTTTTAATAACAAAAATTTGTAATATTTAATATTTTTTTTAATTATTACAAATAAAAGCAATGAAACAAATATTTGCTCTGACCGAAAATTAAACCCTTCTGGACCCTTCTGGAAAGGGACTTCTGCGTAACAGACTGGCATGCAACCACTACGCTACGCGTGTCGTCAATGCTACAGTGCCCTGGATCAGCAAACTGGGCACTGTCTGCCATTCAACTAGACCCGAAACAATTCTTTGCTCTGACTGAGAATCGAACCCGGGACTTTTCGCATAACGTATTGGTGTGCTAACCATTGTAACATGACTGTCGTTGATATACTTCATACTAACATAAACAAACTAGTCGTAAATTTATAAAAACTTTTATTTAATTTAAAAACCGATATATTGATCGGTTATTATTTAAGTGAAAATTCTACATATTACATTTTAAAAGCTAATTCCTGTTATAATAATGACTTGCATTTTATAAGCGACACGCCCTTTCACACCCATATTATGATTGACATATAAAATTGACACCACAGTTATAAGCTGGTATTGTGATGGCGACTTAGGCAGCAGTAAACTAAGTCGGCTTTTCCAGTCTGCAGTGTCAACCCTTTCGCTTCCATAACATCCAAAATTCTCTTCATACAGACTTATGGGTATTGACAGTGCGGATTGAAAAAACATTATATTTTTTATTTACATTTCTATACTAAGCTACTATTATAGTGTATTATAGAAACAGGACGACCAAAGTACATATATCAAAGATACATTGGTACCGGCAAGTGGTTTCAAAACCGTGCTCTCGGTTCGCGTAACCATTGCACTAGCACTACCGTGGGAATTAATACGTGAAATTAATTATGATTATGGCACTCATGGAGCTCTAAAAAAATACTTACAGCTAAGCCTCTTTTTCTATGAGGTCCTTTGGTTTGTGAATTAGATTCCAATCCTGGCTCTCCAGCTGCTGTTTCAAGCGAAATGGAATTAATGGGCTGTAAACCAGATTCTACTTCCTCGATGACGCGTTCTTCCGCAGCCAGGCCTATTAATCGGCTAAGTTTCGGCCACTCAGTAGGCATAGTCACTAAAACAATACAGAAAAATTTAATAAATTAAAATATCTTTAAAATGAAGAAAATATGATCATCATTAATTGACACACCTGAATCTCCACAGGGAAAAGCAAAGAAACAGAACGCTATTTTTCACCATTCTGACACAACTCTCTCGCTTCCTCACATCCACAATTATTTCATATAGACTATAGTTATGAGCACTGCATGCCTGTTTTTGTTAAAATGTCCCCGTTTTACTCTAGGAACAATTATTTGGGTCTTCTTTTTCATTTGCTTAGATTTATGAAACCTAATAAAAATAATATAACGCGTTGTATTTAGAATTTCTGATATACAAGGTACATACAATGAATAATGTTCACATTTTCATGCAGCAATATGATATAATGTGATGGAGTGACAAATAAATAACTTTTAAATTTAGTTCTTAAACTATTGGGTTTTTTTTTATTCCATATAGAATACTTGTAAAATATATCAAATCATTACAAATATGTTCACTTCAGCAATACATAGTTATAGAAATATTCAAATGTGTTAAAATGTAACTATGCAACAACACTATTGGATCCGCAGATCTGAGGCGGATAGAATCGACCCACGAGGGGCGCGTTGCACTATGAGAATTTCTCAGAAAAACCTAGTCATAATTTGTTTTACAAAATTGATATAAAAGTCGACCTCACTCCTCAAACCGCGCCATTATCCAAAAAGTAAAGATTGATATAATTAGGTAATTCTTTTCGAGAGCAATAATAATGCGATTTTATTACATCGTTTATAAGTGTATTGTATTATAATACAATTATTATAATACAATACACAATAATGGTGCTTTTAAGAAATAAAATATTTAACAAAAAATATTACAATAAATAAGTAAGTATTTACGTTGTTAAAAAAAATGTGTAAGAAGAAAGAAAATATGTTTTGTAAAAACAATGTAACTTAATAAAATTGGTTCTCGTAATAACCTCTCAGGTTATTTAAACAATGCTTTTTCCATAAAGTCATTAAGTTGAGTGCCACTTATGCAATTTACTAGCAAATTTGTGATATTGTTACGTTTAACCTGTCATAAGTCGACGAGCACTTCACAGTTGAAATTAAATTACACTTTTCATATCTTATATCAATTGAATAATCATTTCTTTATTATTTTTATTGTTTTACTAACTTTGGGAAATTAATAAATTAATGATATTATCAATCAATCAAATTGTCACGCCTTTTTATCATTAATTGTTAAATGAGTTTAAAATATCCAAATCGTTTAGTTTATTTGTATCACTAGACGGTAATACAATCGTTTGATTGAAGGATTAAATTTTATTATATTTGATTTATAATTTTCATTACTTTACTACTCGCAACTGAAAATAGTGAGCTAATAATTAAGTCATTTTTAGCATTTTCATCCACCTACATTTACGACATTTTAGTTTATAATTACCCTAGGGCTGATTGCAGATGGGTGGTTGTTTCTTTGTTTGCAATAAAATGTATATTTTATAAATTACCAATAAAAATATTAATAAATAATAAATATTAGTATTATGATTAAATACAATGGGTGCGCGGTTTTCTTATTATTTAAAAAAGGGTAGATTCTTTACACCCACACAAGTATTCAAATATACAAAAGTATATTTAACATATATAATATGTATGAAGTACTATATAATCAATCAATCAAATTGTCACGCCTTTTTCCCACGGGGATAAGCAGAGACAATGGAGTGCCACTTAGTACTATATAATATCATATATACAAATTATATATCATATATAATATGCATTAAGTATATTATATCAAATGATATTTTGAATGTACTACAGAGGACATCATTCATTTTGTATGGAGGACTTGGGCCTAATTGTATGAACAGTTGCATATACATTTTAAAATAGTTTGATGTATGAAGATTACAATGTAATTGAAATATATCCTTTATTTTGCGTAGTTTGGGTGTGCAAAATGATCAAACTATAATTATGACAGTTTGAAGAAGAACTATTTTATTTACCAAATAAATAAACTTATTAGTTTTATCAATACAAGTATCAAACCTGCCATTTACATTTTTTATCACTAAACATTACAAAAGTAGAACATAAAATCCCAAAATGAATCATGTCCTTTGTTGCTAACCCGCTTTACTTCGTAGTTGGATACACAGTGAAACATTTGTTCTATCGGGTACGACAAATAACGTTTTTTTTTTTTAAATGTTATAAAAAAAACTACTGATTATTTTTTCAAATTTCATTCAAATGGCTGCCTCGGCTGGCCATGCACTAGCCTACACGATTGGTCCAATTTTTAAGTACATTATCGATTGTGTGCTTCACGAATATTGTCCTTTAAAGCATCAATTGTCTTTGGCTTGACGGCGTAACACTTATCATTGACGGCACTCCACAAATAAGAGTTCAACGGTGTCAAATCGCAGCTCCGAGGTGGCCAAACGACATCAGCTCTGCGGCTGATAATGCGATTTTCAAAAACACGGCGCAAAACATCAAGTGTAGCGTCGGCTGAATGGCACGTAGCGCCGTCTTGTTGAAACCAAATGTTGTATTCAATATCCTCCTCCTCTTCAATTTTTGTGAACGAAAATTCGTTCAACATGGCCCGATAAAGATCGCCATTGACTGTAACGGCCACTCCTTGCTCATTATCGAAGAGCCGAGGTAGCCATTTGAATGAAATTATTTTCCATCATTAACCGGAAGGAGTGTACTTTCAAATAAAAAAGAAATTTGAAAAAAATTCAGTAGTTTTTTTATACCATTTTCAAAATAAAAAGTTATTTGGCGGACCCGATAGTTCTAGTTCCTTAAAGCGTGTGAACTTAAAAGACCATAAGAAATTGTCGTAAATATACAAAGTAAACCTGCTACAATGTATTTTGTTACCTTTCATTACGAGTACTACCTTGGAGGTGTTAGAATTTATTCCACAAGACTTGCCTCGTGTGTAGTAAATAAAGCTCTTAAGACTTTAAGCTCTTAAGTTTTAATTTTGCTACATTTTTATAAATAGCGTCCACGAGACCGCAAAGTGTCCAATCGCTTAAAGGATTCAAGTTTATAAGATGAGGTTGGGGATGTTATGGATATTAAATTTCAGAAACGGATACGGATATAGGAATAAATATGGATATAAATACGGATATGTTATTATTTCGGATCATCCGATAGTTTCAGATAACTTCGGTTACGGTTATTAGATTTTTATGGAATTTTAAGGGCCTATTAGGAGTAAAAACATGTTTCATTTAGTCACTGCCCCTATCCGAAATTATCCGAAACTTTTATAATGGATTCTGTTAGGTTTTTATTTCGGATATCCGTCAGTTTCGGTTACGGTTTCGGTCTACAAAGACAATCTTATATTCTTATCGTAATCTATTTTTGTATATTTAGTTTATTAAACTAAAAGGTCGGTGTGTACCTTGTATGTAATAATATATATAAAGACAATTTCCATTTTTTAATAAACTAAAACCATAAAGAAGAAAATGTAATAACGTACTGTTCATTCCTACGACAGTTTACAAAGTGGGATTCATATAAACTGCACACTTGTTGCATATGAGTGTGGTTTCTTAGATTGCGACATGTACTTACTTACATACAATAGATATATACGCGATAATAAAATGTTGCTATACATTGCTCAATGTCTATACAATTAAGATATTAAATTTTATTGTATAGCCGCAATGGTTGAGGAGTAAAGAAAAAGTATTAGGATAATACCTCCTTGAATGATATTTTGTTCATGCTATTACTAAAGTCTTTCCCTGAAAATTTATATCACAATTTGAATGATAAACAAGTTATATTTATAATGATAATGATAAAAAAGTTTTAATGAAATATCAAGTAGCTCTCTATAAACTCCTAAACTCCTTTACTTAATCAATGAATTGTGACGCCTTTTTTTAATAGGCAGAGACAATAGAGCACCACTTGCAATGATCCTAACACAACTCCCTCGCTTTCATCAAATCCACAATTCTTTTTATACAAGTCTACGGTTATGGTTTTTGATGCTATTTGGTCAATGACGTAATAAATGAAACGCTCAAGTTTAAATCATGAAGAAGGCTGTTTAATTTGACATAAATAGAATAAAAACAAAAGAATAAATGTGTTCAAATGATAAAGTTGAATTGTTATAAATTTTTGTGTGAACTTGAAAAGGGTTGGAACCTTGTCATAGGAAACCCAGATTATTTATAAAATATTTATTCTACAAATTACATTAATATTACGATTACAACACAATATATTATACTTTACTCATTATCGATCCATCAAATATTACTCACGCAAAGCTTATGTTATCATTTTTAATTAAATATCAGAGCTTTATTTTAAGTATTTTATCTATAGTTTTAATATAACTATACAAACACGATTTATTTGTAATATAAACCAGTTTTTATTATTTTATGTTAAAAAAATAAAAATGCTCAAATTAACACGCTTCAATTATCGCAAGGATAGGTAAAGACAATGAACGCCACTTTTTATGATCCCAACGTAATTCTATTGAAAACACAATATTAAAGTTTTTATAAACTATTTATAAGAATAATATTAAAAAAAACGAATTAAAATTTCAAATACACGAAGACACAGTTAGTTGCTTTGTAGGATTAGCATTTGCACATAGGACGTAGGCACTACCGAACTGTCTGTCGGTCTACGCGGCGCCCAAGGTTCATTATCAGATACTTCAGGTTTTATAAGAGCCAGCCCAGCTAAAAGCTCAAAGTTAGAAAGAATTTTAGTAAAATCACCAAACGATATGCAGACCGTTAAGTGATTTAGTCGGGTATTCGGGATCAGCTTATAAGTTGCCAGTTCCAACTAGGCCGGAATAGTGAAAATGACTGCTGCTTACAGTTATTAAATTGTAGTAGCGCTGACCTCCATCATAGACCGGATGGACCGGTGCTGTAATTTGTCGAGTCACAATAAAAGTATAAAATAAAAATTTCTGTATTCATCAGTTTTTTTCTTTTTCTTGTTTCATCAGGTAATCTTGTCAGTTCTTCTTGTTTCATCAGGGCTGTTTATAAGCCAAAGGCTCATAATAATAAATATTTTTTGTTAAATCACCATAGTTCAATCGCTTACTTATAGCTTTGCTGACCTGACAGAAGCCATCATCAGATACGTAAATTTCATTTAGTATATAACCTTCGTAACTAATTGGATTTTAGATATTACTTCAAACAAATAAACAATATATTTATTGTATGTAAGGCGACCGTGGTGTAGTGGCAGTGTAATGGTTACACAAATTGAGAGCACGAGTTCGAAACCACACACCGGTACCAATGTATCTTTGATGTACTTTGGTTGTCCTGTTTTATGATACAAGCACTTTAGTAGCTTAGTATAGAAATGTAAAAAATAGCCCATAGAGAATTATGAATGTTAAGGAAGCAAGAGATTTGGGTCAGTATCGTGGAGAGTTGCATTCTTCCATTGAGTTCCGTTCTCTGATAATCCCTGTGGGAATTGAGGCATATAAATTTGATAATATCAGAACAGACGTTAAGATTTTTAATACAAGAAAAATAACAGAGACTAAATGAGAGGGAAATGCATTGCATGGGCTTCGGTAGATAATTAGTTTCCTGAAAATACGAGGATCATAAAAAGAGCAGACAATGAGGTCATAATGAATAAGACAGTGACCGACATCACTAAATATATTATTACTCTCATTCCTATTTTTTATTGTAACTGGACTTATGACCGCACCCCGCCTGATGTTAAACTGAAGTGCGGTCCATTAACGGAGCTGACTTCTACTACAGCCAAATAACTGTAACATACCGGCCTAGTTTGAACTGGCTTACAAACTACTTACTTACAACTTACAAACTTACGAAACGCGACTATATCACTTTAAGGTCTGTATACTTGTAGGTAATTGATCCGCAAATAAAGCACCAATGCTTACCACTCATAAAAATTGCTAAGAAATATAAAAAAAAAATGAAATTATTCTAACATTAAAAAAGGCCATCAGCCATTAAATGACGTATTAATTTACTAAAATAAATATTACAAACAAATCTTTGCCCCGACTACTACGGTTTTTTCAGTTGTCGTCACTTTTGAACCTCCTCTTGCTTATCATCAGGCGGGTCGAACTCGTGACACAATAAAAAAAAGTATCAAACCTGGGACTTTACGCGTAACGAACTGGTGTGCTAAACATTGCGCCACGCATGTCGCTAAATTAAACTTAAGCTACAACTCTCTTGTTTTCTTCACGTACATAATTTACTTAACAAAAGAATTTACTTAATGTTAATAGTTACGCAAGATTTTTTTTTATATTAATAATAACTATAAAATATAACTTATATATAAATAAATTAATATAATAAATGTATGTATAAATTAAATATATAATTTTTAAAAATAAATATAATTGTTATGCAAAAACAAGCTATAATGTATTACATAAAATAGTTTAAAATATACCACAGACAAACAAAGCTCAGCTCCTATTTTAATTGCTTTTATTAACATTAATTACTAAATTAATCGTTTACATTTATGATTAAAGAGTTTACATATTTAATATATTTGTATAAAATATAAATAATCATACCTCTAAAAGCACTCTCCACAAACTGATAAGCGTTGAAGCCAAAAGTGTAATATGATCACTACAAACATACCTTGTGCCTTGTGCAGCTGTTGGAATGTGTAACAAGCTCCGCCTTTCAGGACATGCGTATTTCACACGAATGAAAAAACTTGACCCATCAGATAAGGTAATCATATCACTAATGGACAATACTCGACATAAATCAAATCCACAGGTTTTGGAACTTGATTACAGGATAAAGACTAAATTTGATAAGGACTGATATTTTATGTGCAGGGACACGTACAGCCTTTTATAGGTTTTCATCAATATTAAAGGCACTCGCTATCCTCAACGAGATAGAAATAGTTTTCCTCTAACTAGACATATTTACGTGGATTGGCCTCAAAAAGGTGACAATTTGTATTGGGGAATTTAAATATTAAATTATAATTGTATTTTCGCGACCGTGGTATAGTGGCAGTGCAATGGTTACGCAAACCGAGCACGAGTTCGAAACCAATGTATCTTTGATATATGTACTTTGGTTGCCCTGTTTCTATGATGCAAGCACTTTATTTATTTATTTATTTAAAAACTTAATGCACAATAGAACAAAGGCGGACTTAATGCCAAAGGCATTCACTACCAGTCAAACCTTTAGGATGTTGATCCGACAATGTAGATAAGGTGTAGGGTAGGGTGTTTTTAGTAGTTTAGTACAGAAACGTAAAATAAAAAAAAACACATTAATTATCTGGTGTATTGTTTATTCACTGGCTCAAGCACAACCAAATGTTCGTAGGAAAATGTGTTCCTAACTTTCATAATGCTATAAGATTATTTATAAGAAAATTTATTTATTTTATTTATATGCATTGACGATGAGTTGTTTGAAAAGTCGATTATTTGTCAAAAATATTGCTTCTGATCTCGACTTTCCTAATAGTAACCATAAGGAGGTATAAGAGCGCCAACGACTGAAAAAACTGACTCAGTTCACGGTTGCCTCAATCGCCGTCACTATGCCTGCCAAAGATGCTTTATCATGCATTTAAGGATATAGGATTAGGAAAATGTCATTGATAAACTGAAGGAATAAATTCGGCGAAAGCTCGGAGCCCTGAGAGTAACTTTTTAACTTATTTGATAATCTATAATACAAAATAATTGACCAGATATATTTTAATTTTAATCAATAGATATATCGTAAAAAAGTAACTGTAACGACAAATCGGGTCAAAGATCATACGTCCTTACAGAAAATTTCAATGTTTCCATTTTAATAACAATACATACATAGATTTTATGTTTTATGTACTCATTTCAAAAAACATAAAACCTCAGAATCATTATCATACTTATTTTTAATTCATAGCTTTATTGAAATATGTTGCATTTTTAGACTTCTTAGTAATTTATTATAATTTACTGTATTTTTATTAAGGCTTTAAAATAAATATTTAAGATAATTTGTTTATAATTTAATTTAAACTCACTATTAGGACATTCTTGGTACTTTTACCTCTTTTATATTACTTCGTCGTCGGCGGCATTCATTATATACGTTCATACATTGCCTTTAGCAAATGATCGCTATTTGTAGGTGTGGACAAAACTCACTAGTGAAAGGCAGTATTCGAATCAATCAATTAAATTGTCACGCTCTTTTCCCACAAGGATGATGATCCAACTCCATCGCTTCCCTCACATCCACAATTCTTTTCATACAAGCTCTACGGTTATGGGCACCTGGCTTTCTTGAGGATGTCTCCGAATTGGTCAGAAAACCCCCTCCTGGGCCTGTCTCGTTTAACGCATCTATCGAAATCAGATTTATAAATTTCTTTCGTCAATCTACTTTCACTCATTCTTTTCATGTGTCCAAACCATCGGAGGATTCTTAAACCCAGTCACTATATCTTCTATCAAACAACATCTATTGCTAAATGTACTAGTCCTTATTCTATCCTTTATTGTCACTCCACATACACTCCTTTACAGCGTTTTGAATATTAAAATCCAAATAATCGACAACTAATCGATCCCCGCTCAACAATAGTTTATTAGCTAGTACGACTAATTATTCCACCTGTTGAGTACTCATTTGTACACATCGACTTGGTCAATATAGTCCCGCTCGTTAAAAAATTAAATTGAATTTCTATTCTTGGATTAGAAATACTCTTTAATTTTCCTTATCTTAAGGATTTTTATTGTTAATTTAAAAGTGATAGACTGTTGATCATTTACCCAGTCTGCTTATCCGGCGTAGTATCACCACTTACAAGTGTACATACCGTAAAGTTACTCAGTTGCGTTTCGGGATCAGTTCCGAATATGTCGGTTCAGTAGATGCGACAGCAGTCGCCTTTATCCATGAAACGCACTCCAGATTAACATTAAACAAGGTATATTCTTAAATTAAGCCACAATAAAAAAAATGTATAAATAGATTAGTGTGTAGGATGTGTGTTCATGCAGCAGTAGACGATCGTGAATATCAAGAAACAAACAAACGTATGCATGTAAGATAAGTTTTGCGGCACTGAAAAGGGCCTTTTTTATATACGACTACGACCGACGCCGTCGTCGACGTCGTTGTCGTCGTATTTTTGTATTGGGGGCGTGCGAGAGATGTATCTCACACACATGCGTGCCTGTTCGCTGATGAGAGATGGCGAGAACTACTTAAGGCTTCTTCTCGGTCTTCTTGGGCAAGAGCACAGTCTTAATGTTTGGCAGCACACCGCCTTGAGAGATAGTCACGCCGGAGAGCAGTTTGTTCAACTCTTCGTCGTTGCAGATCGCCAACTGGAGATGCCTCGGAAGATAGAATAACAATAATAAATAATTATTACACATTTTTATTCTATGCTAGTAGCCTAACGTGGTTATTGCTCTTTTTAAAAATTATGTGTCCGTGTATGTTTATTGAAATATTCAAAACGCCCCGACCGACTGTTGCATGCATGCATTTTTATATATTATATACATAGATTAGATTAATAAGCTATTTAATGTTGATCCGACAATATAGATAAGAGGTAGGGTGCAAAATAAAAATAGATAACCAAATACATTATGAAAAATATATAAATAAATTCATATGTACATAAATATACTCATAGATATATAGATACAGAAATAACATGCATCACACATACAAATATATATAGTACAAATATATTATTTAATATAAGTACTAAGGGAAACATTTAAATTAAAGCGAAATATTCAAAATTGCTTAAATGAAGATAATTATAATAATGTTTTAGGCATTTTAAAATTTATTCATATGTATGAAAAGGTGTAATTTTTTAATTCTGTAATCCCACTGTTAAAATCTCCACTAAAACAAAATATCTACTGTATTCGCAAAGGACCTTGTTGTTAGAGCGACTTTAAATATATTACATAAAAAATATATATATATATATATATATATATATATATATATATATATATATATATATATATATATATATATATATATATAAGTACTATAATATATATTTAAGCCATGCGTTAATCTACAAACAGAAAGCCTTAGCGCCTTAGGGTGAAACTACATGTGCATCATTCCTTTAGAAAAATGGAATAATTATGCAGATTTTAAAAGGGCAAACGTTTTTTATAAAAAAGTTTTACATGTACCAAAATTTCATAAATTTAATCCCGTAGCAACCGCATTTCGTCGACCGATTCGGCAGTCGAACTAAAAAGTTTCAACAATCGAACAATCGACAAGTGGAATGCTTTGCCAGCCCATATGTTCTCTCCATCCTATAACCTTGGATACTTCAAGCGATGCGTGAAGAAGCACCTTTGGCCGGCATAGTGACGGCGACTGAGGCAGCCGTGAACTAACTCGGTGTTTTCAGTCTTCGTCACTCTTTGATATCCTCTTGCTTATCATCAGGCGGATCAAGGTCAAATGTCGTGTCACAATAAAAAAATAAAGAAGTGTACTGCATAAAACGAGAGAAACAATAACATTCGCAATAAGAAGATTTTTTTATAGCTTAAGGGATTTTATGTAAAAAAATAAAATAGATTTCTGTTAAAGAGGATACCAATATAAAAGAAATTCTTCTAATTAGAACAAAAAGTCAATATTTTATTTAACTTAGTTAATGACATTTCACCTAATTATTTGTTGTTTGAAACGAAGGTGAATTAATTGAAAAACATATTTAGAAAGAAAAAACAAAAGCTAAACCCACTCAAAGCTACTTTTTGTTTTTATCTCACTTTTATAATAGATTAAAAAATTCTGTGGTCAAATTTTTCAAAAATAAAATCAATAATGTGAGATTTTCGTTTATAATTGTGTAAAATCTACTTTCGCGCATTCACGCAGGCAGGAGCGAAGGTCTAACGCGCAAGGGGATGCATCTGTCATTCACTAAACTGGTTTTCGTTTTGAAAACACCTATCTAGTGCATTACATCGCCAGGAACAACAGCACAAAATGGCAGCGGAGGGTCGCCGTAACACACCAGTTTATCGGGAGTTTAAAGCACCTATAATTATATCTGATGAATGCCAGGAACCTCAAGACTCCTACGTCATGACTACACCAAATGACTTTAAAACATATTTTGCTCTTGTTCGTCCTTCGGATAACCGCAACGGCAACGGGTGAGTAGTGGCAGTTAATTTATGTATTTTAAATATTTAATATAAACATTTATTTATTAAAGTTAGGTATATTAATTAAAAAAAGGTTTTGTATATCCTAATAAACATATTACAAAATAATATAAAATTTTAATTAAAAAAAAAATTTAAAAATATATTTACTAAAAATAGAAAAATGTTTAATGTCGTGGTATCCTCTTTAAAAGCTGGGTTACCTACTACCTATAGGTGGTATGAAGAGGATTATGGATATGAAGGAAGCGAGGGAGTTGTGTCAGGATCCTGGCAAGTGGCACTCTATTGTCTTTGCCTATCCCTGTGGAAAAAGGCGTGACTATTTGATTGATATCCTTTGTTCTATTAAGTATTTAGTTTATTTATAAATGGAAAATAAAAATATGTACTATTATATTTGTCGCGTCGCGTTATCGTTTGTTATTTTAGTGGTGAAATTGCTTTTAAAAGTTTTAAATTAAAATGTTGCTTTTTATTGTATTTAGAGACACAAGTATTTATAGAAGTACGCTGGCCTAGTTGGAACCGGTGGCTTACAAGCGGATCCCGAAATGCGATTAAGTCACTTTACAGTCTATAAACTTGTTAGTGGTGGTATTACCCCGAAATGGTAGACTGAGCACCGCTGCCTACTAATCTTTGATAACCAGACTAGGAGCAAATATCCGTCTCTTTATTTATTACCAAATTATTGTAATATTTATTTAAATTATTAAATATTAGATCATTAATTGGCCTCCGCTTGCGGCTACATCTCTACGTCGCTACAGTCGTAGCACGAGCGGAAACTAATCATTAATCTTACAATGAGTATTAAATGTTACAAATAAAAGCTATGGTGCTACACAAAGTAGACACCGAACTTGATCTGGTCACTGTTGGGATGGGATGTTCACGCGAGGGAGTTGTGTCAGGATAGTGGCAAGTGGCGCTCCATTGTCTTTGCTTATCCCTGATACTATTGATTTCCTTTGATTACGCAATCTTTACATCTGCACTATTATTTAAGAAAAATACTAATAACTAATATTTATATACGTATTTAATGAGTTACCAAAGCTAAAAATATGAGTGAGGTTTTTAACTATGATGAACCAATTTCATACACTAGTTACAATCAACTAATCAAATTGTCACGCCTTTTTACCACGGGTATAGGAAGAGATAATGGAGCGCCACTTGCCACGATCCTTACACAACTCCCTCGTTTACTTCACTTCCATTTACAATCAATCAATCAAATTGTCACGCCTTTTTCCCACAGGGATAGGCAAAGACAATGGAGCGCCACTTACCACGATCCTTACACAACTCCCTTGCTTCCTTCACATTCACAATTCCATTTACACATTATATAAATATTATATTATATTATATTATATTATATTATATTATATTATATTATATTATATTATATTATATTATATTATATTATATTATATTATATTATATTATATTATATTATATTATATTATATTATATTATATTATATTATATTATATTATATTATATTATATTATATTATATTATATTTACTAAGATACATTTCGCGAAATGTAAAATTTAAGTTGTTGAATTTCCTTTATATAGGAATTATTTTTATAAGAAGCGAAGACCGCCTGTTGTTAGGCTGGAGTGGAAATGTCACTCGGCCATAGATGCAAGTGGCAGATGAACATTTCAACATCTCTTGTGTTAATGCAAGAATTTCCTAATATACCTTTAAATACATACTTGTATTATTTCCAATATGAATACATAATAGTTATTTATAATAGTTAATTTACATACTAAATATTACCATCGTATATTGTAGTGTTTTTGAAGCTTTGTGAAAACTAGGTTGCTTAGTACCCATATCCGTAGAGCGTGTATGAAGTGAAGATGATTGTGGCAAGTGGCACTCCATTGTCTCTGCTTATCCTTGTGGGAAAAAAGCCGTGATAATTTAATAGATAACATATTTTTATTATAAATATATTTTAGCGGTCAATTAAGTTTAAAAGCTGTTGGCCTTTATCTAATTGGATAATGGCTTATAGTGATTTTAGTTTAAACGATAAATAATTACATTATAGTCGCTTCAAAACTAATTGACATCCAAATTGAATCTTTATAATTTTTAAAATATAGTCTTTGTACCTAATTAACATTTATTTTAATCGCATAAAAGACGATAAAATTTGACGATTTTGACGACAGGCGTGACGAACGGTTTAGCGATTGGTTTGTTGCGCGTAAAGTCCCGGGTTCGATCCCCGGTCGGAGCAAATATTTGTTTCATAGCTTTTATTTGTAATATTTAATAATATTAAATATTGCAAATATTTGTTAATAAAAAAAAGAGATGGATATTTGCTTCGGGTCTGGTTATCAAAGAGTGGTAGGCAGTGGTACCCAGTCTGCCGATCCGGGGTAGTACCACCACTTACAAGTATACAGACCGTGAAGTGATTTGGTCACGTTTCGGGATCTGAGTCAACACAAAAATATTAAATTATCACTCTTTAAACCCTACAGGGATAGGTAGTGTCAATAGACATTTTTTTTTGTTAACCATTATGGTGTCTTTAAGTAATACGGTTACTGAACTAATGTGGCTAGAAAAAAATATTATAAATTATTCAATTCAAATCGTCACGCCTTTTCCCCACAGGATAAACATTGGAGCGCCACTTGCCACAATCCTTACACAACTCCCTCCCTTCTCTCCTATCCACAACCCTATCCCACCTATCCTTAATACAAGCTCTACGATTATAAATTATCAAACATTACATCAATGAACTAGTGCCTACCTTATAATAATTATGAAGGCACTTTAATGTTGGGGACTTAAGCTGTCATTCTATTCTCACAGGGGTAGGTAAAGACGACAGACTGATTATGACACAACTCCCTTGTGTTCTTACAATGCTTTTAACTTAAGTCTGTGAGAGCTTTTTCTATAGTTTTTTATTTTATTTTCGTAGTGACGGCAACAGAGGCCGGTTTTATTAGTCGTCGACACTTCCCTTTGCTTGCCATTAGGCAAGACGAAGTAAGATGTCGAGGCTTAATTTAAAAACACTATAGTGATAAAATAAAAATAAGTTAATGTAAAAATCATTAGAGACCGCGTGGCACATTAGTGAATAAACCAGTTCGATTCCCTACGAGTTCGATTCCTGGTCGGAGCAAAAAATTTTATAAGAGCCCTTTCTCAAAAAATTCACGGCAATTGTTTTTTTACATTCTAAATTAAGGTACAAGAGTGGTATATAAATATGTACTATCATAGAAACAGGATGACCAAAGTGGTTTTGAACCCGTCGTCACCTTATATTATATAGTACTACATTAAATTATAGTGATACATACATACATTATACAAGCTTAGCCCATCTTGCAGTCAAAAATCTCTAAACATAAATTACATTATATAGAAATATAAATATCACAATAAAATGTATTTTTTTTAAGATCTTATGAGAAGTATTTGAAAATCAGAAACACTAAGGATCGTAGAAAAAAATTACGTATACAAAACACTGTACACGTCCTTTGATGGTAACTACTTGCGTATACGTATAATATTTACAAAGTCTGTCAAGTTTCCATCGCTAATAACAGCACAATACAAAGTATCAATGTCAATCAAATAACGTAACCCCTCAATCATGACATTATGTTTATTGTTGGAAATGCATTTTGTTGGTTTATATAATTATGAAACATATTGGTAAATACCCACATGTATTATTTATAGCAGAATGAAATTTTCTTTTACAAAAAAAACAATTCGCTATTTTGTGTACAGGCAACACAAATAATTTTATTTCTGTTAATAAATTTATTTATTGTGACCATTTTTTTAATTTATTTATTTTATATGACAGCACCCTGCCTGATGTTAGGCTGAAGTGCGTCAATGAATAAAGGCAGTCACCTATAGTTAAATAAATATAACTGTCGATTCACTATGCTGGCCTAGTTGAAACTGGCAACTTACAAACTGATCTCAAAATGCGACTAAGTCACTTTACGGTCTGTATACTTGTGGCACTACCCTAGATTGGCAGACTAGGCACCTCTTATTGTTATTACCACTCTTATTGTATAACTTTTTACTTATATAAAAGATTGACATCAAATATGGTGTTACAATATGATTTGAAAAATATTTTACCACGAAATTTATTTTCTTTTCTTATTATTGAAACAATACAATAACATGTTTTTTCTAATAAATATTGGTATGTCATATTAATATGTCATAATACTTTTGTTTTGAAATGTGTAAAGATAAATACAGCTGGATTTTCGGTGTCAAAATATTCCACCCAATGAGTATTTCTCGTAATAATAGTATTGTTTTTATTGTATATTCTGGGAAATCACTTAGTGTGGTGAATTGGTTAGCACACTAGTTAATTACACGTAAAGTCCCAGGTTTGATTCCCTGTCGGAATAAAGATATAATTCATTGCTGCTATTTGTAATATTTCAAAATTAGATTGCTAATAATTGGTAATACAAAACAGAGGGGGATCTTTGCTCCGGATCTGGTTGCCAGTTCCAACTAGACCGGCATAGTGGATGCGACTGATATTTTGGGTGTTGTCATATAACGATCGACAATAGTAATAAAAAAGAAATATTTACTATAAGAAGTGGTCCAGTGTAAATGCTTGCACTTTGCACTGCACTGCCTTCATCAAGACATTACGTCGCGTGTCCGTACACGAGGCATTTATAACAAGCTTTTCAACTATCAATGGATTTGCTTTAAAATTTCAATTTAAAAGAAATTCCGACCTTTAGTCGTACACTGGCAAAATCATAATTATTTATAAATAGATTAACAATAATTTACAATATCATACATATTTCAAAATAAAAATTAATTGCAATATAAGAAAGTTTTATAAGTTCATAAGTTTTTATAAGTGAGATATGTTTCCAGGAAAAGATTCACAATAAAAACATTACTTTATTTTGTTACAACGTTGAAAGAAAATAAACATATTTGCGAAACATGTGCGACAACAAAGTTTTGTTATTTACGTCGCCACCTCAGGAAAACTTACAATTAAAAAATACACTTATAAAAATGACGTTTGCAGTTTCAAACAAAAATGTAAACGTCACTCTAAAATACTTATTTCGTAAATAGGAAAACAAGAAAATTATTTTTCTACGGTAAATGTTTCCCGACAATATTGTAAAAATAAAATATTAGGAAATTTCTTACTTTCTACGTAGCAAGCCTTAATAAAAAACACATTTTAATTTAGCTCATGTTACTACTTTTTATTTATCTTGTTTAATATCTACAAAAAATATGACACAAAATGATCTTTATAAAATAATGACGGGAGTATAAAAAGGCCGAGATTCTTTATATGATGTTTACACTCGTAAACTTTTACGTAAGTCCGTCATTTAAATAAAATTACCTACTACCTATATATTTCTCCAATAGAGCTGGAAAATATAAACAGAATTATATTTCAAATGCGAGATTTTCAAGGATATATATTTAATATTTAAGGATTTATAATTAATTTTTTTGAGAGAAAAATATTAAATAGTTCCGAGGTTGCTGTCAACATTACTGAGAAAATTGTTGGATTGCTTTATTGTGATTATTCTATTGAATTGCGGCTGCTTTACGGGTGGCAGAATTTATTTTCATTTCTATTGAAATACAATTCCAAGTTTTTTTATAAAATCCGTGTATAGCAGCAGCTCAATACTTTAAATAGATTTTAATAATCAGTCTTGGAATGTCTACCGATCTAAACTTTAAACAGTCACCCGGGACTTTAGGAGTAACTAATTTTGTTTCACAAAGACGGACAATAACTATTTTATTAGGGCACAAAATTTTGAATCGTCAGTTTCGTAACTTTTAATTTTTAAAGAGAAATTTAAATATATTTTAATATTTGTTATGATATTATAAAATAAAATATAAATAATTAGAGCTAGTACATATAGTTAGAGCTAGTATAAAATATTTAAGTAATTAAATTACCCCTTCCTTGCAGTGTCATCGTTTTGATAAATGGAATGTCACAAAACTAAAGTCTGCTATTAAGTATGCATTATGTTAAAGTATAGGTTGCTACGTCGTAGTCCATGAGGCCTAATAAATAATACGAAATAAATTGGTTTAAATTGGAGAACACAGCAAATGTAAATTCAATCCGAAATAGATTTTATTTACTTAAATATGAATTGCATAGTGGTTGTAGTAGAAAACCATTTTATTATTTGTGCAAATATGAATAGGAAAAATATGGAAACAATTTTATATTTTATTTTCACAAATACTCTTTAACAAAAGCCTTCATCAAAGCTTTAACTTAATTTATAGTTTGTATGATGGATTTTTCTTTCGTCATTTTTTATTTATATATCAATTAGTTTTTTGATTACTTAATTAACCGATTCCTTTGATGTAAATTTAATTTACAGGGACTAATTTTTTTTTAATTTTTTTTATTGTGACTCGACATATGACAGCACCCCTCTTGATGTTAAGCCAAAGACAAATGAATGAATGTCACTGCTAATCCAATTCAATAACTGTGAGTAGCAATCACATCCACTATGCCGGCCTAGATGGAACCGGCAACTTACAAGCTGATCCCGAAACGTGACCAAATCACTTCACGGTCTGTATACTTATAAGTGGTGGTACTACCCCGGATCGGCAAACTGAGTACCACTGCCTACCACTCTTTGAAAATATCAATATATTAAATATATTGAATGTTTCGAGCACTAATTACTACTAATTGAGTCAAACGATGCGGGTTTACCGTTCAATATTCAATATGCAATATTGCAAGGGGAGGTTGCATTAAAGCAAATTAATTTAATTACGAACAATTTTGTAACAGAGAATTTAATGGAAGTTTGAGGCTCTTTCATGCATTTATTAATAAAGAGAATCAATAAAGAGAAGAATAAATATGATATTAAAATGAGAATCTGTATGTAGTACCTAATAATACATCATGATAACCCGTGGTCTAGTGGTATCGCAAACAAAAAGCCCTGGTTACTAATGTATCTTTCATAATATTTATATACATTATTATACATGTACTTATATCACACAGTTTTTTTAATTTTTTTTATTGTGCATTAACAATGTGACAGGACCCTGCCTTATGTTAAGCTGGAGTGCGGTCCATGACTGTCGGTGACTACACTACAATTCAATAACAGTAAGTAAGCGACCTAGTTGAAACCGGGAACATACAAGCTGATTTCGAAACGCGACTAAGTCACTTTACGGTCTCTTTATACTTGTAAGTGGTGGTACTACCCCGGATCGGTAGACTGGACAGTACTGCCTACCACTCTTACAATACTAATATACCCTAACAAATTACAGTCAGTACTCGTTTTTTAAAGTTTTTTATTGTTCACAGACAGGCCGAGAATGGACCACCGCCGCCCCCGCCGCGTAAAATTGGCATAACAAAGGGAGTTTTAATGTGTATGTTTTTTGTTGTTGCTTGACATATACAGAACCCTGCCTGATGTTGTAATGGTTTGAATTTCTAGTTAGTAACAGCTTGGCTGTTGCTGGTTCTGACCAGATCTTTTGATCTCTAAACATGGCTGATTAACTCCACGGTCTTTACACTTAAAAGTGGTTGTACAACCCCGAGTCGGCAGACTGCGCAAATGACCACTGTCTGTCTACCATTCTTATTATCTAAACTTATTAAACTTATATTTTCTTATTTCAGGAATGCAGCGGCAAGGGGACGAAGATGATGTAATATTACGTATTAAATTATTATTGTCTTTGTCATAATATATTGAATAAATAAAATAGTTTTTTTTTATTCATAAGATCTTAATTATTCATCCGATTATAGCTACCACCTACACGTGTCTCCAAGCTTCCCTTTTTCCCTAAGTAGATTCAGGTGGGCGATTTCCAATCAATGTATAAAACAATGTACATTGATGGTTTACTTGCCTAATATAAAATATTCTATCAATAAAACAAGCAATGTACATTGTTTGTCAAATACAATAACAAATTCTGCCATTATTGAGTGTATTTCATTTTTAGCGTGATCTTCGTTCTTACCGGACGGATTATTGTTTTCCGTTTCCTTAAAAAATATACTAAACAAAATACATTTATCTGTACAAAGTTTATATAAGTATAAATAAGGCAGTATTAAATTTAAAATATCAACAACATCTCGAACAAAAGACATGTGGGGGCAGAAATACTGGAGAAGGTAAATATAAAACAATTTTATGACCTAATTAATACCTAGTGCCAGAACATTTAATATACATGTAGTTATGTATATGTAGGCATATATATGTAGTTATACATATGTAGTTTATTTTAAAATTTGAACTACCAGAAAACTATTTTATATCTTTATTATCAATTTGGCCGCTCCTGTGAAGTTTCCCACAGGGAGAGGCAGAGTTATAAGTTTTAATTATAAAATTGAACTTTTTATACCGGCAAAGTGACAGCGACTGAGGCAACCGTGAACTGAATTGTTTTTTTTTTCAATCCTCGGCACTTTTGGTACTTCTTCATGCTTACCATCAGGCAGGTCGAGGTCCTATAAACTATATTATAAAATTAATTACAATATTTAAAATGAAAAATAGAATACAGAGTGATCATCCCCGTCACTTGATTTACATTGTGGCGTCATCTTAGAAGTTTCGTCTTTACGTCACCATGAATTTAACTGGCGAAAAGTTTCGCTGTATGGTTTTTTAAGATTTTAAGAGATTTTCACTGTTCATCCCCTCGACCAATAAAGCACAATAAAATATGACTATGACGAATCATGTATTTTTTTTATTGTGACACGACATAATAGCACTCCGCCTGATATTAGGACCGCACTCCAGCTTAGTATAAGGCAGGGTGATGTTATTTATCAAACCATAATAAAATATAGTCGATTGTAACTTAGCCGAACTCGAGACACTTCTCATACAAACAATGTCCAATAGCTTATTCTAACTTTCAGCGTAATCTCACACCTTCATCGCGGCATTATACCGACTGGTGTTAGTTTAGTATCAATATTATTAATCAAGCAATCAATCAAATTGTCACGCCTTTTTCCCAAAGGGATAGGCAGAGACAATGGAGCGCCACTTGCCACGATCCTGACATAACTCCCTCGCTTCCTTTACATTCACAATTATCTTCATACAAGCTCTATGGTTATGGGCACTAGGCAACCTAGCTTTTTTGAGGCTGTCTCCGATTTGGTCGGCAAACACCCTCCTGGGCCTGCCACGTTTAACGCATCCATTCACATGAGATTTATAAATTATTTTCGTCAATCTACTTTCACTCATCCCTTTCATGTGCCCAAACCATCGAAGCATTCCTTTATATGTATCAATCCTTGTCACTACATCCTCTTTCAAACCACATATATATAATAAACATGATAGTTTATTATATATATGCAAAAAAAAGATGATGTTACACTTCACACTATGAAATTTAAAAGCGGAGGTTGTTTTATTTGTTTTAATACATTAATGCTTTTTACACAAACTTTAATTTTATTTAAACTTAAATTTCATTTTTATTTTCGGGCGACGGGATAGTCAGATCTACTTACTATATTTACAATAGAATTGATTTAGTTATTTAATTCGGTGTATAATAGAAAAAAAAACTAAAAAAAAAAACAAATATCAAAAGACAAAAATATTAGATTAAAATTAAAACCTCAATAGTTAATTACTAAAATTCGGTTGTTTTTTAACGAAATGTGATTTATTAATTTATGTTTTAACGAATTGAGTTATGGTACTTATCTATAATAATATGTGAATTGAACATCTTTTCTATTTTAGCAATATTTCTTGTAAAAATGATAGTCCCGTCCCCCTTTTAGTTTAGTAATTAGATAATATCTTTAAGATCTATATTAATTTAAAAATGATTAAATATTATTTTAAACAAGTTATAAAATAAGTATTAACACCATAGTAGTGTCAAACATTTATATACTAAAAGTAAAATAATAGTAAACACTAAACAGTAAACACAAAAACACAATAGTAAAATAAAAGTAAAAACAGTAATACCGTACTTAATTTTATTTAAATTATATACAAATAATTTTGCACAAACAAGTAAATGTTTTCATGTGGGAGAGGATACTTCCGCTGCTCTAAGTGTTCTCAATTTGTTTCAATGCCACCCTTCACAGATGCAAATTTGCCGTCGCGCTCGGGAAATAGTTTGTTTAGCACTAGTTGCGTTGAGGGTTGTAAAGGCGGTTAGGGTGAAACAGTAGCATCAAACTGTTAACCGCTGGTGTCTCGCCAAATTGTAAAGGGGCATGAACGCACCGCTAACCACAGAGGGAGGGTGCCCTATTATTCAGAGCATAATCTTGAAGTGAATCGTCTTGCCGATTGGTGATCGAATATAGGGGTCCAGGCGATCACTTCCGGAAACGTAGGGTGGCCCTTTCCGTCGGTTCATAGACACATAGCTGAGCTTTGTCATCCCTACCGAATAAGTAACATTTTCACGCCCCTAGATCCCACCATGACTATCCATTTTCAGCGATAATATGGAAAGGTAAAAAAATACTTTAACTATTTTAAATCAAAAATCTTTATGCTATTAATTTTATGAATTTATAGTATTTATAATTAGTAAATATATTATATATAATATAAGTATATACATATATTGTAACCACTGATTGCCATCTTTTTGTGTGCCATCAATTTGACTTATATTAGTGATTTAGGCCGTGAATGGAGGTTACTGATGCAACAGTGAAACAACTGCAAATAGTAATCGCATTCACTATGCCGGCCAAGTTGGAATCGGCAACTTACAAGCTAATTTCGAAAAGCGAAAACGTCACTACACGGATTTTTACATTTGAAAGTGGTGGAACTACGCCGGATTGGCAGACTGCCTGCACCACTGCCTAACACTGATAAATTTAAATAAACTTAGCCTATGTTGTCTCATTATAATAGTTTAAAATAAATCTTGTAGTTCAATGCGTTTCTTGTTAATGTTTAAATTAAATTTGATTCCACTTTATTGATTTTATTGTTAAGTTATTATTGTCATTGTTTACAAAGTAGAAGACTTAATGTTTATTAAAGAAGTTAGAAAAAGCTAGCAATCTCTACTCTACTTTACAAACTATTAACCCCACCCTCTATGACGTTTATCCTGTATTATGAAATTTCGGTAGAAACGATAAAAAATATTTTTTATTGTTTATATTACAAGTGTAAATCAAATTTATTATGATAATACACTATTGTTTAACAGATCGTATACAGATTTACTATAGAGGCTATTTCTAGATTTAGTTTTATTCAAACTACGACTTGCAAGTAGGTTACTATAACAATTATAATTTTTGTTTAAGCATTTTATTAAAACCTAAAATAATAATAATATTTTTAAGTGCTAAACATGAGTTTTAACTTGACTAATATTAATTAAATATTAATGTTAATTAAATGGGACTTATGAACTCGTTTTTACAATTACTATAATTCTTTTTTATCGAAACAGTCAATTAAATATGTATATAATATAAATATGTAAAATATGCCTCTTATACCTGTTATAATATGTTTAATTTTTTTTTCTTATAATGTCTTTTAAATCTGTGGACGTACTGAGCATGTCTAGGTCCCCCGACCACCATCTAGCGCGCTGTTACGGAATGCTGAACAGTTCGTATCGATGCACGGCGGTGAAACGACTTGCTCCCTGTTGACCAAACTTCTTCGGAATGTTTATCGTAGTATTCTTGGCGTAGTTATCCCTAAACAATGTAGGTGCGTTTTTTTTTGTGCTGGTTAATTAGTATAAATTAGGACAAAATTAAGACAATGGAATTTTTTCCTTTTTTTCTTTTTTCTTCAAGTATTTTTTTTCTGCATTCTAGTGGTCAGAAAATAATGGCTGCAATGAAGCCGCGCGCTGTAAGTACCCTCTTTTTATACTGTTATTTAAAAAATACACATATACCGTATATAACAAAAACTGATCATAATAATTATAAAGAAACTGCTTAAGCATGTTTACTAATTTAATACTGTGCATATTTAGATTTATGAGTATCATAGAAACAGGACGAAATATACATATATTAAAGATTCATACATACCGGCAAGTGATTTTGAACCGGGGTATCTCAGTTTGCGTGACCATTGCACTACACTACACCACGGTCGCCCTAAAAAAAGATGTGTAATTTGCACAAGAACAACATTATTACAATGAAGACAAAATTATTATTATGCAACCATACTCGTTTTTATTATTTATTTACATTATAAAGATTTCTAATATAAGGGTTAGCAATGAAATATAGACCAATTTAGTTTTTATGTGATAAATACAAAAATAAATAAATCTACCAGACATAAAAGCAGTGCCAGACAAAAAAAAAGTTGTATTAGGTCTAATAAATTATATTGGTTATATCAAATTGATTATTAAGAACTTAACTAATAAATATCTAAAAATAAAAAATAATAAAGTTAATTATAAAACCCAAAAGACAAATGAAATATTATTTTTATTAATTTTGACTCGACATATGACGTCTGCGTCTATTAATGGAAGTGACTTCTACTACAGTCAAATAACTGTAGTCACATCCACTTCATTGCATTAAATCTATACATAATATACAAAAAGTTATTAAATAACTCTCATCTTGAGGCGAATGAGGAGATGCATAACCAGGCTTTTCTCTTAATTAAAGATATGAACAACTTCACGTGCGGCAGTTTGTTAGGCGGGGAATTGACACGTCCAATTTTGTTTCCGAATGTCCGATCAGACTATCGAACCGTATACACTCTATACACATCCGATTCTTGCGTTAGACTTTTTCTAAATTCAGTCGTTCTCGAGATATGAGTGCTTGCTTGTATACGGATTAGGGAGCAAAAAGAAAAGATTGACGACGAATTACTGTTACTTATTGCATATTTGCTCGTGTGCGTATTGTATATTGTCGTAAACATAGGTCATAGTGGCTAGTGCCTTTGAGATATCTTAGGAGCCTTTTTGCCGCAGCCATATGTTCAGTTTCTGTCACAAGTCGGTAGCCAATTCACTAATTGGCACAAGTATCTGACTGCAAAAGAGATATCGTATACAAATTGAGAAGCATAATAAGAGCCTATTATCTCCTGGTATGAATAGTCCACAATTTTCCGACCCTTATCCAACTTAATGTTTGGTACAAGCGGAGTGGCAACAGGATTATAGTCTTCCGTGCCATATTTATTGAGCAAATTATTTACAAATCGGAAGAAGGAATCTGATGCCTCAAATCTGTGGTGCTATGTGCTATATGAGAGTTGCATTGTTGAACGACCCATCTGCATGAAGATTTATGCGAGCAATTGCTGACTATCGGTAAAGGCCGTGTTCCTGTCGAGGAATCGAGTGGATTGATTTCATTTCCCCCGATTTTTTGCAATTTCGTCTCATCGAAAGACGAGCTCATCAGCAAAGTATTCCCGAACATCATTTCTAACCATAATATAACAAATCGTTAAGCCATTTAGCAATTTGAGCGACTAAGAATAAAGATGTGAATTTAACTTTATAATTTAAAATCAAATTGCCTGATAAAAAATAAAAATAAAATTCGTATATCACAAGGTGCTTCTATGAAGAGAATTAAATCGAGTGCATCCCATGCTGCACAATCTGTATATAGTTTAATTTAATCATGTCTTACTGGCACGCGATTGATATACTTAATATAATTCCTTTTTTTTTCTTTTTCTTTAATTCAGGTTGTATTAGGTTTAAAGACATTTATTTCTCAAAAGAACATAATATTCACTTGCGTGAGAATACAAAATATTATTAATTGCAAAATTTTTCGTAGTAACTTAATATAAATACATAATAACTAATAAACACACAAGAGAACAAAATATAACTAAAGGGAAACCAAAAAAGACATGTCCGTTGTAACAAGCTTTTTTAATCTAGATTTAAATTCTATAATACAATTTGCTTCTGTTATATTTTTCGGTAGCTTGTTATAAAGACGCACTCCCTCAAAAAGTATACTGGATTTTCAAAAGGATACTGGAGTCGAATAATCTATACGAGTATGCGGTGTTTGTTCTGCTAAAAAGTTTGATACCAGTGCTAGGTATCAAATCCATATGTACGATTTACGTCTATAAAAATAAATAGTTTTTTTTGTAAACAGTAGTAGGCAGTGGTACCCAGTCTGCCGATCCGGTGTAGTAACACCACTTACAAGTATACAGACCGTAAAGTGACTTAATGACTTTCGGTTTCAGCTTGTAAGTTACCGGTTTATAGGAGGCTAGTAGTAGCATCCTAGTTGAAACCGGCTACTTAAAAACTGAAGCCGAAAGTAGTAGTAGTAGTACTTAAAGTTATCGAACTATACTAGAAGTCGCATCTTTTCATGGACCCTTTCCAATTTAACACCAGGAGCAATCATAATATGTCGACCCATAATAAAAAAGTCTGATACCTCTTTTCTGCTTCTTTTTATTATTAACAAATGTTAAATATTACAAATAAAATATTGAATCAAATTATTAAATATTACAAATATATGTAACAAATATTATCTCCGACCGGGAAATCAAACCAGAGACTTGCCGCGTAACGGACTAGTATGCTAACCAATACGCCTGACATGTCGTCAGAAACTTATAAAGCACAAATGCATCAAAAATGAATGAATTATCTAATACATAAATATATTAAATTCTCGTGAAAAATTGCAGCCCCCTTATTTAGGAATTTCAATTATAGGTACAACAAAAATCTGAATTTCAGGTTTCAATTTTAACGATTTACTTTAGGTTTTTAAATTTTGCCGCCCCCTAAATGTGACGGCCGGGGCGGGCCGCCCCCTTCGCCCCTGCCACGCTACGCCACTGAACACTGAGTTTAGGGGAACTGAAGTTAGCCATTTTGCAGAGATATACGGCTGGCGTCTTTTATCGGATATACCACGGATTTTTTATTATTATTATTTTTTATTGTGACACGACATCTGACCTCGACCCGCCTAATGATAAGCAAGAGGAGGTCCAAGAGTGACGACGACTGGAACAACCGAGTCAGTTCTCGGCTGTCCCAGCCGCCGCCACTATGCCGGTCTAAGATGCTTCTTCACCCATCGCTTGAAGGATCCAAATATTTTAAAGAGGTCTTTAACCTAGTCAAAAACACCTTTGATGACGACAAAGGCAAACGTGATCTTCGCAAACGTCGGCGCTCTTGGACTTCTCTTGCTTACCAACAGACAAATGTTGCGCATATTAGATATTGCGTCACAATTAAACAAAACATTCGAGTAAAATATACTTATATAAAATACGAGTATAATGTTTCCCTAAAAGTTCTATTACTCGTGAAATACATTTTACATTTTATAGAACTTAATACTCACAATATCGTATTACTTCAAAGTAGCCTCCAGGCATTGGTTCGTACCGGTTAATTTTTTCCGCTTAATTTACGAATAATAATCAGAGAAAAAAAATTATAAACTTATTTATGTAATTCCAAGAAAGAAAAAAGATATCTGGCATATACAAAAACATACCTAGTTAAAATCTCTTCAGTGACTAAGATGAAAAATTGGAATTATCTTTCGATTACACCCAATAATTTTCAAGGCAATTCTGAAGTACAAAGTTACTTTCATAATATTTATTTTCTGCTAATACTAAATAACTAAAATATATATAATATTAAAAAAAAAACTAAAATACATTATTAAAAGGAGTCCCTAAATTAATAATATTTTATTAATTTGTACATTATAAAAACAGCACACTTAAAGAAAATAGGTAAATATGTTACCTATATTTATTACCAATTTATAAATTAGATGATGTCTATATACTCGTATTTATAGACGAGTAGACAAAAGGTAACAGAATACATAAACAAAATTATATTCAAAATCCCTTACACACCTGCCTGTCTATCTCTCTCCTAGGCGAAACATGGTACTCGTATGTCTCGATAAGCCTAGCACCGAAATTAAAAGCTGCGCACTATATAGTTGCAAACAAAAATTCCCCTTATTAACAAGGAATGACGGCTAAATTTTCTCTGCCAAACATGATTTGGTATAAGAAGATAAAAATTAAAAATCTATTGTTGTACTCTACTATGTCATTTGTTTCTCTATGTAGTCTTCCGTCTATCTTCCTCCCACATAATAATGATCTATTAGTTAATTTATTTCAATAATATGTATTATATTATCTTAATCAATCAATTAAATAAAAATATTAAGCGTTTTTTTCCACACAATATTATCTTATCTATATTGTATTAAGTACGTTATAATAACCTAATAAATAAGCTTTTTTGAATACTTAATATGTCTTTGAAGGCAAAGTTTACCTAAGCAATAACAAAAGAAAAATTTAATATCCTTTAGGATTTGTTTATTATGCAAATCTTAAAGAAGATTTATTAGATAATATTATCAAGTGATATTGAACTCTTTGTTCGAACGTCTTGTTCAGTGTGTTCAATATATTTGATGTGATAGGTTCCGATTACGGTACGCTTCGGCGAATAAAAACAACTCATTTACAATTACAATCAAATGTGTAAACAAGCTCATAATATTTAATTACATTATTTAATAAAATGTTTAATTGTATAAACATAGCCTCGGTGCCTGGATGCCCGGGCTTCCAAGGTCCCTTTCCCCACTCTCCTAGGTTCTATATTAGCCTAGGTACACAATGTAATCGATGTATAACTAGGTTATGAATAAAAACCTGGCGCATGACAAGTACTGCATCTATCGCTCCTCTCTCGGCCCGGGATAACAGTTATACGTATCTATTTGCACGTAACGCATATTGATTGACAATATTAATATTAATATTAAAACTATCACTTTAATTGTGTTATTTGCTCTTATATTTGTGTTAATGTGTTAAAGTTGTTTATTTACCGTGTTTTGTGTATCGTATTGTGAAAATTTCGTGTTTGTTATAAACAATATGTGATAAATTTTCCGATATGACGCACATCAAAATGGTGCGCGCCGTCTTTGTACAAATAGTTTTTCTCATATATCCATTTAAATAATGTGATTGATTACACTTAAAGAGTATTAATTACATTATATACTATTAATAAACATGTTTATCCTTTGTTTGCCTAATAACAAAGACATTCTGCCATGTCTCTTCTCAATACAGAATTCACCCTTCTGGACCAACTACATTCACAATGTGAGTAGTTAATTAATCATAACGACAACTTGTTGATACTCTTTATGATTAAACATAATTTATACTAAAGATATCTACTGGCATAAATTTACAACTTGGGTACCTCGTTGGTTACTTGGGTGCCTAATTTACAAAATCCAGATACCTCTTAAGAAGTGATATCAAATGAATTAAACAAATTTTATTCGGCTTACTTTCACGTTTATTGTTCGTTAATGATGATACAATCGTGATCTCCGTGGCTGCAAAGCTCTCAAAACGTCGGAATAAATCGTAAATAAATAGATAATAGGTATATATAAAACTAAATTATTTACTCGACTTTAGTAAGCATAAGCTTACCAAAGACTACATGAATGAATGTCACTGCTACTACAATTCAATAACTGTAAGTAGCAATCACATCCACTATGCCGGCCTAAAAACATAGTGGATGAAGTCTTAAACAGACTTCATCCATTTACGAGTTATTACCAGTTAGTTTTTAAAAGATTTAGAAAAAAATAAATCTTGATTTTTCTATTCCACTAAATAAAACCTAAATTCGCTAGATTAGGCATCTGCCGACCTAAGGTAAAACCACTTCTTTCAGTTGCAAAGACTAAGAAGTTACTTAGTCGCACTTAGAAATTAGACTGAAAGTCCTATCTCAGCTAATCCAACTAAGCTAACATAGTGAATGCGACACTGCGTGCAGTCATCTGTGTTCTGTAACAATTTTACAATACTACTAGTTAAAATTATTGTATAAATGTGGAAACTAAAATTTCCATACAAAAGAGGCTTGAAAAGGGGGTAAATTGTCCAATTTATTAGTACAAAATACTGATATGCAGATTTCTGGTACACATATGACTTCTGCATCTGTGGTAGTAGCAGAATGCACTTATGGAGGCTGTGTATGGCACATAATATGATAATGAAAACTATTTTATTTGACATTATTTTACAAAAGATCACTTACATTTGTTTATAATTTGACTCACTTTATTGTTCACAAAGTAACTCGGTGACCTGTATTATATTCCTCTAAAATATTACTTTTTACTAGAGCCTACTTAAATTTTATTTATTATTTATTACTTTAATAGTTGTCTTTGGACCGTATAATTCTTAAAATTTTGGGGAACTTTTACCTATACTATTTGCGGCGGCTTTTTTGGGTAGTGGTGTTTGTGTTTTTTGCGGTGGGAGTTTTAACTTACATGTATACGTATAGGTAAGTATATAAATATTTAACTTATACTGTATTAATTAGTAATGTATTAAAGTTTAATTTGAAATTATGAACATGATATGTTGGAAACCTTATATGTTGTACACAGCATAGTAGTTTAATTAGTTTTGTATAATAATTTTGGAATTAAAGTGGTATTCTATTATCTTTACCTATTCATTAAAATGATATAAAACTAAAACTTCTAAAATACAACCAATTGTTAGAATTTATACCAAGCCTAAAAAATTATGAAGACTTGTAAAGTTATAAGCTATGTATCAATATGTAGTTTTAAGATAATTGCTTTTAGACTTAAGAATGACCTGATAATTAGGTTTTCAATAAATTAACAAAATGAAACGGCATTATTCAAGTTGCCGATACATTTTGCTGTATTTAGCAAAGATTATCTTGTTATTTATTGCCGTTTCATACGAGTATTTATTTATTGACTAATATTTGTCCACTTAGATGTGGTTGAACATGTTAGTTGTTTATTTTATTGATAACAATTTATAATACGCACTCGACACAAGAGAATATAAGATGTAATAAAATGTAATTACTATTTTTAATTTCTCGCTATCTTTGTCTGGCGACATTGCTCTCATTGAAATACACCTACCTATCCTAAAGACATTATTGTGTTTCGGAAACTAACCAAATTTATTATACCTACTATATAATTTTAACGATAGTCGTGGCACATTGGTTAGCACGACAATTCGTTACGCGAAAAGTCCCGGGTTAAGTTCCTGGGCGGAGAAAATATTTGTTACATAGCTCTTGTGTAACATATATTTATATTTTTTTTTCTTCATTTGACATATGAAACAAATGAAGTGAAAAGTTATTTATAGTTTAATATACTTTTAATATTTTGAATGTAAATACTTATATATATATATACATATATAATGAAGGCGGAAAAGAAATAGTTTTATAACGGTAAAAAATAAGTACTACGAGCACACTCCGCGTAGTTTGAAAACTACTCGTAGTTAAGGATTTAAATCCTTGTTCAATTCTATTCCTCTTGAACGGAGAAGCACTCTAAGGGATAAAAAATTCTAAAGACGTAAGCACACTGAATATAATAAATTCTGCAACGAAAACTTGATAACGCGTGATCTGTGACAGCTTTCAGGTAGCTTTTAAATAATTCTAATGTTTTAATATTACTTGTTCGATAGTTATTGATTGCTTTTTTAAATTAGCGATTTTGATGGTTAAACCATTTTAGTTTATAAAGACGGAACAAAAAAGTTTATAAGCCCAAAACCAAATTTTATCCTATGTTGTAAACTTTCTCTTTATTGTCTTCCTTTCGTTAATTGTTATTTTAATCATAGTCATCCTTAGTGTACAATAAGCATATTATTTGCTATTAAGTTATGCGAAAAACTCCATAGTTATAAACTTGTTACTATTTTCTTTGTTGTTATTTCAAAGAATAACAACTTCCAGAACTCTTATGATCACTCTGTTTCTAAATCTGTACGGTATATTTATGTGTTTTTTTAAAACAATTATAAATTTGTGCCGAACCCGATAGATTTTTCAATTCCTTTGTGTTTGTTATTACAAAGAGATTTTATATACAACGATACCTCGCTGTCTTTGATTAAAACCAATACTATGATATAAAAGTTTTTTTATGCTTTTATTTATTCCTTTGTGTAAATTAAATGGTATTAGGATTTTAGTATTTTCCGCTTGTACGGTATTTTACTTTATTCTTTATAAATTGCATTCTTTGTTTCATACAATTGAACAAATACAGATTTTCATCATTTTTACTAAAAGTTTTTTAAATGATGAAATGAAACAAATATTTTAGGCACAAAGGACTAAAGACTTTATGTACCTGCCGTTTTAGTTTCGATTTGCTTAATACTTTGTAAGCTTTCCCATTGGAAAAGTAGTTGGATGTGATCTAACTTGAAATACGAATATAATACTACTATGAATAATCTTGTGTGAATATGATACCTACTAGCTAGATACCTGTTTAAATAATGATTCCAGTTCCAAGAAGGAGCTTCTTCACTTTTCTTATTTCCTTCATTTGAAATAAAAGTTATTTCACTTCTAGTTATAACATAATGACAAATACATTTCGTTCGCCATTTTTATATTAAAGGAAGCACTTCACAATATCAATATACGAGATTGAATTTTCAAGAACACCTAGGTTTACACATTTTCTGAGTAAATATTATATTGAATCGTGGTATCTTCAAGTGGCACGAGATAAAATACGTCCATTGCACAAAGATGAAACAAAATGCATATGTGAGTGAGTGTTATTTGATATTCTTTGTCTTCGACTACTCTTGTGCGATAGCATATATTAAGTTAAGGAAAGCTTTTTGTATTAACAAAATAAAAATATACTTATATTCTACGATATTACTTTGAACATTTTCTTTAAGTAAATCACATAATTTTCATAAATATTGACTTTAAGTGCCTAGGCACTTTACCTTTGAGTAAAAAAATGCCGTAATGCAAGGAACATTAGTAACACATTAGATAACTAGGCGTAAGTCTCTTGTTTCGATTCCCGGTAATATATAATTATTATATGAGATATTACAAATATTTATGATTAAAATATAAGTGGAATATTGGATTGAATAGTGGTAGGCAGATAGTTGGTGGTGGTCATTAGCCAAATCTTTCGACCTGAGTAGTACCACTTAAAAAAGTACATACCCTGAATTGACTTAATGGCGATTCAGGATATATAACGATTGGATACGGTACCTTGTAAGATAATAGCTTTTAAGTTACCGTATTCAACATGGCCGGCATGGTGGATACGAATGTCACTTGCAGTTATTTATTGTAGAATGCAGTAGCCTCCATTCATGGACCGTACTCTAGGTTAACTTGTGTTTACTATGGTGGGTGTAGGATGGGTTGTGAGACATCAGAAGTATTGTTTACTTATGCGGCAATGCCGTGGTGGCGTGTTGGGTCGAGTCTTTTTTTTTTTGTGACTCGACATATGACAGCACCCCGCTTGATGTTAAGCTGGAGTGTGGTCCATGAATGAATGCCACTGCTACTACAATTCAATAACTGTGAGTAGCAATCACATCCACTATGCCGGCCTAGATGGAACCGGCAACTTACAAGCTGATCCCGAAACGTGACCAAATCACTTCACGGTCTGTATACTAGTAAGTGGTGGTACTACCCCGGATCGGCAGACTGGGTACCACTGCCTACCACTCTTTAAAAGTCTCTCCACCCTCCGTAAAATATAATAGACGGGGGTGATGACTAGCCAGGGCGTGATACTCGTGATCGGGTGCTACGGATTTACTACTTTGTGCCCTGCTTCTCTCCTTGCTTGCTATGCATGTGGTTATACTATTTTATTTTTGTTTTGTTTTATCTGTATGTTTGCAGACTGGTTTTGTTATTTGTTATAATTTTATTTATTCACACAATTTGATTTTTCTTAAATGGTTTGATATCGTATATTTATTTATCGTATGTTTTCTTTATAGGCTATAATTTACGAGTTTATTTAGATTGTACGATTTATTAGATTTTATTGGATTTAACGATTATAATTTACGAGTTATTAGATTTATCCTTGTTTTATCCTCTTTCGGATATCATTGTAGAGTCTGACGATGTGCAAGAGCCTAATGGCTTATACAAAATAAACTATTGTATTTTGATTGAACATCTGTTTATGGTGCCGAATGTCGAGTCACAATTAAAAAACAATTACTATTTACTGCATTTAGAATGATTCTCTTTAGCAACGTGCATTATTTATTGTCTTTTGATGTTTAATTTTGTATGCACATTTGGAGATCGAACCCGGATAAATTTCTGCGCGAGCACAAAAGCGCAATTTAGCTTAGTGCTTCAGAGCGGTCGCCCGTGAAGAGTCAGCGTCGCGGAAACTGGACCTCCATTGTCTCTGCCTATCCCTGTGGGAATTGTACAGTGATAATGTGATTGATTAATTGAAGTCGTGCGAAACATTTAATTGGGAATAGTTAATATAGAAAAAGTGATTTGGTCACGATTCGGGATCAGCTTGTAAGTTGCCGGTTCCATCTAGTCCGGCATAGTGGATGTGATTGCTACTCACAGTTATTGAATTGTAGTAGCAGTGGCATTCATTCATGGACCAAACTTCGGCTTAACATCAAGTGGGATGCTGTCATATATCGAGTCACAAAAAAAAAACTATTATTTTTGTGAATCATAATTTTACTGGGGGATAAATTAAAACTAAAATTAATATTCCATTTCTAGGACGCGTTAATTTAATTAGGTATAAATATAATATTGTTATCTCTCAATATTGCAATTAAATGACAATATAAATATCTTTAATTACGTATAAAGTTTTTTTTTCTTATTAGTACAACCATTTTATATCCATTATAATTTATTTTGGCAAAGATAATCCAACTGGAAATTATCACACCGAATCTAATTAGAATTGATTGACACCAGTCTAAGAAACTAAATTATTTTTCATTATTTTTGACGAATTATTATAAAACTACTCTTTAAAAAGAAACCAAATTAATATTTACTTGTTAACTAATTATAAATTATTCAAATTGTCATGTCATGGAGATAGGCAGAGACAATGGAGCGCAACTTGCCACGATCCTGACACAACTCCCTCACTTTCGCATCCACAACTAATTAAAATATTTTAATTCTTGTATAATTATCACAGAGCGCCATTTTCAACGATTCGGACATTGTTGATCGATGATGACTCTCTTGCTTCTTTTACATCCACAATTCTCTTCATACATGTTTTATAGATATGGGGGCACATTAATCCCCTGTTTTTTTAGGACTGACTGAGGATAGAGGATCATTTTAGGATAGGATTTTTCAGTTGTCGTCACTTTTGGACCTCCGCTTGCTTATCATCAGGCGGGTCGAGGTCACAATGAAAAAAAATTATACCAGGCTTACTTTTGAATTAGAAATTTATTTAAAATATTTATTTCTTTTTTTTATTATTGAGACATGTCCCTCTGACCTCGAAGAAAAGGGTGGTTCAAGTGCGCCGACGACTGCAAAATTTATCTCATTTTACGGTTGCCCTAATCGCCGCCACTATGTCGCCAATAAAATATAATATTACTCCTATCTTTCATCATAATTCGCCTACTTTAATATTAACCATATTGTCAGGTAGTTGTATCTTTATGACACCTATGAGTAATAAGTGATAGGTGGTCATTTGCCTATTCCGCCGATCCAGTGGCGTAGCATGAGAGTTAACCGCCCAGGACAGAAAAAAAATTATTCATAGGTACAACAAAAATATGTATTTCAAGTTTAAATTTTACCGATTTATTATAGTTTTTTTAAACGTGCTGCCCGGGCGGCCGACCCCTCCGCCCCCGCCACGCTACGCCACTGCGCCGATCTCGGGTAGAGTACCACTTTCGTACTATCGCGGTCTAAAACAGTTCAATAGTGAATGAAATGAAATCTTTATCAGTTTTTATTTAATTACAACATTTATTAGTTAAACTAATCGAAAATTAATTTTGCGTTAGACACATTTCCAGATATAACAGTATGCTTACATAGCAACATTACTTTTGAGTTGACAGAGGTACATTTGCAAGTTTTTTTATTTTTATTATTCTGACTCGACATATGATAGCACCCCGCATGATGTTAAGCCGAAGTGTGGTCCATGAATGAATGTTACTGCTACTACAATTCAATAACTGTCAGTAGGAATCACATCCACTATGCCGGCCTAGATGGAACCGGCAACTTACAAGCTGATCCGGAAACGTGACCAAATCACTTCACAGTCTGTATACTTGTAAGTGGTGGTACTACCCTGGATCGGTACCCAGACCACTGCATACCACTCTTTGATAACCAGACCCGAAGCAAATATCCATCTTTTTTTTTTATTTGCAATATTTAATATTATTAAATATTACAAATAAAAGCTATGAAACAAATATTTGCACCGACCGGGAATCGAACCCGGGACTTTTCGCATAACAAACCAATCGCTAAACTGGTAAACATTTTAAGATTCCTATCCAACAGACCGTGAAGTGAAGTTCAGTCGCTTTTCGGAACCAGCTTGAATGCTGCGGTTTCCAACTAGGCCGGCATAGAATAAGCGACTGCTACTTGCAATTATTTAACCGTAATGGCATTCGTTTCTATTCATCGACATCGCTTTACATAAGGGGGATATGTACCTACTACCTGGTATCTCTATCAAATGACTGTATGTTATCATAAATTGATAAAATATTTTATTATTTGAAAACTCATAATTGGAATGAAATTTTTAACTACTCTTAACTAAAATGTCTGACGAGCGATAGAACAGACTGGTGTCGTTCGAATGTTAGACAATAGTGTTGTGGCAGGATCAGGCTAAACGTGATACTAAACGTGATGCGCGGCTTGTCGCGAGGTGCAAACATTTATGTCAATGTATGGTTTTGTTTACACTGCTCCACTTTTTGTAGTATTCACTTTTTATTGTATAATTTTATCTACTAAAAAATAGATGACATCGTACTTTGTTGCACACGTCAATATTGTGCGTTTGTATTTGAGCATGTGCTCCCCCGGGCATTGCCTGCGGCCACCGCTGCATTTCCAACGCGTGTAAAATGATTGCTTTTCCGTGATTGCTTTCATACATTGTTATATGTTTGAATTTACGCGCCGCGTGTTGTGAATTTAACAATGTGGCAAATATAGTGGTGATATTTATATTACTAAAAAAATATTGAATTTATCAAGCTTTGAGTTCGGCATTATTAAAGGTAAGTAGAATTAATTATTACATAATTATAGTTTTGGTATTAATAATGAAGTTGTGTTTGAATATCAATTATATTTATGTTAATTTTATTGATTTATTACAGCTTATGATTATTAAGTTCAGGTACCTATTTTTAATTTACTACGGAATATTTTACTATTTAATTTATAAACATTATATTTTTATATTGAAACGAGATGTATGTCTGAGTGTCGAGGGAGTTCCAAGAGTGCAGACGTCTGAAATGACCGTTTCAGTTTACGGTTGCCTTAGTCCCCACTATGCCGGCCAAAATAATATTAATTATCATTTTATACTAATTTTACTAATTTGTTATATTTTACTCGGTATCTAAGAGTGTTGTTTATGTAGTAAATATTGCTACCAATACGATAGATCGTTTTTCACTCCAATTAGATACTCTGATATAACTTATAGGTTTAAACAAATTTTTGGTAGGTCGGTATAAAATTATTTGAACATATTCATTTCGGGTTTAAAAATAGATATTTAGGTACTTTAGATTTTAACTAATACTGACTAATTGTATTATACTTTTTATTTTTATTCAAAACATACCTACATAGTTATAGATAATGGTATAACATAATGGATTTTAGACATTCTTGCTCAATGTTTACCAATTCACTTCATTCAAATTTTACAATCCAATTAGATTGGGCTCTTGTATGTTAAGGTTAGTTTGTGCAGATACGTGGAGAAGAATAAACACTTACGAAGCTAGCCAAGTTTACGATCCAGGACTATTAGTCGGGCTGTACCATAAAGCGTCGATAAGTGTGCTTGTAGAATGAGCATTTTAGTTAACCTCCCACACTGAGGCTAGCTACCAAATAGCAGGATTTTGCACTCCGGGTGGTAAGTTAGAGTTATTAAGCCATGATTCCAACGTTATCCAGGAAGGTATTGAGCTTATAAATGTTGCTCTTGAACGATCGATAGAGGTTTATTTAGTAATAGTTTCTCGTATTCTTACTCAAACTCCGTTCGCTGCACATGTTTAGTTATTTGCTGATTCGCTTTATTCAGTTTATTGACACTGAGGTATTTAGCTTGTCATCTAGTCTTGTTGCGCGCGTTTGCAATAAAGCGCATAGCGTATGCGTGACCTTGCATACTTGTCTCAATGAAAATGAATTAATGAATTAAACAAATTTTATGCGGCTTACTATCGTGTTTATTTTGTTTAATTCATTAAACAATGTTAGCGCAAAATCTAACAAAAGTTAATGAATTACTGAACTACTTCTGTTTAATAAGTGTTCAAAAAAGGATTTACTAATTTTAGATGCTAGGGTTGCCTTTGTTTGACATTCACTCCCCAAGTTAGTTGTAAATAGACAAATCGTAGATTCTAGTTCTATTTGTTTCTTGTATGCCTTTAGAAACGCCGGCTCTTGCCACCAGAGGTCAAAGCCAATGAGTTTGCTCGGATGGAAACCCTAGATGCACAGTCAGCAGGGTTTAACTCAGACTTCAAGTAATGCCATTGCTTCGCCTGTATTACTTGTTGGTTACATACTTCTCCCATCTTGATGTATCTCCTTCCAGTTGTGCATTCGATAATGACGTCATGCATTTCTTTTAAGTTGTAGGCGTCTGGATGCTGGATGATGGGTTGGTTTGGCATAGTGTTAATAAAGGTATTAAAGTGAAGTCTCCTGTTGTTATAGCGCTAGTTTAGTATATCCCAACATGAGTCATAGTTGTCGGCGCTGACGGATAGGTGCTGCACCAATCGTTGTGCTTCTCCCTTCAATCTAGTCTTTAAATACTGCATTTTCTAAACCATGTTTATAATTGGGTTTGTTGGAAATAGCCAGAACAAGGAGGCGTGTCTTTTTTGAAAATCTAACCATTGAGTTTCGAGAGACGCTAAACGCTTATTCAATATTAATCAATCTATCAAATTGTAACGCCTTTTTTACACAGGGATAGGCAGAGATAATGGAAATAAATAATTTAAATAATCTCAACCCTTCCTGGAGATGCTGTTCTTTTTTGTAATTACTTCACAAAGTTTTAACGTTTTCAAAGCAATAATTTTATTGTGACGCGATATCTGACCTCAATATGCCTGATAGTACCAAAGGGGAGGCCGAATAGCGCCGATGACTGAATAACTGACTCAATTTACGGTTGCTTCGGTCATTTTCATTATGCTAGACTGTCCTTTGGCTGTTAGTCATTTTTATCATAGGGGTCCAAAGTTTTCAAGTCCAAAGGGTTACATTAAGGACAAAGTCCTTAAAATAATTGACCATATAGAAAATCAATAATCAATACATCGCAAATCAAAGAATACATCGCTAGGTATAACGTGAATCAAATTTGTATTGAATACGGGACATATTTAGATTTCTATAGCATTGAAAATGTACAACTCCATGCTTTGCACCATTATGACCCCTCGCTACGCTAATTAATTCAATGCAGTCGGAAACATTTGCTTAACAAATAAAATAAATTCGAAATTAATATGAGTCATAATAACCATATAGTTAAACTCGATTTCATTTTTGTGTATCATCGATTACTTTATATTGAATTCGAAATGTAATACTTATCTAGGTATGTTAGTTAAAGAGTTGGATCTTATTGTAAGAGTATAACATACATTATTTATGAATAAATTAAATATTTAATAATAAAGAAGTGCTGGTATTGCGAATAAATTGAAAAAATTAACACATTCTTTTTTAAGCTGGTAACAAGACGAATATCTTTTAATGCAGCGCCAACTTGCGGAAGACCAGTGCAACTTGCGATTGATATCTTCGCAGTAGTAGTTCTAATATTTTTCTATTCTGTACCAAAAGTGATTAAACCTGAATATGTGAAAGTGATTTTATAATATCAATAAATTGCAAATATATACATATATATTGTTGAGTGTAAAGATTCACGGCACATTTCTCTCAAAACCGATGGCATTCCACGGAAATAACTATGTGCGCTTTGGCCATTTTATTTGGTTTGCGTTGGTGATTCGTACGTAGTCACGTGACCAAAGTGAATTTATTATCGATGGCGCCAAATGCTTTCTACAGAAAATGTACGTATTTTTGCGTTTTTAATGTCATTATAATTAGTTTTAAGTAATTTAAGGTTAATATGTATCGTTCTTTGCGTATGGCAACCTTGTAAATATTGTAAAAATTAGCCGCATAGTCACGCCAGTCTGGCAACAACAGCGCTGCTGCTATCTGTTGTCAGTGAGTTGTTAAATGGTGACTGCCTGTGAGATAAATATTGACTATTATAAATATTGTTAATAAGTTTAATTATTAGATTTTGGCTTTGCATTGTGGCCATTATATATAAGTGTGAGGCATGTTTGTGATTATAAAAAGAGCACTGGTGAGTAATTATGTCAGATGTTTATATCGTTATTTCTCGATTTACACTTATTGTTTCTACAAAATAACTAGTACTCGTGATGTTTATCATTGCTCACAATATATTTAGAAAACTCAGGTTTGCGAATATTATAAATAAAATATGTTAAAATGCAACTTTTGCGACGGAATATATTTACAATGCACTTGGGTATCTTTATTTGTAAAACAACCCAATTTCTAATTAATGATGTTTTATTTACAAAGATACCTTTTGCATTTATTAAGATTTCTAACAATAAGTAAATTAAAATATACTAATTTAAATAATAATACTAATAATTCTAATTTTAGTTAATTGTAATCATCTTTATGGGGTTTCATACAAAACTGTCAGATTTTTCCACTCAGTTCAATGTATTAACTTTATTTTTAGGTTATGTTATTGATTGCTTAGGAATGTCATTTATTTTGCTGATTATTGGCATTGACATGTAGAGTTATAATAAAATAACTTTTTAAATGTTTATGTAAACAATTAACTAAACAAAACAAGTAATTTGAGTATGAAAAAATTGCAATAATATTAGTTTAGAGGTAGATGACCTCATTCATTTAACAAAATATGACTTTAAATTAATATAATATTTTCTACTTAATTTCTTAGTTTGTATAGCCCTCCAAGCTAAATCAATACAAGATGGTGAACACCATATAGCATTTTAACCTTGTCCTGACCTCATCCGTTATTCCCACGTCAACCACACAGTTCGGAGAGTGCATCCACATAGTGTGCTGTCATTTATTTTAAATTGATAAACTGTCTCTACCCCAATCACAACAGCTGGCAAAATTTTCCATTTTCCAAGAGTCCATAACACAGTTGGACATAAAATTATGAAGTGATAATAACCTGGATAGATTTCATACAACTTTTACATCATGCCCCAGAAGTCCGGTGTTGATTTTCATTTTGTAGTAATCTCCTAGTTGAAGTTTTATTTACCAGGTTTCTCTGCAATAAGAAGAATAAATAACATTCACAAATATATATATATATATAAATATATAAAATCCAACATGAAGTGCATCAAGAGTTAAAGTTGTATGAAATCTAGCCAACTTATTACCGTTTTATAATTAACTTGTAGGTTTTAGGATCTTCCTTGTGCTCTAATCTCAGTTATTTTAATTTTTGTACTCTCTCTAACATATCAATAATGAGCAGGCAAATTGTTTCTCAACCAAGCAATAGACCAATTACGGCTCAATGGTGTTTGGTCTAGTAATGTATAAAAGTGAATGTTGGGTATGGTAGAAGAAGATTGAAAGTAGGTTAAAATATTTATAGAAAGAGCTTGAAATTATTATTGAGGGAAAGAGAATTGTTGAGGGGAAGAGAATTGTGGATGTGAGGGAAGCGAGGGAGTTGTGTCAAGATTGTGGCAAGTGGCGCTCCATTGTCTCAGCATATCCCTGTGGGAAAAAAGCGTGACAATTTGATTGATTGATATTCTATTGGAGAAAACAAAGCAAGTCTGTAAGACTATTTATTATCTGCAAAGTATTCCAACGTAAACACAGGAAGTTCAATTTATATAAGCAATTTATTGTATGAATCTATCATCTGCAATCAGTAACAAAGTTAATAATGCTTTTAAGTATCAATTGAGTTACTGTTATATTCATTTCGAGCTATATTACTGTGGACTAAGGTCTCATTTTATTTGCGCCTAAGAAAGTTTATTCTAAACTGACCTATGTTATCTGAGAAATATTTAACGCTGAGTAATAAATTGAATAGAATATTGTTGTCCATAATATGTTAGTGATGTGTTGTCGTCTGTCATAAATTTAATTAAGTAATAATTAGGCTTTCCCTTAACTATATTCAATGAAACCACGTATGATATAGCTGTATATGTAATAGGTGTTAGTTGTAAATTTTGAATGTTAAAATTGAATGAAAAAATCCTTAATCGTTAGCACTTTTATGGTAGATCTAATTATTAAATTGCCTGCACCAGATTTTTCTCACATGGGTAATGGTAATGAGGATTAGTGATAGAATGGGTGTGTAGATTATGATGAATGACTGCTTTATTTACTGCTAAGACATAAGAGGTACATAACGAAAGATTAGAGATGTTTCTAGACAAGTACATAAGATCGCAAAAAGGTTTTAAGTGTTTAATTTAATTTAGGATAATAAAATTTGTATGCGTATATATAAGTAAAGGATAGAATCTTTTTGTATTATTTTACAGATTTACAAAAGACATTGATCTCTATATTTTACTGCATTTTGATTACAGGTTATCCAATTGCAGAAGTTGCTATGTAAACCAACAAGTTCACCATGTAGCAAGTAATGTGACATTGTTCAAAATGTTCCTACATTGGATGTGTAAAGCACTATTCATCAGTTGAACATGTAGTGATTAATTACCACACTGTACCATACATAATGTCAGTCCGTGGCATAAAGCGGGCGACAGTACGCTTCGATGACCAGCAGCCCTCGACGTCATCGGCGGGCGCTCCGTCATCAACGGGCGCTGTTAAGTCACCAACGGGCACCACGCCATCAGCGGACGCCTCCACCTCAGCGAGCGTTCCATCAACAGCGACCGCTCCGCCCATAGTGGGGACTCCATCAAATGGCAGCGCTACATCATCGGCGGGCGCTCCATCACCAGCGAGCGCCCAAGCCTCAGGGAACGCCTCCCAGCCAACGGCGGAAGGTCAGAGTTTGGCTGACGCACTAAGTACAGCGGTCAGTCAATCTTCATCAACATCTCAAACATCTGTGGGCACATCGACATTAATGGGTGCACCGTCTGCGCTGTGCGCTCCATCAAAGCGGCGTCGACAAGAGGCGCAACAAGATGCTCTCTGGCAGCTCAGGCCTGTCAGTGATCTCAAAATGTCTTCTATTTACAATAGAAATGCTGTTGAAGCACCAGCTGAACTATTCAGGTTAGTGTTTGCGCATATTTATATATATATATATATATATAGCATAATATATATTGTTACTAACAATAATAATTATGTTACTTTATAAAATAAATTTATGCTTTTAGCTGCTTTTTATTCAGCTAACCAATATATTAGATCCTAGTTACTTTAAATTTAACCTGGTATTCCTAAACTATATTGCTAGAAATAATAATTGGAAGTGATTACACATTTATTAACATTACATTAGGCCAGTTTATTTGAGCATACTAATATTATATTTATCTACATTTGGTTGTGGTATCATCTGCATAAAAATGGTTGTTTGGTAATGGAAAACAATATGTCTACATCAAGAACTGCAAGATAAATAGCACTAAACATTATATTTATAATAATGAGATGTTAAATAAATAGCTAGGACAAAATAGGATACCAGTGTTGAAGAAAATATGAAATTAAGAGGTTTTTAGGTTTTAGGAGATTTTATTAGCTGCTTCTAAGCTTGATATTAGTGGAATAAAAATTTACATTTGCATTAAATTAGAAAGAATTTTATTGATAGTAGATTTTTAGGAGTGCATTTCATGCCAAATGTATTAATGAATTCATAGTATGGACCTTACGTTTTACAGTTTTTATGGGTTTAATTTGCGGCCTATCTTTACTTACATTTGTCGTGATTGTACTTTGGCATGACAGTTTTGACGACACGCGTGGTAAACACCAGTCTGCTGCGCGTAAGTCCCGGGTTTGGATCCTGGTTGGAGCAAAGATTTGTTTCATGCCATTTATTTGTAATATTTAATTATTAGATATTACAAATATTTGTTAATAAAAAATGAGGTGAATGATTTTTGCTTTCAATCTGGGTATTTAGACTGGTTGGCAGACAGTGGTAATATGCCAGTCTGCCGACATCGGTTCCAACTAGGCCTGCTAGGCATATTAGATGCGACGGCTGCTTTAAACGGCCACACTCCAGCCTAACATCAGGTAGGGTGCTGTCATACGTTGAGCCACAATATAATCTTTATCTTTATTGGTTAGATTTTATTTATATACATAGTTTAGGTAGATACATAGTTTAGATTTATATAAATGCATGTAAGGTTTGGTCATTTCTAATTCAGTCGTACGCAATTTTAGACTTTTTTCCCATCACAGAGACTTTGTCGCTTACGTACGAATATGACCAGGTTCAATTTCCATTCGCTGCCGTCCGACGTGCGCGCTTAATATTACTATACAATTTTTATTATTCATTTAGAAGAGTACTAATTTGCATTAAAATATTCCAAAAAAAAAAAGCATATACTGTTGCTTTTTAAATTTTAGGTAAAAAACTGGAATTGTAAATTAGATGCGAATGTATAGATAAAAAGGGGACGAACCAAAATATTGATGGAGCAACTTTCCTAAATTCGTTTTTTCTCTGGCTTATAATCTTGGATACTTGAAGCGCAGATTAAAGAGTCATCTCATTAGGCAGGCATAGATTCATTGTTCGCGCTCCAACTTAACACCAGCCGGAGAATGTGGTGAACGTAGGGTTCATTAAATACGTTTTATTTTTAATTGTTTCTTTAACTAGTTAAGAAAGATACTCTCTATACTAAATGACAATTATATTAACTATATTGGTTTATGGACTTAAAAAAAAACTACTTAATTATTTAAACACTTATGGTTGCATAATAAACTTACTTTAGTATTTATTTCAATAATTTCTTTTTTTATACATATCACGTTTTTAATCAATTTATACATTCATTTAAGTTATAAATCGTTTTATATTTAATGTATTAATATAAACGTTTAGGTCCTTGTATCGCATACAGGTCATCAGGTGAAAATCCCGTCAAGCTACTAGTTGCAAATCGGGATGAGTGATTGAATAAGATAAGTGGGTTGATGTTAAAAAGACTTGCGACCTTGAACATTAATTGTTTAAGGAAGCCAATCGTTATTACATATACCACCAACCAGTTGGTATTGAAACATGAAGTGGCATAGACGTGTGTGCTTCAGATAAGTGTTAAAACATTACCACAGTTATATGGCAAACATAATATCAATTACATTTTCTTCTTTGTTAATATCACGTCCGTTATTTTAAATCTATAAACATAATAATAGTGTAATTTTAATATTGTTTATTCTAAATTCACTGCGTCATAGACCAATCAGATCAAACGACACGAAGTTTTCTCAATACCTCAATTTCTCAAACTAGACATATCAGTTTTTAATTCCTAGAAGACAATTACGCCATAATGTAAAATGTTAAGCGTTAAATCTTCAGTCGCAAGTTTAAATTCGGAACGGACAGTGACTATTGAAATCGTACAAAATGACATTCATCGTAAAGTTAAGGTAAAAATTATTAGCTGTTTTGATATGAACACAAGACTTTGCATTCTAATCAAAGCCTTATGTTTATATTTAGTAATTATTTTATATCGTTATATTTGTTTTATAACGCAATTATACAACAAATATATATTTATAATGAAAGTATCTATACGCTAATTTGTAATCTTATACGGTAAATTGACATTTGCGAGCTCCTCGAAATGCGCTCTCGTTGAGAGGTACTAAAGGAACGCTCTTCAAGTGACAATTTAGTGGATGATTTTATGAATTTGAGTATGAATTAGCATGCATGAATTATGCTTAACGACAATGCTCAGAATACCATGTAATAATAATTTACTGTATGTCGTCGATAATATTACAATATGTTTAATGTCATTTAAGACTTAAGTAAATTAGTGTCCGACCGAAAACGAATTTCGGCAACGGTCACAGTTTCGATTGGAACCGAAACTACTATATCAGTTAGTTTTCTTTTTTTTTATCTTTAAACCATATAGCTATGCAGTCTTCGACAATTTTACTCATTCACAATTAACATAACAACTCTTTGTAAATAAAAAAATTGTGACATGACCGAGCACAGCGCGAGGACTCCCGAATACAGTTTCTGTTTCGGACATAGTTTAGGCAGGTTTGACGCCGTAACCGAAACTAAACCGAAATCCGTTTTTCGGCCGAAACTCAACCTAAAACGAACTCTCGGTCGGACACTAAGGAAAATATTTTTTTCCTAACAAAAAAAAACTATTTGGTTAGAACTACCGGTTCACGGCATTTAACAAAAAAAAACATATATAAATAATTTTATAGCTGTGAAATAAAATTGCTTTATTAACGACGATATGGTGGATTCATGTGTATTCGATGGTGGTGCTTGCTTGGTAGTTCGTATTGTAAACATCAACACAGTTTTAATCACAACACTACTTAGGTTTTTGCATTCCACGTAACTGAATTATCATCATATTTATTGTTATAGAAATTTCGGATCTAAGTGTTATAGAAATTTCGTATCTAAGTGTTATAGAAATGTCGTATCTAAATGTTATAAAAATGTCGTATCTATAGATGGGGAACGAGTTAAATAGATTCGGGGGCTGAGGTGCGGTGGGGCGTCAAAGAACCCCCACCCGTATCATAGTGGCCGCTATTAGTGATGCTCATAGCTCGGCGATATCATTTAATATCGATAAAAACGTGTCTATATTTTCTTTTTTTGATTGTTGAAAAATTATTAAGTTAATTGAATAAAAGAGAGTCGTCATCCGTAGGCTAGAATCATTATTAGAAACGTGATTAAAATGTATGAAAATGAAAAAAAAAAACATGTCACTATTCTCAAAACTAAATTAATACATAATTCATTAAAAATTGTTGCTGTCTAATGTTTATGCTTCAATTTAATACACATTTATAATTTTTAATAACTAAATCTATTTGCATTTTATGGAAAGTGTGTGTTTATTGTTATCGACATTTTGCATGTTACTTCACTATTCATAATAGACACGTGACCATGACGTCACAACTGCATTCCTAGCGCGTTTATTTAGCTCGTTCCCCGACAGTATCTACATGTATCATCATAATCTATAGAGCTCATTGTAGATTCACAACCATTGAATTCAGTAGGACCATATTTAATAACTGTCTTCTCATTTCATCTGTGAATGTATCTGTAAATCTCTGTGATCTATCTGTGAATTTATGTGTCAAATTATTTCTTTAAACTAAACATTAATATATACATTTACACCAATTTCAGAAAGGACCTGATTTCTGCAATGAAATTGCCAGATTCAGAGTCCTTAGCACCGAATGAATATTGGGTTATCAACGATACTTGGAAGCAAGACTGGGAACGTGGGGTCCAGGTCCCAGTAAACCCTGATGCTCTTCCAGCGCCCAAAGTTACCATCGTAGACAATCCGAAACCACCTCATTTTGTGGAATTTACACTGTAAGTATTAATTTAGAAAATGCTTCATTGTTTTGTTTTAAAAATCGCTCAGTTCAGTTTTGTCCTAATTTTATTTCAATTTATGAAATTACAATCGTGAATATTTTTAATTGAAATATTGTTATGACCTAATTTTATTCTATTTTCCCAGACCACCGGACAAGTATATTCGTTTGAACCGCGATTCAAGCTTTCAACCAGAACAACATTATCATTGCACTGTTCCTGCTAAATCTGAAGGTGCCTGTAGTTATGACCTAGACATCACAGATCTGACATGGCTCAAACTTCTCAATGCCGAAAGAGCCCGGGCGGGTTCTCCTCCTGTCTCGGAGGATACCCTAGAAAGGGTTTTGGAAGAACTGGAGGTATTTTATATGCTGTTTAATAGTTTGCATTTTTAGAATAAAAATGACGTATCTATTTGTAAAAATAAGACTTTTGAAAAACATAACCTTTGCAAAAGGTAATTGTCAATAACAACTTTCATGTAATAACTGTGTTTAAGGCAACCATGGTGTAGTGGAGGTGTAATGGTTATCCAAACCAGGAGCACGGGTTCAAAATCACTCACCAATAACAATGTATCTTTGATATATATATATGTACTTTGGTTGTCTTGTTTCTATGATACAAGCACTTTAGTACCCTGTTTAAAAAAAAGACGTCATAATGTGACATTATAATTGGTGAAATAATATTTTTTTGTTATTGTAGGAGTAAGAATTGTCGTCTTCTCAATATGCTAAATTAAATGTCTAATCATAAAATGTTTAAATTCATATTGTATTTTAACAGGTACGATGCTGGGAAAAACTACAGTCAATTATGAAATCGGAGGAGGGTTTGGGCATGGAATACGATGAAAATGTTATTTGTGATGTATGTCGATCACCTGACTCCGAAGATGGAAATGAAATGGTATTTTGTGATTCTTGCAACATTTGCGTGCATCAAGCTTGCTATGGAATATTAGCTATACCTTCAGGTAATCATTTTTCTATATCAAGCTATTATATATACCATTGCTATACCATCTTATTGCAATATTAAAAGTATATTGCCCTCATTTTCAAATATTAGATGATTATTTTATTTATTCATGACAGAAAATATATTTGCCACGATTTTGACACAACTCCCTCGCTTCTTTCACATCCACTCTTCTCTTCTCTTCATACAAGCTCTATGGTTATGGGCACTAGGCAACTCAGATCGTGGCAAGTGGCGCTCCATTGTCCCTGTGGGAAAATGGCGTGACAATTTGATTGATTGATTGAAAGAATTTACAAGATATGATAAATAAAGTTAATAGAAAATGTTTTTTTTACATTTTCAATATACAATTAAAAAGTTTTAACATTTATGTAATACAATAATTGCGATTTCAGGATCCTGGTTGTGTCGACCATGTGCAGAGGGACAGAGACCGGTTTGTTGCCTATGCCCCAACTCTGGGGGAGCACTCAAGACTACACCTTCAGGTCACAAATGGGCTCATGTCAGCTGTGTACTTTGGATTCCCGAGGTATCAATTGGGTGCCCCGAGAAAATGGAACCTATTACAAAAATATCAGCAATACCGCCCTCGCGTTGGTCGTTAGTGTGTATTCTATGTCGTGAGCGTACAGGTGCATGTATACAGTGTTCAGTAAAAACTTGTAAAACTGCTTATCACGTTACGTGTGCTTTTAAACATGGACTTGAAATGCGAGCAATTATTGAAGACGAACTAGCGGATGATGGTGTAAAGTTACGTTCTTATTGTGAAAGACACAGTGTTAATACTAAAAAAGATAAATGTTCTGGGTCTGGCTCAGAAGACGAAGATCCAACTAAAAAGCGCAGAAAAGAATTGACTTCTGATGAAAAGAAACACGCGCGTTCAGTTAGGTTGCATGAGGTAGAAAAAGAATTTTATCTACACATAACCATTAAAGACGTAAGTGCTCATTTGTTAGACGTTGATCAAGACGCGATCACATATATTTACAATTATTGGAAGTTGAAGAGGAGATCTGTGGGAAACAAACCCTTTTATTCGAATTCAGACGACACCGACCTAATGTCTCACCGACAGGAAAAGGCTGACATGGATAAGATGAAAATGTTTGTACAATTGAGACAGGATTTAGAAAGAGTGAGAAATCTTTGTTACATGGTAAGTCGGAGAGAGAAACTATCGCGAACATTTTTCCGGATGCGTGAACAAATGTTCCACAAACAAGTTTCCTTATTGTCAATGCCGGATTTAAATGAAACAACTAAACAAGTTATTCTTGAAGCTAATCACGGACCATCTATCTATGATCGATTATATTCACGTGAAGGCGCTACCGAATATAAAGAAGACCTTGAAACTATTGTTAACAAAATTGCAGGCGAAATTTTCGAACAAAAGAGAAAAGACCTAATGAACGGTATAGTAAAACCTAGCAAAGAACGAAAATTGCCCAATCCATACAAGAAAATATTTAACGGTGCGATTAAGAGGAGTGGAAGTGGTATGTCAAGTGAGGAGAGTAATCATGAGCGCCATAAAATCAAAAACCGTAGAGCTATAGGTTCTAGCACAGATGATGAAAAACCTTCTACATCAAAGAAAAGTTTCAAGGGTAGAGGTATAACCAAACGATCAAAGAAGAAAACGCCAACATCTCGTGCTGTTGTAGAAAGCAGCAGCGAAGAAGATATTAAACCCAGTATTAAAGAAGAGAAATCCCCTAAAAATAGTACTTTGTTAAAAATGGAAAAAGAAATGGAAATAGTTCAATCTGGTAGTGAAAGTGATGATTTAATGTCGATAAGATCAGGCCGTAGTTCAAAGTTTCCTATTGACATTTACTCGGATAGCAGTGACAATGGTGCCGCAGTTAAAACGGAAAATTTTGTGGAGAAATCGCCCAATTCACAACAGCACTTCCCTAGAACTAAAGCGGCAATGAAGGAATTTCTGCTTAGCCCTAAAAGAGAAACTGAGAAAACTGGGAAAAAGAGGGGCCGTAAACCATCCAATTACAATGACAATAATGAAACTAAGGACAAGGAAAATGTTACATTTGCAAAACCTGCTGATTATCCTTCGGATCTCATAGTTCCACAAAGACAAGCTGCTAAAAAAGCTTCAGAAAATATGCGCTCAACCACTAATGTAAAAGTTAAGGACAGTTCAGAATTAATTCCTGATAAATTATCTCCAGTGGAGGATAATAAATATAAAGGTAAAGGCAAAGGTAAGGGCAAAACTACCAAGCCTTCTATCAAAGATCCACTATCAAAATCCGGTATTGATTCGTTGGATATGGACAAAGAAGTTGTTGATCCTATAGCATATGTTCCTCAAAGACAAGCAGCAAAGAAAGCGGCTGCGCACATTAAAAGCGGACTAGGAAACAAATCCTTAAATGATGAGAAGGGTAATGATGAGAAAAAGAAAGAAGAAAAAACTGATGCTCAAAAACCTCATTCACCTGTAAAAGAGGCTGAGAAGAAAGTTGAATCTCCAGTTAGAATCAGCTCAAGTTCATCATCTAGCAGCAGTAGCTATTCATCATCTTCTTCGTCATCATCTTCATCTTCAAGTTCAGAAGAGGAAACACCAGAACATAAGAATGAGGCAAGGCCATGTGCGAAAGCCCCAGAAATAAAACCCATAAGACAGTTCTCACCTCGGATGATCTCGAGACCCACAGTGGACTTGCCCTTTCTTGACAAGGTGTCGAGACCACTGTCCTCGACCAGTGCCTCGAGTGATTCCGATTCCTCAAAGGGATCACGTGCAGGATCCCAAAGTCCCTATCCAAAGAGAACCAGACCACGCAGAAGACGAAAAAATAAAATTTCTGACGAATCCACTTCTCAGAACCCAGACAAGAAGCTCAAAACTTCCGAACGGGATTCTGAAGGTGGATTACCATCATCGTCTGCTGAAGGAAAGCAACTATATAGACAAAATGATTCGAATTTTGCCTCAGGTTCTCGGACCGGAAGCACTATTTCAAGCGGAAATATGTCTAATAAGTGTGATATCAGAGAACGAAAATCACCTAAAGAAGAATACAGTGATGTCGTTGAACCACATGAGACTCAAAAAGAGGCCAAGTCCTGTGAACTACCATCTAAGGAACGCAAAAAAGATGAAACAATAAATAAACGTCATTCCAAACCACTTTCCTTCCTTATTGGAGACAAACCAAGTATAATGACTAAAGGTATTAAACGAAAATCATTTGACGATAAATATAAAGATAATGAGGCTAAGAAGAAACATAGTCCTGAAAAACCAACAGAATCCAAGGAGAAATCATCAGACAGAAGGTTAAGTACGAAAAACAGCGATCACCACCATCACCGCCATCATCATACATCTTCCAGAGAAAGGCGTTCTAGCAGGCATGACTCACATGGTTCAAAAGAAAACAATAAATATGTCTCGCCAACAAAAATTCCTACGCGTTCGCGTGAAAAGAATGCAGCCGAAAGGAAGTACACGCCTCACAGTGCTGCAGAAAACTCTTTAGACTCAGATAGCAATTGGTTTATAGGGACCAGTCCAATACATAATCCTCTAGTTGAAAAACTTGGTCTTAATGAAAAGTACCTGACAGATACAGATAAGTCTACAGACTCTGACTATGCAGAGAAGGCAAGTAGAACTATGATTGCTAAAATACAAGCCACTTTAAATGAAAATACACTAATTAGATCACCACAAACACCTATGGATGCAAGAATAGTAAATATAGAGCCTATTGATGTGGACGAGCCAATAATTAAAACTGTGCATGAACACAATATGATGGATGAGACACCCTCTCATGTTTATGACCCCAACCTTTTATCAACAGTTTCACCAACTCCTTACATGTATGGAAATTATTCAATATTTTCACCCCTACTCAGAGAAAATGATATATTTGAATTTGACATGATAGAGCCGGGTGCTATTAATAACGATGACGTCATTAAACGGTTTACGTATGCGGGATTAATTTTTAAAGAAGATTCTAAAGACAGTGGAGTCCAGGAAACGTTAAACCTGGTCGAGAAGCTACGAATGAAATTAAGTTGCAAAAAACCGCCATCGGAATCAGCAGATCCCGAAGAACTGCCTGATGATAAGGAAGGTATTCTCATGTCAGAAGATCCTAGGATAGCTCTGAATGAAATGGAAATGCATTACGGCCATAGGACATCATCCTACTTTCTTGATTCAAATTCACCAGGGAGTCACTTATTGGACTACACAAATAAATTGCCTCTTGGTTTGGACATCAGACATCATTTAATGAATTCTGATAAATGGCCAATGCTCCCACTACCATGTCATACATATCCACAAATTGTACATTCAAGTGACAAATATTTAGCTAAAGATTATACACAAAGCACTTATCGTGACCTTGGTAGAAATGACGAGTCATTAGAAGCCATAGCTGAACGTGAAAATGCATTGAAAATTTGTAATGATTCGCCTACAATATCCGTTATCGATCATTCTACAAATAACAGTCAAGAATCTTTATCCCAGGACAACCAAATGGCAAATAACACTATGATGCTTTCTGACGGTCCACCCATCTCACCACCATATGCAGAAAGACTCAATGCTAAATGGAGTCAACGCAAAAGTAAAATGCTGCACAGAAGATCTTCTGCTTCAAGTACAAATTCCGGGGTTTCTGAATGTTCCCAAAATATTAATAGACACCCTGTAGATATGTGCGAAGCACGCCCGCCTAGCCTAATGTTGCCGGAAATGGATTCATATCCTTTGCCTCAGTATCCATGTTCTTTAGAGCCGATACCACTAAACGCTTATCCATACACAAGTGAACCAACATCATTTATGAACGCTTTGGGGCCTGTATCTTTATTCCCAGGACCATCTCCATTGGCCTTGAATTCACCAGGAGGCCCATTATTTCCAAACCTAGTTCCTTACAGTGCTACTCCTTTGCTACCACCATTATCAAAACCGGCTTTCCCAATGTGTGCAGCTGCATTTACAACTTCTACCCAAAATCTAGCCCTAACAACAGCTATGATCGCGCCACCAACACCTAAACCGAATGAGTCGCCCCATGAAGATATTGATGTTGGATCTGACAAATATTCTGTGAACCGGTCACCTAGCCCAACTATAAGTGTTGATTCGTATAATGAAAACTCTAATCGATCTACTCATCGTAAGAATGATATTATCAATATTTCTGAAAGTAGCGAGTCGTTAACTATTTCATCACTTCCGTCTAGATCGCCTAAATCTGGAAAGTTATTAAGTAAATTTAGTCATCACGGAATATCACCTGATGGCTTATCTCCAAAGAATAGTGAAAAGTCTAATTCCAGTAGGAAGTCTAATAAAAGCCACAAAGGTCATAGAGGTCGAGGGAGACCCAAAAGTCGGGCCCAAGGAGTTCACAACTTTTCGGGTGCAATTGATTATTTGGGCAATTCAATTCAAAGCAAGCTTGTTGGCACTGTATATGATTTTGATGAAGAAATTGCCAATGACAGTGTGGATTTAAAAGCTTTACGGGAACGACGAAAATCCATAGATTCCTTGGACAGGTCTGAAAATTCATATAAAGAGTCATCTCCACGAGTAGGAAGTCCGATCCCTCAAAATAAAAAAAATCACTCAGTGATCGAATTAAAGGAAAAGAAAATGTCATCTCCGGCAGTCGAGAACAGGGATAACACACACAGTTCGCCACTAACAAAAGATTCTGCAGAATCGTCTCAAAATTTCAATCAACCTGTTGTGCAGCCAGTGTTACCTGGACCTGTTGATATGAGGACGTATCAGCCGTTTGAAATGCCTAACGCTGGTGAACCTTATCACAGCCATTTATTGGCCACATTTGCTAGTGGTACTGCAGATCAACAACTAGCCGAAATTGACGAAGAAGTCGAGAAACAATTGCACAGTGCATTAATGGCCAGTAAACCAGAAAAATCTCCTTCTGTTGTTGAAGTAACACCCACTGATATGACTATTACTCACAGATATAACCAAGACGTTCCTTTGCCTAAAGTATCATTGTCAGATTCCAGAAATCAACTTAAGGTTAAAATTAAAGGACCATTTCTTGATGCTAATTATTCAACTAGTTCCGTACAACCCGTGGCTCCTCAGCCGCCTGCACCAGTAGTTGAACCACCAAATACGGTGATAGGAACATCTAATACAACTATCGGCAATACCGGAATGATGGCGGGGACCACCAATTTACGGCGAATGAGGAAAAAAGAACTCTTACGTCAATATTGGACCCAAGACATGAACATGGACGATCCGAGTGGCGCCGCAACAGTTGGTACTACACCGGCACCTGCGCCACCTCCGGCACTATTTAGGGCTGTCATCACTATACCCAAGGCTGTGGCCTCCATGACTAGTATTCCAACACGAGAAGATTATAAAGTGGTTACTGCAGAGCCCGTTGTCGATAAGAAGAAACGTAAAGCCACTACCGGTGTATTGTCAAGAGAACTACGACACCTGGATGTGAGTGTGAATGACGAGGAAGAGGCTCGCGTGACGTCGTTATCAGGTAATACTGCGATATCACATAAAAGGAAAGCTCGTGCTACAGCCAAACCAAATCCAGTGACACCCTCCGCTCCTCCCGTTACACCAAAATTAAAAATAAAAATAGGATCAGGATATGTGCAACCTGTGACTACTATTGAAGAACCAACAGGAGAGCAAATGCGACCTCCTAAAAAGAGGCTTGCTAGTTTACCAAAACCAAGCCTCGAGGACATGCGACGAGAGAGCATGAAATATCGTAAGATGGTAATGGCAGATTTTGAAGAGGAAGACAAGCCTAAGAAACACAAACCAAAAACTGAAAAGCGAAAACGTAAAAAGAAAGCTGAAAAGCTCGTAGCGACTATGAGCGACAGCGATAACGCCACTAAATTAATCATTAAAATTAAACGCACCAAGCCTGACACTGCTAATGGGGATGAGGATGAGGACGATACCCCACTCTCGGTGGTAGCGGGTGCGACAACAGTACCGTCGACAACTGTAGCTTCCGCCGATCCCTTCGAGTACGATCCCACAGCGCCCGATCCGCTCGCAATCGACCCATACATTGAGCCGCCTGCTACTTTGCGTAAGGCGCGTAATAAGCCGGGTATTAAATTAAAAATTTCTCGTAGTGCTGAGGGTTCTAGCTACGTGACGAAAGACGGGGGAACCGGTGACGACGACCCATCTGTGACACTTTCTAATACCTGCGAAGTTAGGTAGCGTTTACGTTCTGGCAGAGTCGTAGGCCAAAGTGACAGTGATTACCACGTGACAGTGTTGTAATTATACTATTGGTACAAACTTTATGTCTCTGTCAGATGAACAATTCTTTTTATATTGCTTATTATATTATTTATACTAATTTAGGTAAATAATGTCTATTTATTTTATATAATAAAGGATTAGCAGTTATGGTTATTAAATTTGTGATTAATAAGTACATATTATTTGTAAATATTGTTAGTTACTCATATTGAATCTCATTATTTAACGCTAAGATCACATTATTCTTTTTTAAGTTCGACGACTATAAATCATTGTTTTTAAGCGATAGCCATGTGAACATAGAACACAAACTAATCGCCGCAAAACTAAATTCGTTTTTTTAAAGCGTTCTATCAGTATATTATTATTGTGATTGTATTAACAGACTAATAATAGCCCATTATAATTTTAGTAGTGACTAGTTTTAATGACATTTTATGCGAATTATTGATGACTGCGGCATAGTGACGGCGTTGACTGATTTGTTTTTCAGTCGGCTCTCATGGATCTTGATTACCATCAAGCAGTAAAAAGTGATTTGTTGCGTTTCGTGAACTATACGGACATTATTGAAAGTGATACGTTGCACAAATGTTTACGATATCTGTTGGTATGATGACTCTGATGTTGAATATACACACCCGAACTATGTAATGTAGATTACCATGTATGTCCAAATACGTTTTCTCTAATGGTATAGTCCACTTGGAATTGACTGGTCTTTTATCTATCAAGCTTAAAATGTGAATTGAACAAGTGATGTCTATATTAGGTTGTTTATAATAAATTGAAACAGAGGAAGCTGTCGAGCTACAATTTGATTAAGATGATGTATAGTTAGTTTTTCAACTCAGCTCAGTGTCGTTCGTATTTATTGTTTAGTATTAGTCCAAGTTTAAAATATAGAGACATACACGTGTTTTGTATATTCTGTTAGATTAAATATTTATTATCACAGTTTTGTATTCCTCCTAAACCTATGTTAATTTTTATTCTTTTAAGCCAATAAAGGTGTTATAAGAATAAAAATATAAGTTTGTTGGCCCAGTAGAATGACCTGATTAACACGCATTACCATTTTTTATAGCACAAAATATTAAAAATTAAATGTAAATAATAAATAAATGAACAAAAAACAATATCTGAAATCAACATTATAACTATAATGGCGATAGCGTGTAAATCATTTATTCAAAATATTATACTTATTTCTGTGGATGTCACTCTTTTCGAAATTATCCTTAGTATTTATTTATAACAGGGCCAATCTCTTGTGTAGATTCACAATCACATAAATCATCACATTAAGATTAGTAATGTTATGCCATTACGAATTTCACTGATTACAAAGCTTTAAACTTATTTTAATGTTCTACGATCATGTATGAACGATTTTAACTATCAAGTCAGCATAATTTAATATTTAAGTTGCCACTCAGTGGGTCTGTAAATAATATTTCTCCCTGTCTTATGTGGGCTCACAATCACATTAATCAAAATTGAAGTATGTATTCACATATGCTTATTTTAAGTTATTTTAATATTCTACAATCATAATATAAGACTGACTTTAACTATCGAGTCAGCCTAATCTAATAGTTGCGAGTCATATTTTTTTGTAAAATACGTTAGTGCACAAAATAATATTAATAATAAATGTAGCCTGTCTATTGGGTGTCTAATTCTCTCTTGTTAGCAATAGTAATTCTATTGATATTTAAATTTATTTTATTTGATTTTATTTATGACGACTTTGGAACATTATTAACTCATTATTGTTATGTTGATTATTACTAATGAATATCCACTAGCAATGATCAACATGACAAATTGTTGACAACCCATTCCTTATGTAACTGTTGGCATTATGTAGCAATTAGGTAAATGAGTAAAGGCATTAGAGCGCCTTTATGTCATGTTGATGGGTTTATTAATTCTATTGTAAAATATTATCACAAAATGTACGGGATTTAATATTATGAACAATATTAAGGGTGACACGAATGGCGGACACTGTCGCATAATTTGTGTTCTAAATATGAATGATTGAATCGCATGCAGCGGCTAGCGCGTATTGTCGATGAGATTGTTGCACAAATTGTCTTGTCCTTCATCATTGATCTCATGCACTAAGTGAATCGCAATTTGTTACATCCCCGTACATTATTTTCCAAGCAATAGCTTTTAACTGTGATTAGTTTGTGTAAGATCTTATTAGTAAGTTATTGCTGAATTTGTATTTAATGTATGCATGTAATTATTTCATATTATGATATAAGGTTGTATTTTGATGCTATGAGCGCATTTTTTATTTTTTGTCTGTCATCAATAATAATTATTGATGATAATATGTTAATAAGATGATTATTATTTGTATATGAGTATGATTGTTTTTTTAATTAAGAGTCCTGATTTACTCGTTAGTATTGTAAGTTTGTATGTTACAAAATAATTACGATTAATAACTTTGCATGATGCTTATTTAAATGGATATTCAGATATTCAGCCCAGTAGGTGTAAGTGTTTTGATTTCATTATGGTGACACGTAAATGTGAACGTATAAATGTATGTCTTTATATGCCCTTTCTGTAATTTTATTAAAATATATTAAGTGTATTGTGTACAAAATACTAAGTGTACAGATGTAATGGTTGTCTATTCGCAATAATAAGGCATAACCTAAGAATGTATAATAAAAGTATTAGGTATAAAAATAACCTAAGAATGTATAATTATAATAGGCATAATAATTACTCTTTTGTACTATATTAAGTGTTTTAAGTGCACATAGTCGCGCCTCATTCATTTAATAAAACTTTTTTTGTTCATTTTTTTTAATTTTATTTTATTCCCTGGACCTTTTTTAAGTTTATTCAATAATATTTATCTTATTTTGCCTTTCCTATTCTTATGTTGGCTGCTTTGTGATAATACTAATAATTGACAATTTGATTGATTGATACTAAGCTTCTATACTAAAGTGCTCGTACCAAAGTACATATATCAAAGATACATTGGTACCGGTGGGTGGTTTCAAACCCGTGCTCTCGGTTTGTGTAACCATTGCATTGCCACTACACCACGGTCGCCTTATTGTTGTACTTAAATTATGATATTTCATTTAGCTATTGTACAAAACATTAAAGTCAATTAATTATGACAGGCAACATTAAGAAGTTTCTTTTTATTGTGGCACGATGTATGACTTACCGCTTAATGTTAGCTGGAGTGTGGTTAATGGAAGGCCACAGATTGCCACACCAAGCTAGCAATTTTTTCGACCGGTATAGTAACCGCGACTGAGGCAAACGGAAACTGAGTTTCAATTTTTTCAGTCGTCGTCACTCTTGGAACTCCTCTTGCTTACCCAGGCAGGTCAAGGTTACATGTCGAGACACAATAAAAAAAATGAAAGGCCTTAAAATTAATCAAATTGTCACGCCTTTTTTCTACAGGGATAGGCAGAGACAATAGAGCGCCATTTGTCACGATGCTGTCACAACTCTCGCTTCCCTCATATTCACAATTGTTTTCATACATGCTTTACAGTCAAAAAAATACTCTCATATTTATTAATTATTACATTTTTAAAATGTGATTTTAATATAGTTAAGCTTTTTTTGTTAGTTGTTTTTTTATTTAGTTAATTGCGGCGTATTTTTACCCTGAAGACATACAAGCCTCTTGTATATTTCAAAATACTCCTAAATAATTTATTTGTCATTAGTTGTAATAAAATACTAGTTTTATTAAATGAATCAACAAAAACTAACTCAATTAGTTTTTATCGTATCGAACACACTTTATGTAAGTTACCATTTCCTTAATAATGTATATTTAATAAACATTGCACTTGTTCTTTGCATTTGTTAGCGGAAACCGTATAATTAGGCTATTTAATAAAAATGACTTTTGCTATTTAATGAAAATGACGTTTTCTATTTAATGAAAATGACGTTTGCTATTTAATGAAAACGACGTTTTCTATTTAATAAAAATGACGTTTGCTATTTAATGAAAATGACGTTTTCTATTTAATGAAAATGACGTTTGCTGAAATGACCACTGTTCTCTGTAGTGACATTTATTCTAAATGCTGTAAATTACTTAGTTCTAGTTGTTGCCTGAAATTCTGCGCTGTTTACTATTAACTGATTGAATATAATCAATGTATCGTTTTTAATGTATATTCTATAATAACTGTTCTATTTATGTTGTTTGTAATATAGATTAGAATTAGAGCGCAGAATTTTGGTATTTAAGAATTTAATTGAAATCTAATTGTTTATATTATATCTTATATATTGTGAAGTTGTGAACAAATAATTCATGTATTTAATTGTATTGTCTATATTGTAATATTGTAAGCATTTACTTTTATTATAGTGTGTTTGAATCTGATTGAATCAGTTAATTAAAATTCTAAATTTATTTAAGCCTTTTTATTTTATTCTAACATTAGCCTCCTTTGTTTTTTTATTGAGATGCGACAGCTGATACAAGGGGATCCAAGAGCTCCAACGACTAAAACACCGTTCAATTTAACGGTTGCCTATTTATTTACATTTCTACTAAAGTGCTTGTATTATAGAAACAGGACAACCAAAGTACATTATCAACGATACATTGGTACTGGTGGGTGGTTTTGAACTCGTACTCTCAGTTTGTGTTGCCACTGCACCACGGTCACCTTAGTCGCCGTCACTATGCCGGTCATTAAAATTCTGACCTCGAGTTGCAAGGGGAGGTCTTAGAGTGCCGATGGCTAAAGAAACCACTCAGTGTTAACTGCTTCAGTTGCAGTCACTATTGTCGGTCTGAGGTGCTTGTTCATTCCGCGCTTGAATTAGAATGTAGTGACAAGGATTGATAAAGGAATGCTTTGATGGTTTGGGCACATGGAAAGGATGAGTGAAAGTGGATTGACGAAATGAATCTGCCCCCGCCACGCTACGCCACTGAGGCCCAGGAGGGTGTTTTCCGACCAAATTGGAGACATCCTCAAGAAAGCTAGGTTGCTAGGCATAACCACAGAGTGGATGTAAAGAAAGCAAGGGAGTTGTGTAAGAATCGTGGTAAGTGGCGCTCTATTGTCTCTGCCTATCCCAGTGGGGAAAAGACGGGACAATATGATTGAAAAAAAATTGATTGCTTGAAAGATCCAAGATAATAGAACGAGAACACAATGTAATAAATACCGAACCGGTATTTATGACTGCCTGAGGGTAAGTAAGAGGAGATCCAAAAGTGTAAACGACTGCAAAACCAAGTCACGGTTGCTTAAGTCGCCTTCACTATGCATGCCAAAGTGGCTTCCTCAAACATCGCTTGAAAATATTAAGATTATAAATGGGGAAAACATTCCACTTGTCGATTGTTCTACAAAGAAACTTAATATTAATCTCGTAGTATAGAAATGTGATAATACGAGTAATAATAATATATAGTGCATTACTTCTGCTGTTTTAATTTATACAACATATTAAACGTGTGTAGGTAAGCCTCCTACTGACGACTGGTGGACTGACGTCATAGTGAAAGTCACGAATAACCAGTGGATGCAACTGGCATCTTGTCGTTCGAAATGGCGTTCTAAGGGGGAGGCCTATGTTCAGCAGTGGACGTCATCTGGCTGATGATGATGTATTACTTATGTCAAAAATACATTGTTGGCGGCAAATTGGTTTCGAACTATCTAACTATTTTTTTTTTGAAATATCCGATTTTGAACATGGATCTAACCTATAAAAAGCTCGTCAGAAAAAGCTCAACCAAATTAAATTTAAAACAATCAGCCCTATTTGGCTGAATTAATAAAAGACTTTCAACATAATATCAAGTTGTTACTAAACCAACTAACCCGACCAACTTGTTGTTCAGAATGGAACTCAATAAATGGATTTGGTCCAGTTGGATCAACTAGTTAATTAAAAACTATAAAATTGCAAATACAACAAAATAGCATCTGAATTTAATTTTTACAATAATTTGTTCTGACGTGACTACTCGTGCCTTGTTTAGTATCAAATAGCGAAAAGTTAATTATCGGTAATTTGAATATAAAACAAAGGAAACGTCTTTCTATAATTTAAATTTAAATTGCTGATATACAACTTTAAAGTAATTGACATTAAACAAGGCACAATTTATATATTAATGAAGCTAAAACGTCTGCATGGCCGCCCGATGTAGGGCAAAGGGAGGTGCAACGTGCGAATTTCTTTTTTATTTTCATAATAATAATGAAGAAAATTACGCAATTGTTAGATACTTTAGTGTAACTCAAATCTATTATTAAATTAGACGCAAAAACTACTAACGCAATTTAAGTTGAGTATATTTTTTGATAATAGGCGCGCATTGGTTAGTAAGTACCACAGCCTTAAGTCTCGGGCTCGATTCCCAGCGAAGGAAAGATTTGTTTCGTAGCTTTTATTTGTAATATTAATTGATTAGATTTATTATTAAAAATAGGCAGATATTTGCTCTAGGCCTGGTTGTCAAATAGTGATAGGCAGTAGTACCCAGTTTGCCGATCCGGGGTAGTACCACCACTTACAAGTATTCAGACTGTGAAGTGATTTGGTCGCGTTTCGGGATCAGCTTAAAAGTTGCTAGTTCCGACTAAGCCGACCAGGCGTCCGTAGTCTATTGTGGCGAAATGATCTCGTAAATTAGGAGCCTCTGATTCAAAACCACTTGCCTGTATATATCAGATACAATATTTTAGTAGAGTTCAATATCGATATCGAAACAGCTATCGAACACTACGAGCACTGGCCTATTTTAAAACTTAATGAAATCAGTAAATAAGTACTATGAAAACTATTTACATATTCTATTAGTATCGATAAAATGCACCTTCGTGTAAGACATAAAGTCCGCTTAATAATAATACAAGTTATTTAAAATGTTAAAGCTACTTCTCTTATCAATTTTAATTGTGTAGTAATTCTTTTGTTTTGATTATGTTATTTCAATGTTATATATAACTGTAATAGGACTTCAAGTTTCATTTCCGTAATCAATCAATCAAATTATCACGTCTTTTTATCACAGAGATAGGCAGAGACAATGGAGCGCCACTTGCCACGATCCTGACACAACGCTTTCCGCACATCCACAATATCATAACGCTATAAAGATTAAAGCTAAAATATTCCAACACAAACTCCGGTATCTTTACGTGCACAGAGGTGAATTAGTTTACTGCAAGAGCATTAATTAGTTTGCAAGACGCTCTCGCAAACTGCCAGGATTCACCTAAAGTTAAGACACAAGCGAAGTTTGCAAAATTCACAGCATAACCGATAGACTAAATGAATGAGCAATTTTCCACTTCAAGCGAATTTTGCTACTCGATAGAACTAGAATAAAATTATTAATAAAATAGGATTTTGATAAATTATAAATTAGCATGTTTTATTGTGATGAGACTGCTGTTTGTAGTTATTTCCCTGGAGTAGCACTCGCCTTCATTTTTGGAGGGCACATGTAAAATAGCGTTGTAAAATGTCGAACCACAATTAAAAATCGAAATCCCAAGTATAAATAATAATAAAATATATGTATTAAATAATATAAATGTTTATTTAATCAATCAAATTGTCACGCCTCAGGAATAGGCAGGGACTATGAAGCGCAACTTACCACGCTCCTGACACAACTTCCTCGCTTCCTTCACATTCACAATTCTCTTCATACAAGCTCTATGGTTATGGGCACTAGGCAACCCAGCTTTCTTGAGGATGTCTCCAATTTGGTCGGAAAACACATGTGGTAACGCATGGCGCTATGGTAACACATCAGGCGTCTACGAGTAAAGTCCCGGGTTCGATACCTAGTCGGGTTCAATGAAAAATATTTGCTAATAAAAAAGTGTCTCTTGGCCTGTGTTTAAGAGTTGTAGGCAACTCTTTTGGTGGTAATTTGCCAAGGCTGCCAATTGATTGTACAGACCGTAATTCAGCCTGATGTCAAGCTCAGAGTGCGGTCCGTGAATGAAGGCGACAACCACTACAATAATATAACTGAAAGTAGCAATCGCGCCCACTATTCCGGCCACCAAACACAAAAAATTGACTATAAAAGAATAAGGAATTAATCTCTATAATTGCACTTTATTGTAGTCTGCAGCCAAATGTATAGAAATCGCTTTTTTATATTTTTTATTTACATTTCTATACTAAAGTGCTTGTATCATAGAAACAGGACAACCAAAGTACATATATCAAAGATACATTGGTACCGGTGGGTGGTTTCGAGCCCGTGCTCTCGGTTTGTGTCATTGCTCTGCTACTACACCACGGTCGCTTTATTTTATTAGTTTTGAATTTCTATGCTAAGAATTTTTCATAAAAACTCGACGACCGAAATACATAATTACATCTACGATACATTGGCTTACTGAGACCGGAGGCACTTGGTTTGCGTGGCCATTCATTCCACAACCACTACACCACGGCTTTTATATTTATTTATTTATTTCCAATTTATTCATATTTATTTCCGTCCACCACTCCATCGTGCAAAAGCAAACGACCCTCATGAATCATTAAAGTAGATCAAGGTTAACGAAGTTCTCAAGCAGAAGTATGTTTAGAACGCGCCTTCAACTTACTTTAAATAACAATTTCTTTTTCCGCGTGAAGAATTCTTCAAGTATTTTTTATAAGATTGAAAAACGCTCAATTGGAAAGAAAATTATGAAATCTCCAGATTCTTCGCAGCCTTAATAATACTTCTAAAGGCACTTAGTACCTTAAAGCGTTGTAAACTTGACATTTATTGAAACATTTCTTGAATAATTCTTTTATGTTTCCTGCAGTAAATAGAGCGTAATAATTTATATTTTCTATAAAAGAAAAAGTATTTTTCTTACTTCGACGACGCGACTTATGACCTAGATTTGTCCAATGAGGCAAGAGGAAACTGACCGAAGAAAAACCATTTCCGTTTACAGGTGCCTTAGTCGGCGATCCTATTCCGGCTTATCTAAATAATTCATCTATTAAAACAAACAAAAAAAATAACTAAAAAGTGTCTAACGATTAATTATATTATTATTTTTATTATAAATTTCTATACTAAGCTACTAAAGTGCCTGTATCATAGAAACAGGACAACCAAAGTACACATATCAAAGATACATTGGTACCTGTGGGCGGTTTCATACTCGTGCTTTCGGTTTATGTAACCATTGTAATGCCACTACACCACGGTCGCCTTTATGATTCTATTTTTGATTTTAATTTTCAAAAATAATGATTTAAATTGACGATACAAATAATAAAATTTAAGGAAGCCGTGGTGTAGTGGTAGTGCAATGCCGCTTACTGGTACCAATGTCTATTTGAAATAAGTACTTTGGTCGTCTTGTTTCTATGACATTTCTGTACTATGCATGGTCTATAGTCTAAACCATCTGTTGAGGACTGTATTTATTTGCTGGTTCTTTCATTAACCGAAAATTATTTTATTGCAACATCATGTCAAAAAGTCGAATACAAAATTTTGACAATTAGTAAAAAAGAACATAAAAAAAGGTTAATAATATTCTTAAAAATATGTGCCCTATAATGTAAAAAAGGTAATAATCTCCGCAGATAGCATAGGTTTAGTCCGTACGCTAGTTTTGTTACGAGAATAATAAAGTGTCTAAACTTTGTAACTAGTGAAACGTAAGCATGTAATAAAATCTAACCTTATCTCGGGTAGTTTGAAACGATTTGTCTGACTTTAATGTCCTTTTACCTTGAGTATGCATTTTACGTACTTTCAGACACCTATAAATTGCAACTATGTTGTTTAAATTTTCTAACAACCTTACACATTTTTATTATATAAGGGTAAAGATACATTTCAACGCAAAGCGTGAAATTAAATAAGAACATACTAAGTACGTCTAGGTCGGCATAGTGGATATTACAATTTTTCAGTTACAAAGTTTCAGTTGTAATTTTCAGTTATTTAACTACAGTTGTCGTATCCACTACAAATGGCAATCGTATCCAATACGTCGGCTAAGTTGGAGCCGAAAACTTTCAAACTGATGACTCAGTCAAATCGGTTTTCAAGACGGTTTGTTCACTTGAACAATTTGTACATGTACACCCATTTGTACTAACAATTGGATCTAAAAACTATGCAATAAACTACAATTAACTGACTACTATTTTAAAATACCCGGACCCGGAGTAATTATTTTGGCCGTAATATAGCAAATATTACGGGACAGTTGGAGTGAGGGGGACCCCGTATTTGAAAAGTCTGCGGATCCGGATTAGTACCACCACTTACAAGTGTATAGACCGTAAAGTGACTCAGTCGCGTTTCAGAATCCGTTTGTTAGTTCCGGTTTCAACTAGCCAAGCATAGTAAATGCGACTGTTACTTACAGTTGTTTAACTGTAGTAGTAGTCGCCTTTATTCATCAACCGCACATCAGGCAAAGTCGAGACTCGATAATATTAAAATTTAATAATTTTTGTAACCTGAACTTGAACCTTGTCATTGAAATGAATCCCGACAAACTAGGTCATGTCTTCATAGCTACGTAAAATATTCATTTAATTCGGATTTTCAAATTGGAAAATGAGATATATCTATTGACCTTGAACTTTATCATACTAACGAGATTAACCTCGACTGTCTGGATTATTGGATTAGATAAATCTATTAATACAATTTTATAGCATGAATATTTTATAGTAGTTCTACATTCAAGAGTGGTAGGATGGGGTGCCCACTGCCCAGTCTACCGTTCCGGAGTGAAACCATCACTTATAAGTATATACACCGTGAAGTGACTAAGTCGCGTTTCGACGGCATAGTGGACGTGACTGCTACTTGCAGTTATTTAACTGTAGTAGCATTCACATCTATTCATGGACATTGTCCTAGCCTAACAATGTGACAATGTATGAGACTTGATATAACATTTTATTTAAGTCCAACCTTGAAACTTTAATAGTTTCTCCTCTTAAGTGGCACCTGCTTTGCAAGCGACCTTCATGTGACTTTGTATGCTGCCCCCCTAGCACAGAAATCCAAAAGCAAGATAAAGACTTGCAAAGAACATCATTGCAACTCATTTTAAATAACTTACCAGAATAAAATTTCTGAATAAATATATTTAAAGGTTCAATAAAATGGATTGCCGTGTTGTTTGGGGGGCTGTTTAAAATAGCCACATCTGTTAAACTGTTCTCCTATGTTAGCATAATTACTTTGATTTTTCGTCTATTATGCCAGTAAAATATGTAAATAGCAACTGTAATGCAAATCAATCAAATTGTCACGTTTTTTTCCACAGGGATAGGCAGAGACAATAGAGCGCCACTTGCCACGATCCTTACACAACTCCCTTGCTTCCTTCACATTCACATTCAAACTGTAATGCAGTGGTCACGCATATATGGGCATGTTGTTTTTTTGCAGATTTTGCAGACAGGGCATGCAGATTTGTTTTTATCAATTTGCACAAGACCAAGACAAGACCATGAAAAAAACGAATTCCTGGTTACGATCTATTACTCTTACGTTATGATTATCGTACAAAGTGTGGTAATAGAGTGGTAGTCAGTGGTACCCAGCCTGCCGATCAGGTGTAGTACCACCACTTACAAGTGTACAGACCGTGAAGTGATCACCTTTCGGGATGAACTTACAAGCTGGTAAGTTGCCGGTTCCAACTAGGCCGCATAGTTGATGTGATTGCTACTCACAGTTATTGAATTGTAGTAGCAGTGACATCCATTCATGAACCACACTCCAGCCTAACATCAAGCGGGGTGCTGTCATATGTTGAGTCACAATAAAAAAGGTATATTTTATAGGGGATTCCGTTTTCAAGTATTGAACTCATAGAATATTCTAGACGGATATAAAATGCGACCTCGTAGACAGACTAGGATATTCCCTCAGCGCATTTACAATGTTGCGATGGTCACCTGTAAAACTTTACTATCCACATAACTTTAAGTACTCGTATCTACGTATTTATCATGTGTGCATTTACTTATTTATAAATGAAATGATGAATTTATTTTTATTTTTAAGCAATATATGAAATGAAAGTATAGTAACACTATCAGGTACTGGTGCTAATTCTCTTGGCACTCGATTAGCCTAAAATTCGCCTAAAATCCGCCTAAAATTAATTCAGGCCTGTCAAAGGACTTTCGCTATTTTGGTGTCCCTAAATGTCAGTTTAGTTACTTAACCTAAAATTTCAGGCAGTTTTCCAAATTAAATGAAATTATAAATAATAATATAAGTTTATAGACTGGTATTTATATTGCAGATTCGATAAATAATGTGTGTTTCAATCAATTAATCAAATTGTCACGCTTTTTTCCCACAGTGATAGGCAGAGACAATGGAGCGCCACTTGCCACGATCCTGACACCACTTTCTTAATTATAATCCCTTTCCCTATCCTATGCCTTTTTCCCACAGAGATAGACAGAGACAATGCAGCGCCACTTGCCACGAAACCGTTTATTCACACTTCGCTTGAAGGATCCAACGTTGTAAGATCCAACTTGACCATTGTACTATAAAGAAACGTGGACTTATTTTATTCTAAAAATAAAAATAGATTTACATTAGTAGTCATATAGCTTGTATGAAAAGAATTGTAAAAGAAGGAGGCATATTAATTTGATTGATTTATTTATTACGTTCATTTTATTTACCATAAAATCAACGTATTTTAATCTCATTGCATGTGCACGTGTAATTTGCAACCGGGAGAGTGTTGGTTTACGTGCGAAATAACATGCATGATCACGTCCCCGTGAACTCGTCGGTTACTGGGCAATCAAGTCAATCAAAGTAAATATGTAGTTAAAGCAAATACTAAAGATCAATGCATTCTCTGTATCACTTATTAAAAGTCAACGCGCTTTAATATTCTTTAATCATGTCTTTTAAATTTATTTATGATATCTATATTTACTATATTCTATATATCTATATTACTATATTTACTATATGTATATTTACTATAAAATTATATAGTATTAATATAAGTAACAAAAATCCTGATACAACTCTCTCACTTCCTTCACATGCACATTTCTCTTCATACAGACTCTGTTGTCAGCCCAATGTTTTTTTTAAGAATGTCTTCGTTTTTCAGCTACGACGGCTATTGTATGTGTTTTAGAGCGCAATACATACTTATCAAAAATGAATATATATTTACCAGTTGTTATTAAATCACATATAAGAGGAAAGGATGTTCGAGAATATGTTAATATAATGTAGTTAATAATCGGTTCATTCGTTTAGGAACTATGATGCCACAGACAGACACACAGATACACACACTTCAAAAATGTGTCTACATCAAACTTATAACACCCCTCTTTCTAAGTCAGGGGTTAATAAGGTTTATATTCCTACATAAATTTATGAAATCACTGCACCAAGAACCTAATTGGTAGTTTGCCAAAAAGTGAAAAGTTAATTTGTTTTGGCATGATGTTTGCATACAGACCCTTTTTATATAATTATACTTTTATGACGATAATATAGGAAAACGGGTCAGGTCACCTTTTAGTGATACCTTATACGCAACTTTATAAATTACCTTAAATGAGATGAGACTCCGTGAAACCACGATGACTACAAAGCTATCGAAACGTCGGATTAAGGTTATAAAAAAAACTTGAGAGTATGCAGCAAAAATCAGCAATAATACTGCTTAACCTTAAAATTAACTTAGTCCTATGAAAACTAAAGTTCATATTCATAGAATATTACGTTCATTGATACAATGAACGTAATATTTTAATACCAAATCTATTTGGTATAGCAATTAGAAGTACGAAATTTTGCTAATAATAAACTAAAATTTCGGCTTTTCGTATGGGAATTAAAAGAGCAGTGCCGACTTTTTTTTTTATTTATTTTTTTTATTGTGACACGACATCTGACCTCGTCCCGCCTGATGATAAGCAAGAGGATGTCCAAGAGTGACGACGACTGAGAAAACCGGGTTTGTTCACGGCTGCCCCAGTCGCCGTCACTATGTCGGCCAAAGGTGCTTCTTCACGACTAATTAAAAAAGGGCTTAGTTTACGGATACAAGTCGTCGTTACAAGGCTGATTAAAGTATTTTTTAATAATTCCTGTCCTTGATTAAAAACTTGAAATTCAAATGACTCTTTTTAAAATCAGTAAAACATCCAGTCTAATTATCCGGAAATTTCTCCAGCGGTATTTCATTAATCAAATATCCGCCACGACATTAAATACATAATCGAACCATTGTTAATTATCAATAGTATTACATTTGTTATCAATGATATGATTTGAGATATTGCTTTTATCTAACCTTTAAAACGTATCTATTTAGTTTAAATTGATAAGGACTATTGAAAATACTTGCCGTGTAAATATTATTAGTTAAAATCTTAGTTAAAATGTGCGTTTATTTTTGTGATACAATATGACTGGGAAATCCAATAATCCAAGACCACATCGAATTATTGTACGTAAATCTTTTATAATTTTTTTATTTATAATATTTTTAAGAGTGGTAGGCAGTGGTACCCAGTCTGTCGATCCGGGGTAGTACCACTTACAAGTATACAGACCGTGAAGTGATTTGGTCACGTTTCGGGATCAGCTTGTAAGTTGCCAGTTTCATCTAGGCCGGCATAGTGGATGTGATTGCTACTCACAGTTATTGGATTGTATTAGCAGTGACATTTATTCATGGTCCACACTTCGGCTTAACATCAAGCGGGGTGCTGTCATATGTCGAGTCACAATAAAAAAAAACTACCAATATCACAATATATAAATATTTATTTAAAAAATATATATAATATTTTGCATACATTAAAACAGATAGTTTCCCGGTGTTCATAACCCTTCATAAAACAATTGATCGTAGAAAGTGACGCCCAATTGGCTCTGGCTTCTGCCCATCCTTGTGGGAACTACGGCACAATATGTAAATATGTGCGGATCTGCGTGTATTTTTGTAATATTGAATACTATTATTTAGAGAAGATTAAGCAATTATTGTAATCCGTGACACAGTTTACAAAGTGTTATTTCTCCCGACCCAGACTTGACCCGTCAATGATACGTTATAATTTGATCTCAATAAGAGTTAGGTCATAAAGTAATAAGTACAAGGTTAACTCTTTACTAATCACAAAGGCATGCACAGAAAGAACTTTAGAAAAATAAAAGGGAATATTTAATTTCTTTTTCGTATAAGAAAAATGTAATATGGAATTATAATAAAATGTATGTAATAAAGTTAATGCTAAACTTTAATAGTTATTAATAAAAAAATTAGTAAGTAGTACTTTTTAAATTATCTACTTAATGTCTAAATCTACTTAATCTACTAAATATAAAGAAAGGTAAATAATTAAAAAATCGGTTGTCTGTAAAGTCGGTTTACTGACGATAGTTGAACGTGACAACGTCATAAGAAAATACTAATGGAATGGTTGCATTTTTCAAAAGAAAATTTTAATTTTATTTGTTTGATAGATATTTTGTATGGATATAGAGAAGGAGGTAAATGGAAATCACATCACATGGATCAAGTTACATTTATTTGTACGCATAAATACAATTATGTCAATTTTGTTTTTATTGTATATTAAAATATTTAATATTAATAGTATTAATATTAGTAATATTATTATTAATAGTACGTATCGCTTACTCAAGTAGGAGAGAGACAGATGTCGAACGCTGCTGAACGCGGAGGCCGATTGTGCCTCTTTGTCGCTCGTTCCGCGCTCTCGCTTGCACTTCAAGCCTTAAATGAAACGCGCGAGGTAACGCCACATGAGTCATGTTTTTCGTGTGTGCAGCTGACTCCATCGAATTATAAGACGTTGTAACGTCTAAAATAGTAAAAAAATCGCATATGTAATTTCCGCAGCGTTACTCGACTCACATTACGTCAAATGAAATGTACGTAAAATATAAGTTACGAAGTGTGGTAGGCAGACAATAGTGGGTGGTGAGATGTCCAATGATTTATCCCGCAGTAGTATCTGCCACTTTCAATTGTACAGACTGTTAAGTGATTTTGTTGCGTTTCAGAATCAGCTTAAAAGTTGCCAGTTCAAACTAAGCAGGCATAGTGGATGCGGATACTACTTTCGTTTATCCAACTATAGTAGCAGTCGCTACCATTCATGGACCGCACTTCAGCTTAATATTACCTATAAATAAACTAAAATAGGATTTATTAAAAACATAAATACCCAATTGTTATTGTTATTCTAAACGTAATATTTTTCTAGTGTTTTTATATTGAGTACTTTACCTGATGTTAGGCTGGAGTGCCGTCAATGAATGGAGGAACTTACAGTTATTAAACTACTTCTACAGTTTAATAACTGTAAGTAGCATTCACATCCACTATGCCGGCTTAGTTACTTCACGGTCTATATACTTGTAAGTGGTGATACTATCCCTGATCCGCAGACTGGGCACTACTGCCGACCAACCTAATTTATTTATAACCTTTTTTATTATTACAAAACTGTAAACATTTTAAATAATATCCAATTAAGTTGACTCACAAAATTCCGATCGAACTACGTTAATGGATCGAATACGTTCTTCAGATACGCACCTAGAGTGATGTGCGGTTGCATTGGCGGAATACTGTAAAGGTTCTCTACCTCAACCAGAGAACATTGGAATTTAAAAGAACAAATATTTGTAGCTATATACAAATAATTATATAAAGTAGATAAGATTGCTATTTGCAATCTATACTATATGCAATCAATACTAGGAGTCTCCTCCATTAATGGACCGCACTCCAGCTTACATAGGGTTGGGTGCTGTCATATGTCGTGTCACAATAATAATAAATGTCTAACAAGAATAATAAAAATAAATATTTTACATAAACAATATTGTAGATAAAAGTTTTCAGACCCGTAGAGTTTGAAAAGTGAAAGTAAAACTTTTGATACAACCTTAACCGCGTAGCAAGCAAGCACTGTTGTCTGTTTCCATTATACATGTCAGTAAATTACATTTTTTTTTTATTTTATTTTTTTAATGATATTATATTGACGTATGACCTCGACTGGCAAGAAAGTAGGAAAGAATTGGAAGTGTAGTAACCGGCAGATTAGAAGAGCGCTGAACAACTGCGGTGGGACCAAGTTCGCCTACGTACATCTATACAGACATGCATATAATTAATAATATTTTATATACATTCGTAAAACATAAAGTATGTCTTTGGCCGGTATAGTGATGGCGACTGAGGCAGCCGTGAACTAACTCGGTTGTTTCAGTCGTCGTCACTCTTGGACCTCCTCTTGCTTATTATCTGGCGGGTCGAGGTCAGATGTCGTGTCACAATAAAAAACATTAGGTAACAAAACAAGTTACTGCGTAGTATGAATACCAGCGCTCTTTTTATCTGCCGGGACAACTGAACGAAGACAATAGAGCCGCAATCCACTTACAACCAAATTACATGAAGTTTTTTTTTGGACACGTGACAATACCACGCCTAAATGAAGATGACTGCTACTACAGTTAGATAACTGTAAGTAGCAGTCATATCCACTATGCGATCCTAGTTGGAACCGACATATAGTGGAAAAAAAATTAATAAAATTTATTACTTCATCTCGTAGTGTGTAAAATGGAAACAAGGCATGCTCTGAAAAGTACTTTACGCGCGCAATCTCATCTGTCAAATTGATTCAAAGTCAGCGATTATTTATTGTTAACACTACTAACCTATGCACATAGTAACGAAAGTATAATCACAGACAGTTTTTTGGGGTACATGGAGCCTTTAAATACTGAAATATTAAAGGATTAGCTTGACAGTTAACAAAAACATCTGTCATTAAAGTCACTTTTTGGAGGGTTAACGCCCGTTAGTGCGCATGCGTAATATATTATGGTACTTGGACCCACGCAATCGATAAAAAGGGGAGGCCGCCCGTTTTGCGTCAGAAGGTTTGGAGCCGCCAGAGTTATCACTACTGCCAGTCGTTCGCGGAGAACCGAGCGACGTTCACTATGCAACCACCGCCTAGGAAGGTGAGTGCAGGAAATCAAAAGTTCATAGTAGTGGCCGCATTGGCGCGGAAATTTGAAATTTTCAAAGGAGAATTTTACACAATATTTTTAAAAAGTTTAGAAAAAGTTTTTAAAACTTTTTAATAATGTTTGTAGTATTTAAAAATATTACTAAATCGTGTAGTTGTGACTGTGGTTTCTTACAATTTTGTGTATACTTGGAAATGAGGCTTTATTTTAGAGGACTATTACAATCTGGTGCATTTTCGTAAGTTTAAGTTGGGTAGTTTGTTTTTGTATTATTTTTGGGTGAGTAGGAATTTTAATAAGAAGTTTATTAGGAGATTTATGAAAAAAATTGTAAAAAAAATTAGAAACAATTGTTTTAAAAGATTGACTAAAGAATATTTACGAGTATATAGTTATAGTAGAAATATATCGGAATGAAAGATCCGCAATCGAGCACGCACAAGGCATATTGCGGCCTATGTGAGACAATGTGGGCGTTCTTTTAATCGATAAATTATTATTATTTTGTGAAAAACGCTTAAGTTTATTCTTTTTAATATATCGTAAATAGATTTTATTTTATACACGTAAATTGAAGAAAAGTATTGAAGAAATTGATCGAGCATCAGGATGTCTAGTAGTTTATTGTGAGCAGAGTAGGTCGTAACAATGGTTACGCAGGAAAATTTGGGAGTATTTGGGTCAGCTCCGATGTCGCGTTCTTACTTCTCTGCCCTTTTAGAAAATTATTTTCTAATTGTACAAAAAATTTTAATCTTTTTTGTTTACTTTGTTGAATTGTTTGTATGATTTTGTATAGTAGTATTTGGAATTAAATAAGTGGATTGTTATTTGTAAATTAAGTATATATTATATTTCTGGTTTTTAATATATTAGGAAGAACATGAATTTATCATATTGTTATAATATATACATTTATCTACCACCACGATCGCCTAAGGACTATATTTAATCAATCAATCAATGAAATTTGATTGATTGATTAAGTCAATCAAATTTCGCCTGTGGTAAACTCTTGCCTTTTCCCAAGCAGAGACAATGAAGCGTTACTTGCCACGATCCTGACACAACTTCTCTCACATTACCAATTTTTTTAATACAATCTGTACGAATAACTTGTTACCCAAAGTACTTGGTTCAAAGATACATTGGTACAGCAGTTCGCTTTTGGATTGCGATTCCTTGTTCATTACCATACGTACAAGGATCGCTGGAGCGCGGTCCATGAATAAAATTTTAGTACAGTTACTTATATTTAACAAGTATAGTTATAAAAACTCCTAGCATCCACTAAGACGGCTTACATGAAACCGGGTAACCTTTAAGCTGAACCCGAAACGCGACTGACTCACTTCAGAAGTCTCTGCTTACCAAATTTTATAAATAGCTTCTTAAATAGCTTATTTCCGTGGTAGTCATTTAATACAACTACTTTTAATTGTAAAATATATTGTTTACCTATATATTGTTTACTATTTCATTAATAGATTAAAGAATAAAAATGTAATATTATTAAAAAGGCGTGGACGAACGGTTTAGCGATTGGTTTGTTGCGCGTAAAGTCCCGGGTTCGATTCCCGGGAGCAAATATTTGTTTCATAGCTTTTATTTATTATATTAAATATTGCAAATATTTGTTAATAAAAAAAGAGATAGATATTCGGGTCTGGTAACAAAAGAGTGGTAGGCACTGGTACCCAGCCTGCCGATCCGGGGTACAATTATACAGACCGTGAAGTGATTTGGTTACATTTCGTGATCAGCTTGTACGTTGCTGGTTCCATCTAGGCCGACATAGTGGATGTGATTGCTACTCACAGTTATTGAATTGTAGTAGCGGTGACATTCATTCATGGACCACACTTCGGCTTAACATAAAGGGGGGTGCTGTCATATGTTGAGTCACAATAAAAAAATAAAAAACGTCTCTTTATTCCTAGCTCGGAAAAAGTTGGTTGTCATTTCTTATTACAAAATATTATTATGGATTTATGTCCTTGAACTTATTTATATCCGCTCACAACTTGCTCGAGATCTTTTTGATGTTTATTGTTAGAGATGTAAATAAAGACAAAATTTACATAATATTTACGATTTTCCGTTCCATTCAATAACACACGCCCGTGCCCGAGTTCTTTCACTTTTTGTTTTTATTAGTAACAAAGTTGTTCATTTTTTGCAATGCCGTAACAATGCCGTGAATTTTTATGGCATATTTTTACACTTTATTTGTATATTTGTTTGAAATTTCGCACCTTTTTAAAGCTTCTGATTTTAATTGTTTATTTGTTGTCTAGTGTGCATATATTTACAATAAAGAACATGGAAGTTACAATATAGAAAAGAAGTAGGATACTATTACTAGACCTTTTTATTACTAGTATTAAATTAAAGTATGTTCCGAAGAGCTCTTTAACCTCGTTCCTACCTCGTCCTTTCACACCCGTAATACCCGCACAGGTTGGGTAAAGAATCCGCATTCTATCGACCGAATCGGTAGTCGAACTAAAAAATTCGGTGCGTCTTTTCTTTGTAGAACAATTGACAAGTGGAATGCTTCGCCAGCCCATGTGTTCTCTCCATCCTGTGACGGCTGGGGTAGCCGGGAAATAACTCGTTTTTTTCAGTCGTCGTCACTCTAGGACCTCCTCTTGTTTATGATCAGGCGAGCCGAGGTCAAATGTCACATTAAAAAATATATTTTTATTTATTACTATAACTAGACTATTACTAAGTTTTTACATATACTTACTTAGGCCAAACGGTTTGACGTGTCATTGGATTTCTTTCTGTTATGAAAGTAATTATTATAAAGCGAAGAAAATTGTTAATTTTGTATGTTTTTGATGATTTTGGAGTTGCTTAACTCTGTCTCTAAATAACCCTTTAGCCTTTTAACCTGATCCGACTGAGTTACTTGATTTTGAACACTTGAAAGGTCGTCTGTACACCTGTGTACACCGAATTGAAAAACTAGGGCTTACCACTCTTATTTTTGATTTTTCCACATACACATTAATTAAATAAACAGTTAATCTATTTAAAAACAATTCATTTACGGTTTACAATAGATCAAAATCATGCTTAGATACTTAGATAGGCAGTGACAATAGAACACTACTTTTCACTTTAATCAAAAAATAGATATGAAATTACACATAATTTTGAAAACTAAGTATTTTATATAAAAGAGCATTTATTTTTACCCTTTTATTTTGTTGTTTATGAATGAAGTTATTAAAAACTAAAGTAAATACAGGTACAAATTTTCTAGGCCATCTCTGCACGGAAATAGCAAAACGAAATGACATTATCACGGTTAGTATATATATATATACACTCACAGGTTGAGACCGAAAGCATACCGTATTTAGGAAAATGTTTACGTTCGGCCCCGATTATAGTCTATAAAAGACGATGTCTATTTATTATGCTAAGCTATTTTGTCCACATTAGCTGAGACATAATTTTATTGATTTAGGTATTATCTTAGATTAATATTGTTCATAAGAACTTTTGAACTAATAAACAATACAATTCTTGTAGTAAAAAATACTTAGACTAAATAAAATTAACTTGTAATTTTATAAACTTAATATTTCATTTGGGAAATAAATTTTACAAAGTAACCTTTTACCAAAATAACGGCTCATTTTTAATATTATTTCTTATAATACTTGGGCCGTAAGCTTGTTTGTTGAGCCGTAACAATACAATATAATCGTTTAGGTTATATAACATTCACGTTCCCCAGCATATGCTATATTTATCATACAAAACATATCTTGATATAAAAGATACTTAGCGTATTCCGGTTGAGTTTTGACCACAATGTAAATTGTTGTTTTAGTTAATTGTGTTAGAATTTGATTGTATTAAATAAATAAATACATATTATCACGTTTTAATTCCCAAAGAAATAGCACCATTCACAAAACTCCTTAGTCGAGATGCGAGACTAATCGAGCGACTAGACTAATACGATTTTGATATAGATTGGCAATTGCTAGAGTCTAATTTATATGTATGCTACAATATTTCTATGATACAAGTACGTTAAGTTACTTCTAAAACATACATATATACAATTTAATATTTAAAGAATAATATAAATGACTGAAAAATATCTCTTTCCTTTCAGTTGCGACGTAAATGGAAAATCTCGATTAATCGTAAATGCAATTAAAATAATCATTAATCATTCGCAACTTAACTTCCGAACTACTCGTAACTACTGAATTTTTATTTATTGCTTTAAGAATAATGTCTAATGTAAAACATACATTTTCTACTGATTGCATAATAATTTGTGAATGTTACAATAAATTTACTTTATGAAATTATTTAATTGTCACGTTACAATTCCCACAAAGGTAGCCAGAGAGACACAACTCTCCTTTACATCCACAATTCTCCTCATACAGACCATACAATAAAAATAAATGAAATGATTTTTCAAATTATATTTATTTACGTTAACGAAAGAATTTAATTTGAAGCAGCAATTATTTTATAATATATCAGTATTTTCGTTAGTCGGATAACTTGCTACCAAAACAGTAAGTAAATATAAGAAGTAATAACAAAACTTCACGGTGGTTCCATAGCTCGATTAAACAAAAATAAATATTTCATTCAACAAATAGTAGGAAAACTAATTACAGCCAAGACGTATTTCAGCCGGGGTACAATTAGAATTAGTTCAAAGTTTCGTAGTGTAATTACCGTTCATTAATAGGAACAAGAACTGTAATAATTAACTTTTATCAAAACAAAAACGTTTCATTACGGACGACGAGCTAAAAAGAATACTGTACTAACTTTAGATGCTTGGTTACTAGCTGGCTTTCGGGGAGACCGCTACCTCTCCCCCTACACTCGCATTCACTGGACCGCCTCGTTCTATTTTATACTCGTGTATTTACTACGAATATTCGTAGTTGGGTAGTTACCAAGCGAGCTTATTCCTCAATATTATGTAATATTTATGTAAGAAGGAAGGAAAATTTTATAGAAGCGAGAACGTCTGAATTGTGGTACATAGCCATTGTCGGTGCCTATCCGTGTAGAAGTTAAGGAATGACAATTTGATTTGATTAATTTACGAAATATACAGTTATTATTTTTTTAAATTTCCCATTTCTTTACTAAACTACTAAAGTGCTTGTATCATAGAAACAGGACATATATCAAAGATACATTGGTTCCGGCAAACGGTTTTAAACCCGTGCTCTCGGTTTGCGTAACCATTGCACTGCCACTACACCACGATTGCCTTATTTATTATTTTTAACCTATATTAAAATAATATAGGAAATATCTATCTGTAATAAAATGTAATTAAAATAAGGTATAATATATGCATACAGCGTAGAACAAATTTGCATTTTATAGTCGTTAAATCTAGAACTTACACTTTGCATTGACTCTTGGGAATATACTCGTAGGTGTGAGTCACGGAAGAGCATATGAGACTACTTAACTCTATTGTGAATAATAAAATACGCTTTGCAAGGCGCTATTATTGACATAGAACGTGTGACTTCTTATTTTAAAATTCAAACCACTATTTAATGACCACTTTAGTAGTTGTAGTGAAAAAGAAAAATTTAATGCCTCACAGTACAGTTAGAACATTAGTTTATTTTTTTATGTTTTTTATTTATTTATATTTCTATACTAAGCTAATAAACGTATCATAGAAACTAAGAGAGAATCTTGATATATTGATACTGGTGTTTTATGTCCTAAGCTTTGATTATGTAAACTGTAAATTGACGTACATTATCGTAGCACAGACCGTGAAGAGACTTAATCGCGTTTCGAGATTAGCTTGCAAGTTGCCGGTACTAAGTGGGATACGACTGCTACTTGCAATTATGTAATAGCCGCCTTCATTTAACATGAAACACACTCCAAATTAACATCAGGTAACTGCCATGTGCCAGATGCTGTCAAATGAATAATTGTAGCACAAAAAAAAATTAAATATAAGCTACAATTTAAATTCGGAAGCATGAAAATAATAGTGGATGTAAGGGACCGAGGGAGTTGTGTCAGGATCGTGGCAGGTGGCACTCTATTTCTTTGCCTATCCCTGTTTAAAAGAGGCGTGACAATTTGATTTGATTTAAAATACGGAATTAAACATAGTATTTTATTCGTAAATTCCGTTCCCTATAAAGTAATGTTAAAAATAAAGACTAGAGATAAAATTTAACTCGTAAAAACTTGCCTCTGTAATCTTTACTACAGTGATAAAAAACGTGTATTCTCTTTTGTATTCTTATAAAATCCGCCCCTAATAAAAAACTCTAAGAGTGGATTATAAATAGTTTTTCTCTTTTTTGTGAGCTGACCGTACATCCATTATACTTTCAACGCCCCATTACTTTTAGTTCCAGATTTTTTTACTTAGTATGATACCGTTTTTTAATTATAAAATAAGAAATGTTTCATTACCACGGCCGGCCTAAAAAAATTACTCTTGATCATCGCTGTTCTCGCGCCAATTTTTCTGTATATCAATCAATTAATCAAATTGTCATTCATGCTTTTTTCCCACAGGGAGAGGTAGAGACAATGAAGCGCCAATTAAAAGCACAATTAAAACGATTGTGTAATTGTGTTTAGAGTAAACAATGTTTCTGTAAACCTAAAAGAACTTTAATCGAAAAGTTTGCGCAATCAATTATAATTTGCAAAAGCAATTTCGTTCAACGTATCTAATAAACAAGGTTTATTAAAAATAATTATCTTTGGTCGCGTGTCCGGCCTCCAAACATGAACGGGGTTGCAGATGAGCTTCACTTTATTGTCTGATCGGTTACGTAACTACCTATAACAAGTTAAACACAAGCAATTTCAATGTGCATATCGTACTAAAAGCTAGTACTAAGTACTAAATGTGAGCCTGAGAAATCAGTACTTAGGTATAAAAGCAACTTATCGTATTGTAAATATATCGTAAAGTGCGTATTTCACAGAAACTAGACGACCAATGTATTAAATATACATTGGTAACAGAAATTGGTTTACGTGATTATTCTGCTACTACTAGTCTACTAAATATTTTTGCACAAAAATTTATAGATAAAAAATATCTATAAAAACTAAAAGGGATTTCCTATATAATAAAACATGACACAATTTTATCCAATCACCGTCAAGATACTATTATGAAACTCCAAAGCAAAATTAAAATAAATATTAAACAATAAATTATTATTGTTATTTACCTCTTAAAAAAGGCCTTTTCTCTTTTTTCTATAACTCACGAGACTTAGCGATTTCTCGCTACGAACTATCGCTACGAGCTTATCTTATCTCACCATCCCCATTTAATGACATACCGCGATTTTTTTTGCATAGTACCACTCAGTAGTCCTAAATAGACGTGGAATGGGGTAGTAGACCAGCCCAGTCCCACTTTAGATCGGGCGTTTTTTCGGCTACTTCGGCAATTAGTGTTTTGGAGCGCAATCTAGTGATTTGAATTTTATCTCTAAGTTTGACGCCCAGAAAAGTGACTCTTTGGCAAACCCCGTATTATGTTAACTTACAGTCATTTGTCAATTATGATTTGAAATAAAGTTTATTAAGATTTAATAAATTAAATATGAACGCTATTTACAAGAAACTTAATGCAAAATAATATTAAGCTTGGTAAAGATTTCTTCTGTAAAGCTCTCTTTAACTTTGCAACCGGAGTTAAACTTCGGTAATCATCCCGAGCTCTTTTGCATTATAAACTTGATTATAAATATCTTTAGCAATCTTGTCTTACATTAGAATATAATACTTGTATTTTTTTGTAATAAACACAAGATTTGCGTATTTCGACTATGTGTTATGACTTACTTAATTGTGTTATGAAGGTATAGTAATCTTGTATGTTACCTACATGACACTATTTACTACCTTACAATCTCGGATATTATATTTATCAGAACCAATCAAATCAAAAATTACTTGCCACGATCCTCGCACAAATCCCTCGCTTCCCTCTCATCGACAAATCATACAATCTTTACGGCTATGGGCACTAGGCCCAGAATTCTTGAGGATGTCTCCATTTGGTCAAAATTTATTCTCACTGTCTTTTTTCACGTGGAAACCAAGACGTAACAATTTGTTTGATTAAAATGTAAAATAAAAGTTCCAATCCCCTTAGCGATGATATTATTACTTCGCAGATAGTCGTCCTTCTCATTCTAATTGAAGTAAGCCGGCCCTCAGGGAATTTATGGATTACTTTCTTGGGTTATCTCATCTTTTCAAAGAACTTTATACCTATTTTTATTATGTTTGGTAGCAACATTTTAATGAAACTGGGACTCGTATTTTTATAAAAATATGCCTAAAAAGATTAATTAGCCTAAAATATAAAGACCTAATTTTAAATAAATATAGTTACACTTTGATAGTTACAAAATTGATTACACTTTCTTACTTATTTATTCTTATATAGGTAGATATAGTAACTCTGTGTTGATGTTACGTGTTTCACTTACTGAAGGATATTGTGCCTTACGGCGCACAATCTACAACTTCGGGTTTACTACGTTAATGAGTTTGAGGCTAATACGAAATATTACGTATTGATATATCCTTATGTATATCCATCCTTATTACGTATTTATTCATAACAAAAAATCGTATTTAATAATTATATAACTGAAATGGAAAAAGAATAATAAAGCTAAAAGAACGATCGTATTTACATGCGGACATCGTATAGTCTGTAGCGAATCTCAGGCATCGTATGTCCACAACGTCCCAAATAAGAAGTTCTAATTATTTAAGCTATAATGACATAACAAATAAATTATGGAAATTTTCGAGCAATTGGCACAAAGATTACGAACACATATAAAAATTTTAAAATTTTAAAGATACGAGTCGCGATGCTAATTTAGTACAACACCAATCTTTATATTACTAGGGGAGTGATTGGTGATTTAATTACCGTCGTACTATTTTGGAGTTGCTTAAAGCAAATAATAAACAATGAAAAATTTTAATAATGAATATATATCCGTCCCTGGAACTGTATAGAATTTAAATACAGGGACAAATTCTTTTTATAAAATATGTAAAGATATGAAATATTTCTTTGTCTCTGGATTTATTAGGAATTAAAAAACTGGGATTACGTTTTATTATTGTTAACTCATATATTGTACTTGCGTGTACGTGTTATTTTATGAAAGAGTTCGAAGTTTTCTTTTGCGAATACGACAAACAATAATTTAGAAAAAAAAACACTAAAATCTAGCGGAGAGCCATTACGTTAAATACGTACATATTTGTAAATACATATTATATATAAATAAGTACATAAAGCTATGATATCACAAATTAATTTAAACAACATGCCAATTTAACCAATTTATTTTTTGGTATGAATCAATTTATATTTTAATTCATTACAAAGTAAACAATTCATAAGAGGCCAATAACCTCATATCTTAGACTTAGGAGCCCTATTTCTATTCACCCTATCCCCATATATCACACACATATATATATATATATCCCCTATTCTATATCTATCAATCAAATTGTCACGCCTTTTTCCCACAGGGATAGGCCACTTGCCACCATCCTGACACAAATCCTTCGCCTCCTTCACATTCACAATTATCTCAAAATTTAGTAGATAATATAATAATTTTCCGTTGAGCCATTCTGTAACGTCCGCAGTAATTGCATGAAATAAAGGCTTGCATGAAAACAATTGTGAGTATGAAGTAGGAGAGTTTGTTAAAATCGTGAAAATAGGACTTTATTGTCTCTGCCCATCCTCGTAAACAATCAAATTATCTATTGTGGATAATCCTATAAATATCTTATGGTAGGTAATTCTAAAAATTCTAAAAAACCGCTCTTTTAAACCAAAATTAATTACCTACTCCACTTTTGTCGCTACTAAATTCCTAGTAACCGAATTGTGGTTTAATAGTTAATTTGTAGGGGTTCTAATCTAAACAATGTAAACCTATGATAAACATTGCTTTTGGCTTTGTTGCATCTTAATTTTGCATCGACACAGGCTTTGTTGATGTTGTCGAAGAGTGAAGGCAAGCGTTAAATTGCTTTACGTTGGTAACGATTTAATACTAATTGACAATGTTAACTCGGCATGTGGTGCACTTTAAAGAGCACTTTAACGATAAATAGAGTTAATTTTTTATGTATAAAATACTAATGAAAATTAAATAGGAAAAAAAATATTGTGCATATAATTTTTTTTCTGTCAATGTGACTGTGATTTAGACAAATTAATTTTTAATTTTTACAGGTAATAACATACATTGGAATATGCCAAATATAAATAAAAAGTACCTATTTTTTTATTCATTTTAACAGGTTTTCTTTTCTTTCATCTTTATATTTTGAGTAGGTACTTCTATCATTATATAAGGTTTTATTTACGGAGACACGGTGCATCGCGCGTCGCGTGCTGTGTTGCCTCCAGCAGAACGTGCAGCGGTTTATGCCACAGCCGAACCGCTGCACGTAGGAATGCCCACAACGTCACACGCGCTAACACATACATTTATTACAATTATAAAGCTACATTTTATTTATTATTTAACTTATACATAATTATAATTATTGTAAATAATTTGTTTTCCTTTTATTGAAATATAATAAAATTAATCATCAAATAAAACAGAAATATAACATATTGATAAAAAAAAAAATTAACTAAAATACATTATTAAAAGGAGTCCCTTTAGGCAAGGTTCCGAAGATACTGGCAGCGTTCCCCCTTTGAATAGCTAGACTAATTCTTTGTCCGAGGTAGCTGCCAACTCTTCGGTCTCCTGTGATGTCGACTAACCTTTTTGATATTTCCTTAAAAAGCCTTAAAGCGCTAGGACCCCACGGACCAAGGGTCTCGACACCGAATGGGACAAAATCATACTCAGAGCCTAGACCCCTGTATTTGCACGATTTATTTATTTCAATGTATGATTTTGTTTACATAAGTTCATTTGTTATAGTAAATAATTCACATTTATTATAAAATAATCTTCTTAAAGAAGTCGATGAATCCATTGCACACGTCCATGTTGTACGTTTGTATTTAAGCGTGCGAAGTCTCGGGCATCTATGTGCAATGTGCATCTCCGATGTAGGTACCCCACAGTCTTCGCTTAAAGAAACACTGCATTTTAAAAATGTGTTCGCTCCGTAATCGCTTTCATACATCACCATATTTGTATTAGAACTTATAAACTCGCCGCTCCACGCACCGCATGACGCGTCGCGTGTCCGTAAAAGAACTCTAATGTTTTACTAACATATTTATGAAATTGTACATGTGACATAATTTATTTTTATAACGTAAAGATAATATTATGTCCCTTCTTTTAACCTTGAAATATACTGGTATTATCATCATACTATTAATAATTTTAAATCACTAATATACTAGCATAAATATAAAACTGTATTTAAAAATATATATTATAATATATATTTTCTAGAGATTTACAAAACTTATATGTTCACTGAAAGCTTTCAGATGTGACTGACTTGTGGTGATGTATTCAGGCGAACACAACGGAAGTGCTTTCGAATGCTTGTCCCATTTTAAAAGTTGGATCTACTTTTAATCCCTTTCCTTTACAGATGTATTTTCTACACATATATTCTATTCTTCGTCACTCATATATATATATATATATAATAATAATATTTCTTGAATTAAGTCTCTTGTTTATAATGATTTAGATTTGCAGCCATTTTCTATTCACGATTTAGTAAAATCCACAATCATAGCAAAATATGTATTCAATTTTTTTAAATAATAATTTAACTACTAATTATTATAAATTATTAAATATTCAAATATTAAATTAAGCAATTTAACAAGACTGGGAAACTGACACTAAACTGGTTTTCAGGTTTTATTTCAGTGTTATTCATGTATGTGTATTGTTTCAGAGTAACTATACGAAGTTTCTCAAGAATCTTCATACGGAGCAGATCAGCAAGCTCCACGCGAAAAACCAGCATGAGTGTGACCTCCTCGATGACCTGCGTAACTACACCCTCAAGCGGTCCGCAATTGAGAGGTCGTATTCCGAGGTAAGTGTTGTGAAGTATATTAAATACGGAAAGAATATTTTATAAAGGATATCATTCATTTTGTATGAGGACTTGGGCTTAATTGTATTAACTGTTGCATAAACATTTTAAAATATTTTGATGTACGAAGATTACAAAGTAATCTGAATATATCCTTTATTTTGCATAGTTTGGGTGTGTAAAATGATCAGACTATAATAATGACAATTCAAAGCAGAATTGTTAATATGGCGTGGCGTGTCTTCGTCATACAAAATACAGGTTTTATTATTCAAATAACTTAATTGCACAGCAATTAAAAGCAAAATTGTTTTTGTTTTTATCAATACAAGTATCGAAACTACCATTTATGTATGTTTTCATTATTGGACGTTACAAAAGTAGTACATATTGATGATGTCCTTTATTTTACAGTTTTTATAATTGAGTTCATAAGTATCTCAGATATAGGTAGGAACATTGCCAGCCTTAAAGCTCTTGTAACCATGGGTTTGAGCCTCGGTATATTAATTATAAAGGTCCTCAACATATCCTCTACTAAAAGTAGCCGACGAGTCTCCAAGGCCTGGCGGCCTGGTGGTAGATGCTCGCACGTAGGAGTAGCCTGGACGTGGATGTCTTATATGGATAGCTATCCACTTTTAGACCAGAGTAAATAGCTTCGATGATTTCAGTCCAACAAGCTTTTTCAGAACTTGCAAACAGTGTGAAAAAGTGCATTTACCGCTCTATTTAAAATCCAATTTTAGGAAATAAATAGGAAAATGTATAACAAAAATTGTAGCTAACGACATGGAAATACCCAATCATAAGCATTAGAAGTAATAATAGCATCAAAGTAAGCTGTGTTAAGCGGCAAGCCTATTACGACTAACTAAGAATCGTCGTTTGTGCTACAGAAACATTAATTAATCTGGTGGTGGGCGGCGTATTTTTTTTTTTGAGATTTTTATCCGATTATTGTACCGAATCACCCCGGGAGGATTTCAGTTATTAATTTATTTTTAAACTGTTATCTCATTGTATACTATTGTTTGAAACTTAGGCGATTTTAATCCCTAATTAGAAGATAAGATGAGTCTTCTTGCGACCAAGGCTCTTGCGACAGACCCCAAATGGAGAGATAAACAAAATATGATTAATAACGCCTTAGGATCAATTTATCTATTTCAATTATGATTCATAACATATTAATTATAGGACAATTTTTAAGAGTAGTAGGCGAATAGCAGTCCGGCATACCGGGGTAATACCACCACTAACAAGTAAACACACCGTGAAGTAACTTAGACGCATTTCCAAATCAGCTTATAAGCTTATAACTAGGCCAGCATAGTGGATGTGTCTGTTGCTTATAGTTATTGATTTGTAGTAGCAGTCACCTCTATTTATAGATGGCACTCCAGCTTAACATCAGACAGGCTGCTGTTATATTTCAAGTCACAATAAAATAAAAAATTGTCGGGAAAATTAACTTAACTTTTTAAACAACTTAAATTTTAAAACGTTTCGTTCTAAAATTGAAGGAAATTTAAATTCTGAAACGTGTCGAGATAAAATGAGTTATTCATCAAAGTGGATTATTAATGGCTGGGGAATATGGACGCAATATGAAGCTATTGTATTGTGATTGAGGACGCGTTACTCGTGCGTACTTCTGCTGATTTATTAAATTGACTAGATTGACCGATTACATAAATTGTCCTAACGACAATTTTGCAATGTTTCTAATATCCAAGCGCCTTATTGTGGCCTTGTATTAAAAAATTATATCAAATCGTACATTCAAAAAAAACATGGGCTGCAGTGACAATGACTAAAGAGCATTTATGATGAGATTTGTGGATGTGAAGGAAGCAAGAGAGATCGTGCTTCCTTGTGTCAGGATCGTGAAAAGTGAACTTCGTTGTATCTGTGGGAGTTGAGGCGTGATCATTATTATGTATACATGATGATGACAAATTAGGTAGATAGTTTTTTATTGTGATAAAACATTAAGCTGGAGTAAGATTCATGACCGTATTTATTGTAACACGACATCTGACTTCGACCCGCCTAATGATAAGCAAGAGGAGGTCCAAGAGTGACTGTAGTTAAATGCACAGCATTTGCACTGCAAGCAGGCTTATCCACTTAACCTACAACTTACAGGTTGATACTCATTAATCTTTGCTTTGACCGGGAATCGAACCAGAGACTTTACGCGTAACAGACTGATGTACTAACCATTGCGCTACGCAAATCGTTGGTAGGCGTTCGTCCAGTCTGTCAATCCAGGGTAGTACCAATTTAAGGTATACAGACCGTCAATTGAAAAGCCATAACAGTATTCTCTATTTATGGTCCTCAATCCAGCCTAATGTCAGGCGCTATTCTATCATATGATGAGTCACAAAAAAATATTTCAATTATTTTTCACTATAAAAGTAAATAAACAGTAAATTGAAATTCATTTTATAATTTTATCTCGATTTTCATTGCACTTAATTTGTATCAATATATTCACCCGTGTCGTGTGACATTGTTCGAGAGTTTCTACCAATTATACTTTATAATTAAATTTAATCCGTTCGTTGGTTTGGTTTATTTTTATTTTTCAAGCCAATGTGATATATGTATTTAGTTACATACGTAATATTTAAATACGAGAACAGTGTTATGAAAACAGGAGATAAGCAGGATGCGAAAGTCTGGAGTATCAGAGATGGATTCGGTTCTTAATCACTTTACCCACTTGGGCGACGTTCTTCCCCTCCCCCCTCCCCCCTTCCCCTTATTTTCTCAGTACCTCTCAGTTCCCTTAGTACCTCAGACAGATTAGATATCCAAGAGATGTCCTATCGAATATTATAGGGGATCCTATAACAAGTGTTTAAAAAGGTCCTCCTTGTTACATATTTTTTTATTACCGATTATATATTATATATAAAACAATTTTAGATGTATAATAATAATATTTATTGATGTAAAATAATAACTAACTACTTGGAAAGTGTTAATAAACGTTCAAAATGCAATATTAATTAAGTGGTAGCCACTTGGAGAGAGTTAACTATAACACTTTATAAGTACTCTACGGGAGTGTAATGCAAGTAGTAAAGCTTACTGGCGGTGTTACGAGTATTAATGTTAAATATTTTATTGAGAAACAGATAAAAATAAAAGTATATTAACTATATATATTATTTAACTGGACATATGACAGCCCCCCGCTTGATGTTAAGCCAAAGAGTGGTCCATGAATAGATGTCACTGCTACTGCAATTCAATAACTGTAAGTAGCAATCACTTCCACTATGCCGGCCTAGTTGGAACCGGCAACTTACAAGCTTATCCCGAAACGCGACCAAATCACTTCACGGTGGTGGTACTACCCCAGATCGGTAGACTGGGTACCACTGCCTACCACTCTTAAATATTTAAACTATAAATAAAAAAGATCATCTAGAGACGTCACTTTAGAGATGGTCCCACGAAGACGGGCAACATTTCCCCTTTGTATAGCAAAGCAAAGGGCAGAAATAATTGCCAGCCTTCCTGTTTCCAGACTTCTCCGACAGCCGCTTGGACCCTTGGCCAGGCGCCTAACTGAAGGTCCCCAAGGGCCCATCGCCTTGACCCCAAACGCCACAAATTATTACTTATTAAATTCAATATAATCAATTGGAAATTTTCTCGAATTAACAAACTCAAATATGAAATGTCTGAAAATTTATTACTCGACTCTAACAATTAAAATTTAGTTCATCATCTTTAATTGAACTCGAGATTCTATAAAATATTCCAAATCAATTACTTCCTTCGAGAGAACTCGATTGATTCACAATTGCATTAGGAGCGCTATTTGAAATCCATAAAAAGGGATTCTTACACTACATAGTAACTGTTTATTATGCATATACTCGTATTTTCACAGGGTATTCTTAGAATTTAAATGTAGCTTAATAAGTTTGTTTAGGAATATATTTCACGCGAAAAGACATGGCGGTCTCTACCAGGAATACATTATTATTATAATTTACAGAATCTTGTCGCAAACGCAAATCTGTGATTACATTTTTATAACAAAGAAAATGTTTATAATATTTTCAATGGGACTTTTTACATTTAAGTTTTTTTAATCTGAGATTAACTTGGATTTATTTCGACTAATGATTCTAATTAAGATTCAAAAGAGATCTTACTTGGAAATCTAAGTAACAAGCTTTAAACAATAAGCCATTTTTAAATTAAGAGAAACTAAGTATTTTCAATTCATATTTTCTGGGTAAAATATGATTGACAAAAAATTTGGGACATTCTTTGAAATCATTTTTTATTGTGGCTCGACATATGACAGTACCTCGCCTGATGTTAAGCTGGAATGCGGTCTATAAATTATAAATAACCATTGATAAATAACTGCAAATAGCAGTCGCATCCACTATACCGGCCTACTTGGAACTGGAAACTTATAAGCTGATCCCGAAACACGACTAGATCACTTCACGATCTTCCTACCTTTCTTAGAAAACCAGAGAATATATCTGTCTCTTTTATTTAAATAATAAATATATAAATAAATAAATAAACTAATATTTAAATAATAATTATTACAAATAAAAGCTTTGAAACAAATATTAATTCCGACCGGAAATCGGACTTGGGACTTTACGGGTAACGGTCTGGTGTGCTAAATAATGCGCCATACGTTTCGTCAAGATTTTAATTTGTCCTATGTTTTTACTTTGCCCTGAGGGAATTTCCTAAGTAGGCAGACATTTGCCCAGTCTGCAGATCTAGGGATATAGGCTGTAAAGTGATTTAGCTACGTATCAGGATCAATCGATCAAATAAATTGTTCCGTCTTTTTCCACTGGGATAGGCAGAGACAATGGATCGGTACTTGCCACGATACTGACGCAACTCCCTCGCTTCCCTCACATCCACAATTCTCTTCACACAAGTGCCCGTAGGTTATGGGCACTAGGCAACTCAATTTTTGAGGATGTATTTAATCGGGATCATCATGAAAATTACTGGTTACAAGTAGGCCGGCATAATGGATGCGACTGGGACTTTCATAACACTGTGTAGCAGTTGACTCTATTCATGCTTAAAATTAGCTCAGCTTAAAATTAGACGGGATACTGTCATATGTCGAGTTAATTCATAAAAAAAACTCTTTGTCTTGTTTGTCATTTAGCATAGAACTTTTACAATGCAATGTTAACGGGGGGATATGTTCTATAATACCGGACGTATTAATGCAAGTAAGATAAACATTAGGGTCCGGTCGCCGGAATACTCTTGTACTATCAGGGATATTTCTGCCGTTCCACTTAAATTAACTGGTGTTGATGTTGATATATTTAATTTCAATTTGTTTATAATATTAATTTTAACTAGAAAAATAATATTTAAAAACAATCTATTAGAAAAAAAGAGCTATTAGAGTTTGTAACGTAAAAACTGGACGATCAAAGTACAGTCATGATATTTTTTTAAATGTCATATAATAACAACAATAATTATTATAAATGTGAATGTGAGTTTGTTTGTTACGTTTTCACGCAACAACTACATAACCGATCATCATGAAACTTTGTACACATATTTTTGGAGGTACTACAAGTAACATTGGATACTTTTATTTTTTACTATAGTTTCCAATTGACTATAGTTTCAGCTGTTTGGAATTTTTCTATATTTATTTTTATTGCCGTCTGTCATTTTTATATGAGTTATCGAGCTATAAATACAAAAATAGGGTATAAAGCAAACAACTGAGGCGAAAAAGTGCTTTACGCAACTGTTGTAAAAGTAACTAATACGTTAGATTTATCGAATGTTAAAATTAGATTTATTAACTAAAATTGGTAAGGTGAGAAAGTTACTGATAGTAAGACGGTTTTGTGGAGGGGAAGAACTCTTAAGAAGGGTGAATGTTGAATTTCAACAACTGCGACGATCTCCGTCGCGAACTTGAGGGCGCCATACATATAACTACATAAAAATCATATATCTTTTGTATACTTCGACATTTAGTTCACAACAAAGAAGCCATATATGGTTAGAGAAACAATAGATTATGCATATAATCGGTTATTGCCTATACATTGATTTTATACTAATATTAATTCACATTAATATAACTGTAGTGATTTAATGCAAATTTTGTAAAAGGAATTTTGAATAAAATATATTTACATTAAAATATTGAATGAGAGGATAACAACAAAAGAGCTTACAAATCATAGTTGAGGAAAAGAGTGAAACGAGATCGGTCCAGAAGAATATTCTGGAATCAAGTAGGAATTTAAAAAACCTGCGTCTGCAGTGTATAATCGTAGGTTGTATTAATAGATTTATAAAACTATAGGACGCAGGCGAGTTGCGTAAGGATAGTGAAAATTGTGTTGTCTCTTCATCCCTGTAGGAATTGTGGGGAGAATCCATAAAATTTATAAAATTTTATTTTTATAAAATTTATCGTTTTGGGCGAATTGTATAAAAATGCATAATAAATCCTAAAACTGTTTTATCGTTAACTTTTGTCCAAAACTTTGTGACCTAGTTCACATAGGTATTTGACCCCGGCTACGTTCTTTTCGTGTAATTATTTCTCATGTAGTAATACGAAAAAACATGATAAAAATATACAATGTAGATATTCCTATTAATTTCATATTCCTATTCATACTTCTATATCAATTTTGATTTCAAATTTACTCTTTGATTATAACCGGCATAGTGACGGCGGCTGGGGCAGCCGGGAACTGACTCGGTTATTCCAGTCGTCGTCACTTTTGGACCTCCTCTTGCTTATCATCAGGCGAGTCGAGGTCAGATGCCGTGTCACAATTAAAAAAAATAGGAATATTTGAATCTGAAATACATCAAAGTGTTGTATGGAATCCTAAGTTTACTTATACAACTTTAAATGAAAAACAAGTAAAATCTTGAAAGCAAACAAAATCATCAATTTATGTCTGAACGAGTTTTGAAATTTCCAATAAACTTTGCCTTGCTGTGAAGCAGCAGTTTGCGGCGTTAATCCAAAATTTTCGCATTTCGTAGTCACGTTTTAAGTTTGTAGTTGGAATTCAGTTAATTTACTAAATGTTTGTCTACTTATAGTTTAAAATATTATTAAAACTCGAAATATTTTATATAGTACTTAAATTTCATATCTAACCTTATAGTCTATACAATAGATTTAACAGTAAGTAGAAATGTAAACATACAAAATTAAATGGAAATGTCATGCCTCAGTTCCCACAAAAATGGGCAGTTAATAGAGCGCTACTTTTCACGATCCTGATACAACTCTCCGCTTCCTTCACAACACTCTTCTACTCTATGGGTAAACCACCCTTTTAACGTACCAATGTACCCATCGTTTACCAATATAACTTAACTTGGTCGTACAGTTTCATAGAAACAAGCATGTTAATTAAACCGAGAGTTTAATTTACGTGCATTTCCATATTAAGTTATTAGAGTTTGTAACGTAGAAACTAGAGACAGGACGATCAAAGTACATTTAGGAGAGTTTAATTTACGTGCACAATCTCATGTTTATTAAGAGGTACATAAAACCACATAAAATATAATTGTGTATGTTTATGTATGTTTAAATTTACCTACATATATATACTTATGATACTTGTATGTAGTTTATGTAATTGTAGTTTGTACTATATTTGCACCCTGCCCATAATTTCTCATCATCCCAAAGGTTAGTTGTTGGAGAATGCCTAATAGGCATTAAACTCGCCTAAGTGCCTATTATTAGGTTATTTTGGTGCAATAAAGAATTTAAATAAATAAAACTATATATTTTCCTCTTTAAAATACAAAAATATATATATATATTATACTATTTTAGAACGAGCACAATAGTATCCCGTTTTCATTGCTACAAAATATATATGGATAGCTAGCTACGTTACGTTGAGTACTCCTCTTACACATGCGCAATTTATTTCTCGGTAATCTATCAATAATTTATTTCACAATTTTTGCAGCCTTTATTTTTATTTTACTACAAACTTTTATCTTTACCTTGCCCGTGGCATCCATTAGTTGGTTTTATGTAGTTAAAATTCAAACCGTTTGTTACCGACCTTTCAAACGTTTTAGTGTGTCGCAGATTTATATTATTAAAAGATTTATATTATTAAAAGTCATACTTTCAGTGTTATTATTATTTATTTATTGAACCTAAATCCATAGCATTATTACTAACGATTTTTATAACAGACTTAAAACTAAAAACATTGCCAATAATGGATTTCAATATTCTCAACTTATAATTTAGACTAAAATATGTTAGGTACATTGTTTTGCATATATTGCAACAAATATATTTAGTTTTTAGTATTCCTTTCTGAATTTTAAAATACAGAAGGATGGTACACTGCTTCACATCGTGCATAATGTGATGTGTAAAACACCGCTGACATGGCACTTCTACATTCTTCTTCTATATTTACCGGAAGTGACTTTAACATTAAATTATGTACCTACATTATTGTCCAGTCATTTTCCATAGTTTTTTTATATATAAAAACTGGATAAAATTAACTAAACAGATACAGCCGGTTGATAAACATCATAGTAAACCGTAATAATTAAAATACGTCACATACACAAGTTATAGTGTTCGCAAATGGCACTACTTTGAACGATCAGCCAAGACAAGTGAAAGTAGGACGGAATGATAGTTATTAAGAGCAAAGAAGAGACAAATATATGTTGCTCTGCATCGCGATACTAAGTTCAGATTTGCTTATTAGCATAAGTTTAAAGTGCCACCTTCGGAGTGCGTGGAACATATATTTTTTTCTCGTATCTTTGGCCGTAGCCCATACTTGGTAATATTTAGGGGTTAGCCCCGTATTTTAAGATTCGACTTCTACCTCGACTTGCCTGATGGTAAGCAAGGCGTAGTCTATAAGCGCTAATGACTGAAAAATACGATTTCAGCTTACGGTTGCCTCAGTCGCAGTTGCTATGCCGGTCATAATAAATGTATATATAAAAGCTATAAAATGTATGTTGCTTTTTGTTAATTCAAAGACAGTATCGCTACAAAAAAACGTACGAACCTATATTTTATTGGTCAGCAATTTACCATATAATACGTAGATAATTACCGTAACAATAGTCCTATAATAACGAATGGTACAAAAAGGTAATGTATTCTCCCCATTCTTCATCCAATTCAAGGACAGATATCAATTCATAATATAAAATATATTAGGGACATTTTTATATATAAGTACTTAAAATAATTATTAAAATCCATGTTTGACGACAGGCGTGGACGAACGGTTTAGCGATTGGTTTGTTGCGCGTAAAGTCCCGGGTTCGATTCCCGGTCAGAGCAAATAGTTGTTTCATAGCTTTTATTTGTAATATTTATTAATGATAAATATTGCAAATATTTGTTAATAAAAAAAAGAAATAGATATTTGCTTCGGGTCTGGTTATAAAAGAGTGGTAGGCAGTGGTACCCAGTCTGCCGATCCGGGGTAGTACCACCACTTACAAGTGTATACAGACCGTGAAGTGATTTGGTCACGTTTCGGGATCAGCTTGTAAGTTGCCGGTTTCATCTAGGCCGGCATAGTGGATGTGATTGCTACTCACAGTTATTGAATTGTAGTAGCAGTGACATTCATTCATGGACCACACTTCGGCTTAACATCAAGCGGGGTGCTGTCATATGTCGAGTCACAATAAAAAAAAAGTGGAATTGGTGCGTGACAATTTGATTTTGGTTTGATGGTTATATCTTGGGGTTAAATAGGTTTATTATCAATGGTGATTATGAATATATGCTGGGAAAGTATTACGAAATAATTACTATGTTTAAAAAATTAAAATAGTAAAATATCAATCAATCAATCAAATTGTCACGCCTCTTTCCAACGGGGATAGGCAGAGACAATGGGGCGCCACTTGCCACGATCCTAACACAACTCCCTCGCTTCCTTTACATTCACAATTCTATTTGTAATATTATATATTACTATATAATATTATCAGGGAAAATATATAATATTTCATATCATCATGTTTGGCCAATTACATAGTTATTCCGAGTTTTAATATACAAAGTTACAAGTTATATAATAAGTTAGAGTTGTTATTGAAAAGTTTGACGTTAACTTCAATATGTAGTTGACGACAAAATAGAGTACCGGATGTTATAAACTTGACTTCGTTAGCATTGTACAATTTTATTATTAACATACTATTTTTTTTATTGGTACTCGACATATGACAGCACCCCGCTTGATGTTAAGCTGGAGTGTGGTCAATGAATGGATGTCACAGCTACTACAATTTAATAACTGTAAGCAGCTATCACATCCACTATGACGGCCTAGTTGGACCCGGAACTTACAAGCTATCCCGAAACGCGACCAAATCACTTCACGGTCTGTATACTTGTAAGTGGTGGTTCTACCCCGGATCGGCAGTCTGGGTACCACTGCCTTATTAAAAAATAACAATAAATAAATGGATTTTAGAATAAACATCCTTTCACATTCAAGATAAAATCAAATAAAGGTCAAATGTTTTTGATGTATACATACAGTATGTATACATCAAAAACATTTGGTATGTATACATACACCTAAGTAATTGAGTACTTGTACGTTTTAGGAGAACTCGCTTTTCGTGTGTATGGGTGTATGTACGCATACGCATGCGTCAGACTTCCTAGCGCGTAATATTAAAACACTAGAAAAATAGAAAATTGCAGAAAGATTGTCCCATAGGGTATAAAGAACTGGTGTGAGAAATATTCCTCTCACACGAGTACAAATAAATTTACACATTTAAGGCGATCATAGTGTAGTGGTAGTGCAATGGTTACCTAACTGAAATCACGGGTTCAAAATCAATTGCCAGTACCAATGTATCTTAGATATACATGTACTTTGGTTGTCCTGTTTCTATGATACAAACACTTTAGTAGGTAGCTATATAGACATGTAAATAAATAAAAATCCTAAAAGAATAAAACCCACAAAACGCCCAAGGGATATTAAAACCTGGTTAATATTGTATCTGGATAGATACAAGTAGCTACATCTATCCAGATAGGTATATGCAAACATTTTATAGTATAGATAGAGTGGAATGCACGCTTCTCACAAATGCGGGATTTGCGGCTGAAAGCACAGATTATACCTTCATTATATCACAGCTAAAGTCTGCGACTATAATACTTGACACTACACATTTTGTCGGCATAGTGACGGCGTACTATGGCTATAGTATATAGGCTTAAAATAAATTGGAGATTATTAAAAGAAGGGTGTATATTGTTTCATAGAAGGGGATAAATTAATCAATCAATAGTTCGCCCCTTTTTTATTAACAAATTTATTAAATATTACAAATGCTTATATTTAAAACAAATCTTTGCTTATACCGAGAATCGAACGGGACTTTACTGGTGTGTTATGCAATACGCTACGCTAAAACGTCGCAAATGACTTCCATTATTATTCTCTCACAATTTCCAAGCTCAATAACATCGAGGTCTATATAGTCCGACATGAAATTGCTTTTCTATTCAGTACGCCTACAGATGATTGCTATTCACATCTCCGAGCACTGTATGGTCACTCAAAAATAAAAACATATTACTGACAGTTTCGGATAACATACGCATTATTACCAAATTAATGCCAAAATTAATGTGATTACCAACGCAGTTCGCTACTGTATGTTCCTGGTTTGATTCCCAGTTGGTGAATACATTTGTTTTATATGTCATAGTTATCATTATCTCAGCCATTCGTTCGCCTCCGGAGAAAGGTCACCCTATTGATCTTTTCTCTAAGTATGTGTATGACAAAAACGTAAAATATTTAACGAAAATGTTATTTTTTTTTAAACTTTATATAAAGCTCCGCAGTAGACATGCCCATACAGTTTGTATGAAAAGAAATTTGGATGCGAAGGAAGCGAGAGAGTTGTGTCAGGATAAGTCAATCAATCAATCAAATTGTCACGCTTTTTCCCCTCAGGGATAGGCAGAGACAATGAAGCGTCTCTTGCCACAACTGACTAAGTCCCTCGCTTCCTTCACATCCACAATTCTCTTCATACAAGCTCTATGGTTATAGCTCAGCTTTCTTAAGGATGTCTCAGATTTGGTCAGAGAACCCTCCTGTGTCTGCCTCGATTAACGCATCCATCCACATTAGATTTATAAATTTCTTTCGTCAATCTACTTTCACTAATCCTTTCCACGTGCCCAAACCATCGAAGCATTCCTTTGTCAATCCCTGTCACAACGTCTTCTTTCAAACCGCATCTATCGCGCACTGTACTATTCCTAATTCTTTCCGCTACCGTCATTCCACATACACTCCTTAATGACCGCTACGTTACCCTTTTGAACTCTTCTTTCAATATCTTCATTATATTTACTATCTCATATTTCCATATAAACATATTTCCCAAGTAAACAAATTCTTTGACTTGTTCCACTTTCTTTCCGTCTATCAATATCTTACGTTCTGTCATTTTATCAGGACAAGTTTTACAAATGATTAAAAACATCATTTTTTATTGTTTTCAAAATTATGTCCTAGTGTTACTGCGTTTTGAACATAGCAGTTGTGCACTATCATTTTAATCCGCCTATGGCTGCCACTACTCAAAGGGATCGACGTAACCACGAGTGACGAATTTGCTCAATAACACATATCAATCATTTGCACACCATTTATCCATTCACTTTGAAGGTGTTAATGCTATAGAGATAATTTACAACTCGTACTCCTAATAGGTGTAATGTATTAAGTCTAATTAAACATAAATAAATAAGTATGCCTATGTATGTGTAGATATCAAATTAAATTGTCACGCCTTTTTCCTACAGGGATAGGCAGAGACAATAGAGCGCCACTTGCCACGATTTTGACACAACTCGCTCACTTGCCTTTTAGTGACCCGGCATCTAACTATTTATTACCATGCCTTTACTAGTTAAGGAGTGTATATGGGATAGCGAATCTAGATAGAAGAAAGAGATAGCAGTCACATTCACTATGCCGGCCTGGTTGGAACCGGCAACTTACAAGCTGAAGCCGAAACAATAAGTGGTGGTACTACCCCGGATCGGCAAACAGGGTACCACTGCCTACCACTCCTTAAAAATGTGATGGTAAAAAATATGTGGTAATAAAGAAAGATATATATGGATAGGAGATGAGTAGAATAAAAAATGAGAGAAACCTAGAAGATTGTTCTCAGAATAAATCGGGGTTATTCTTTTTAAAAAAAGCTACGGTCTACTATGCCTCTAAACATAGAACCTGTATGAAGAGAGTTGTGGATGTGAAGAAAGCGAAGAGTTATGTTAGTATAGAGAAAATATACACTCCATTGTCTCTGGTTATCCCTGTTAAAATGGAGGCGTGATAATTTGGTTGATCGATAGAATTAATAGATGCTACTTTTATTGCCGTACTATAAAAATAATGTTAAAAATTTCAATAAAATATTTCTATAAAATCTATTGAACAATTTACTGAATCACATGAATGTTCATTCCTTAGACGTCAATCGCAGAAAAGTTCAAAGGATAGATCTAGAATATATAAAATATATAAAGTGTGCCTTTACGCTCGCTATCACTTTTGCTCTTTAAATCTTCCTCTGTCACTTTATATTTCTATTTCCGCTGTGACATTTCACCGGATTTTATATGAACTCTAACTTAAACTTATTCTCGTAGACTTGTATAATACGTAATACGCTCATATCACCTAGCTTCTAAACTAAACGATATTATCTAGATACCGATATGTCTATTGAAGATATTGCCAAATTTTAATAAAATCATACTATAATTACTATAATGTTTATTTTTTTAAATAGTATTGTGTTTTTTAAACATACTAAAGTTAATTTATTATTTGTATATTTATTGAATATTACATGTAATTAAGGAGTGCGTTTTTATTATAGCTCGACATCACTGCACCCGGAATGTGGTCCATAAATAGAGGCGACTTCTACTAGAGCGAAATAATTGCAAGTAGTAGTCGCATCAACTATGCCGGCCTACTTACACACAGCAACTACCACGGTCGGTAGACTGGGCAAATGACCACCCACTATCTGTCTGTCTCTTGTGATTGCCTTAGCCGGTAGATCTCCATAATCTGAACAAATACCTAAATAAAAATAATAATGTTAGTTCAGCGTTCTGTAACCTCCGTATGGGCTTATCTCTTCGTCCTTTTTTGGCACTACGTGCTCTCTTTGATAGCCGACACATTTGTTTTAAGCATTCATTGGAACTCCATTTTTAATTTCGAATATCGAATATCAATATATAGTTGCCGGTTCCATCTAGGCCGGCATAGTGGATGTGATTGCTACTCACAATTATTGAATTGTAGTAGCAGTGACATTCATTCATGGACCACACTTTGGCTTAACATCAAGCGGGGTGCTGTCATATGTCGAGTCACAATAAAAAAATAAAAAAAAACAAATATATATATATATATATATATTTATTTATTAACTAATCAATCAAATTGACACCTTTTTCCCGAAGGATAGGTAGGTACAATGGAGCGCCAGTTGCCATGATCCTGATACATCTGCCTCTCTACCCTCAAATTTATAATTGTCTTCATACAAGCATCTACGGTTAGGGGCACTAAAAATATTTAATATTTTTAAATAAAGGTTAACCGTAAGAAAATGCCTAATAGGCATTAAACTCGCCTATGTACCTATTTTTAAGTTTATTTTGGTGCAATAAAGAGTTTAATAATAGGATTAAATAAATAAATAAATTTAAATAAACACCTAAAGGTAATTAACCTATGATATTTAAAAAAAAATGTTTTGATTACATAAGCTCAACTTACCCATGAGTGACGCCGAAACCGCCATCGCGCCACTGATTAACCAATGTTTTTATTTTCTCAGAAAGTCTGCACTAAATTAATTGTTAAAGGTCCACTATTTTTTTATTGTGACACCACATTTGACCTTGACCCGCCCGATGATAAGCAAGAAGTGGTCCAAGAATGACGAGTGACGACTGAAAAAACCGTAACTCACGGCAGCCCCAGTCGCCGTCACTATGACGACCGTCACTATTACAACTGATATGTCTATGTATGACTATATGTCCTTCCTTGGTCAACTTTGTATAATCACTTTCACTGCATCTCTATTAGTTTTCCGCTCCTCTTGTGCTTTCACGAATTACGCTGGATATTCTACCTTTGCTCAGCCTAGGATACGAAAAGCGATGCGTGAAGAAGCGACGAAGGCGTCCGTCAACCAAGTCGGTTTTCTCGGACTTCCACTTACCATCAGGCAAGTGGAAGTCTGAGGACTAGTCATTATAAGCTTCTATTTCAAATCACCAATAACTTTCACAATCTTTTGTTTCACAAATAATTTAATACAATTGCATAAACAATGTCGTCGCACGAGGTGACACTAGTAGGTCAGAAAGCGCGGCAAAGACTGACCGTTACAGGTGCGTGGAACAGAGCCCCACCAATGATGTCTGAAGATGATTCACACATTTGCCTGTGATCAAACACCAATCAGGAGCAACCTCACCGAATGCAGTAATGCATTGTAACATAAACACCGTATATTCATATTTCAAAAGGTTTTTAATATCGAAGTTTTTTATTGTTTCTCGACAAATAGCAGTACGTATTTGTCGCCTGTTAAAGCTGGAGTTCGATCCATTAATAAAGGCGATTGCTACTTCAGTACTAAGTAGCAGTCGCATTCTTTATACAGGCCTAGTTGAAACCGGCAACTTACAAGGTGATCTCGAAACGCGACTAAGTCACTTCACGGTCTTTACACGGTATACCTACTACCCCTGACAACTAGACCCGGTGCAAAGATCCGCTTTTTTTAATCAGTCGAATTGTTACGCCTTATTTCCACAGGGATAGGCAGAGATAATTGAGCGCCACTTGCTAAGATCCTAATACAACTCCCTAGCTTCCTTCACATCCACAATTCATATAATTGAAAATACCTATAGATAGTCTAAGGCATTCGTTAGATACATTAATTAAATTTATTAATTAGAAGTGTTGGTTTGCGCCATGTTGTTAAAGTTGGTGCTAAATAAAATACAGTTTACTGATATATTTGATATAACTTGCTCCAGCATTCATTTTTTAATGAAAATATATTCCTATATTAGAACATTATTCATTTTGTATGGGGACTTGGGCTTAATTGTATTAACAGTTGCATATACATTTTAAAATAGTTTGATGTACGAAGATTACAATGTAATTAAAATGTATCCTTTAATTTGTTTTGATCAATATTAAACGACCATATCTCTACATGGTATTAAATATAGTCGCTTTCGCATCCTTTACAATTAATTATTTGACACGAAAATATTGTCATAAATAATGTTTATTAATATGAATTTATTTGAATGAAATTTTCCCACAGGGATAGGCAGATACAATAAAACGCAACTTACCACGATCCTGAGATACAAACTTCTTTGAATAGAATACTAATATTTCGAGACATAATTTTTATCTTCTATCAGGTCTACATTTCCATATAGATAGGCATATAATAGAGCGGTAATTTCTATCAAGCCTTATTTCCCATTGGGGTAGGCAGAGATGACCGAGCAGCAATTTTTACGAACCTGTTACAGCTCCATCATCATCATCACCGTCCATCATCATCATCATCATTATCACTTTCTTTTATAATTTATGTAGGTATACAAGTCTTGTAGTTGCATGTAGCTAGGATCTCGTGTACCTAAATCAATTATAGAGTATCTCTCCTAACCACAACGGCTATAATGAAATTAAATTGTAAATGTCGTGTTGACCCAGTCGGGGTAGTGACACTAATTATATTAATATCAGAAGCGTGCACTTCAATTAGTCAACTTAAGGAGGCTTTCGTGACTTAGTTCGAACATGATACTGAACAATTAATTGGCGTTGGATATATCTAGTTACAATTGCATTTCAATTGCTTTCGATTACTTTGATTGGTCGTCTATGTAACTTGGTATTCATGCGTTTGTATTAAATTTAGCTAATAGTATAAATGTTTATTTAGTAGGAAAATTTGGTAAATCCGTTATTCTATATTACCATTTACATATTTGGCCGGCTACTGACGGCGATTGAGGCAATCGTAAGATGAGACGGTTTTTGTAGTCGTCGGCGCTCTTGGGTCTCTCCTTGCTTTGTATCAAATGTCGTGTATCACTTTATGTATAATATTTATACAAATATGTTTAATATTTCCTAATTAAACTATTTTATTTTTTATTTTATAATATATTAAAGGTACCGGGCAAGTGGTTTCGAACCGAGACTCTAATTTACACTACCATTCCACCACGGTTGCCTTAGTTTTATTCTTTATTTCATCCTGCATTCTACGTATTCACTATGTAAAAAAGCTGAAACTTATTTCTCAGTATAACTGACATTCGTATACATCGCGATTGACATGAAAAGGTTTAACCTTTTATTCTTTTTTTTTATACGTGCACCAGCAGATATATTCCAATAAAATTGCTTTGGCGTATGACAGCAGTTTGCCTCATGTTAAGCAGGAGTTCGGTCCATAAATAACGCGACTGCTATTACAGTTAAACAATCCCAAATAGTAGTCGTATCCACTAAGTCAGCCTAGTTGAAACCGGGAACTATTAAGGTGATCCCAAAAAGGACTGGGTAACTTTACGGTCTGTATACCTCAAAGTAGCTAGAAAACTGGGCAGCTGACCACCTGTCTGTATCAGTTTTATTTTGTATTTATCAGTTTTATTTATACAAATACCTTATGGTACTGGTATTGCACGCAAACTAAGAGGTTTAAAAACATTTACCGATACCAATGTATCTATAATATTTATTCGTTGGTCGTCCTGTTTACAAGCACTTTTAGCTTAATATAAAACGATAAATACATTTTATTTATGAATAAAATGATACTGACAAATTAAATACTCGTAAATAATTTAAGAGTCTTAAAAAGTATATTCATAAAAGTTATTTACCTCACCCCACCAAAGACGTTCGTTTTTCTTTTTATTAATAAATTCTTTGTAGCTTTTCAATTTTCTCGACTCCCAAGTTAAAGAATTGTGGTATTACGTTCTTGTATTAAGTATTTTATTTCATTTGAAGAAAATTCTGAACACAGTAATTGATTTTTAAATACTTTACACAGATTTTATATTTAAGAAGTACTTTATATTACTTTGACGTAAGCTTTTATTTTTTCCTTTTGTTTGCTACAAGTGGTTTCAATTTTCAACTTTGCCATCTATAAAAGTAATAATACCTTTAACAATACAAAGTTAAATTATCAAACAAAATTGTTTGTTATCTCCATAACTTTAAAATCTGGAAAACTTTTCACAGTCCTAAAAACTTTTAACCTTATTTTCTTTCTTTATTTGTAACGACATCAGACCTTAACCTGTCTTCTGTGTATACAGATTCTTAGATTTAAATCATTTTATCACTCTACATAGTAATTAATATATTTAACATCTTTAGTGTAAGGGAATTTTTTGTTCGCAACATATATTAAGCTGGAGTGCGGTCAATAAATTAATGTGACTGGTGCCATACTCAGTAGTCGCACCTACTATGCCGGTCTAGCAATTTTAAAGCTGATCCTAAAACGCTACTTAAATATTATATTGGAAGTTTTAGTCAAACCCTGGGCCGGCGTAGTGACGGAAACTGAGGTAAAACCGTGATCAGAGTGTTTTTTTATTGTTCTCAGCGCTCTTACACTTAATCAAGTCGAGGTCGGATGCCGAATCTCAAAAAAAATGTATCCTATACGATCACTCAATCAATCAATACAATTGTCACGCCTGTTTCCACAGGGATAGGCAGAGACAATGGAGCGCCCCTTGCTCCTGACACAACTCCATCGCTTCCCTCACATGGGTTGGTTGGTGGCCCAGCCCAGTCTGCTGATTCGGGGCAATACCACTTTCAAAATGTACCAATCATGAGTTAACCCAATCGCGTTTCCGGATCAGCTTGAAAGTTCCTTAGTTCGGCATAGTGCATACAACTACTACTTGCATTATAATGAGTAGCAGCACCTCCATTTATTGATCAGGCGGGGTGCTATCGTATGTCAAACATATTAAATAAAACTTATTTTAATATTCAATTTGTTCGCAGGCGTTGCTGAAGATCTCGTCTGCTTATCTCAACAAGAAAATACCTAATATCCCCGATATTAAAGTTGACGGCGCCGAAGAAAAATGGTAAATATATTTTTAATATTACTCCTTCAAACACTTCAAGTGTAATTTAAATTTAATTTTTTATTGGTCATATTGAAGAGATGTTCTCAACATTTTTCCTTCAAATATTTAAAAATTGCCTAAAACGACACGAAATTTATTGCAATTTACCAAGGTTTAATTGCTATATTTTCATTTCGAAGAAACGCGGTTGATGCATTGGTTTGTACAACAGTTCGTTACGTGTCCCGGGTTCGATTCCCGGTCGCAGCCAAAAAATTGCCTATAGCTAAATTGAACATTACAAAGATATGTTAATAGAAAAGAAAGGTGGATGTTTGCTCCGGGTCTTGGGTGTCTAAGAGTGGTAGGCATACTGCCTAACTCGATAGCAGTACCACCACTTACAAGTGTACAGACCGTGAAGTGACTTAGTCGCGTTTCAGAATAAATTTGTAAATTGCCGGTGCCAACTAGGCGCATAATGGATGTGATTGCAGTTGTTTAACTGTAGTAGCAGTTCATGGACCGTACTCCAGCTTAACATCAGGGGGGTGTTGTAATATGTCATGCCACATTATCATCATCATTCATCATCAGCCAGAAGGCGTCTACTGTTGAACATATGCCTCCCCCTTAGGACGCCACAATTTAAAAAAAAACAATCTTAGAACGCCACAATAAAAAAAACGAATCTTAGAATGCTACAATATAAAAAAGCGAATCTTAGAACACCACAATATAAAAAAAAACTATGGTTCAAGAATGTAAGACGACCAATTTGTCAATCTTTTTTACTTCATTATTATTCCATAACTTTACAGCCATCAAACTTCATTAAGGATCGACTTTTATTAAAGTCAGGTCTCGGAATTCAGAATTGGTTCTAAGAATTTTCTTAGATAGATTTATTAAGTTTTTATTTTATTTTTGTGGCTTGTCGTATGCCTGCACCCCGCCTGATGTTAAGGTGTAGTGCGGTCCATAAATAACTGTAAGTAGCAGTCACATCCACTATGCCGGCCTAGTTGAAACTGGTAACTTATATATTTTTTTGTTAGCACGTGTAAAATTACGGGTTCGATTCCCGGTCGATTTGTTTTATTACTTTTATTTGTAATATTTAATAATCCGAATAATTATTACAAATATTTGGTAAATCTTGATCCGGCGTAGTACCACCACTTACGCAGTATCAGGCAAGTATACAGACCGTAAAGTGACTGAGTCGCGTTTCGGGATTATCTTGTAAATTGCCGGTTTCAACTTGGCCGGCATAGTGGATGGGGTTGTTCATCATCGACCTCAATCCAGCTTAACATCAGGCGTAGAGTTGTCATATATATTTGAAAAGTTAAAATATCCTAGATTATTTCCTCCTTACGCCCATATCTGTTTCACAACCTTAAGGTAGGTAATAACAATCTGTTTGTTGTAGTCCTTCTATGTGTAAAGAATGTTGTCTGTCTATGAATGATCGTGCTAAAATATTTACATAGCTTCGTGTTTACATGATATGTATGATGATAGATTAAATATTTACATAACTACCCTTACAAAGAAAACATATTGGGGTATTATTTCATTGATAATATCCCAATATGTATAGTATTCTAACTACACTATTTTATTTTATTTATTTTATTTTTATTTCTTTAAGTATAACTTAAAGCTAACTAGATATATATATATATATATATATATATATAAATAGATAAGTTTAAGACATAAAAAAGGCCAATAACAAGTTACTACCGATAATTAGGCTTAAAAATAACTTAATAAACTAACTAAAATAAATAAGTCTAAAAATAACTTACCACTAAGAGTGGGAACCCATAGCATATCTGCATGTAAGCAAGCGTTTAATTGACGCTGACGTTGTAACGAAGGGATCAATGTCAGCACAAAAATCATTATAGTAATTGCAAGTTCTTATAAAAAATGCATTTTGCATGTAATTGGTTCTGGCAAATGGTACGTGAAAAATCCTCTTAATTCTAGCAGAACTCGGTACTCTGAGTCCTATGTACTAAAGCAACTCAGAACAATCGACTTTAGATTGGAGAATAGCAAGCAGATACGCAACGTCAGCGATGGAACGACGCAATGAAAGGGGTAATAAGTGATGGCGCCTACACTTATCATTATAACTCAACTGACTCTGTCCAGTTCTGTGACATATATATATCTCAGGAACCGCCTCCGTATGGATTTAATGCGATTAAATATATTTTTTCTGGCGTATTAAATAATATTCGTACTTTTTTATAGGTTTTTTTATTGACTCAGTTCACGGTTGCATTCGTCACTGTCATTATGCCGGCAATGACTCATAATGACAAATCGTACTATTACAAATTAGATCATTTAATTTTGTTTCTACCTCGGCAATCGAACTATACTCATTGTATTCTATATTCATTGTAGAACAATTGATAATAAGCAGATTGCATTACCAGCTATAAGAACCTATCCTATAACCATAGATCCTTCAAACGAAGTGAACGCAGTCGGTATTTTATATAGTCGGCGAACTATATAAAATACCGACTGCAAAACAATAATAATATTTGTTAACTTCTTAAATGCTTTAGTGCTTAAAGTCCATATGTTCTTTCCATCCTAAAACCTTAAAACCTTTGGCTAACATAGAAATGACGACCGAGGCAGTAGTAAACTAAGTCCGCTTTTTCAGTCGTCGGCACTTCTCTTGCTTACTATCAAAATGTCGAAGTCTCTTATATCGCGCCAAAGTATACAAATATAGTAAATATTCTAAACAGAAAACCTATTTATCATTGAAAACCTATTATGCATAACAACGCAAATGCAAATTCCTAAATCGGTTTCTCAAGAATACTTGAATACGAAATTTATTTGCACTTTCAATCGGAAATCGCTTAAATATCAGAAAACGTGTTTAAGAATGGGCAGTAGTGTTCAGTCTGCTGATCCGGGGTAGTAACACCAATTACAAGTATACAGATCGTAATGTAACTTAGCGTTTAGTGACAAGTTTGTAAGTTGCTACTTGCAGTTTTTAATTGTAGTAATAGTCGCCTTCATTCGTGGACCGCACTCCAGCTTAACATCAAGAAAGCGTGCTGCTATACTATACAGGATGTCTATATGCTATACAGTATGACGAGCCATAATAAAAAAAATTAACTATATAATCATTTTTCCACGGCTGGAATGAATTTCAGGCACGAAAGTGGCAAATATCATGTTTAAATATTTACCAACGCAATGTTTTTGTAAGAGTAAACAACAATTTTATAGCCAGAGGATATTTACAATGTATATTACAAGTGGTTTTATTTGGTTATTAATATAAACGATAAATCTACATGTACGTTTTTACAATTTTAAATGAATAAATATTAAAAAAAAACCTTTTACGGCCTAATTCTTTAATATTGACGAGACGCGTGGCGCATTGGTCAATACACGAGTCCGTTACGCGTAAAGCCCCGGGTTTAATTTTCGGTCGTAGCAAAGATATTTATTTGTTTCATAGCTTTTATTTAATAATTAGATTGAACATTATAAATATCTAAAATTTTCTTAGATTTTGCGCGAACATTGATTAATGAATTAAACAAATTTTATGCGGCTTACTATCGCGTTTATTTTGGTTTTGATCTGTGACCACGATGGCTGCATAGCTCTGTAAACTTCGGTATAATAAAAAGTTGTAAAATCATTAACCAAAAATAAACGCGATAGTAAGCCGCAAAAAAATTGTTTAATTTTAAAGCAAAGAGCTGAATATACTCGTATTTGCCATGTGGGAATTAAGGCATGCCAATTGATAATGGTGATGACTTTTGACCTATCCTACTCTGATACTATATACTATATATACTATATCCTATATATACTATACTATATATACTATATCCTATATATACTATACTATATATACTATATAGTAAATAGTAGTAGTCTGATACTAAACTGACTTTATTCAAAGTGACTTCGTGAATAAAATAACGTTTAATATTAATAAAATTTATCTCGTAAAGCATTCTTCAAATACCGCGTTGCAGAAGCGAAATTATTAAGCGCCTCGCCAACGAGTAGCGTTTACTTAGAATTTAAAATTAAATAAATTACAGCGTTAAAAGAGATGCTTTCCTTTACAATGAAAAATATTTAAATCTCAGCTTTGGTCGATATAATTACATTCTACGAATATTAAATTACCCCAAGATTTCTTCAGGAAACGTTTCAAGCATTCACTTTGTGGATTTTTTTTTATTAAAGACGGTTAAAGAATTTAGTTTCACGCAGAAATGTGTATTTTATTTCGTAAGTAATAGAAGCGAACTTTCAGTGTACATCACTATTTGTGGAATCTCACTATGAACTTAATAAACTTAACTTTAATGTAGTTAACTTAAATTGACTGAGCTGTATTATGTTTTTTTTTATTGTGACCCGACATATGACAGCACCCCGCTTGATGTTAAGCCGAAGTGTGGTCATGAATAAATGTCACTGCTATTACAATTCAATAACTGTGAGTAGCAATCACATCCACTATGCCGGCCTAGGTGGAACCGGCAACTTACAAGCTGATCCCGAAACGTGACCAAATCACTTCACGGTCTGTATACTTGTAAGTGGTGGTACTACCCCGGATCGGCAGACTGGGTACCACTGCCTACCACTCTTTGATAACCAGACCCGAAGCAAATATTCATCTCTTTTTTTTATTAACAAATATTTGCAATATTTAATATTGTTAAATATTACAAATAAAAGCTATGAAACAAATATTTGCTCCGACCGGGGATCGAACCCGGGACTTTACGCGCAACAAACCAATCGCTTAACCGTTCGTCCACGCCTGTCGTTAAAAAAAATATATTTAATTTACACTCATTAAAGATCGAGGCAGAATAAGTATCTAGGATAGGCAAATACAACAGAGCGTCAATTTCCACGATCCTGGCACAACTCTCTCGCTTCCTTCTCATCCACAGTCCTGTTCATGCAGACTTTATGGTTATCGCACTGTGGACCCCTGCTTTTTAAGAATGTCCCCGGTTGGATCAAGGAATTAATTTTAAATGTATTGTTCATAAATATTTTATAGGACCGAATTCGATAGTTTTACACCGCATACAAATTGAATTTCAGATTCGTTTTATTTTGTTGGAATATTGGAAATAGTTATCAAATCGTTTTCAATAATATTTGTGTATTCTAAATTTGAAATAACACCTACGTTGATTATTTTTTTCAATTACTTGCCTAGTATTTATTATTCAATTCGTATATATATATTTAACTTATTGTGACTCGACATACTTATGACAGCACCCCGCTTGATGTTAAGCTGGAGTGTGGTCCATGAATGGATGCCACTTCTACTACAATTTAATAACTGTAAGTAGCAATCACATCCACTATACCGGCAACTTACAAGCATATCCCGAAACGCGACTAAGTCACTTCACGGTCTGTATACTTGTTAGTATACCCCGCATTAACTCCGGATGGTATCACTGTCTACCACTCAATATTTTTAATTGGTGTCATTTGTTCCTTAATACTTAAACATTACATATATAAAAAAACTTTTACTTTCACTACTTTATCACTTGTTTCCTCAACCTTTAAACCTAACCTTAAACAAGTCTGTCAAAGTTTCTTCGAGCTGTCTTTAAAAGTCAATGTTGAGTAAGAACAGCTTGACTTTAAAATTGCACGAGATAAAATTAGTCATTCTGTGTGGAAATTAAGTTAAAAATTAAATTAAAGTGTAACAATGTGACTACTCACTTTTTTGTCACTAAATACTTAGTTTTTAAAAATGTTACGTATACTATGTTTGTGATATCCAGATGGAAAAAATTAGGGGGCTATTAAACCGCGATATTCAAGTCGTTTAAAAGTCGTTAAGTATATTTTTCTTTATAGGAACATGTGGAATGTATGGCGGACGGTGCTGGAGGAAAACGAAAAGTTAGCACGAGCTCGACTTGCAGCAGTTGAAGTTTTTAATCAGCAGATCGCTGATGACGTTAAAGTACTCAGACAACATAAGATAACTGTCGCAAAGAAAGTAATTACATCTTTTTTGAATGCAAATTACTAATAATACTTATAGAACGTCATAACAAATGATATTTATCATTACGTGGTTTTAAGTAGGCAATATTTTTCAGTGCACCGATTGTCTGGCTCAAGCACACAAAGAGCTGCAATTGAGCGTGCAAGAGATCGACAAAAATAAAAAACAATATTTTGATGAAGAACACACCGCTCACGATGTAAGAGATAAAGCGAAAGATATTGAAGAGAAGTGAGTCACTAATAAATCTTTATTCACATTTTGTTAGTTTATTCATGTTCTCATTTATATTAATATGATCACCGTTTTGCAATTTATTAGGCTTAAAAAGAAGAAGGGTTCATTCTTTCAATCGATTACGTCGCTGCAAAAGAATAGCGCTAAAGTATCGTCTAAACGTGATCAATTAGAAGAGAAATCAACTGGGGCCCGCAATGACTATTTACTCAGCATTGCCGCTGCTAATGCTCATCAGGTAAGATTATTCTTATATAATAGCTGACGTTAAAATCCTCCTACTTAAAACTACATTTATTTTTTATTTATATTACTCTTAGACGCGGTATTTCCTGGTAGAACTGCAAACGTGCATGCAAAATATGGAAGCAGCTGTTTACGATAAAGTTGCGGAATATTTAACTCTGATGGGAAGAACTGAATTGCTCACGTGCTCAGCCACTCAGCATTCGTTCGGGAAAATCCGCGATCAAGCTCAACAACTCACTCGGGACTATAACTTACAGTGCCTTTACCTTTACTATCCAGTTCTGAAGCAGCACATTCAGGTAATATTTCTCACCAAACTAAATTCATAATAAAGCCATAATAAAAGTTTAAAAATATCTCCATCAATGAAAAATCTCACAAAATTTTCTCAATATTCCCTGGTGATACTAATTAACTTTCAACTATTCAAATTAACGAAAGTTTCTTATAGAATTTTAAACATTTTTTATTGTAATTTAACGGTACTTAGCCAGTGTTAACTATTTCACTATTTTCGTGCCTAATTTGTATGGTTGTTCTCTTTGAAAACACATCGTCCGTTTACAGTATGAGTTTGAGCCTTGCGATAACGATCCCATTGACAACGTAACAATCGAACATGAATCTGTTGCTGTAACTCTATCGCAAGAAGCTCGTCGTTGGGCAACGAGAGTAATTCGCGAAACAGCCGTGGTCAGGGAGGCTATGCGAAAATTACACCAGTATCAAAATCCAAGCCAACAGGGCAAGGTGAGTTTATTACTTTTAACAATTATCATTATTTAGACATCCTTAAGAAAGCTGGGTTGCCTAATGCCCATAATCGTGGAGCTTGTATGAATAGATGTGGATGTGTGGGAAGCGATGGAGTTGTTTCGGGATCGTGGCAAGTGGCGCTCTATTGTGTCTGCCTATCCCTGTAGGATAAGGGCGTGACAATTTGATTGATTGATTGATTGAACAATTAACATAGGTCATAACAAATGCTCATCAATCATCATCCATGTAGTTATTGCATTTGATATTATATATCTATGTTATAAGACTGAACAGGCTGAAGGAGGCGAGAAGGAGACCATTCGGGACGTAGAAGCACGCCTGGAAGAAATTCGCAGCAGCATTCGCCGTGCCGAAACATCCAAGGCTAAGTATGAAGCTCGCTTGGAATTGTTGCGTACCAGCGGCGCACCCGTCGATGAATGGTTGAAGGAACTGGACATGCTCGCAGTACAAGACGCTTCATTGGCTCGTAGCAGCAGTCTTCTGAGTGTCCGCACGGATGCTTCCGGAACAGCGGTAAGTCGTTTCTTATTAACTTTCACAGTATTTACTTAATATCTCATCTAGAGATTTGTGATAACATTTAGTTTACTTTAGAAAAAGGTTTTCTGATTACTTTCGTACTGAATAACGGTTCGAACTTGTTTTTGGAATTTAAATGTTGTATTAAATGTTTAATAGTAATCCTTCAAATCTATATTTATAAAAAACATATTGAGATATAATAATGATAAAATGTCAATTACTGGAATGCGAGACGTTTTCAAGTACTAGGAGCCACATTTAATTCATTTAACAAAGTTAGTTAAAACCCACAAAGGGGGTATAATGTCTGCCGGTGAACTTATCACCACTCAGTGCTAAGTAATGCAATACTCAGCATTTCAAAGTTAGGAATTTATGCCACTTTAAAGCATTAAAATTAACAAATTGGTAACTTCATACCTACAACTTTTTATTATAAAAAAGTACAATATAAAAATGTATTAATTAAGTTTATAGATTAGGGTACTTTCTATTAGAACCGTATGTAAAGTCGTATCACATTGCAGTCAATATTATTTTTGTCTCCAGCGTCGTATTATTTTTGACAGTATAAAGCCGCTTAAACTCACTTAAATTCGTTAATTCGTTAAGTTCGAATTCATTTCGATGACATACAATATCCCTTCTTCAAATAGTTAATCTAACTAACACTTTAATTTAAATTGCAACAACGTGTCGGGAGGTATATAGAATAGGGTATGCGACAACTAATACCATTAAAGCCACTTCCGACAGAATGAAAAATACACAGCGCATTTCTTTCACGTCAGTTCACTTACACTTTATTAGCTCTTGCAAAGTAAACAATTAGATAATGAAATGTTCCTTTAGCAATAAACTTCACCACACTTTTTACATTTACTCTTAAAAGTATAAGCGTTAATTCTAAAGCCGTGTCCACATGTTTGGCAAATAACAAACACGAACATGTTGATGGGTGTTTGTTTATTTTTGTGTTTGTGGTCGCCCGTGTTTGGCGTCGGTGTCGGTTTTTCTTCAACAATCCAAGGTTGTTCGGCTACTAGTTTGCGATGTCTCCAAATGCTAGGTAGTATTGAACGATTTTTTTTATTGTGACTCGACATATGACAGCACCCCGCTTGATGTTAAGCTGGAATGTGGTCCATGAATGCATGTCACTGCTACTACAATTCAATAACTGTGAGTAGCAATCGTATCCACTATGCCGGCCTAGTTGGAACCGGCAACTTTCAAGTATGTGGTGGTAAGTGTAAGTGGTGGTAACCGGATCGGCAGACTGGGTACCACTGCCTACCACTCTAACCTAACCAGACTCGAAGCAAATATCCACCTCTTTTTTTATTAACAAATATTTGCAACATTTAATATAATTAATAAATTTTACAACTATGAAGCTATGAAACAAATATTTGCTCTAATCGGGAATCGAACCCGGGACTTTACAAGCAACAAACCAAACACTAACCGTTCGTCCACGCCTGTCGTCGATTTCTGTGAAACTGGAATATACTAGTATGTACGCCAACCTTGTAGATGCCTGTTTGTGTTGGGTAATTGTGGTCAATGTTTGGGACTTTTTTCAATGTTTGGTGTTTGCGGCAAACAACAAGAATGTGGAGGAAGCATAAGACACCCGATCCGGGGTAGAACCACTTACAAGTGTACAAACTGTGAAGTGTCTTAGTTGCGTTTCGGGATCAACTTGTAAGTTGCCGGTTTCAGTTTCAAGCGGATGCAACTGCTACTTGCAGTTGTTTAACTGTAGTAGCAGTCGCCTCCATTCATAGAACTCATTCCAGCCTAACATCAGGCGCAATGTTATCATACGTCGAGCCACAATAAATAAAATATTGAAAAAGCAAAATTGTATATTCTTGTTTAAACACTTTTTTGGTAAACGATGTCATTTTGTAAAATGAGAAAATGTTGGTAGCGATTTAGCTTAAGTAAGCAATCTCTTTCAAGAGTATAAAATATTAAAATTATTTATCTTCTAAATACATTATTCATTACATGGTCCCACTTCATTTACGCGAAAGTAAATAAAGCTTAGGATTTACATTTATAACGAACTTAAGTTTATAAACCTAAAATTATATATTATAATAAAATAACACCATGTTTCAATGTCTTTTTACCGAAGGCTCATAAACAGGTAAAAAATTTGTCCATTTACCCAGTCTGCACATCCGGAGTAGGATAGTACAACCACTTTTAACTGTAATGATCCTGATGAGACTAGGTCGCGTTTCGGGATCAGCCTAAAAGTCGCCGGCCACCAGGCTGATGTTACTGCTACTTGTAATTATTTAATTGTAATTTGTAATGGCAAATAACATCAGGCATGATGTTAGGCCAGCTACATTTATTGTTATATTTTGTTAATCGGTCACGCAGGTAGAATAATTTTATAACTGAAAAAAGTATCATACACGTCAAATAATAACACGACAAATTATCATGTTTACAGAAATGAATGAATAAATAATATGACAAATGAAAGAAATGTCAAACTGTTATGTTTTCTAGCATTGTAACGGCAATTGAGTCGCTGTTTTAGTCGTCAGTCATTTTAGACTTATCCTTTTTAACCATCAGGCAAGTCTGGGTCAGATTTAGCTTAATAATAAAGATACAATCTTACATAAAATAGCGTCATTTACAATAATATAATATAATTAACCTATTTTAATTATTGAGAGTCATAAATGTAAGGTCCAGGTGTATACAATACTCGTATATACATACATCCAGGTACAACCCAATACCATTAACTTCCAGACCATAAAGTCTTTCAATGTATTTTTTATCTACAACGTAAATACATAAGAAATGTTTTATTGACCTATCTACGTTTACTTTTAGATTCAACCCCCCAAGTACAAAAAAATATATTATACTTGCTGCTACCAATGTATCTTTGGTATGTATACTTTGGTGGCCCTGTTCCTGTGATACGAGTTTAGTAGCTTAGTATAGAAATGTAAAATACTCTAACTGAGCTGCTGCGCACTTTTGTCTTGGTTTCAAATCAAAGAATTAAAATGTTGCGTCTTATTTCGTATAGGGGTAGACAGAGACGATGGAGCGCACCTAACGTAACCCATGAAGAGATTGTATGTCTTGTCCGCCGCTACCGGTTTGTCATGTGTATTTATATATTTTGTTTTAGCTCTTTCCAAATTATAACCGTTAATTAAAATTATAAATAACCAAGTAAATTACCTTTTATTTACATTTACAAAGATACATTTAATTTACTCTTTTCTGCGTTTTTAATACTGATTGGTGTAAACAGATTTTCTTTTTTAACGTCGTAGTACGGTTAAATTATTAATTTACATTAGAATATAAAATGAGCGCTAATTCTACCTACCCCTTATTAACATGATGATGCAAGTGCTGCATAATATATTATTGGGCACAGTGATATTAAATTTTATAAATTTTCTTGTAGCGCCAACAAATAAAGTAGACTGCGGACGAAGGATATTAAACATTTTTCACCAGGTTTAAAATTTATAGTAGCGGTCAAACGCGCACATAGTAAATTTATTACTTAATTACTGTGAAAAGTGTAGTTTTATATCCCACATTTATTACAACAATGTGTTTTATGACCAGAAAGTAAGCTACAAATGTATTTATATTTTACGGTAAAATGAACCTAGCTGGGCAATTTATTTCATCGTAATGGAAGTAATATAATGGAAGGTCAGATAATTTTATATTTATGTAGGTTTTAAGTTTTATAGTTTAAAATTGATATAATATAATTTGATGTGATTTTTTCGTAAAGCTCTACATTTCAGTAGTAATCGTTAACGTGCAACTTCTTTCTGCGTTCTATCATTTTCAATCATATACTCGTACATCGCATTTCGTCATTTGTATTTTTCTAAAATCAACAATAACATTTAATAACATATAAAGTATTCATGATTAATTTAAATGTTATTGTTGATTATCATGATTATGTGGTTGTTTTCAATTATTTGGACTATCGTATATTATCAAAAATTTAAATTTCGTTTAAATTTAAAATTCGTCGTTTTTCTCGGGTTTATTATAAAAGAAAGTTTCTATTTTTGTAGTTACAAATTGTTATAATTTTCATTAATAATATTTCAATTATATTTAGGGACAAATCTGATAAATCAAATCAAATCAGACAAATCATAAAAGTTTAGATATTAATATTATTCTAATATTAATATCTAAGATTGTTAAAGAGACAAATTGTTGGCATCCTCACCTCCGCCCCTAATTGACGCGCACAATATTGTGTAAGATTGTATTGGTATTTTTCGAAATGAACATTAACATTATTATTTTGACCTATTATATTAATTTAGCTTTTTAACATTGTGATTTTATTCTTTTAATTATTTACCATTGTATTTTATTGACATTTTATGATATGATTTATTTTAATTTATGTTTAATCTGTTGTGTATAATACTTTTTGGGCTATAGTCCAGAACTGTAACCCATTTTGTACAAAATGTTTAATTTAACTTAGATTATAGCCTGTTGAATCTACCTATCAATTTAAATAAATAAAATAAATTAATGAGTTATTGTCAAGAATAAGCCGACCGTGGTGTAGTAGCAGTGCAATGGTCGCGCAAACCGAGAGCACGGGCTCTAAACCTCTTTAGAGTACCAATGTATCTTGTACCAATGTACGGGCTCTAAACCTCTCGGTACCAATGTATCTTTCATATATTACTTTGGTCGTCCTGTTTTTATGATACAAGCATTTTGGTAGCTTAGTATAGAAATGTAAAATAAAAATAATTAATATCGATCGATGGATATAGGACCAGCCGAGTTCCGACTCATTTTACGACAGTGACAACACCGAAGGGGAAGCCTCGACGTCGGCAGCTATGCCGTCTACTTCTGGACATCAGCGTACTACCTCTGATTCTCATGATGGAGACCAGGAAGAAGAAGATCGTGTTGACGGTAAGTTCTAAAATGTGCAATTAATAGTGATAAGGCGATTGAGGCGACCGTGGTGTAGTGGCAGTGCAATGGTTACGCAAACCGAGAGTACGAGTTCGAGACCACCCACCGGTACTAATGTATCTTTGATTTATATACTTTGCTTGTCCTGTTTCTATTATACAAGCAGTTTAGTAGCTTAGTATAGAAATGTAAAAAATAAGAGTCTTTTTTTGGAATCTGGTTCATGATAAATGTTGCTAAAGATATATTTTTCTATTTAATGTTTTTATTTATTTATTTATTTTAATTATTATAATATAAAACAGTAGCTAACATAAGTATATGAAGAATATACTTCACTTTTGTATACTTATGTAGGCACTTATACCATCTCGACGACAGGCGTGGACGAACGGTTTAGCGACTAGTTTGTTGCGCGTAAAGTCCCGGGTTCGATCCCCGGTCGGAGCAAATATTTGTTTCATAGCTTTTATTTGTAATATTTAATAGTATTAAATATTGCAAATATTTGTTAATAAAAAAAAAAGAGATGGATATTTGCTTCGGGTCTGGTTTTCAAAGAGTGGTAGGCAGTGGTACCCAGTCTGCCGATCCGGGGTAGTACCACCACTTACAAGTATACAGACCGTGAAGTGATTTGGTCACGTTTCGGGATCAGCTTGTAAGTTGCCGGTTCCATCTAGGCCGGCATAGTGGATGTGATAGCTACTCACAGTTATTGAATTGTAGTAGCAGTGACATTCATTCATGGACCACACTTTGGCTTAACATCAAGTGGGGTGCTGTCATATGTCGAGTCACAATAAAAAAAAATCTTATGTACATTATATATACGTACTTAGGCAGTTAGTAGTTATTTGCCCACACTGCCAATCGGTGTAGTACCACTTTCAAGTCTACAGACTGTCGATATAAGATTGAAAGTTGCGGGTTTCAACTGGACCGAAAAAGTAGATGCGACTGCTACTAAAGTTATTCAACTGTAGTAGCAGTTGCCTGCAGCATAATAGGCGGGGTGCTGTAAAAAACGTAATCATAACACAATTAAGGCGACCGTGGTGTAGTGAGAGTGCAATGGTCACGCAAACCGCGACGGGTTTAAAACCACATACCGGTACTTATGTATCTTTGATATATGTACTTTGATTGTTCTGTTTGTATGATACAATCACTTTAGTAGCTTAGTATAAAAATGTATGATAAAAATATAAAAAAAATAGTTCTTATTATTGAATATCGTTTGTATAATAATTGTTCATTTGAATCGTACCATGTTTTACATTTGTTTTGTAACATCAATCAATCAAATTGTCACGCCTTCTTCCCACAGGGATAGGCAGAGACAAAGGAGCGCCACTTACCACGATCCTTACACAACTCACTTGCTTCCTTCACATCCATTATTCTCTTCATACAGGCTCTGTGGTATTAATTTGTATTATTTATTTTTGTTACATAAATAATATCAATAGCATACAACTTACATTTATAATGGTAAATCATGAATTCATTAACGTAACATTTCATATCGAATTGAAACACGCGAAACCCAACATTAATTCACATTCAAAACATAATCGGCTTATTGTCCCAACTGGTCAATTTAAACAAAATAAATTTAAAAAGTTAATAATTAAATAAACATATAAACATAGTATTATTGCGTAAAAGTTTGTCTTCGAGTTTGTATGTAGGTGAACGAAGTAGTTTGTAAAGAAAACGGCAAAGTTTCTAATTTACTTGAAAGTCTAGTGCACTTGAAATCAGTTCGCTCGACCCTGACGTTGCAACACTGTAGATTTAATCGCCGTAAAGGATTAAGGCTTCAGAACACTTCACAAACCAAATCCCCTGAAAGCCTTTGCAACAATTTCAGTTTAGTTAGGCTCACAGAGGGATCAAGTGCGAGGGAATACTATTGTAAATTTACAAAAGGATTAATTTTGATATCTAGCCAATTGTTTGCAACAATAATCCAACACCCCTATCTACATTTATATCAATCAATCAAATAGACACGCCTTTTTTCCCCCTTTTTGCGCGCTACTTGCCACGATCCTGACACAACTCCCTCGCTTCCTTCACATTCACAATTCTCTTCATACAAGCTCTATGGTTATGCTTATGGGCACTAGGCAACCTAGCCTATTATTTATATATTATATTATTAAAACGTATAATACCTATATTAACATTGGTGATCGAATAAATTAAAAAGAACAATTTGATTTATCATAATCAAGTCGACCGTGGTGTAGTGGAAGTGCAATGGTTACGCAAACCGAGAACACGGGCACAAAACCTCTTCCCGGTACCAATGTATCTTTACCTTATTTACTTTGGTCGTCTTATTTCTATGATACAAGCACTTTGGTAAATTAATCAATCAATCAAATTGTTACGCCTTTTTCCCATGAGGATAGGCAGAGACAATGGAGCACCACTTGCCACGATCCTGACATAACCCCCTCGCTTCCTTCACATCCACAATTCTCTTCATACAAGCTCTAAGATTATGGGCACTAGGCAACCTAGCTGTCTTGAGGATTTCTCCGGCTTGATCGGAAAACACCCTCCTGGGCCTGCCTTATTTAACGCAGCCATCCACATCAGATTTATAAATTGCTTTCGTCAATCTACTTTCACTCATCCTTTCCATGTGCCCAAACAAACCAAACCATCCCTTTGTCAATCCTTGTCACTACATATTCTTTTAAACCACATCTATCGCGCAATGTGCTATTCCTTATTCTAGCCGCTATCGTCACTCCACATACACTCCTTAATGACCGCATTTCAACAGCGAAAAATTTTAGTAAATCACTATTTTTAATAGCGGAACTGGAAGAGGAGCGTTTGCGCATGGAGCAACTGACAGCTGGTTGGGATGATCCAACGAATGTAAACTGGGGCGAGCCAGAACCTGATGCACCGCAAGTGGAAACTGTTCCACCACCAGCCCTACCGCTCTACAAGTGCACTGCACTTTACTCTTACACCGTAAGTTACTCAATTATTAATATTAGAATAGATGTATTTAAGTCTATATTCATCATCATCATCAACCAGAAGGCCTCAATTGCTGAACATAGGCCTCCCCCTTGGAACGCCATTTCAAACGACAAGATGCCAGTTGCATTCACTGTTTATTCGTGACTTTCACTATATCATCAGTCCACCTAGTGGGAGACCTACATACGCTGCGTCTTCCGGCTCGTGGTCTCCGCTCTAAAACTTCCTTCCCCATCGGTTGTCGGTTCTTCGAGCGATGTCTATATTACATAATAATAATTTAAATATGTGTTTAATTTTAAGTGAACTTCATTAATATTTTTATTTATTTATATCAAAAGGCTCAAAATCCGGATGAGCTGTCAATAATTGAAAATGAACAGCTAGAAGTTGTTGGCGAAGGTGATGGCGATGGATGGCTGCGTGCGCGCAATTATCGCGGCGAGGAAGGCTACGTACCACAGAACTATCTCGATGTCGAGCATGAAGGGGTAATGAATTATTTTTAAAAGAGTGGTAGGCAGTGGTACCCAGTCTGCCGATCCAGGGTAGTACCACCACTTACAAGTATACAGACCGTGAAGTGATTTGGTCGCGTTTCGGGATCAGCTTGTAAGTTGTCGGTTCCATCTAGGCCGGCATAGTGGATGTGATTGCTACTCACAGTTATTGAATTGTAGTAGCAGTGACATTCATTCATGGACCACACTTTGGCTTAACATCAAGCGGGGTGCTGTCATATGTCGAGTCACAATAAAAAAAAAAAAAAAATTCCTAAATTCTACAGCTTTTAAAAAAAATATACAATTTTATAATTCAAGGATATAGCCATTTACAGAATTTATCAACTACTTATACATATAAATAACAGTAACTTGTGATGTCTCTGGGTGTGTATGTTTGTGTGTACGTGTGTCTGTGTGTGTGACTGTGATTTAAATCAAACTGTAGTAACAACAACAATTTTCGAGATGAGGACAAACAATCAATACTATTTGCATGTTATTCACATTTTGCATTTTGGGTTAATAAGATATTCAATAACCCCTCGGCTGCGAATGACGCTGATTAACGTCATGTGAAAAATTCACTTATACTGCGGATGACACTAATCGGCGAACGGCCTCCTTTGTCATTCGTATCCGAGAGGTTAAACAATTAAAATTAATAAATACTTCAACGGTCAATATAATTTAATACAGGCATCCAATACTCCCGGTTTGGTGACCCAAATATCTTTCTCCTCCGTGGATTACACTATCGAAGGTGAAGACGCAGAAGTTGTTCAGTCACCAGATCAGATCTCAGTGATCTCTGCCCCAGTCGTAGCAACGGTGGCTACTCCTGTGGCTACAGTAGTTGAAGAACCACCAAGGGCTGAAGAGGTGGCTATTGTTCACCAGGCTGATGTGAAGAACGACGCTGTTCAAGTCACTAACTATTGCTTCGCTATGTACGACTATCAGACCGAAAGCGCTGATGATCTTCAGTTAGAAGAAGGCCAGGTAACTTAAAACAATAAAAATATATTTATTATTATATTTATTAGCTTGCTAGCTGTGGTATTCGTGGTATTCGCGTATTAAATGCGCGGATGTTAATTGGATTTATTTATAAAAGTAATAAATACTATTTCCACAGACGTCTTAACATTTATTAAATTAAACTGGGAATTAAAATAGTCTAAATACGACCCTACTCGCATAACACAACGGTCAAACAGGTTCGCATATATCCTAGGTTCGATTTTTAGGAACAAAAATCTTTGTTTAAGAAAAAAATTATTTGTGTTGTTCGTATATTAGAAACTAAACGTAAACTAAAATTGATATTTTTAGAAGTCGGTCAACTTGCTTACCATCAGGCAAGTTCAGAGCAGATGTCGCGTTCCAACAAAGAAATAATCGGTAATAAAATATGAGGCAAATATTTGTTCCGAGTCGTGGTGTATGCAGACCGGTCGTCATTTGCCCAGTAAGCCTATTAAGGGTCATACCACTACTTTCAAGTATACATACTGTAAAGTGAGTCTGTCGCGTTTCACAATCAGCTTGAAAGTCAACGGTTCCAACTAGGGCGGCATGGTAGCTGCTACTTGCAGTTTTTTTATTGTAATTGCAATCTCCTTTGTTTGTGGACTGTTCTACAGCTTTAGATGACCCTGTGGTATCATTATTATCCACTATAATAAAGCACACGAGAAAGTAATAAGTATATGAGAAAGCACACGAGAAAGTAATAGGTATAGAGGTAAGCACACGAGAAAGTAATAAGTATATAAGTAAGCACACGAGAAAGTATTAGGTATATAAGAAAGCACACGAACAAAGAGATTCTTTAAAGCGATAAGTATTTATATTCATACAGGTTTTGCGAATAAAAAGGAAGCGAGGGAGTTGTGTCAGAATTGTGGCAAGTGGCGCTCCATTGTCACGCCTATCCCTATGGAAAAAGGCGTGACAATTTGTTTTTTTTATTATTTTTTGTTTTGCGAACTTAATGACTATTCACTATACATTATTTTAAATGTGGCGATCCATTATTTCTGCCCATATCTGTGGGAATAGAGAGTTACAATTTAATTGATTGAATATTTCAAATGTGAATTATCAATCAATCAAATTATCACGCCTTTTTTTCACAGGGTTAGGCAGAGAAGATATAATGGAGCGCTACTTGCCACGATCCTGACGCAACTGTAAAATTATTATTATTTGTTTTTTTACAAACAATAAAGTTACAGTAAAATATTGAAACTGTTAAATTTCTTTCAGTCGTTCTTCGTTTCATTTACTATTCAATTTCTGACAGAGTGTCGAGAATTAATTTGGTTAATTGTACACTCTTTATGGTAAACTAAACCTTAATTCAGATGCTCAAAGGATTGACTCTACATTTTAATCATCGCTGGCGTGCAAGTTCATTCTGCATTCTATCAACGCAGTTCAAGTTTAAATAATATACGAGTATAAACCGTATAGAAGTGCTTCGCTATTTTAATTTTTGGGAATAGTGGTAATATAAACAAACCATTGAAGCGATTTTGTAAAAAAGCTAGTTTACATTATTCACTATTTCTAGATATTTCTATATTATTTATACATTGCCATTTATGATTTAGATTTTGAAGTAAAATATATGACACCGAACTCGCACTTACAAGTAAATGTCATATACGAGTATACTTAGGTTGCTTCCTCAGATCATATAAATACATATAATATATATGATATATGATCTGAGGTCGCTTCATTCCCTTAACAAACGTATATACCCGTATTATACATTATCACAATACAAAACTCTCTGTAAAAGGGTTCTAATTGTTTGACTATTAAAGCTAGAATACAAGAAAACAGAAGGACTTCTTTCTATAGCTAACACACTACAAATTTAGGGTGCACTCATTTATGAAGGAAAAAAAATAAAAATCAATAATACCTATTAATCAAATCAAATCAATCAAATTGTCACGCCTTTTTCCCACAGGGATAGGCAGAGACAATGGAGCGCCACTTACCACGATCCTTACACAACTCCCTTGCTTCCTTCACATCCACAATTCTCCTCATACAGGCCCTACCTATTAAACACAATACCTATTAAACACTATTAAACACAATAATATTTCTACAACTGAAAATGACTGGGTCTTATGCCTAATCCACACTAGTAGTTATATTGCGCGATTTTGGTCGCGATTTGGTTGGACGTATCTCATGTAGTCTACATATAGACAATGCCCGTCTACGGGTCGTCTATGTCTAAAATCTCGCAATCGGAATGGAAGACCGCATGCATCGTTTCGCGTCCTAGCATGTCTTCAGCTACCGAGTTGTGTCGCTCGGCTGTCGCATGTGGTCTAATAAGTAATCTGTGGTGTCTTCCAGTCTTAATTTATTTATTAATGCATTACCGATGCAAGCACTGCTCATGCGTCCACCAACAATTACCTTTCCGAGTTATTTTATTATAATCAGCACTAAGCCGAAACTCATTCCACACAAAAGAATGACTTCCATGGTGGACCGCGAAGATGAGACTGATAAATTCACATCGAGTGTAGCGTACGAGACAAATAATGGTGTCTCTAGACGGTCTATACACAAATCGCGCAATATAGTCTATTAGTGGGTACTAGGCTTTACGATGTATATATACACTAGCGTCCCATTGATATCGCATAAGTCATTGCCCTTTGCTAAAACTAACGTTTGCACATATTGAACTGGCTTTGTATTTATATTATTATAATTGTGAATGATGTTTTTAATTGACTGTACTTGTAATGCAGATGATTCGCATTATATCCCGCAATGCCCACGGAGTTGATGACGGATGGTGGAGAGGTGAGAGCAATGGAGTCATTGGCAACTTTCCTTCACTCATCGTAGAGGAATGTGATGAGGTAATAATTTATGAGTATTGTTAAAGTAATTTGATATTTGCAGTTTTTCCACTCTTGTCGGGTACTCTTGAATAGTCTATTTTGAATATCTATTTAGAAACTTCACGTTGCGTTTAGTTGCCTTTATTTTAAAGGATTAAATGTTCGTTAGCAGTTAGTTCATAAGCAAATTCGTTTTAGCTCGGCGAGCCTTTAGGTGGCTCTACTACCTCTGAAGTTGTAAGTGAGGATTGGCCAACGTCTGCTCCACCAGTATTCTCGCCACCAACTGGCACCCCACCAATAGCCATCGAACGTAAGTATATTAATTTCGATGATCCTTAACAGTTGCGATGGAGGATAAATAATTGATTAAAAATACAATCACTATGTTTTTGTTTGTTTGTCTTTTTGGAATTTGAATATTTAATATTTATTTATCCTCGATCCTAAAAAAAAACATTTTGTCTTGCAGCTCAGTATTTTTGTTAGTACTTCAATACACGGTAGTCAGGTTTTAGTAACACGCGATAGTCGGCTTTCTTGGCTGATTGGGTTCTGTAGGGTTCCCGATTGGCATGGTGTTCTGTTTTTATTGGTGTAAAGCACGCTTACACAATTCTTTATTTATATTAAATTATATATTATATAAATTGTACTTCACTATTGCATGCGAAGGCCTATTGCAGAAGACACGTTCATAGTTCATTCACCAACATAAATGTTTATCAATGTCATCTGGTGTGGGCTTGATTGCACGTTTAATCGTCTATGGTTTTCGAATAGTCCTACTTTAAGAATTCTAATATTTCAGTATTAATATTCAAGAATCACAAACTTACCAAAACTTTCTTCAGCTATTTTATGCGCACATCTATATTATAAGTACGTAATTTATAAATGTGTTACACTTGATAGGAGTTCTTTCTTGTATTTTATAATAATTATATATTTTATAATCCTATAATATATCTATATATGTATATGTGGCATAATGTATTTAGACATAACTTATAATTATATTTAATTGTAAATATTTTGTATCTATGCTAACTTCTTTCTAAAATCTCTCCATTTAATACAAATGTTATATCCATCTCCATAAGTTTCGAGCACGGAGTTTGTTCATTTCGTACAAATACGAGGAACGAGGACATATAAAGGGGCGAGCGGATAACTATTGACGTGGATTCGAATTTGTACTCGTAGATAGCTTATTTTTATACAACATCCCTTTGGCTTCATAGTGGTGTTTTCCAGATTTAACAAACATTATAAACCATGTACGTATGTGTCTTCAATATTAAACATTGTTTATTTATTTATTTATGTGTATTAACAAATTGTATTACTACATATTAACTAAGTATACTTAAATTATAGATAATAATTTTATAGATATATGAAACTGTTTATAGAAACAATAAACATGCTGTTTAACAATCGACGATTCATTCACTTTTGACGACAGGCGTGGACGAACGGTTTAGCGATTGGTATGTTGCGCGTACAGTCGATTCCGATTCCCGATCTGAGCAAATATTTGTTTCAAAGCTTTTATTTGTAATACTTAATAACATTAAATATTGCAAATGTTTGTTAATAAAAAAAAGAGATGGATATTTGCTTCGGGTAGTACCACCACTTACAAGTATACAGACCAGGAAGTGATTTGGTCACGTTTCGGGATCAGCTTGTAAGTTGCCGGTTCCAACTAGGTCGGCATTGTAGATGTGATTGCTACTCACAGTTATTGAATTGTATTAGCAGTGACATTCATTCATAGACCACACTTCTACTTAACATTAAGCGGAGTGCTGTCATATGTCGAGTCACAATAAAAAATAATAAAAAAAGAGTTAATAAGTAGACAGCCAACTTTTACTTGGGAGTGTTGCTGATCGCTCTTTTCAAACTCCGTGCTCTAAGCTTCTACTCGCAAGTGTTCACAAGTGTTTAAACGCAGTATAAATGCTGTCTGTTTTTATATATATAATTTTTTATTCTTAAGTTTAGTTTCACAGCATACTGGTGTGGTGTATTATGTTAATTCAAATATAATGTATAAATCAATAGCAACCGACCGTCATCTCTAATTATTGTAAATTAAAAATTGTTGTAATGTTCATAATAGTGTCCGGTGCAAGTCTTAAAAGAAAAGCATCTACGGATCTCCTCTTGCTTATCATCAGGCGAATTGAGGTCAAATGTCCTGTCACAATAATAAAAAATAAAAAAACACGATGTTGTCTTTATTTATTTAGTTAGTGTGTGTGTATATATTTATAGTTTTATGGAGAGCTGTTAGTTTAATTTACTCATAAAGTCTTTTAAAGTTATTAATAACAAACATTTATAGCAGCTTTTCAATTTTAGAATTTTATTGACAGAGTGTCCCGTCCATATACTGTAACCGCATCGCCGCTAACATATTTGATTTTCATCGCTGGATCACGTGTTGCCTTTTTCATATTTTTTACCATTTTTTAAAATAAACTAAATTTTGGATGCTCTATTACAATTCTTTTTTCGAATGTTTATTTGAAAATCACCGGGCACTATTTAAACATTAGTTGGGGCATACATTTGTGATGTCGTTGGTATTCTTGGACGCTGCTATTAGCGGAGAGTGGTAGCTCTGGTGCCCCTCCATCCATGCCACCACCGCCGCCTCCAACTGATCTTGCCGAGGAGCTGGCCCAAGCTGATGCTAGCTTTAACATAGCTCTGAACAAGAATCAGCAAGTTCAGTATGGCACACAGTTCTCTCATCGCACCAGCGTTATGATAGTCGGTAAGTTTACAAATCATTTCGAATTTATCCAAAAGGAACTTATATATTTTTACAAACTTAAGCATATTCCAAAGTGCTAGTTTCATCTAAATAGTAAGAGATGACAACATCTTTATTTCTGACAAAAAGTAACAATATAGTATTAAATTTATAACTGCAAATACATCTAATACAATAAAGATATTATTGATTAATTAAACAAATTTTATGCGGCTTACTATCGCGTTTATTTTTGGTTAATGATTCTACAATTTTTCCATCCGACATTTTGAGAACTTTGCAGCCATCGTTCGTGGTCACGGAGAAATTGTACAATCATTAACCAAAAATAAACTCGTTAGTAATCCGCATAATTTTTTATTTTATTACAATAATTAAAGAATGTTCGCGCAAATTCTAAGAAGATTCTAAGATCATATTGGTTGATTGATTAATTGTTCTTTGTTATAACAATTTTGGATAAATGCTCATATTAGTTATAACGATTCAACTTGTACTCAATGTTTGTATTTGTAATAGCCATTTTCAATTAAGTTATTTTACTATTAATAAATTTATATATTAAAAATTATATCCAGCAATAGACGACAAATTGCTGACATGATGCTGTTAATTAAGTTCTATTAAGGATATCTAGTTGAAAATGGCCATTAATGCATAAGTAAAAAATTATATGTGTAATATTTGTTTTGTTTATTAATCATATGTAATTTTTTTACATGCTTCAGTCGATGAGGTTGACAGTGAAAATCTCGAGGAAGAGGTTTGCATCAAATTTGTCACTCATTTTCTGTCTCTTAATGTGCTTAGTATCGCTGCTTTTGTAATACTTATATATTCGCTTAACGCTGTAACATGTTATACGCTTTACTGCTAACAAAAGTTCGTACATGTTACTTTAAATAACATAATAAAATAAATTAATTAATCATATAAACATAACTATGTTATTATAGGGCTAAAAGGGTCTTTAAAATATCAATGCGATAATAATATATTATTAATATTTAATATTAATCAAAACACTTCGAATATTTACCTTGTAAATAATTTCTAATACAGGTTCTCTGAATTTAATCATAAAAGGTGGTAAGTTGTTAATTATGTGAGTATAAAATAAATATACTAAAATAACTCAAAATCAACTCCTTAAACTTATTTAAAGGTGTTGATTTACTATAATAAATTAAACCCGCATCTACCCCTCGCCTTTGTGGCATTTAAATCGATGTATACTCCAATCTGGAATGTTAACTACTATATTTTATATTAGTTAAGAAACTTTAAGTCCCCACTTCTTTGAATATTTCCTTGACAATATTTTCTTAATGTAAAGCCCGTTGCGAACTAATTAAAGACTGACCCATTGCTCTAAATCCGTTATTCAAACGTAAGGTGCATGTCTGACCGAGCATGTTTATAGATTCTTAACTAATAGCATGAACTTATCAGCATTTATTTAGCTAACTTTACTGTTATAAATTTATGTCTTAATCAGGAACGTAAATGAGTACGATTTTGTTGTTAGGAGGAAGATTCGCCGGCACAGCCGCCGTCTCAACAAAAGGTGCCTAGTGTGCCACAGGTGGAAGAGCCCGAGGACGACGTCGGGCTAGGTGTCGCTCAGATTGTCATTACTGCTGCGACACCCATGGTTGAGGAGCCAGAACAACCCTTCCCACCACCAGAATCGATCGAAATAGAAACTGAACAGCCACCTTCTGATGACCAGGATGATGAAGAGTCCTCTCTCTCAGAACAGACAGCGGTGTGTGTACATCAAGGATCAGATGGCCCTGCGGACTCGACCCCAGCAGCTGGCTCCAGTTCCACAGCCTCCGAGGGTGAGTCCACCGGGATCTGTTCCGGCCCACCGACTGCGCCACAGTCTCCCCCTGCGGCGGTACGAGCTGGTCGCGCTTCCATCCCAGATGAGCTCGAGCCAGCTCAACTCGCTAGGCTAACGGACTTAAAAGAGTCTAACGCCTAAATCGCCGACTGACCGGTCCGGAGGCTAAATCTTTGCGTCGCGATTATTGCAACATCTTTATTTCATATTATTAATAATACACATATTGTATCTTGTTAATGTTGCACAGTAGGCATTATTTATATAGCCGTGTATAACTGATATTATTATATCAATGTTTTATTGAATGTTATTAAAAGCTTGTTATTATAACTGTTACCCTGTAGAATTCCTAATTGTCTCTCTCAATTGATGATGGTTTGATCTCGGAATGATATACATTTTCGTGTTCGTTATTTGGGTATGATAGAGACTGTTATTGTATTGTATCTAAATAGATAAATATATTTGTTAAGCGTGGAAACTTAAATTCGAACACGAAATTATTGTGTGCACTTGCATCTTGGACCTCTACAATAGGGTTTGCTTTACCTTGAATATTTGGACTGACGCGGCGTGCAGATGCAGCCAGAGGGTAGTTGTTCAAATGTATATATTATTATTTAACTGTATCTAGATGTATGTGAAACACCTCAAGCGTACTGACTTGCTATTAATTCATAACCTACTTTTTGGTAATATACCAGACAGTAATAGTTCTGTCGGAAGTTATTAAATTATTGTAATTTAAAGAAATGTTTCTCAACGGAATGGTAACTAGTCACATTGAAGTTGATTTTAAGACTACCCAGTAAACTTTTCTACTCTATATACTGAAATGTTTGTATGTGTATTATTACTAGGACAAACCGTTATACTAAATTTAGATGTATTTTTTCTATACTTAAAGCTTTTTTTAATGAGAAGTTAAAATTCTAAACTTTGGCATTAGAAGTTGTTTATTTAAAACAGTTAGAATCACTTTTATAACTTCTAGTGATCTTTTTGAGTTTACACAGATATTTTCGTAAGTAATTTAAGTTGATATTTGATGTTGGATGAAACCTTAAAGTAATAAATATATATTATCAAACGTAAAGTATACTTTAGCTAATGTATACCTAATAAATATATAATAAAAGTTTTCATAATTTGATTCGTAATTGATTTCTTTCGTAAATAATTTAAGAAGATATTTATGAAAACTCAAAAAGGTCGTCCACAAACTGACTATTATTATTTTTAGTAATTAGTTGAACTTAATAGTAATTTTAGTATGAAATTTTAATACTTTTATATCAAGTCTGGCCTAAATTAATTCTGATTTAGTGTTAAAGATCTCTTTTTAATTTAAATGTATTTTTTTTTCTTTTATAATTTCGGATGTATTAGGTGATGCATTTAATTCAATTACATAATTTATGTGGTTTCATTATGAAAATCTATAATATGATCTACAATTGCGTAAATATCTTTGTATATTTTTAAAGCTTTGTGCAATGTAATAGTTTTAAATAAATTACTTTTATTTCTTTAACAAGATCAAGGCATGATGTTTATAACAGATATTTTCGATCATTGGCGATCTTGTAATATATAAATAAACATATATTCGTAGTAATTTAAAAAAAAACGTAGCTCGATTATTAATAATTAGTTACCAAATTATGTATAAAATTAATAAAGTTTGTTATTTAAATTAGTAAATGTATATTAGCAGTGTAATAACGACAATTATTCTCATTAATATTGATTACAAAACCACATTAATCGCAATGGGGAAATGTTTAATTTGTTTGCTTCCGGATAAAATCACAATTATTTCTCCAACTTCCATATAGGGTGTAAGGCATCGTTACCAAAATGTGTACAAGATGCCTACGTAGCTTAGGTAACATTGAAAATACTTTAAGTGATAACCTACAGTACTTTGTAAACTTAATTTATATATTTTAAATAAGCATCGTAAGCAATCGGAATGTTGTTTTTTATTAGAGAATAGATATTAATTATCGTCATATTATTAATACATAATAATTTCTTTAATTATAATTTATTAAACTATTTAAACATTATACTCGTACATTATAATATGTTATAACTTAATCGTAGGTACTAAAAGCAATAATTTGCATAGATTTTATGAATACTAATCGATTAAACTCAAATAGATAAATATTTTTAAAGAATTTAGACTAATATAAGTAGTCAAAGGGCAGGGGTACTAATAACGAGTCCAGCGTACTCTCGATCGTCTTCTAGCCGTTCTAAACCTCTTGGTGGTACTAGCTTTTACATATTCTAATGACGTGACAAAACAAGTTATAAATCAATCAAATTGTCACGCCTTTTTCCCACAGGGATGGGCAGAGACAATGGAGCGCCACTAGCCACGAGATCCTGACACAACTCTCTCGCTCTCTTCACATTCACAATTCTTTTTATAGAAACTCTATGGCACTGGGCAACCTAGCTTTCTTGAAGATGTCGCCGATTTGGTCGGCGAACACCCTCCTGGGCCTGCTCACTCAACCTTTCCATGTGCCCAAACCATCGAAGCTTTCTTTTGTCAATCCTTGTTATAAATCAATTGAAGAATATGCCGCGCTCAACGTCACTTTGCTATACAATGTCACTTTGGCAGTGGTTTGAACAATCTCTTAGCGTCATTGTCACCTCATTAGACCACGGCGTCGAAGTCTACGGTTTAAACTACCAACTCGTAGTCAACAACATGGCTCACGACTACGAATCAAGCCCAGAATATAATATTAGTTGCTACATTCGAGTTTTAGTCGTTCTGCATAATTTAGTACACTACTCAAAATAAAATAGGATTTATAAAACAGTATTCACATTGTTTAAGCAATTTATTTTGTTGTTTTTTTTATTATTAAGACTTGAGATCAGACCCCGTCTTTCTTGATGGTAAAGTCCAAGAGTACCGACGACTGAAAAACTGTTTGATTATACGGTTGCATCAGTTGTCGTTACAAGGTTTTTATATACCTACAATAGTATATCATCAGGCGGGTCGAAGTCAGATGTTGAAACAATAAAAAAATAAATAAAAAGTAAATGTTTAGTATAGCGAACGATTCGCCATGAAATATGAAAAGTTTAATAAATCAAATTCTTACTACGTCTTAACGTAGAGAAAAGAAGCCTCACCTATACTCACTTTTCTCACTTTCCCGATTCTGTACATACGATTATAAGCTATATGGGCACTGCAGACCTTGGTTTTAATTAAATAGTTTTATTGTCGTACTGTGATACCTATTTTCTTTTGAGTGGTGTTTGTTTTTACCTTATTTATTCCATGACATTATTATACATATATTTAAAATAATTATATTTGTTTTTAGCTATTTAATTTTTATTCAAATTGACTCCTAATCTTTACTGCGATTTATTAGTTAATAGTTATTACTTGTAGCTTTTATTATTAATTCTTTTAATTATACATTTGTTAATTATAATGTTCTTTATACAGATTGTTGATCATTGTTATTTTTATTATAGAGTATGGGTGGTGGAAGGATGGACGATTTGTTTTATTTTATTTAAATGTGGGTAGTAAAGAAGAACCTTTTACATACCACAGTTTATTTACTCTTTAAGTAATATGTTTTAATTATTTATTAAATTCACTAATTACCCTTTATATAAGCTTTTTACATTATATCATAACTAATTGTTAAATCAGTATTATATTGTTAAACTAGTTGTTAGTAGAAGAATATTGTTTATGTTATCGTAATAATATATAATTATAGTTTAGTACCACAGTGAGGTTGGAGAAGTCCATCTAAGAGACGAGTACTAATTCTTCAAATTCCAATTTGTTCACCATGCAAATAAAGAACATTTTTAACAATCAATCAATCAAATTGTCACGTCTTTTTCCTACAGGGATAGACAGAGATAATTGAGCACCACCTACCATGATCCTGACAAAACTCCCTGGCTTCCTTCACAGTCACAATTTTCTTCGTACAAGCTCTATGGTTATGGGAGGTTGGCAACCTAGCTTTCTTGAGGATGTCTCCGATTTGGTCCAAACGTGGTAATACTGCCTATTCTAGATAGTATTACCACTTTTAAGTGTGCTGACCGAAAAGTGACTCAGTCGCGTTTCAGGATCAGCTTGAAAGTTTCCGGTTCTAATTAGGACAGCAACGTACAGTTATTTAACTGCAGTAGTAGTCGCTTTTAATAATGGCCTACACTCCACATTAACATTAAGTGAAAAAAAAACTGGAGGCATTCAATCTTTTGCTTTCTGGTTAGCAAAGAAAAAGCCACTATTAATCCTTCTCGTGTGTTATAATATTCTAGATTTAAAAAGGTATAGAGATTGACCCTTTTTTATTGTGGCTCGACACTTAATAACATCCTGCCTGATGTTAAGCTTGAATGCGGTCTATCAATGGAGGTGACTGCTACTATGCCGGCCTACTTAAAAAATATACGGACTCCCTCAGCCTCACTTTATAGTGAAATTATTGTGTAAAATTGTTGAAGTAGTTTGTTCGCATTCTAAATTATCCAGGTATTTCCTATCATAATGCTTTTATGTCCCCTCCCAAAGCCTTGATCTACAATAAAGTTTTCTAATAGAAAAATAGAAAAAATGATTTGTTTTATTTCATCCTTATCATTTTTAGCAAGATGCCCTAATTCCCTCAGGGATATACTGAAACAACAGAGCGCCACTTTTTACGATCCTAAGACAAACCTCTTGCTTCCTACACATTAAAATTAAATTGGATGGAATATGCTCGTAACTATAGTGAAAAATAAAATTGTTTCTCACGATGAAATTGCCTTTAGCTGGGCTGTCACCAAATCTTAGATCTGGAGTACTTGATGAGAGCCATGAGGATACAAGAAGGGATATATAATATCCAAAAAAAAATGATTGTCCTAAACTTAATGGCCTCTATAAGGCACCATATTCACTTTAAGATAGCCTATGACCAACAGACGACCAAAACGCTTCCAATGATACCTCATTTGTCTAAATATAATAAGTAGTTTAGAACTTATGAGGGAACACATTGACTTATCTATACATATTAACATACATACTGGTTAAACACATAACCCTCCTTTGTGCTTCGCCGTAGTCAATAAATTCCTTATTTTTATATTATATCCATCAAATCACAACGATACTAAAGAAGTTTTCTCTTTAAAAACAATACATAATACGTTAATCTAGACGTTAATCTAGAAGTTTTCTCTTCAAAAACAATACATAATACGTTAATGTAGACGGGACATAGTACATCTGTAACATTTATTAAATTTGGCGCCATTCTTAATGTCACAACTCGCTTGACAGACGATCTGACGTTTTGAATCCCTCTGTTGAAAAATTTTGGTACTTTTAGTTTCTGTTAAAGACAATTGGAGCGTTAAGCGTCTGTCAAAATTAATGTTTAATGGGAGATTCCACTCTACTTTATATGTTTCCCGTACTCTTTGAGAAACCCTACAAGGCTTTAAGGTTGCGCGCGGCTCTTGTTGCTCTTCATCATTTAAAAATGTAACTTGTTTTATAAATGTGAGTGTTATATATTGATTGTCTTGAAACATTGATCCCTCAATATATCTAGAAACAGAATATCTTCATTAGTTAGTGTTATTCAGTGTGTGAGTTATGCAAAATGATTCGGTTGTTGCTGCTATCGTTTACGATTGCCTGCGTCTCTAGCAGGATTCACAAGTTGCATCTGACGGTAAATTATTATACATTATAATATCATAAAATTTCTTTAATGGTTTCTTTAAGTAAAGCCCAAAAATTAATGACCTAAGAAGTACCATATGTAAAGTTAATTGAGTATCCCCAGCTCAAATAAAAGTTAAATAATAGCCTAAATATTACATAAAGAAATAAAACATGCCCTAATTATCAAATAGCTTAAAATATGAATAACCATTAATATTGTTTTTAATCTCTAGGATGATATTAGGCGCTATGTGGACTTAACAACCTTTGGATTTTACACTGGAGGAAAGTTGGATGTTCAGATGACAAATTTCCAGTTGCCAGAAGGTGCTGTACCTGCTGATGTTAGTATAAACATATCAAATACCTAATAAATATATAATTAGTTAATTTTTCTTTATTGTGACTCGACAGCTGGCCTCAACATGGCTTGCGCAAAGTGTCATTTATAAAGCAATTTTATAATATCAAACAAATTCTCACGCCTTTTTCCGACAGGATTAGGCAGAGACAATAGACATAATATTTAATATTTTCAATATTTAACATATAATTCACTAATATTTGTTTATTTAATAAAATGAACAAATAATAGTTTTAAAGGGTAATAGTTAAGGCTTTTTAAATTATTTGAATTAAGACTTATTTTAATTTCATTTTTAGTATGGATTCACAATACAACTAACTAGAAATGACGCTATGAATTTAGAACCCTATATGGATAAATGCTATTTGGACGAAAGTGAAAACAAAATTTCCAGTTTATATCCTGCAATCATTATACTCCGGATGGATTTCCTAAGATTGAGGTTATTATTTTGTATTTAATTATAACTAAATTTTATCATAGATATGCAAGATTGTGGATGTGAAGGAAGCAAGGGAGTTGTGTAAGGATCGTAGTAAGTGGCGCTCCATTGTCTCTGCTTATCCCTATGGGAAGAAGGCGTGACAATTTGAGTGATTGATATGCAAGATTATGTATTTATTTAATTGAAGACATCCTCAAAAAAGCTGGGTGGCCTAGTGCCCATAACCATAGAGCTTGTATGAAGAGAATGTGGATGTCAAGGAAGCGAGAGAGTTGTGTCAAGATCGTGACAAGTGGTGCTTCATTGTCTCTGCCTATCCATGTGGGAAAAGACGTGAGAATTTGATTGATTGATTATATTTATTTATAACTATATTTTACTATTTTAACAAATTTACGGGTTTGTTTAAAACTGGAACCCCTGCTTTTTTATAAAACAATTATCTATAAAATAGAACTGGTTAATTAAGCCTCTTCATAGGATTAGTGGATGTGAGGTAAGCGAGGAAGTTGTGTCAGGATCGTGGCAAGTGGGGCTCCAATATCTCTTCCTATCGCTTCGGGAAAATGCCTGACTATATAATTGAATATTTAAGGTTTCAATTGTACTTGAAATTGTTCTGAATCATGTTTGGGAAATAATGTAAGTTTCTAAAACATTTTCTAATACTAATTGACTTTATATTATAGGTTGAATGTAACATGCAAAGGAGAGGAAGGCCTTCACCTACATCTACTACTTAATAGATCAAAAATATATGAAGATGAAGATTATTCCCATGGAGTTACCTCAAGTGGTAATTATACATTTTTTTACATTTACAACAACTTTGTAACCAACCTAGTTGAAACTGGCAACAAGCTGATTTAACTCCACCAAATTATTTACAGAAGCCTCTCAGAGGAATCCTGCAATATTCCATATACAGCTTTTTATAATCAATTATCTATATATCAACTTACGAGAACACTTCCGGAGGTCTGCAGGAACGAGTAGAGTCTCCTGGCTCAGTACAGTACAGTACAACATATATCAACTTTTTATATATTTTTTATTTGCAGCATGCACTTCACCCGAACTTCCAATTGTAAAAGAAACTAGAAATGGATTCGATTATTACAATACTTCTGTAAGTACATTACATTCATAAGCATTTATATTCATTCTAATAATAGCCTTGGTACAGGTTAAGAGTTTGCCCTTGCCTTGGGGACCTTTAGCTAAGCCCCTGGTCAAGGAGTTGTCCAAGCGGCTGATGAGGAAGTCTAGAGACAGTGCCAACATATTAGCATCACTATACAAAGGGGAAATATTGCCAGTCTCCTTGGGACTATCTAGATTACATATTAACACTATAAATAATCTAATAATTGAAAGAAACCTTAGCTGTAAAACCTTATTTACGGGAATCAAACATGGGATTTTTGAGTAATGGCTGGTCTGTTAACCAATGCAATTTTTTTTTATTAATATACCTAATTAATTTGTTTAACCTAAATAGCACTACTTTGTATTTATCGACTAGGATAAATACAAAGTAGGACTACTTTTAACGATCCTGACTACTTTTAGCTGCTACTCTATGCTTTTTTTATTGTGATGCATCATCTGACTCCAATTTGTCTGATGTTAAGCAAGGGGAGATCCAAGAGCTCCGACGACGGTTATCGATGTCGTCGTGGCTATTATGGTCAGTGGTAATGACAATGAGAATTGCGCGGTCGGCCCCCTGGTTATTAATATAATTATGTTTATTTTCAGTTTGCTATGTATGTGGCTACAGATCGAGAGCAGGGACTTTACAATGTATATTTTCACAACTGCCCACGTCATAAAACATCACAAGCACCAACTATGAATGCAGTGGTAAGTTTATTTATTAGAGCCCCTTTTTATTGAGACTCAACATCTGAACTCGACTCGCCTGATGGTAAACAAAGGGAGATCCAAGACTGCTGACGACTGAAACAACTGACTCAGGTCACGGTTGCCTCTGTCTCATGCCAGCTAAATGTGCTACTTTACGCTAAAATCATGTTTAATTAGCAATCACGCTTATTTGCTCCGGATCTGGTTGTCAAAGAGTGGTAGGCAGTAGTGCCCAGTCTGCCGATTCTGGGTAGTACCACCACTTTTAAGTATACAGACCGTGAAGTGGCTTAGTCGCGTTTTGGGATCAGCTTGTAAGTTGGCGGTGGAGTGTAACTACGCCGGCATAGTGGAGGTGACCTCCCATCACCTCTATTCATGGACCGCGCTCCAGCTTAACATCAGGCGGGGTACTGTCATATGTCGAGTCACAATAAAATAAAAAAAGTAATAGAGAATTACTAGAGGTAATAGAAACAAATGGATTCATGCCGCTTCCAGCAGGCGACTGTGAAGATCCTAGGGAGGCCTATGTCCAGCAATGGACAACTAACGGTTTACATGATGAAGTGTTAAGAATTCGCAATATATGTGGTTTGAAAGAAGATGGATTGACAAAGGAATGCTCCGATGGTTTGGGCACATATGGAAAGGATGAGTGAAAGTCAATTGACGAAAGCAATTTATAAATCTGATGTGAGTAAACAAGGCAGGCCCAGAAGGGTGTTTACCGACCAAAACGAAGACATCCTCAAGAAAGCTGGGAGGCCTAGTGCCCATAATCGTAGAGCTGGTATGAAGAGAATTGTGGATGTAAGGGAAGCGAGGGAGTAGTTTCAAGATCGTGGCAAGTGGCGCTCCTGTGTCTCTGCCTATCCCTTCCCCCCTAGCACGGCAAACCAAGAAGCAAGATAAGGACTTACAAGGAATATCATTGCAACTAATTTTAAATAACTTACTAAAACAGTGTATCAATAAAGAAATTTAAAAGTTCTGTAAAACTGTTCACAAAACAACGTAGAATAGTTTAATAAATATTTTTTTAAACATTTTGATGTGCCGGCCTAATACGTTCTTTAAAATGAGTTATAATAATATTCCTTGCGTTCTTTATCTTGCTTCTTGGATTGCCGTGCTAGGAGGGCTATAGGAAAAAGGGGTGACAATTTGATTTATTTGATTTGTTTATTTTTCATTACAGTTTGAAATCTACGAGAGCAACACCAACAATTTCCTTTCCGCTGGTGAGATGCCATTGCCGACTTTGTACACAATCATGTCATTCGTGTTCTTTATCAGTGCTGGATTTTGGACATATTTATTGAAGACCAGTCGTCATCCAGTATATAGGATACATATTTTGATGTGCATATTGGTTTATTTAAAAGCTCTCTCGTTGGCATTCCATGGAATTAATTATCATTTTATTAAGATCCGAGGTGAACATGTTACTGCTTGGGCTATACTCTTTTATATTACACATTTGTAAGTTAATTTTTATTACTTATTTCAAATAAAACAGGTTGGTCACTACACCTCGAAAAAAAACAAAGTACTAGGGTATAGGGCAGGGAAGGAGAGTGTTGACATGTCACAAAAAGCTTTGAAACCTACGTTTATGTCACAAGTCCGGAACACTGCCTTAATTCTGCCGCCTGCCACGCGCTGGACCCGACACCCGCACGGAGAATCCATGGATGCTAAGAAATTGTTTCATTTCACTTTTTTATACAAGAAATCAAATAGTAACGCTTTGATTCGCAGAGGAATAGGTAGACACAATGGAATACCACTTTCGACGATCCTGGCACAACTCTCTCGCTTCTCTCAAGCCCACAATTATTACAAGATCTACAATTGTCAGAACTGAAAACTTCTGCTTAACCACCTTCACTCATCTTTATTTAATTATTGACCAATTATCCGGTTCATCATCATCAGCCAGAGGATGTCCTCTGATGAACATAAGCCTCTCCCTTAGAACGCCATTTCGAACGACAAGATGCTAGTTGCATCCACCGTCGTCAGTCCATCTAGTGGGTGACTTACATACGCTGCGTCTTTTGGTTCGTGGTCTCCACTCAATACCCGTTCTTCCCCATGGGTTATCAGTTCTTTAAACGATATCGACAACTATCGCGGTCGACAACTTATGGTTTAAATAATAATTTGTAGGGAATCTTACTCATTAGCTGCAAATTTTAGATTTGCTAGACCCGCTTAGACCTATATCGCGGGACTAAGTTTGCCCCCCCCCCCCCTCACATATACTAGTATTATTAGATATAGTTACTTTGGACAGTTTCTCTTAAAACCATTATTTAACCTTATTTAGTAGAGATTGTATTACTCCTCTTCCGAGAATTGTGGATGTTAGGGAAGCAAGATATCAGGATCGTTGCAAGTGGGGCTTCATTGTCTCTGCCTATTCCTGTGGGGAAAAGTAGTGAGATTTTATTATTATTTAAAGTTTAATAATTGGTTCAAAGCATTTATCATTGTTATCACCAAATAGTGATAATATTATGACTTATGTATAATATTTGATAATTGATAAGTTTAGATTGCTTTTTTATCTATGAAACTATAAAGTATATTATTACTAAAACGAATATATGACAGGGTCAAACATCGATAGCGTGATATTGGCATTATAGTTGTCTTGCTAAGGTTGCTACATATTTTTTATTGTCACTCGACATCAGCACCCCGCTTGATGTTAAACTGGAGTGTGGTCTATGAATGGATGTCGTTGCTATTACAATTCAATAACTAAGTAACAATCACATCCACTATGCCGGCCTAGTTGAAACTGGCAACTTACAGGCTGATCCCGAAACGTGACCAAATCACTTCACGGTCTGTATATTTGTAAGTGGTGGTACTACCCCGGATCGCCAGACTGGGTACCACTGCCTACCACTCTTTGATAACCAGACCCGCAGCAAATATCCGCCTCTTTATTAATTAACAAATATTTGCAATATTCAATATAAGCTATGAAACAAGTATTTGCTCCGACCGGGAATCGAACCCGGGACTTTACGCACAACAAACCAATCTGGCTTAAGTTTATGATAAGGCTTGTTAATGCCGTCTTATTAATAGTGGAGGTTGGCAGTCAGTCCCTTGAACTTCTTATCTTTGATTATAACGAGAGGCGTGGTCGAACGGTTAGTCTTTGGTTTCCCGGGTTGATGCTTTATTGCTTTATCGAGGTAATTAATACGTATATAAAAATAAAAAATTGTGTACTTGGAAACCTCTAAGATTTGGTGCCCTACTTCTTTGTATCCTGAATATATAAATCAATCAATAAAATTGTCACGCCTCTTTCCCACAGGGATAGGCAGAGACAATGGAGCGCCACTTGCCACGATCCTGACACAACTCCCTCGCTTCCTTCACAACCACAATTCTCTTCATACAAGCTCTATGGTTATGGGCACTAGGCAACCTAGCTTTATAAAAATAATTGTCAAGTGCACAAGTAAATTATTCTATCCAATTTTCATGACTACTTTATACCATTTGGGTGGCCTAATGGCAATAGCCGTAAAGCTTGTATGAAGAGAATTGTGGATGTAAGGGAAGCGAGGGAGTTGAGTCAGGACCGTGGCAAGTGGCGCTCTTTTGTCTCTGCTTGACGTGATTGATTGATTGACTCTATACAATAATACTAGGAATTTGATTCTTTGCCCTGTATAGTGACAGTGTAATCTTGAATTGACTTGTTTTTTTTAGTCAGGGTCTATGTCTTCAACAATTAATATTAAATATGATTTTCAGATTAAAAGGCGCAGTTTTGTTCGTTACAATAACTCTTGTGGGCACAGGATGGAACTTCATAAAACATATACTTTCAGATAGAGATAAGAAATTGTTTATGATTGTTATTCCTCTACAGGTAAATATATATTTTCATTAAATAATATTTAAGTAATCTAATTTTTTTTTTATTGTGACACTACATCTGACCTCGACTCGCCTGATGATAAGCAAGAGGAGGTCTAAGAGTGACGACGACTGGAATAACCGAGTCAGTTCCCGGCTGCCCCAGCCGCCGACCTAAGGTGCTTCACGAGGATCCAAGGTCATACGGGACGGAAAGAACGCATGGGCTGGCAAAGCATTCCACTTGTCAATTGTTTTGTTGCAAGAAGGTACAAGTTACATACGTCAGTACGTCAACCGACTTCTACTGAGAGTGACGGTGGCAGCCGTGAACTGACTCGGTTTTTTCAGCCGTCGGCACTCTTGGACCTCCATCATGATTACCATCAAACAGGTTGATGTCAGATGTTGAGTCACGATAAAAAAAATATGTGTTAATGAAATCCAAACAAATCTAATTAAGTTAATATACGGATAACAAGAAGTAATTTCAATTAGTCGGATTATACTAAGTAATTAGATGGATTAAACATATTTTATGCGTAACACCCTTCAAATATGGCAGGATGAGAGGAGCACGACCCACTTGTGGTTTTTTCATATGTCCTCTGCGACGAGCGGGTTGGATTTTCAACTTGTCAGCAAGGACTTTCTTGACATGTTAAAGCTCTTCTCCCAGTCACAGTTGGTCGACACAGATCTGGTACGCAAGGCTATCGAGATTAAAAAAAACATCTTGATTTCAATAGAGAAGGTGGTTGCCGATCTAACACCTGGGCCTCCATAAAACACAAACTTAAGTCCCAAGGCCAACAAACTGCCAAACCAGATGACACCGTCAGTTATTTTTTTCAAAAAAATAAATTAAACTGGGAACAATATACATGAAACGGGGTAGTTTTAGAAACAATAACAGCATCAAACAACACCTCAGTCTCTCCGTGACCACGGTGGCTGCAAAGCTCTCAAAACGTTGGAATAATAATAAAAAGAAATGTAAAATCAAAAACCAAAATAAACACGATAGTTAGCGGTAATAAAATTTGTAAATTCATTAATCCATGTTCGCGCGAAATTTAAGAAAATACTAAGTAATATGATGTCGATAAACAAAATGTTTTAATCCGACTTTACATTTAATATAGGTGCTAGCAAATGTGGCAGAGATTATAATAGCAGAAAGTGAAGTTGGTGAAGAAGTATACTATGCTAGTAAAGAGATATTTATACTTATTGATTTTCTATGCTGCGGTGCCATCTTAATACCAATAGTTGGGTGAGTACATTTATAGTTGTATAAAGAGTGGTAGGCAGTAGTACCCAGTCTGCCGATCCGGGCTAGTACCACCACTTACAAGTATACAGACCGTGAAGTGATTTGGTCACGTTTCGGGATCAGCTTGTAAGTTGCCGGTTCCATTTAGGCCGGCATAGTGGATGTAATTGCTACTCACAGTTATTGAATTGTAGTAGCGGTGACATTCATTCATGGACCACACTTTGGCTTAACATCAAGCGGGGTGCTGTCATATGTCGAGTCACAATAAAATAAAATAAAAAAAGTTTTTGTCTGGTCGTGAAACAGAGTAATAAGAACAGTTTTTTTACTGTGACTCGACATATGACAGCATTAATTTGGAGTGCGGTCTAGCTTAACATCACCTCCATAACGATGAATGGTAGTGACTGATACTACAATCTAAATCGGCTACTTACAAGCTTGTCCAGAAACGCGACTATGTCAATTTACGGTCTTTATACTTGTAATCTGCACTACCCCAGATCTCCAGACTGGGCACCACTGCCTATTACTCTTTAACCGCACTCCAGCTTAACATTAGACAGGGTCCTGTCATATGTTAAATCATAATAAGAAAAATGTTTATGCATGACCAATAAATAGAATGCTAGAATTATGGACGTTAGCTACGTTTTATAAAACACTCCGACGAATCCAAGCGCCATTTTAAACGCATTATAGATGCGACTGCTAAGCATTTGCAGTTATTTAACTCTAGTAGCAGTCGCCTTCAATCAAGAACTCCAGCTTAACATCAGATATATTTTTTCTTGAGCCTTTTTGGGCTTTGCCTTATCAAATGATTTTACAACTACTATGGCTTCGAGAAGACTGCAATTCAAGATTGAGTAGTAGGTACATTGCAAGGACTATTAATTTTTATTTCTTTTAAATTGGAATGACATAAAACCACAGCCTATCTGCTCCACAATCCTACCCTCCCTGAACTTCGGCGACTTTGAAACTTATCCTGAAACGCGACTGAATCACTTCACGGACCAAATAAATAAATATTTGTAAAATAGAATGGTTAATAGTTATTTTATATTTGGAATATTAAATAAATTATCGAGTATAGCTTGTCTAACTATAAATGACGCGCCCTCCACTTTATTATTTTTATTAAATGAGTGAATACAAATATTACTAACTATATAACTATACTTTATCAGCGTGCTCCTTCTTTTGTGTCTCACCAGCAACTGAATGAACAGTTACAATTGCATTTTCGGTGTGTTGCATCCATATTTTGTTGTCGCACGTGTGCCTAAATGCAGTGGATGGGCGCGTCTTTTCGACTTAGACAGACTCTACCTTAATATTTATTATATGGAATAACCATATAATTTTAATATCGAATAACTAAACATATCTAATATCGATTAACTGAATATTTAAAATGTTAAATAATTTAATTTTAGATCAATAAGACATTTGGAAGATGCTTCGAACACTGATGGAAAGGCAGCTATTAACTTGCAGAAATTGAAATTGTTCAGACATTTCTATTTGATGGTCATTTGTTATATATATTTTACACGTTTCATTGTATATATTTTAAAGGTAATTTGTTTCTTTTGTCATTATTGAGACAAAACTTTTGACCACTTCTTGGTAAGCAAGGAGAAGTCCAAAAGCTCTGACGTTGTTTTTTCGCTGTCACCAAAGTAATATATCGGCCAAATAATATGTCGGCAAAGTAATAAATCAATCAAACTGACACGTCACATTCCTACAGGGATATGCAAGGACAATTAAACGTCACTTTTCACGTTCCTGGCTTAACTTTCTCCTTTCACGTTCACAATTCTCTACATTCCACTTTTAATATTTTCTTTTTTTATTTCTTATATCCAAATTTCAGATCTCCGTTGCATTCCAATACTCATGGATAGACGAGTTGTCTCGCGAGATGGCGACTTACTTATTCTTTGTATTGACTGGATATAAGTTCAGACCGGCAGCAGCTAACCCCTATTTTCAGACAACACAGGAAACCGAAGTACAGAGCGCAGTGTAAGTTACATTTTAAATAATATCTAATACAGCGCTTTCTTAAGCGCCCAATACGAGTTTTCTCGCTACCAACTCCACTGTCTATGGCGGAGCCTTCTCGACTGTTGGTCTGCACTGGGCTGAGTCATACGAGCGACATCGCTGCGGCTACTAGTAATGCCTTGTTTAATCTCGGTAGTGGTAAGCAGACCCACTCAAGTTAGAAGTTGGTGCCCAGGCAGTAGTACCACCATTCGTACAGACCGTGATTTAGTCGCGTTTCAGGATCTGTTTGTAAGTTGCTGGTTCCAACTAGGCCTGCAAATAGTAGCCATAGAATACTACTTGCAGTAATTGAACTTTAGTAACAGTAGTCTTCATTCATGGACTGCACTCCAGCTTAACATGGACTTCACTCTTGGACCTCCTCTTGCTTATCATCAGGCGGGTCTAAGTCAGATGTCGTGTCACAATAAAAAAATAAAAAAGTGCTGTCATATGTAAGACTACAATAAAATAAAAAAACTCGGACTTTTAATAGTGACTATTCCTTCATAAATAGTTTAAGAACCGTTGGTCTAACTTAAGCTTATTTTATTCACAGATTATCTGAAATCGGAGTGTGTGAGAATGTAACAAAGTTATCACACAAAGGTGAAAGGATGAGTGAAGATATGCAGCCACTAATGTTAGAACGACGTTCTTCATTCGATTCCGACTAACTTTGGGTATAGGGGCTGGTAAATCTATCTACGCTAAATCATTAGTTGCACCAAATCCCGTATTGTTTTGAAATCCGATCGAAGCGACCGCAGCTCCATTCTCTACGTTCTTTGAACAAGAATATTTTATAAAAAGAACAAAATGTTTAGATCTGATTGTAATTTATCTAAATTCTACTTTGAGTGAGTACACTTCTTTTTTGCGTGCGTGTTATAAATAATATATGAAAACCTTAATTATGTTAATATTTTCTTTTGTGCGAACATTGATTAATGAATTAAACAAATTTTATGCGACATACTATCGCCATCGTGTCTCTCTGTGACCACGATGGCTGCAAAGCTCTCGAAACGTCGAAATAATAAAATTGTACAATCAAAATAAACGCGATAGTAAGCCGCATAAAATTTGTTAATTCTTTATTATGTTCCCATATAATGGAAGCTACGGTCGCTTTGTTTATATTGTAGGATGCAAAACAATTACAGTTGGACTTCATTTACCTAGATATTTAAGTCAAATATCTGTTAACTCCCATTTAAATATTCCAAGTATGATCTCCGGCATTTGCTAGTGTACTTGAATCGTGACGTCACAGGACTGGGTGGTGACGTCATAGTGATGCAGCACTGTACGACCATTAGCAATACTCGTACGAGCATGAATATGTCACGTGTTGCTAATTTGACAAGGTTACAGTGCATTAGGAACTGCCGAAGATAATATATGAACTGAGTAATTTGTTATGTGGCCGTTTAAGGGCTGTTAAGGGGCTGTTCAAATTATATGTATTTAATAATAAGATTGGTCGGGGAGTGGACTTTGCTGTAGATTATAGTTTGAACATGTGACAACCCTACTTGTCTATCCTCAAAAGCGAATTGTTATTTGCTCGCGCGTATTGTAAGTGAAGGAACCGATTTAGGAAAAGTCCCGTACGCGCTATCAACTTGTTTAAATTTGTCCAATAGATTTACAATTAGTTTGAATTAAATTCAAGGTAATGTGTGTTGACTTGCGTTAGCTTTAAAATAGTTTAGAATATATACTAATGTTTTAGTTTTTTTGAACGGTCCCTAAAGGTACATATCATTATATAGGAAATCTTTGAAATACCGGCCTTCTAATATTAGTACTATTCATTGTTTCTTAGTCTCAGAACTAGTCCCATAAAAATTTATGCCCGCGTTTTTTTGGGACAATTCGACGACTAACCCACTTATATAAAGTTTATTAATTTATAGATAGAGTAATATTTAAAATAACTTCTTAAATCATCTATTTTTGTATTGATTAGATAATAAATTAGAAGCAATATTCGTCTCATCATAAAATTCATCAAATAATTTCCTGTTATAATTTTCTTTATCATATAATCCTGTATCGGTCCAGCATGTGAACAGGCATCTGACCAGGCGGTAGCTCAAACCTCTGTCCGTGGCAGTTGTCACCTTTACTACTGGACTGCACTCTAGATTAACATCAGGCAAAGCGTCATAGACCTAAATATAATATCTAATAAAGTCTCAACGGTTATAGGCAGAGACAGTGGATCGCAACCAGTTTCCACAATCCTGACTTTTAGCGAAGACCGGTTTTAGTGTCACACGGATGGCAAGGGCGTTGCGGGGTCGCAGATCGGATTGAAAGTATTTTAGTGTTACGGGGTGAAAGATTGCAATCAATCGTCGACAAGATTGAACATATTGTGGGATCTATTATTTGATGAAAAAAAAAACTAAAATTCGAAATCGAAAAACCAAATTTAACACGATTGCTAAAAATACATTTACAAAAGGGTACATTTAGAATTAAGAGAAGATTAAGCATTTTTAAAACTAATGTTTAAAAGAAGTTTTGACGAGTTGTTACGCTAAATTTGAGTAGAGGAGCGCGGGGGAACGTGAGCTTTCCCATAATTTGAACTAACAATATTATAAACATAACCATTCCTTATCTTGTAAACCTATTTAACCTTTGGCATGGCATAAAAATTTCATCTTCCATTCCTAAACACGAATTGCACACGAAACAGGAGCTAGTAAATAACCTGTTGGTTAACTTTTGGCGTCCTTTTCTACGTTTCTTCCTTTATATCGTCTAATACGGTATTCTTCAGTGTACTTGTCAAAATTTCAGATTGTTGTTTTTGTCTAGTAGTGCTCTTGTAGAAATCTGACCCGGTGGGTTTTGGACTTAAACAGACAAAGCCGAAATTACACGTTGGTTGTGGCTGGATTTTTTTGGTTGTGGCTTATGATCTATCGCTAATTTTTTAAGATGTGGAAACATAACGGTGTCAAAAGTATTAATTAGTGTATTATAAGAATGAATAGCTTAATGGGGTCTGGTTATAACTAGTCCGACATAGTGGATGCGAATACTACTGCTGTTATTAGCAGTCTTCTCCATTTATGGATCGCTGTCCAGCCTAACCCCAGGCGGGGTGCTGTTATTATGTCGAGCCACAATATATCAAGTAAATCAGATGCAGTGCGACATATAGCAATATAAAAATAATAATAAAATAATACGTGCGGCACTCGGGGACTGCCGCGGTAAAGCTATTGCATAGCTTTTTTTTTTTCAATTTTTCCTTAATATTTTTTAAACAAACTATAAGACCTATTTGTTATAAAATCGATTTTTCGAATTCGATGTTAAAACACTACACGTTAAGCGAACGCTTGGCCGAGCTACATGGTAGGCGGAGTGGGGGGTGTTAGGTTTTATTTTCGTTACGGAATTTCTTGATTCTGTCGCCGCGCTCAAAGCCTGGGGTAAAAGCTATGCAATAGCTTAAAAACTAACCGCATCAACAAAATTTGAAAAATGAAACTTTACAACTTTTATTTCTTCCGGCACTCTGTTACTAAATTCAATACGCCTAGGTAATGTTTTAAAATCGTGTTTCATATTATGTTCGGCGTCGAATTTAAAAGTCAATATACTCGTAGTGCCTGTTTTGTGATATCGGTCCATAATACACCGCATCGTTTCCGTTTTTTTTAAATTTGGTATATCTCCTTTATTATATACAAGTGTCCTATTAATCTACATTAAGCCGGTAATTGGTCATAAGACAGGTAGTAACAGTTATCATTAAAATAAAATGCATAAAAATATATATATAGGGTGCAGTTCTATTAAAAAAATTAATAGAACACGCTGTATAACTCAGCTATTACAAACGTGCGAACTATGTCATAATGTTTATCGGACCTTTCTTTCGCACTCGTATGCTTAATGGATCTGCGTGTTGTGTGTAGCTGTAAAAAAGGCATCGCCATTAATAACAGATAATTAAGAGGTTTTTTTTATTTTGGCTCGACATCTTAAGCTAGAGTGGGGTCCATGTATGGAATCGACGGCTACTATAGTTAACTAACTGTAAGAAGCAATCGCATCCACTATGCTAGCCTAGATAAAATCAGCAGCATACCTTTATCGATAACGACTTTCACACAACCCTTTGACATAAATTGCACAATTGACAAAATAATTTGCACATTTGCTCTTTAGCTATACTATAGTAATTTTTTCATTTGATTTATTTATTTATTAATAGTTTACTACTTGAAATTTACCATAATCTTTAAGAAGCATTCGTGATTAAAGTTCATTAAATTAAGCAATAAATTTGTGACTAATGAATGATTAATATATTTTTATCTTAAAAGAGAATGCCCATTCGACTATGTACTCACCTTTTTGAAATGTCATATTTATTACATTCAATTCATCTAATAATATGTCTAAATACTTTCTAAACAAAATTAGTTTGCATTTCCAAGATATATACATGAAATGACTCTTGAGGTTAGGTTCTTCTGTAAAACTTATTTCCAGTTTCACGAGCAAGGGTTAGCAGCAGTAATAGTAGAACGGAAACACACAAATTCGCAACGCACTACGAACTAAAACCTGTTAAAATATTACAAAAACAAAAATTTAAACATAAGAAATAGCTATCAAATTGTAGTACTTGTTCTTATAAAGCACGATATTTTTTTAATCGATTGTTAAATTCTACTTTGATATTAAATATTATTTATATTTTCAGTTCTTTGTTCTTGCTAGTACATATCCTAATTTTAAATATAAGCATTAAATAATAATATAAATAAATTATCAGCGATATTTTATACACTTTTTCATTATTTTATTATTATTTATTATTTTTATTGTGTTTACACACAATGGGAATGGAACATCTCTAATATTGACAGTGTGATAAAAAATTACGTTCTTTATAACAGGAAATTTCTCTTTGAATAATATCTCTATTGTAAATAACACTTAATACCAATAAAAAGTTTATATATGAATTTGTTATATATGAATTTAGCTTTGTTATATTAATTCTCTTTTATAAAACTATATTTGGATAACAGGAAACATAAACGTACTAATTATTCTTAAAAAAATCTCCCCACTATAAATAACGTTCAATAAAATTTAGATTTAAAATACAGATCATTTTTTAGATTCAATACATTCTTTAAGAGTACTAAATATGGGCATTCTTCTTTATGAAAAATCTCAGTATGTAAAGTTACAAACTATATCTATTTGTCATTGAAATTAATTATTGTTTAATGTATTAAAATGTATTTTGTATTTTTTATTTGTAATCTTTTAGTGTCTATTTTTGTAATTTTAACACTCTTAAAAATATATATCATCGGCGCCTAACCTTATAGGAATTGAGGCGTCACTATGACATAAAGGACATCATTCATTTTGTATGGGGACTTGGACTTAATTGTATAATTTATTAACAGCTGCATATACATTTTAAAATAGTTTGATGTACGAAGATTATTACAGCGTTATTGGAAAATATCCTTTTGCATAGTTTAGGTGTGCAAAGTGATCAAACTATAGTTATGACAGTTCATAACTGTTAATATGGCGTCTCTTCGCGATTGAGAAACGATACAAAAACCATATCTTATTTTTAAACAATTAAAAGCAAAATTGTTATTAGTTTCATCATTACAAGTATCGAAACTACCATGTATATATTGTTTCATCATTGGGCATTACAAAAGTAGTACTAAAATAGCCTAAAATGAATGATGGCCTTTTGGTCGAAAACTCACTATTTCATTTGTAATTTGGATATTCTAAATATTTGTCAATAAAAAAGTTTAAAAAACATGGTTTTTCTTTATGTTTTATTATATGTTTTCACTCTTGCTCTAAATATGACACCCGCCTGAGGATAAGCTGGAGTGCGGTCTATTAATGGAGGCGAATACTACTACAGTTAAATTACTCTAAGTAGCAGTGACAACAACAGTGAACGGCCTAGTTGAAATTGTCGACCGACAAGATGATTCGCCCCTCTTCGCCCAGCAAAACAGATCGAGCGCATTGTGCATAAACATATTTGCACAATGCCCACTTTAAAATAAATAAAAAGCCTGAGGTTTAATGTTAAATAAATACAAAAATTATAATTCTTATAAAATATTCTAAGAAGCTTTTCATCGGAAAGTTTTATATAAACTAAAAAAAAAGATAAATTCTTCCTTAGTGGATGTCTACGTCATACCTTTGAATACCTGTGTGAAATTTTAAGATTCTAGCCCTAAGGGTTTGGCTTTTATTCCCTATTTTACCCTCTTAGGGGTTGAATTTTAGAAAACGCTGAAATATGTACGTAAATCATTATTTTTGCAATACTCAATTTATACGAAATTTCATGCAATCCAAGAAATAAAAAGTTTCTTGGTGGTGAAGATATTGAGAGAAGAGTGCAAAAGGGTAACGTAGTGAACGGTGCCATCCACAGTATAATGAACAGCCAAATAATGTCTCAAAAGTCAAGGATGGCTGTTCATCATGCGGTGCTTGTTCCTACAATAATGTATGGAAGTGAAAATTGTGTATGGCAGAAGAAGCATGAAAGTAGAATTAACGCTGTACAAATGCGGTTGTTAAGGAGTGTATGTGGAGTGACGATAGCGGATAGACTAAGGAATAGCACATTGCGTGATAGATGTGGTTTGAAAGAAGATGTGACAAGGATTGACAAAGTAATGCTTAGATGGTTTGGGCACATAGAAAGGATGAGTGAAAGTAGATTGACGAAAGGAATTTATAAATCTGATGTGGATGGATGCGTTAAACAAGGCAGGCCTAGGAGAGTGTTTTCCGACCAAATTGGAGACATCCTCAAGAAAGCTGGGTTGCCTAGTGCCCATAACCACGGAGTCTGTATGAGGCGAATTGTGGATGTGAAGGAAGCAAGGGAGTTGTGTAATGATCGTGGTAAGTGGTGCTCCATTGTCTCTGCCTATCCCTGTGGGAAAAAGGCGTGACAATTTGATTGATTGATACTTTTATAACCTATTTTTATTAGGAATTCTGCACAATCAGATATACATTTCCTGGTGTTATTTTATGTAGTAACATTTGCAAATGTATGGGTTTGGTGACATTGGTTCCTATACAATTTCCATCTTCCTCTCCTCTCTGTTCCATTCCACTAGTCACAGACTAATCAAAACGTGGCTTTACCTTCAATTTACATAATCTTTTAAAGTGGAATTTTAAACTTATCGATAGTTCTGTATAAGTGTAAACAAACTGCAACTTCTTTCTTATTCAGTTCAATTCTCCCGTTCTGTGAAGGCAAAGGAAACTTAGTCCATACAGCCTATACTTCCGTAAAATACTTTAATGTCTTCAGTGGATGAAGATGAAACACTTACGTATTTCATTCATTACATGGGTGAAGATGATGGTGATGGTTTTAGTAAAGCGGTGGAAAAGCTTTACTAAAACTCTTCCGATGGGCCTTGAAGGGAACACGAAGAGACACGTTAAAAAGCTTTTAATTACTTTTCTATACTTAATCAACTTTAAAATTATTACTGGATAACAATTCCACCATTATTACACATTAATATTCAAGAAACACAAGCTATTAAATTATTTATAAAACAAATTATTAAAAATTGCACGACCTGTCACTTGCAGTTTCCCGCCAAAACTCTAAACAAGCTGCAACTTGTATAAGTTTTTGACAATTGACAGATTCGTTCGTTGGTTGGTGTTATTATTTTCTAAGCTTTTTATTGTAACCGGTGCGTAAAACACTGAAAAGTGCATAAAATGGCATATAAATTGGTCAGAACGGATGTTCCAAATCCTTATGAAATAGATCTGCCCGAAGGTTTCTTTATAATAGGTCGCCGTAGATTCCTAGGATCAGAGAAGGTACCTTAATATTGCTATTTTTTATACTAACTTTGGCTTAACTCAATTATAATTATTTATTACAATAATATTATGAAATTTATATTAGTTTTAAAGTTGTATTAAATAAAAGTTTTCTTCTGCTTTCATCATGTTTATTTTAATTATTTTAATCCAACGTTTTGTAAGCTTTTTACATCAAGATTTTTATCTGAAATTTATATAAGATATCTGACAAGTTGAGTAGGTCCAAGAATGCCGACGACTGAAAATACTCAGTCGCCATCACTATGCCGCCAAAGGGCTTCTTTGCTTGCTTGAAGGATCCAAGGTTATAGGATGAGGAGAACACATGGGCTGGTAAAGCATTTCAAATGAAATTCTACAAAGAAACCACTCACCAAATCTTTTAGTTCAACTGCCAACACGGTCAGCAAGTTGCAGATGCTTTCCCAGACCTGTGCAGGTATCATAGATGTTAAAAGATGAGTTAGGAACAAGGTTTAATTATTTTATAGTTTTATTTGTTAGAAAGCTAAATTGCCTAGTGCCCATAACCACAGGGCCTGTATGAGGAGAATTGTGGATGTGAAGGAAGCAAGGGAGTTGTGTAAGGATCGTGGTAAGTGGCGCTCCATTGTCTCTGCCTATCCCTGTGGGAAAAAGGCGTGACAATTTGATTGATTGATTTGTTATATATTACAGTGTCGTGATCTAAAAGTCTCAAGAAAACATGCTGAATTGACTGTCACTGATACATCTGTAACTCTCAAATCTGTAAGTATTTTTTAAATTAATACAAGTGCATAGTAACATGCTAAACAAAAGTAATGAATGGTCGCAAAATTACAATAACATTTACATTAATTAATTTTGCTATCTGTATTTAGTAGCCATATTTTTAAATTAATGGGCAGTGCATATTTTCTACAAAAATGGCTTTTAAAGGTAAAGGTACACATGATTTGCTAGAAATTAGACTTTTTTATATTAGAAAATAATATGTACATTAAAACTGCCGATTCTTTACAAAATATCAATTTCATAAAAAGTCTCTAAATAAATAAATATGACTGTGGTTTAGTGGCAGTGCAATGGCTACATAAGCCGAGTGGCACAGGTTCGAAACCACTCACCGGTATCAAACTTAGTATAGAAATGTATAATAAAAATAAATTATTACTCTGAGACTCACAGTAACCTGTGAATTATACTTGAAACTGGCGTGTTATAGTTGTCTATCTGGTTTGTTAACTGTTTAATGTTTGACCACTATTTATGTGAGTTTTGTTATCAATATATGACAGGCTCGTGAAGTCCCCAGTTGATACTCGGTCGGAGTAAATTTTTGTTTCATAAATATTTGTCATATTTAATAATTAGATTATTAATTACATATACTTCTTAATAAATAAAATTGCAGATATTTACCCTGGGTCTGGTTTACAATAGTGCCCCAATTTGCAGTAGTACCACCACTTACAGCTATACAAACTGTGAATTGATATAATTCAACAGTATTCCATAATGTTTTGATTTGTAATCTATTTATTCTACTAGTTCTTATTCTGAAGGAGATGCCCCATTGAATTATTGCATAGATAATAATCAAGGCATAATAATACGATACTAAGATAAGAAGGGTACTACGAGTGTACAAAGTGAAGTTGGCATGGATAATTTTGCACATAATTTTGTTTATGTGATATTTCAGATACATCACAATCCATGCTTCTATATAAAGAAAGACATAGATCATTTGTATGTTTTGCATGGAACATCTATAGAACTGTGCGACGGTGACAAATTTGCATTATTGCAAAATAAATATTGGTATAAGGTGATATGTACACAGGAAATGGATGATGCTACCAATACTGCATCTCAACCTATAAATACTCCAATGGCAACACCTGATCCTCAACCTGATGATGCACCTAGTGGTAAATATTATATTATTATTAATAATAACTTTAATTAGGACCTAGGTCCACAGAAAGTACAAAGTACTGAGAAGAATAATCCACAGCATTATACACTTGTCACCTTGAAGTGGGCTGTTCTGTCTATGGAAGAGTTTCTGGGTTCCTCTTTATTTTTTTATAAGTATAGCTAACCTTTATAAAGCATTCATTACTGTTTTTTTTTTTTTTATTGTGCCTCAACATATGACTGCTTGATGTTAAGCTGAAGTGCAGTCCATGAATGTAAGTCACTGTTACTACGATTCAATAACTGTAAGTATTTAATAACTATGCCTAGTTGGAATGGGCAACTTACAAGCTGTTTCCGAAACCCGACTAAATCACTTCACGTTTGGTATACTAAACCCAGATTGGCATTTTGAGTCTGGGTACCACTCTTAAAGTTATTTCTTACTGGCTATCCAGTCGCCTCAACTCTTAATCCAATCGATATACTTTGAATATATCGATGTGAAACCTGTTTTACAATTTTATTTAAATGTAAAAACATTATAAAATTTAACAATTAAAGTTGTATTTACAGCATCCACATCACATAAAAGGAAACATTCGCCAGAAAACAACAAGCAGGAAGGTGAAAGTTCCAATAAAGTAATCATTATCGATGATTAGAACAACCAGGCAACAGTACTGTAACAGCGGTGGGATTAAACACAAGGCAGGCAAAAAAAGATATTAAAGGCAATATTGTAAAATTCACAGAATGCTATTTTGTACTATAGAATGCTATTTGTAATATATACCTTATAGTATATAATAGTATTCTGTGAATTTTACAATATACATTTACGGATGCTCAATATACATTCTCGGATGTCATCTTCGAAAAACCTACCTTTTGTACATTATTAAATAAATATATATTGGATATTGGGTGTTACAGAATAAGCCGTAAAAATTATAATAAATTATTAAGCCAAAAATATTGCCAACCCTAGTTTCTGTCATGTTAGAATCTCGAAGCAAGGCAAAGATTATTATTTAATTATTATTTTACCTTTTTTTCGTTCACAAAGGTTTGCTATCTCAACCATCCTAATGTGTTCAAAGTACTGGCTTTAAAATGAAATGGCTTGATAATAAAAATAAAAACAATATGCTGTCAAATTCAAATCATCTTAGCTAAAGTTTTGAAATTTGTTCATTTTTCAACATTTCTCGACATGTCAATACGGCCATTCATCGACCGACTCAGTGGACGACCCAGTACCTCCGATCCCTGGCAGGTTGAATTGGTGTTAATGAAGAACCAACTTCGAGTACGAGGCGAACCGCTGCAAGATTTACATCAATCCATGCGAATTACTTTTTTAAATTGCACATTAGGTCAAAATGTTCATAGGCGTTCTATGTTGTTCTGTGTAATTTATTCTTTGATTTCACTGAATCAGGGTTGGCACATTATCGAAAAATTTAATGTTTTTTTGACAGTAAGTTATACATGCACAAAGCGATTTCAAAATACTATAATTGGACACTTTAGGAGGTATTTTGTACATGTATATTTAATTTATATTAAAGGTAGGTTTTTCAATGAAGATTTAAGCATCCGTAAATGTATATTGTAAAAAGAATAGCACAGTGCGCAATAGATGTGGTTGCGGGGAACAGCTAGTATATATGTTTATATTCATACCAAGTAACATCTGCACAAGATTCACTAAAGTCTCCATTATAAAATACAAATAGTAATCTCAATTAATTTTAAAACATTACTTTCGTATCTATTGTACACATAGGTAAAACATTTTTTGAATTTATTTTTTACTAAAAAAACCTAAACACATATTTAATTTAAATATTACACTCCACTATTTAACTAGTAGGCCTGGCGCAAACGTACGGTTTCCTAACTAAAGCAAATCATTGCATCATACTAACCATGATGCAATGACTAAAGTTGTTTTAAATGTTGTCGGGGGTTGCTTACAAAATTTGAGACTAGCAAAATTTGTGCTAGTCTCACGGAATTCCTGATCAGGAAACCTATTAAGGAAACCAGACGTTTACGCCGGGCCTTAGTTGTATGCTTAAATGTGTGCGTGCGTGGATTTGAGACGTTTTCTAATCTGCCTGCTGATTCCCCACGAATTCCTCTCAACGTTATTTTAATTATATTTTAGTAAGAAAAGACGTTTTATTTTATTATTTTGACGACAGGCGTAGACGAACGGTTAGAGATTGGTTTGTTGCGCGTCCCGGGTTCGATTCCCGGTCGAAGCAAATATTTGTTTCATAGCTTTTATTTATAATATTTAATCATTATATTAAATATTGCAAATATTTGTTAAAAAAAAAGAGATACATATTTGCTTCGGGTCTGGTTATAAAAGAGTGGTACCCAGTCTGCTGATCCGCGGTAGTACCACTAACAAGTATACAGACCGTGAAGTGATTTGGTCGCGATTTGGGATCAGCTTGTAAGTTGCCGGTTCCAATTAGGCCGGCATAGTGGATGTGTGACTGCTACTCACAGTTATTGAATTGTAGTAGCAGTGACATCCATTCATGGACCACACTCCAGCCTAACATCAAGCGGGGTGCTGTCATATGTCGACTTACAATAAAAAAAATGTATATAAAGATGTGCTTAGTAGTGGTTTTTGTTTTTCATATATCAATCAATCAAATTGTCACGCCATTTTTCCACCGGGATAGTCAGAGTCAAAGCCACAATCCTGACACAACTATCAATCAATCAAAATGTCACGCCTATGTGTGTGGAGTGACGATAGTGAATAGAATAAGGTGCGCGATAGATGTGGTTTGCAAGACGATGTAGTGACAAGGATTAACAAAGGGATCCTTTGATGGTTTGGGCACATGAAAAGGATGAGTGAAAGTAGATTGACGAAAGGAATTTATGAATCTGATGTGAATGGATGCGTTAAACAAGGAGGCCCAGAAGGGTGTTTTCATAGAGCTTATATGAACCATAAACCATAGAACTTGTATGAAGAGAATTGTGGATGCGAATGAAGCGAGGGAGTCGTGACAGGATCGTGGCAAGTGACGCTCCATTATCCCCGCCTGTCTCTGTGGGAAAAAATTGTGATAATTTGATTAATTGATTTTAAAAGTAATAATAAAACTCGAGTCATAAGATTCTAGTCTTAGATTTAGAATTCATGTCGTGTTACAGACTAGCTGAACTTAAGTTATTGTAAATGGAGAAAATTATTAACATATAATAGTTTCTCTTCATAAACATAGGTTTTTGAGCCAAATATAAATATGCCAAAATTGTTTTTTTCTTGTTTTATTCATAACATCCTCCCAGCAAATAAAAGAAATAGAGTTGTATATCAAAATAAACATCTGATACGTAAAATCCAGTAGCTTTTTATTATAACCCTCATTATAGTTCGTACACCAGTATTAACTCATGTTTCTCTCTTATAAGCCTCTCAATTATTTATTAAGCCTTCTCAGTATCACCACAAAGAAGTTAAGGATATTTGAAAGTATTTTTTTATTATATATGTCTATACTAAGCTACTAAAGTGATTTTTTTATTATAAAAATAGGACAACCAAAGTATAATACATTTTTTTTATTGTGACGCGACATCTGATCTCGACCTGCCTGATGATAAGCAAGAGGAGGTCCAAGAGTGACGACGACTGAAAAAAACGTGGTAGGCCTAAGATTGAACGAAGCGTCTCGCCATTGCGGCACGCGTGGCACCAAGTGTTCTCTCTATTCTATAGCCTTGGATCCGACTGGGATCCATAGTGGCGACTGGGGCAGTCGTGAAGGCTCGGTTTTTGCAGTCGTCGGCACTCTTGGATCTCTTCTTGCTTACCATCAGGCAAGACGACGTCAGATGTCAGTGACAATAAAAAAATACAGACCGTGAAGTGACTTAGTCGCGTTTCGAGATTAGCTCAAGTAAGCTGCCAGTTTTAAGTGGATGTACTTATTCCAGTTATTGAACTGTAGTATTTATGGACCGCACTTCAGTTTAACATCAGGCTGTCATGGGTACTGTCATATGTCGAGTCACAATAAAAATAAGATTTAAAAAATTGCGTACTGTTTACTTTTGTTTGGGTATTAAATGAAAATCGACTGGCCTTGTGATTTAATTATGATGGCTTTTTTACAGTCCAACTCATTTTCCATATATCTCGTAACTACTCCTTTTTTAACCCCCGACCCAAAAAGAGGGGTGTTATAAGTTTGACTTATCTGTGTGTCTGTCTGTGGCATCGTAGCTCCTAAACGAATGGACCGATTACGATGCGGTTTATTTTATTTGAAAGCTGACGTGATCGAGATGGTTCTTAGCTACAATTGATGAAGATCTGATCAGGGGTTTCAAGGTCATCAGCTCGTTTTGTTAGCTGCGGTAGCGATCTTAGACGCATAATAGGTATTTACTTTACTTTTAAACATATCTGTGACATATCATTTGAAACAAAAACGTATACAAATACATGTGTGTTTTAACTGGTACCACTGAGCTACTCTGATGATGGAACTCGAAGGTAGGAGACGAAATCCTGGATGGGTTTAAACTTAATAGGTTTACTATGTTTGGACGCATTAGATTCGTATTGACTGTAGGAAACTAAGTGTAAAAAAGTTAGTGCGATGAAATAAAACATTCTGGATCTGAAAAATCTGATCATGGATCCTCTCAGATCAGCAAATCAACAAGAAATAGACCTATAGTGCTTTAACTAAAATTGTCACTCAATATGAGCCTTTAGCTGGAACGGTTTCAAATTGATGACCTGAGTGTCTGATGATGCACCATCATGAATCCTCTTAGATTATCAAATCAACAAGAGATAGAACTATAGTGCTTTAACTAAAATTGTTACTCACTAAGAGCCATTAGCTGGACCGTCATCAAATTGAAGACCGGGAGTATCTGATGATGCACCATTATAAATCCTCTTAGATTAGCAAATTAACACGAGATAGAACTATAGTGCTTTAAATAAAGCCTTTAGCTGGGCCGTTATCAAATTGAAGATCGGGAGTATCTGATCATGCACTATCATGAATCCTCTCAGATCAGCAAATCAACAACAGATAATTTCATAGTGCTTTAACTAAAATTGTTACTTACTATGAGCCATTAGCTGGACCGTTATCAAATTGAAGACCTGGAGTAGTTATCTGATGATGCACCATGAGGATCCAAGGGATATTTAAAGGATATAACTATTGAGCCATGACTAATGTTGTCTATAACTATAAAGCTGGTGATATGACTAAAGTGGTTTCAGGCGTTTCGGTGGTTCCTTTAAAATTTTAATTTTGATTTTATTATCAATCAATTAATCAAAATGTCACGCCTTTTTCCCACAGGGACAGGCAGAGACAATGGAGCGCCAATTACCACGATCCTTACATAACTCCCTTGCTTCCTTCACATCCACAGTTCTCTTCATACAGGCTCTGTGGTTATGGGCACTAGGCAACCTGGCTTTCTTGAGGATGTCTCCGATTTGGTCGGCAAACACCAAACTTAATAAACTCTAAATAATGATTTAGACTATAAAAGATATAAATTACTTTGTAATATCAAAGTTATAATTTAGATTTAATTATTTTAGTTTAAATAGTATGTTGTTATCAATAAAAATAAGCTGAAAAAAGGAAACTTACCGAAAAAAAAATAAACCCGGATATTGCGGGATATATACGATTTGCACAGTGGCGTAGCGTGGAGGGAGCGGCAAAATAAATAAATAAACTATAATAAATCGTTAAAATTTGTACCTGAAATTCACATTTTTGTTGTACCTATGATTGAAACTCCTAAATAAGGGGGCGGCAAATTTTTTTTCCGCCCCGAGCGGCTGACTGTTGTGATATGCCATTTTTTAATATTATTTATTAAGTATTAAGTTGTTCGTCTTTTACAGTTTTAGGCACAAAAACAATATATTTAACATTGTATCACTCGACAAACTAATTTGACACAATAACAAATGCCATTAAAATACTTCAAAAAAGGGTGACGGAACAATTATTTTTGCTACCATGAGACTTTTAATTAAGCAGTATTAAAATACAACCAAGTGGTTGTATTTGCAAAAAGTTGTGACAACCTTATAAAAGCGGCCAAGTGCGAGTCGGGCTTGCCCATAAAGGGTTCCGTAGAAGCAAGTAACATAATATAAAAGTTCTTGTTCGTTGTAATTTTGATCGATTTTTATATTTCAGTGGATTGAATGAAAGGTAAATTACGGATTACGATTTATGACGTTTTAAAAAAACTGCTTACTAGATCTCGTTCAAACCAATTTGCGGTGGAAGTTTGCATTGTACTGTACATCTTATATTTTTTTTAGTTTTACCATTCTCTTATTTTAGAAGTTACAGGGGGGGACACATTTTACCACTTTGGAAGTGTCTCTCGCGCAAACTTTTCAGTTTAACATAAAATAATATTCGAAACCTCAATATCATTTTTGAAGACCTATCCATAGATACCTTACACGTATGGGTTTTATGAAAAAAAATGTTGAGTTTCAATTCTAAGTATGGGGAACACCCAAAATTTTTTTTTTTTTTTGTGTGTGAAAATCTTAATGCGCTTTACAGAATACATCTATTTACCAAGTATAGTCCTTATAGTTTCGGAAAAAAGTGGCCGTGACATACGGACGGACAGACAGACATGACGAATCTATAAGGGTTCCGTTTTTTCTACGGAACCCTAAAAAGGAATTGAAGTACAAGTTGTCTCTTTAAGTCACATGTGGTATAAACATAATATACATCAGACAAATAACAATGTATTCGTTCTTATTTTAGCACAGCTTCTATTCTTTTCATATTCTTAGGAACTAGGTATACTCTAAGGTCACAAATGACTCCCTTCATGTTTTGGTACTTTTGCCAACGTTCATAAATAAGAAAGAGTATAGGGCGTAAATAATAATAAAATGAAAAGAGTAATTTAATTTGAAATTAAATAATTGTTATATTTTAATTAACAAAAAATAATAAGGTCTTCTTTTTATAAAATAATCATCAGCAGTAATAAATATGTTGACAAGAAATTTACTGTTCTTTAGTTTGTTTCTTCATCAATTTTTCGTATTCTTGGGCAATCATTTCTTTCAATTAGTCCTCTTCGCTGTGAAAAAAGAGACACTAATTTGATAAATTATTTTTAATACTGGTTCTTTTAAGATTTGACGACAGGCGTGGCGTAGTGGTGTGCTACCAGCCCGTTACGTGGGAGTCCGATTTCCGTTCAGATCAAATATTTGTTACGTAGCTTTTATTTGTAATATTTAATTTTTAAATATTTGTTATTAAAAAATTAAAAAGGCAGATATTTGCTCCGTGTCTGGTTGTCGAAAAGTGGTAGGCAGTGGTACTCAGTCTGCCGATCCGGGGTAGTACCACCACTTACAAGTATACAGACCGTGAAGTGACTTAGTCAGGTTTTGGTATCAGCTTGTAAGATGCCGATTTCAACTAGGCCAGCCTAGTGGATGTGACTATTGAGCTAGTGTGCTTTAAAAAAACAGTATATGTTTTTTTATTGAGTTGTGTTATCTGACGTCGACTTGCTTTGCTTGAATGATCCAAAATAAGAAAAACACACGGGCTGGTAATTCCACTTCCACACTATAAAAAAACGAAGTAAACGCATCGACTGCCGAAGAAAAAGGATATATTTAGACTTAAAGTTGAAACATTGAACCATTTAGAATTTTCGATCGACTTCTGCTTCGATCGCTTCCATTTCCTCTTGTAGATTTTTCAAACTCGTCTCCATAGAATCGACTTCTTTTTTGAAATTCTCCGCATAAGTGATCGCCTCTTGTATTTTAACTTTCATTGCTTCGTCCTTTTTGAAGTGAAAATTAAAACGTTTTTTGTTATTCAATTTATATAAATTCAAAGTTTATGATATTTATTATTAAATATTATATGCCTTAGTATCTACTAATTTGAAAAAAAGTGTCAGGATCGTGGGAAGTGTCGTTTAATTTTGTTTGCCTATTCCTGTGGGTATGCAATACACTAGTAGATACAATAGTAAAGGGTATTTGTTATTTAGTTTATTTGGAGTTATTATATATCTTAGTTGTATAGGAGTTAATATTTATTATATTCATTAAAATATATCTTTGTAACAATCAACTATCGATATTTTCTTTACATTACCAACTTAATAGTTAATTAGGAGTTTTAACGAACAGTTGCGTAGTGTTTTTTCTTGCGTAGTTTCGGATTTAATTCCCAGTTGGATCATTTTTAAATATTATAAAAAAAAATATTATCGATTGGACACGATGGAAGCGAGAAAGTTGTATCAGGATCGTGGCAAGTGTCGCTCTATTGTCTCTGCCTATCCCTGTTGTTTTGATTATTATAGATATATATTGGTAGATAAAGACGGGTTCTTTTTCTGCATGGTATTGTATTGGATAAATAAGTATAAAGTAACTCATATTTGTAACAATCGTGGAGTGGCTTTGCAGGATCAACTGTAAAGGCGGCATAGCGGATTCGAGTGCTCATGCATCACACTCCAGCTTAACATCATTGTCACGTCCTAATACCCAAAAGAGTATTAAGGCGTGTCAATAGAGCTTCCCACGCTTTCTGCACTATATTTTTTTATCAAGTATATTTTTATCAAGTACACCTACATTGGTAACTGCATTCTTCGTATAGTTGACCATTCTATCTATAGATTTTTTGTGGCCATCTCTGTAATGCAAACATAGAGTGAACAACAAGTGTGGTAGGCAGTGGTGCCCAGTCTTCCGACCCGGAATAGTACCACTGCTTATAAGTGTACAGACCTTATAGAGACTAACAGCCGGTTGTACCAAAAATTATAACTTACGTATTTGTAAAAAATTTCGTATAAGTAAAGGAAAAAACAAAAATGGGTTGCACCACTATTTCACTTCATTTTACATTTACGTTGAACGGATATTTTATACAAAGCTAAAGGGCATCATTCATTTTGGGTTTCTATGTACTACTTTTGTTACTTCTAATGATAAAAACATATATAAATGGTAGTTTCGATATAAAATTCTTAACAACCCAATTCACGATTTCGTAATAGTAAACGTAAAAGAATAAGTATAATGTATAACTAAATTCGTAAATTGAAATTTTTTTGGTACAACCGGCTGTTAGTCGTGTTTCAGAATCAGTCGCCGATTCCAACTAGGCCGTCCACTATGGATGTCACTGCAGGGGGCGCAGTGTTCATAAATAGTGAAAGCGTCTGGAAAGTCAGTTTTACAGTCGTCGGCGCTGTTAGACCTTATTATTCTCTTTTATTTTTGGAACAAAATTATTTATCGCGCGTTGCGAAAGGAGGCTAGACGGAAAAAAATAAGACCAAAAGTTGTAACGACACTTTTTGCTATAGTTGTAAGGCGTGCGTGTGTTTCTCTGTTTGTCTCTCTCTCTCTCTCTCTCATAGAAAGCAAGCCAGTTATTTGTTAATAATTTAAAAAATATTATTATAACTTTTAAAAAAATATATTACAATTCCTTCACTAATTAATCGAAAGAAACTTCGTTCCATCTCAAGTTTTTTTTATTATTCATTTCTTTACTAATCTACTAAAGTGCTTGTATCATAGAAACAGGACAACATATATAAAAGATACATTGGTACTGGTGAGGGTTTCGAAACGGTGCTCTCGGTTTCCGTAACAATTGCACTGCCACTACACCACGGTCGCCTACTATGCCTCTTATTAGGTTAGTCGACAAGAATAGCGTCTATGAAGCGGGAAGCGAGAGAGTTGTCAGGATCGACCTGTAAGATCCAAGGCGTGATAATTTGATTAATTGAATGAATTAAGCAATTATCTATTTATATGTATTGAAAGTTAGATACTACAAATCCAAAAGTTGGTGGTCCTGTTTCTATTTAAACAAACAAGTAGTTTAGTAAAGAAATGTAAACGAAAACAAAAATAATACTTAGCCAACTTTCATTTTTATTTTCGTCATTTCATTCATATTTTTTAAGAACAAGAGTTGTGTCAGGATCGTGGAAAGTGGTGCTCCGTCGTCTGCTTATCCACAATGAAATGGCGCCGTGATAATTTAATTAGATCTTTTCAATGTGTTACGTGTAGTCAATACGTAGTGGTAGTAATTCTTTCTTTGGCCGGCATAGTGACGGCGACGGAGGCAGCCATGAACTAACTTGGTTGTTTCAGTCGTCGTCACTCTTGGATCTCCTTTTGCTTGTCATCAGGCGGGTTGAGGTCCATTGTCGTGTAACAAAAAAAAAATTCTATGCCTATACGTAAGAGGTGGATTTATGAATTTAAAATTAAAAGTACATTAACTATAAATAAAAAATATCATCTAATGACGTCGCATCAGAGATAGTCCCAAGGAGACATACAACCTTTCCCCTTTGTATAGCAAGGCAAAGGGCAGAAATAATTGCCAGACTACAGGACAGGAATATTGACAGCTCACGTCAATATTCCTCTATCCTATCTTTTCATCGTGCAGTTCTATTAACTGTTGGATGCACATCTAATATTCGCACGACGCCGTAAATATTATTTTCATTTATTTACATTACTAATTGCCATAAAACTTTATAAGAAAATGTGATGGCTTTAGAGTTTCTTATATATTATCATCATTGTCGAATTCACAGCTCAATTTCCACAGGGATAGGCAGAAATAACATAGCATCACTTTCCACGATCCTGATATAACTTTCTTGCTTCCTTCACATCCGCAATTCTCTTTATACCACTCTTTGTTTATGACCACTGCCGACCCCTGCTATGATATCAATTAAATTGTCACGCCATATCCCCACAGGTATAGGCAGAGACAATGGAGCGCCACTTGCCACGATCCTGACACAACTCCCTCGCTTCCTTCACATTCACAATTCTCTTCATACAAGCTCTACGGTTATGGGCACTAGGTAAGCTAGCTTTCTTGAGGATGTCTTACATTAATTCCTGTGTTGCATTTATTTGTGATATTATTTTTTCTTTAATTGTTGAACTAATTTCCTCCGCTTTCTGATACTCGCTGTTCGCTTCATCACATTGGCGTTGTATCTCCTCGAAATTCGTTATGAGGCTAACTGTAAGTATTGTTACATTTTATTCTGAGATATTATCCTTTGGCCGGCATAGTGACGGCAACTAAGAGAAACGTAAGTTGAATCGTTTTATCAGTCATTGGCGCTCTCTGACTTCATTTTGCTTACCATCAGGTAAGTCGAGTCTTCATAAAAAAGCTTATATACCAAAAATATAAGATCTAGATAAGCTGAGATCTAGATAAGCTTAACATTTGTTAGAATCCAGCCAGGCCGGCTTAGTGCATGCTACTTGAGGATGTTTGTTTGTTGCATCAGTTGTATACGGATACAACTCCAACTTAACATCAATCGGCGTGTTTCGTCGCCATCTATATAACGTGTAACAAAGAAAATGCATAGGTACAACTTTTTATTGAATTTCTTTGTTAAACTTTGTAAGTTCTGCAGATATAAATACTCTGCTTTTTAATAAGTCAATATTGAACGAATTGTGCGTCACACGTATCTACGAATCACCGCTCAGATCAATTTATTACGTGCCTATAATAAATAATTTGTAGATATAATAATTTAACTTACGTCTCTCCTCTCCTTGGAGATTTTCCTCCTCATCATTTGATGAACTAACTTGTTGTACGGCTTCGTACATTTTTTTAATATTATCATCAATTAACAAACTAATTAACGGCAAGCTTGAATCTAATTCATGAAAATAGTCTTCTATTTCGGCAAAGTTTTTCTGATCTTCAAATGGAGTTGACATTTTACGAAATTAACTAAAATTATATTAGGATTTCTCTACTATTGCCAGCAATTGATTTTTGACGGAATACGTTTTTGGCGGCAAAATATTTTCATACCTTTAAAAGGCAAAGGATCTACGTTTTTATGCCAATTCTATCCGAAGTGAAAAAATAATTTTATATAAAATATGGGTATTGTCATTTTTCTTAATAATACCAATGAATAAATTGTATACGTTTTTCGCAGAAAAATATTTTCTTAACGGAATAATTCTAACCGAAGTAAAAAATGTTATGATAACCTAAGTGGAGTTCTTCAAAACAACAACTGGCCAGAACCAATGCATCTTTGATATCATTTTGTGCTTTAGTCATGCATTTTATATAATACAAGCGTTTAGAAGCTTAGAAATGTATAATAATTAAATATAGTATTTTTTAAGTATATGAAGAATGGTGAGGTCAAGAATTACCCTAAAATAGATAAAAAGCAATGTAAAAAAGATTTATTTTAGCCGATATACGGCCGTGAGATTAGCTTGCATTCCACGTACGTTAATTCACGCTAAGCTATCTTTGATACGTGTACTTTGGTTATCCGGTTTCTATGATAGAAGCACTTTGGTAGCTTAGGATAGAAATGTAAATAAAATAAAAAATAAAAATGTATAATAATTAAATATAGTATTTTTTAAGTATATAAAGAATGGTGAGGTCAAGAATTACCCTAAAATAGATAAAAAGCAATGTAAAAAAGATTTATTTTAGCCGATATACGGCCGTGAGATTAGCTTGCATTCCACGTACGTTAATTCACGCTAAGCTATCTTTGATACGTGTACTTTGGTTATCCGGTTTCTATGATAGAAGCACTTTGGTAGCTTAGGATAGAAATGTAAATAAAATAAAAAATAAGGCTTAACGATTTGGTAAAAAAATTAAACTAAATTCTATTATTAATCATTTTATTAAGAGAAAAATCAACTATGTTCTCTTATATAGTACAATATATTTTATTAAAATGTCTTCTGGTAATTACTCATAATTGTAACATAATTATTATTTTTAATTTGTTAGAGGTCGATCAGAATCTCTACAAAATAAACAAAAATAACAAGATTTCACCTGACAACTGCGTTTCTAGAGACCGTCCGTAAGGCCCGGGCTACTATAATGTTTGGATAATTATAATATAATATTGCACGTCTTGAAATTAATATGAAATTTAACAGAAAGTTTTTAATGCATGATTGTCTATCTTTTAAATGTTTGTTATTTAAATAAATGTTTATATTTTTAATAAAAGAATTAAAAATAATTATGTTACACCATGGTACGGTTATAATGTTTAATAGAAGAGGGTGGGTCATATAATAGCAATACTGATCGGTTTAAATGGTTAAAACCGGAATTGCAGCCTAAAATAAAAATCTTAACATTAAATAAAACTAAAAATGAGATACCAAAATAATTATTTAACCTAGAAAAAATGGAATATAATTCTACAAAAATGGAATATACTTTAAGTTTTAACATTATGTTTCTACTTGGCAATAAAAATGCCTTCTTAAGCAACTACAAATTTCATTTCCTGAGTCGTCGTATCATATTAACATTCAAATGATACATTAATTTATTCAGCATCTGAAGCCTCCGCGTCGCCGATTGTATACTCGAGGACCGATTCGTTCAATTGTTCGCCATGTAGTCCAGCCAAGTCAATCAGGTATCTAAACATCTATAACAATATGAAAAAATATATTTTAAAAAATATATAAAAAAACACGCCTATATGACATGTGATTTAAAAAGTGAATAAATGGTAAAGCAAGAAGTAGCCCAAGAACGCCTACGACGGAAAACAACGAAGTCAGTTCTAACCGGAGAGCACGAGTTCGAGACCACCCACCGGTACCAATCTTTGATATATGTACTTTGGTTGTCCTGTTTTTATGGTACAAGCACTATAGTAGCTTAGTATAGAAAATTAAATTTAAAAAATAAATGTCCTAGTTCAGACAATATGCCGGCCAAAAAAAATAATGAAATGATTGTATTGTCATCGGATTTTAATACGTGTACAAAATTTTAAATTATTCAGACCTCTAGAAGTGGATGAAAATTTATTTGAAAGATTCCGTTCATACATACAAGTCAAGCTAATAAAAGCGTGTTAAAAAAATATAATGTATGAATCAAATCGTGCGCTTTTTTAGGGTCATTATATATAGAAATTCTATGGAGAGAATTGAGAAATCGGGCTTACCAAAATGATGAGTTCTTTTACGGTGTCATTTTCAGCCAGATCGATTTCATCCTCTCGCTCAGCCTCAGATAGCGTCAGGAGATACTTGATAATGTTAAAACATTCCTCTGTGCGGAGATGAGGGTGACGTTGAATGATCACGTTGTAAAGCAAATCGTTTCCACAGTTTGTACTCAATTTACCAGGCCTATAAAAAAAATTAAAAAATCTGTAAAGTAATTTTAGACTACAAAATCCCCGCCTCATTAATAAAGGACTGCTACTACAATTCAATAACTGATGACACCCACTATACCGGCCTAGTTGAAACCGGCAACTTACAAGCTGATCCCGAAGTTAGTGTGTAGTGTTTATACTTGTAAAGTGGTAGAACTACCCCGAATCGGCAGAGTGTGCTCCACTGCATACCACTCATTATTAACTCTTGATGATAAGTTGGAGTGCGGTCCATAAATAGAGGCTATTTCTACTAGAGTAAAGAAATAATGAAATCGCAACCACTAAGCCTGTCGTAGTTAGAACCGGCAACTTTTAATCTAATCCAAAAGGCAACTTCATGGTATGTATACTTACATATACATATACTTGTGGTGGTAATACTATCGCTAGTCGTAAACTAGGTAGGCCACCTACTTCTAAAGATGAGATTCGTTTAGAAGCATGCATTTATCTCATTTTTTTATCGATTAGCACTCTTGGACTTCTTCTTGCTTACCATCAGGCGGGTCGGTACAATACTTAAATAATCAGCCGCTTATTGAATTAAACAAATTTTATGCGGCTTACTATCGCGTTTATTTTGGTTTTGATTTTACATTTTTTTTATTATTCCGACGTTTCGAGAGCTTTGCAGCCATCGTTGTCACGGGGAGACTGCTGGAAACGATGGATGGATGTAAAATAAAACCAAAATAAACGCGAAAGTAAGCCGCATAAAATTTGTTTAATCCAATAATCAATGTTCGCGCAAAATTTAAGGAAATACTAATCAGCCGCTGTAAAATATTAGAATTATTGAACTTACTCCAGTGACATTATCTCATCTTTCAGACGGCGTATGATCATTATCGGTCCATCGTACTTAGCAACCAATTCAGCCACGTTCAGATTAAGGTAGGAGTTTATCACTTCTTTAACGAGAGGTGCCCACGAATCAAACATCATGTTCAGACCCAATGGCAAAACGTGGCCGAATGAAGCGTCCAGGATCTATTTAAAAACAACATATTGTATTAGTAGTACAACACATGAGAACAAACGGAGTTATTTTCCATAAAAAATATGTTACTTGGTCATTAACTAATTGGAACTCTAGTCACTTCCAAAACAAACAAAGTCACTTTGTCGTTAACTAATTGGAACTCTAGTTATTTCTAATACAATGTCACTTTGACGTTAACTAATTGGAACACTGGTTATTTCCAATACAATGTCACTTTGTCGTTAACTAATTGGAACTCTAGTTATTTCCAATACAACGTCACTTTGACGTTAACTAATTGGAACTTCAGTCACTTCCAGCACAAACAATGTATTCCAATACGATATTAATTCGAGTTTAAAGTACCGGGATGTCCCAACAGTCTTACCGGAGGATGGACACCAACGTTCTCTTAACGTGCAGTGAGTATACTGCGATCCCCAAGCTTGCCAAGCATGGGGATTATGGCAAAATTATGAACGATAAAATACCGGTGGATGCAACTGGCATCTTGTCGTTCGGAATGGCGTTCTAAGGGGCGTTTTCGTTATAGACTTTGGCTAACACTATATTAATATATTTTACCAGGTATTTGATTTCAGGGAAGCAGGATGCAGCGTAAGCAGCTGCATAACCTCCAATGCTCCATCCGAGCAACACAATGTTCCTTATATCGAATCCACACGCCTCAATTGCGAACTGGACAACAGCTTCGATAGCACGTTGTTCTTGGGCCGGGTATGGGTGACCCTAAAATTAAATTTATTTTATAAATATTTTTATTGTTAGAAATTTTTGATCCATATATATTTGTCTGTGATAAATTTAAACAAATATTACAATGTTATAAAGGATACTGTTTAAAAATGAGCTACGGCTTAACAAAATCCTTCCAATCCCAATTTATTACGCGCAGTTCTTTCAACTGCAGGGTCGTTGCATATATTGCACTTGAACGATGAGCATAAGGGATTGTCGCTAATAAATTTTCATTACTAACTTATACATTTGTATTACTTTTATATTTTATATATTTTAGAAGAAATAAATTTGACATCGACAGAACCTGTCAATCGTCGGCTTTACAAAGCGCATAAAAAATCATTTTACCATTTCTAAATATCTTAGTTTATTTTATTGTGATAATTATTTCTGCAAACATAATCTTCTTAAATTGTTGTATAATATATACCTTCTAAAAATTAATAGTGGATATTGTAATTCATTCTCCAACCACCCTATACATTAATAATACTAGAATTGTAAGAAAGCTTTTCTTATTGATTGATATTTATAGATTGAGTTATAAAAGCTATAGTTCTTCGTACATAAAAAAATATACTTACAGTGCTAAATCCAAAGCCTGGGCGGTTATACCCTATTGCGGAATATCCAGCCCTAAGAGCGCATCTCATCACACCAATCTCATAGTAGCATGAATTCCCCTCACAGTTTATAACAACAATGTCACCGTTCCTCTCATATTTACGGGTGTCAACAACCATAACATCAAGATCGTTATTATCCACGGTACGAACCTTGGAACGCACACCGTTATGCCTGCCCACCAGGTCAGTTCGTCCAAGAAGTATTGTTTCCCCTGTAATACACAAAATGGGACAACTTTTTAATGTGACACGACATTTGACCTCGACCCGCCTGATGATAAGCAAAAGGGGGTCCAAGAGTGACGACGACTGAAAAAATCGAGTTAGTCCTGGCTGCCTCAGTCGTCAATAAGCCGGCCTAAGGTGCTTCTTCACGCATCGCTTCAAGGATCCAAGGTCATAGGATGGAGAGAACACATGGGCTGGCAAAGCATCAAGATAAGCAGAGATAATGGAGCGCCACTTCTTCCAACGTCCTGTCTTCCCTCGCATGCACAATTCTATTCTTACATACTCTTTAGTTCTTTAAAAACAATCTTCTGAGGAGGCCATTTTATCTTTTCACTTGCCTCTGATTTTAAATCTACTTTCATCCAATAAGATTAACAAAAATATAAAAATATCAATCAATCAAATTGTGACGCCTTTTTCTAACGGGGATAGGTAGAGACAATGGAGCGCTATTTGACACAACTTTCTCGCATCACCCCCACAATTCACAATGGTTATGGGCCCTATGCAACTCAAATTCCTTGAGGATGTCTCCGATTTGATCGGAAAACACCCACCTAGGTCTGCCTTGTTTAACGCATCCATCCACATGAATCTATTTTCACTCATCCTTTCTATGTACTAATTACTAAACCATCGAAGCATTGCTTTGTCAATCCTTGTCACAACATATTTTTTAAACTAGATTTGTGCTATTGTGAAGAAGCACCTTTGGCCGTGAATAAACTCGTTTTTTTCAGTTGTCGTCACTTTTGGGCCTCCTCTTGCTTATTATCAGGCGGGTCGAGATCAGATGTCGTGTCACAATAAAAAAAAACTATCCGCTATCGTCACTTAACAAAAAAATAGTATAAAATAATTACTGAATACATATTGCACTGCGCCCAACTTTCCCAGATACATCAGGTTGACAGCTAAGGTGTGTGCAGAGATAAATCCCAACACTTGTATTGGTATACGCTTGATCAGTGACATGTGTTCATTGACTTTGGTCTTGAATGGGTTGACTCTGAAGATCTCGTAGCAGTCCCAGAAACTGTATGAAATAAATAATAGATCATGATTTATTTGGTGAGTGGGGGAGGATAAAACAGGCACAGGACGTGATATTTGACCTCGACTAGCCTGATTGCAAGAAGCAGCCGTGAACTAACTCGGTTTTTTCAGTCGTCGTCACTCTTGGACCTCATCTTGCTTATCATCAGGCGGGTCGAAATTAAACGTCGTGTCACAATAAAACTAAAAAAACGCAAATCTATAGCTGTCAGATCTGTATTATTGTCGTGTATTTTTCTATTTAAAAAAATCTGCTATAAATAAACGTTAGAGGTTTTAATGAACATGTATTCGACGTGGAATTTTACTAAGTTAAGAACCGAGTGAGTTAAGGATTTACCACATACTAACTACTGTTTTTTTTTAAATGTATATGGGTCCTTGGAAATAAATACATATATGCCGCCGTTTTTGCAGACATGAAAAGCATAAACGAGGCACTTTCAGAAAAAATAAAGATAAAACAATAGGTTTGGAAAATAAACATTTTGTACCTCGTATGAGTCATCTATAGTCATGTCGACGATGCGAACAATTCGCAGTTTAGATCCCCATTCAGTTCGGGCAGTTTGGCGTGGACCCGGAATGTTTTTTTATTGTGACTCGATATATGACAGTGGATGCAACTGGCATCTTGTCGTTCGGAATGGCGTTCTAAGGGGGAGGCCTATGTTCAGCAGTAGACGCCTTCTGGCTGATGATGATATAACAGCACCCCGTCTGATGTTAAACTGAAGTGGTCCATGTATAGAGGTAACTGCTACCTACAGTTAATAACTGTTAGTAGCGGTCCATTATGTCGGCCTAGTTGGAACAAATAAAAACTATGAAACAAATATTTTCTCCGACCGGGAATCGAACCCGGGACTTCCGCATAACAGACTGTTGTGCTAACCATCACGCCACGACTGTCGTCGATGATCTAAAACTCGACCAGTCTCGGCGTCCTCTTAACGTGTGGTGAGTGTACTGCGATCCCCAAGCCGCCTGCCATAGGGAATTATGGCTCCCAATTATTACCGGTGGATACAACTGGCGTTCTTCTTGGCGTTCGGAAGTTCAGCAGTAGACATCTTCTGGCTGATGATGATGTTGATGGTTTTACAACAATGCGTAAATAATAATAGGATGTTTTTATTTTTATTTATTATAACACACAAACAGCACTTATTTTAAAGCACTGCTAGAAAATTATTAATCAGTATTAATACCTAGAATTAATAATAGGAATAGACAGCGCCACTTGCCACGATCCTGACACAACTCCCTCGCTTCCTTCACATTCACAATTCTCTTCATACAAGCTCTACGGCTCTACCACAGGGATAGGTGCATTATAGATAGCCTTACTATTATAGATAGACTGAATGGTTAGAAGCTTTCCCTATACGTAACACAATACAATAACAGTTATAAAAGTTTTATTTAAGAACTGGATTATTCGCTATTAATGCCCTCTTATTCGCAACTAGGGTTGACAGTTCGAAAGCACCTATTTAAGGAACTAATAAAAAATATTGGTATTGATAAATTACTTTATACTTCCCATGATCCCCAAACAACGGCGCGATTGCATAGTAGTATAGGTCCTCAGCTCTTAATGTCTGGTTAATACCGGTTCATACTTATTTATATATACATATACCTATTGCCTTATATGTTCCTAGCATGTTTTTCTGCTTTGTCCAGTCCTTAGTATTGTTTTACTATGTCAATTTAGCTGTTTTAATAATATATCATCGTAGTTTCTTTTAAATTATATTATTGAGTTTTTTGTTGCTCAATCAATCAATCAATCAAATTGTCACGCCTTCTTGCCATGGGGATAGGCAGAGACAATGGAGTGCCACTTGCCACGATCCTTGTTGCTCAATAAAATATATATGAATAAAGAAGATATAGATAGAGGAACAGTTATTTACCTCAGTTTAGGCTCAATGGAGTAGCAAACCGGGAAATAATTGAAGTCAAAGTCGTAAAGCCGAATTTTCTTCATATATTCCTCTTCAGACAAGCCCCTTGAATGGTAAACTTGCAGGAAATCCCTGTATTCCCTATTTGTTGCTCTTCCCAAACCACGTGTGATGTACATCAAAGCAAAGACAGCTGAATATGTTGGATACCATTTAGCCACAGTTTCAACAGACGATATGAAAGCACTTGGATTGAAAATCCAATACAAAGATATTATTGGGGTTACCACATATAAAAACATGGGGCGCATCGTGTTCAACTGGAATTAAAAACACAATATATATATATATTTAATAAAATTTATATTCAAACACATTTCTATAAAAATAGATTCTTATTGTAGCTTTACATATTATGATAGTAACCTGACTGATCCAAGCTAGAGTTAAATAACTGCAAAAAACAGTCGCATTCACTATGCCGGCCTACTTGTAAACGCAACTGTGTCACTGTAACCTTCAACCTAAATTGCATTGACAACATATTCCAGGAAAACACAAAGGGTCATTTTACATAATTTATTAGATAAAATAAATAGGATAATATGAAATAAAAAACGGGGAAGTGCGAGTCGGACTCGCCCATGAAGGGTTCCTTAACAGCAAGTAACATAATATAAATGTTCTTGTAGTTTGTCGATCGATTTTTATATCAATCAATCAATCAATCAAATTGTCACGCCTTTTTCCCACAGGGATAGGCAGAGACAATGGAGCGCCACTTACCACGATCCTTACACAGCTCCCTTGCTTCCTTCACATCCACAATTCTCTTCATACAGGCTCTGTGGTTATGGGCACTAGGCAACCTAGCTTTTTTGAGGATGTCTCCGATTTGGTCGGAAAACACTCTCCTGGGCCTGCCTTGTTTAACGCATCCATCCACATCAGATTTATAAATTCCTTTCGTCAATCTACTTTCACTCATCCTTTCCATGTGCCCAAACCATCGAAGCATTCCTTTGTCAATCCTTGTCACTACATCTTCTTTCAAACCACATCTATCACGCAGTGTGCTATTCCTTATTCTATCCGCTATCGTCACTCCACATACACTCCTTAACGACCGCATTTCTACAGCGTTTATTCTACTCTCATGCTTCTTCTGCCATACCCAACCTTCACTCCCATACATTAATGTAGGAACAAGCACCGCATTATGAACAGCCATCCGTGACTTTTGGGACATTATTTGGCTGTTCATTATACTATGGATGGCACCGTTCACTACGTTACCCTTTATATTTATATTTGAGTTGATTGAATGAAAGGTAAATTGCGGTTTTCGATTTATGGCGTATTAATCGAAGATCTAGATCTCGTTCAAACCAATTTCCGATGGAAATTTGCATGGTAATGTGCATCATATATTTTTTTTAGTTTTATCATTTTTTTATTTTAGAAGTTACAGGGGTAGATACCCCATAGATACCCCCACACGTATGGGTTTGATGAAAATCAAAATTTTGAGTTTCTGTTCTAAGTATGGGGAACCCTCAAAATTTATATTATTATTTTATATTTTGTGTGAAAATCTTAATGCGGTTCACAGAATACATCTATTTACCATGTTTCAACAGTATAGCTCTTATAATTTAGAAAAAAAGTGGCAGTGACATACATACGGACAGACAGACATGACGAATCTATAAGGGTTCCGTTTTTTACTACCGAACCCTACAAAATATCTAACAATAAAAAATAAACAAAATAATAATAAATGTTAATAAGTGGTTTAGTGGTATTGCAATGGTCACGTAAGCCGAGAGCACGGGTTCAATCCGGTTGCCAATACCAATATATTTATTGATATATGTACTCTGGTCATCCTGTTTCTATGATACAAGCACTTAATATAGAAATTAATAAAAAATAAGTAAAATACACTACCATTCTGAACACCAAGTCCGGCCATTGTTCCAAGCTGTTTGGCACGTACAGCTGTAACATAAGAATCTTGTTGTACACAATTGATACATTTTAATTACATTAGCACGAAGGACATCATTCATTTTGGGCTATTTTTTAGTACTTTTGTAATACCCAATGATGAAAAAATATATATGTGATAGTTCCGATACTTGTATTGATAAAACTAATAATGCTTCTACTAGTGGTCTGTTATGCACAAAGATGCCCGATAACAATAGCGGGGTCCAGCATGTGATCACACATAACAGTTACAGTTATGTGCAGGCTCGTTTCCGCACTTGAAGTCCTCTTCGGTTATTCGTGCATACTTCAACGGTTCTCCTTCAGTGGAGCAACCTGATCTCCTTCAGGAAGGCCAGGAGACCCTCCTCATTCCTGCAGACCTCAGGAAGCTGCCTCGCGTTACCAAGGAACTTCTGTCTTGCTTTAACCACTCCTGCACTCCATGGTACAGACAATAGTTTCCGCATGTACAACCTAGTACTCATAAATGTTGTTAAGTCAGAATATGGAAAGTATGTGTGTAGCAAAAGACCATTCGTCAAATTGGTCTCAGTATCCAACAGGATTATGTCATATGCAATTGTAAAGGATTCTTATCAGACTAAAATTGTTACTACAAGCACCAACTTTAATTCCATCGCAGAAAAAAGATGAGTTTAAATGAGTTTCTTAGGTATTAAAAGCATCGAAAGGGCACTACACAAGCATGGCACTGATGAGACAACACGTAAATGGATAAGTAGCATGCTAAGACAACGGGCGATTCAATTCGACGCTAACGGGATTAAAAGAGGAATCGCAGCAAAAGGCTGCCCTCAAGGCGGGGTCCTGTCTCCTCTGCTGTGGAATATAGTAGCCAACGACCTCATAACCAAATTGAACAACAAAAATTACTACACAGTAGGATACGCAGACGATCTAGCTATTCTGATCAGTGGAAAGGTAACCAGCGTTGTCTTCGACGTTATGCAATCCGCACTGAAGGTCGTGCAGCATTGGTGCACCGAATCCGGTTTGTCTGTCAACCCTAACAAGACTGAACTAGTACTGTTCACGCGGAAAAGGAACATAGGAAAATTCAAACTACCAAAACTGTTTGGCACAGAAATTCAACTGTCAGCAGAGGTGAAATATCTGGGCGTCATCCTGGACAGCAAGCTGAACTGGAGCAAACACTTATCAAACAAGCTCGACAACGCCACCGTAACATTATGGCAATGTCGTAGATTACTAGGCAAAAAATGGGGAATAAGCCCCAAAATTATGAAATGGATGTATACCTCCATTATTAGACCGTTCGTCACCTACGGTGCGTCGACTTGGTGGCCCAGAACCAGGCTGAAGACCGTTCAAGACAGACTGCAACAATTCCAGCGCATGGCGTGCACGGCCATCACAGGCTGCATGCTTACAACACCCACAAAGGCGCTGGAGGTCATCCTGGGCATACTGCCCCTACATCTGCATGTGCAGCTGGAGGCGACACTGACGGCAACGAGGCTTCTAACATTGAACCTCTGGAACATAGACTGCCGAGCCACACACACAACAGTTCTCAACGATGCAATTGAGGAACAGCCCCTCCTAGTATCGATCATTGACAGAATCCCGAAGAAGTTTGTATTCGAAAAGAGCTATAAAATACAACTGTGCGAGGAAGAAAAGGACCACTCTGGCGCCGAGGAACTAAGAATCTACACCGATGGATCCAAGACCGGTGCGGGAACAGGGGCAGGAACCTTCTCGTGGGATTTAAACATAAATATCTCAACAACGCTCGACGTAAACAGCTCTGTGTTTCAGGCAGAATGTGTTGGTATTCTGCAGGCAGCGCATGCAATAGCGAGGAGGGGAATTGCCAACCATAAAATAAAGATCCTCTCCGATAGCAAAGCGGTACTTTTGGGTCTGGAAAGCAACTGCAAAAACTCAGCTCTACTCTATGAATGCCACCTGGCATTGGAGGACGTATGCACGTCGAACCAGATCACTCTCCAATGGATCAAGGGTCATAGTGGATCGCTGGGCAATGACGCGGCGGACGAGCTGGCCAGGAAGGGGTCGTCCTGTCAACCGATGGGACCGGGACCTATTGTGCCCCTACCATTCCAATTCCTGCGCAGCTGGCTACGCCAAAGAACAGGTAACCAACATGAAGACGCATGGTCACAAACAACGGATTGCAGACAGTCCAGAGATGCTCTGCCTCACATAGACAGACGCTTGACTGGACGTCTGCTAGACCTTAGCAGAGCCAAGCTCCGCTCTTTGGTAGGTGTTATAACGGGGCATTGCGGTTTTAATAAGCACCTGTACAACCTCAACATATCGGACAGCCCCCTATGTAGGGGATGTCTGAATGAGGAGGAGACAGCTGCACATGTGCTCTTGAGTTGCAGGAGCACAACAGTAGCAGAAGCGAGACAGAAGTTCCTTGGCAACGCGAGGACGCTTCCGGAGGTCTGCAGGAACGAGAAGGGTCTCCTGGCCTTCCTGGAGGAGATCGGGTGGCTCCGTTGAAGGAGAACCGTTGGAGAACGCACAAAGATACCGAAGAGGACTTCAAGTGCGGAAACGAGCCCGCTAAAGACTACAAGACTACAAGACTAGGTATTAAAAACAATTGGTAAAAGTAAAAAACTGTCATTTTAATAGTCTTCCTTACCTAACAACAGGCAAGACATGGTAAAATGGCTTTTCTCATTAAAAATAACCACTATAGAACAAAATAATTATACTATACAATAACAGTTTATTACTGAACAGTTTTGCCAGTAAATAATACTTTCCCAAACAAGAGTACGCCTGCGCCAGTGATTTGTTTTTGATTGGCAGAATTAATGGATAATGACTTGCACTTTTATACTAGAGAACATGGAACAATTTAATAGAATTTTGGTAGAGACTTCTTCTCTGGCAAATAGAAGTAATCATTATCTTAAGAAATAGATGGATATTCAACGGACGGACGGCATTCCGTTGAAAACTGTTTAGAGGCTCTATGAATCTAATTTGCAAAAAATTCCATCCGGTCTAATGGTAGCACAAAAAACGATAAACATACATTCTCCACATATTCAGACAAAACTCTCTCGCTGATAGTGGCGCCAGTCTATGTTTGGCAGAGACGCTACGACCAAGCATACTCTACATTCTTTCTTTTGTGTCTGCGCTGGTACGCGACAGCCACTGTTTTTCGATATGAAAATCTTGAAAGGTAAAAAGCCGGCAGAGTTCCCCAGAGTTTTACAGAGTTAATGCGTAAATACGGCCACCCTTAAAACAGATCGCTATTCTATAAATATTGTATAATTTATAATAACTTACATCCGTGGTAAGTTCGTCGTTCCGCCCATGATAGACTTTGTAAAGCCTTGGTCCGTTGAAACATCGAAAATAAGACTTAAATAGCAACATTTTTATTCAAAAACCAAAAGCATCTACGCCGAATAAACTTGGTAAATCAATACTATGCGCGCGCCGGTTCGTTAGGAACAATAGAAATGAAACCCGACGAACTAAGAAAGGAAAGACGGAGACCTAATCCCTAACCAAATCTAATATTGAAGCTTGGCATTCTGTCACTTTAGGTAACAATATTGCCACTGACAAAATCATGCAACACTGCTTTTTGCTAAACAAGCTTGAAGCAATGTAAGAATACTTCACAAAAAAAGAGCTTAGCGTATATTGATAAAGCTCAAAAATAAGGTCAAAAGTCAAAACCAACAAAACAGGAGCATCCAATACAATAAAAAAGAAAAATATATTATATATTTAACATAAAATTAAAGACAAGATTAAAAATAAAAAGGCAGCTAAATTAACAATTTAACTAGCACTATAAAATAAATTATTTACACAACTAAAAATAAACTAGGCACTATAAAAACCCGTTACGAGAATACAAAATACTAATTACAAAAAAAAATTAAACTTTAAGGGGCACACCTAGCGTGTGACAGCCTAAAAAATAGGCCATTTTTGGGAATTAAAAACAAGAAACTACTGTATCAATTGTTTTAAAATTTTAATGGTATATTTAAACATATTATAAGAATACACAGTGAAATTTTTGAAGAAAAAAATTAAATATTTATCGAGATACACGCGATTATACCAACGCCACCTCAGTCGGTGAAATTTTAGATTCTCTATAAATGTCTATAACCGATCGATAGGTCAAATTTATTACTTTAAGTATTAAAAATAATGAAAAATCTTACTCTTTTATTTTTCGAGTTGTTAAACAAAATATATTTTTAGGTTATGTTATATTTTGTAATGCCCATACCAATAAAATATAGAATCTTTTTACATTACTTCTTACGAATAATTTATAACTTACGGCCGCTAAAAAGTCAATATGATTAAATTTAAGTTTCTAGGTTATTAACATTGTTTAATTTGTTATTAATAGTTTAATAGCATAACGCCTGAAATTGATCTTATTTTGAATCTATTTGAATTGATTTATTGAATTGTCTAACCTTTTTCCTACAGGGATAGGCAGAGACGATGGACCGCCACTTGCCACGATCCTAATCCTAACACAACTCCCTCGCACCCACAATCCCTTCCCAATATAAGCTCTTACTAAGCAACCGCAATCTACTTGACTCATCGTGTCCAAGCCTTTGTGACAAGGTCTGGCACAAGGCCCTTCTTTCCAAGCTCGAAACATACAGTTTACTTGACCGTGTTCCTTTTGTAATCAAAGGCATGCTGGACCTTGGATCCAGCATTCATTGCTATGCAGACGTCAGCACGGTGCACGGACGCTACACTACCCGCCCCGCAGCCGGAAAACAGTAGATAGCTGATATGAGAGTATACCGGGTTCTTGGATGTATTTCCCACTGGAGCGACGAGAACCTAGTTAAGTTCAGGGCAAACAAGACTCAGGTGTGTGCGTCCTCTATCGCCTATATCACGGAGAATGTTCCGAGGAGTTCTTTAACCTTGTACTTACCTCTTCTTTTCACACCCGTAATAACCGCACAGGTCGGGGGAAGCATCCGCATTGTGCTGACCGAATCGGCAGTCGAACTAAAATGTTCGATGCGTGGTTTCTTTGTAGGACAATCGGCAAGTAGAATACTTTAACAGCCCATGTGTTCTCTCCATCCTGTAACCTTGGATCGTTCAAACGATTAGTGAAGTAGCACCTTTGGCCGGCATAGTGATGGCGACTGGGGCAGCCGTGAGTACTCAGTTTTTGCATTCGTCGGCACTCTTGGAACTCTTCTTGCTTGCCATCAGGGGGGTCGAGGTCAGGTCCAAAGCTCTCGAAACATCGGAAATAAAAAATTTTAAAATCAACAATCAATATGAACGAATTAGCCGCATAAAATTCGTTTAATTCATTAACCAATTTTCGGGCGAAATCTAAATCTAATCTAAGAAAATAATCCTAATCAAAATAACGGTATAAAATTAATGTTTTGTCATCAGATACTTTCATATTATTTAGACGTCTGGAAGTATGTGAAAATTAGTTACATACATACAAGTCAAGCTATTAAAAGTCAGTTAATTAAAAAGAAAGACCGAGTCTTTAGAGAGCAAAGGACCTTCAATAGAACACGCAAAGAAGCGAGTAATTATTTTTATTTTATTGTATTGTGCCTCGCCATCAGTGGCGTAGCGTGGCGGGGGCGGAGGGGGCGGCCCGCCCCAGGCGGCACATTTAGGAGGCGGCAAAATTTAATAAAAAACTAAAATAAATCGTTAAATTTTGAACCTGATGTTCATATTTTTATTGTACCTATGATTGAAATTCCTAAAGAATTGTTTCTCCGCCCCGGGCGGCTCTCTCCGACGCTACGCCACTGCTCGCCATATGACATATGGCGGGGGCCTGATGTTAAGCTGTAGTGCGGTCTATGAATGGATGTAACTGCTCTTACAGGTAAATAACATAGCAGTCACATCTACTATGCCGGCCTACTTGAAACCGAAAATTTACAAGCTGATTCCGAAACGCGACTAATTCACTTCACGGTCTGTATACTTGTAAGTGGTGGTAGTACCCAGGATCGATAGGCTGGGCACCACTGCATACTACTTTTTGATAATCAGACCCTTGGACTCTTCAATACTTTTAATAATTAATTAAATTAAATATAAAATAAAAACTGTGAAACAAGTATTATAGGTTTGTGGGTTAAATGTTTAGATAACGTATCAGGCGTGGTACATTGGGTTTGCAGACCAGTTTGTTATGCGTAAAGCCCTGGGTTCGATTCCCGGTCGGAGCAAATACTTGTTTCGTAGCTTTTATTCGTAAGATTTAATCGAATTAAATATTTAAGAGCTGGAGATTTGCTCCGGGTCTGATTATTAAAAAGTAGTTGGCAATGGTGCCCAGTCTGCCGAACCGGGATAGACTTATACCACCACTTACAAGTATACAAACCGTGAACTGACTCAGTCGCGTTTCGGGGTCAGATTGTAATAATGTTTTCATTATTAACGTTAAAACCTAATGACAATTAATAAATTAAATCCGTCCCTGTGTGATCAGAATTCTGATACAGGGACAAATTTATGAACAAGTCTAACAAGTTTTTAAAAATTACACAGTAATATAGTATTTTTATTGATTATAAATCAATCAATTAATCCATCAATCAAATTGTCACGCCTCTTTCCCACAGGGATAGGCAGAGACAATGGAACGCCACTTGCCACGATCCTCGCTTCCCTCACATTAACAATACAAGCTCTACGGTTATGAGCACTAGGCAACCCAGCTTTTTTGAGAATGTCTCCGATTTAGTTGGAAATTTTTAAATTTGGTAATTTATTCATTAAAATATTTAGATTTTAAAAAGCGACATTTATGAAATTTCGATTAAACTACATAATAAATCATGATAGATAATTTAAGTAAACGGGCATTTTTTTTTAATGGTTATATAATAGATGGCGCTATGCCGGCTAAAGGTTACAGGATGGAGAGAATGGGACTGGTAAAGCATTCCACTTGTCGATTGTTCTACAAAGAAACTACGCACCGAACCGTTTAGTTCGACTGCCAATTCGGTCGACTAAATGCGGGTGCTCCCTCCGACCTGTGCGAGTATTACGGGTGTAAAAAGACGGGGTAGGAACAAGGTTAAAGAGCTCCTCGGAACATTCTTCGTTGTATAGGCGATAGAGGACTATACAACGGTATAGTAATACAAATAAGTAGAGTAGAATTACGTAACAAATTAAAATCTATTATTTATTTGTCTTTAACGATACTTTTGTGCTCTGATCCACCATCCGGAGCGCAGCACTATAAATTGATTGTCTGTGGTATCTGTTGACGTTGTTGGCAGATTTATAGAATTTTGTTGTCTCTGGGCGTTGTGTTCCGTGTCGTGTATTAGTGTATCAATACATTCTCTCTAAAGGGGCTTTTTGTTTCTGTTTGTAAATTCTGTATATTCCAAGTTACATCTACAATGTCGGTTTTTAGATTCTGTTGCGAGGATGAGACTGGTGAAATTGTGACTTACTACATAGACAAGGAAACCGGAGAACCATATTTTGGCGAATGCACTCCGCCGTTAATTATACCTCAACCAAGGAATCAAAGGACTTCGTCTGTTAAAAAAATTAAGTTACCACGCGGTTGCGGATATAACAAAAAGAAATTACAATCTTTGAGAAAAGATATAGTAGAAGGTTCTAACATTGTGAGCTATAGAATGTTGTTGATTCCCACTCTGTTAATATTCCCTGCGCTTATTTGTGTACTGCTTATGTTGTTGGAAACATATCTACACGTTAGGTGTCATAAGAAAAACAAATTGCTGAAGGATCCATCCAAGTACTACCGCAGTCCATTCCATCTAATAACAAGAACTTTTTGCGGAGTTTGCCGTGAATTAGATTCTGCAACCAGAGTTGGACAATTACAAGATGAAAGACGTATACGTTATGATTATGTTAAAGGAATGGTTTAAAGTTGACGACATTCTACTATTATTATATTAATTGTCAATGTAATATTAGGTATTTTTATAAAATTATTAATATGTATATCTTCATGAAAAGTCTGAATTTATGTGATAATTGTATAGTACAAATGTTTAAAATAAAGAATATGTGTATGTATGAAATTTACGAATTAATAAAGAACAAAGTATAAAAATGTAATTAGGAAAATGAGATCAATTTTTTTATAATTGGATAAGGATGACAAATCTCATAAATTGGTTTTGGAGAACTATTGATATTGATTAGGCTGTAATGTTATTAGGTAATGGTGACTGTTTTTTGAATATACATTTTTTGTGGTAATCGCTGGTAATTTTTATTTCATAGTTTAGTAACATCTAAAACCAACCCAGAGACAATAGGCTCTAGGCAGAAGAAGTTGGTGCAAGAGGAATACCAGCAAAAACTTGCATTATCTTACAATATTTGGTTGGGTAAAGGGGATAGGGAGGGCAGGGAAGGTGAGTGTTGACATGTCACAAAAAGCTTTGAAACCTACATTTCGGTCGCAAGTCCAGAATGCAGCCTTCATTCTCCTGCCAGCCCTGCGATGGACCCGGCACCTGCACGGAGAATCCATAGATGCTGTTATCAAGCCACCTATGAAATTTATAGTAATGTTAATAAAACATTAAAATTGGTTATACCAACCAAGCTTTAACTGCTTTTCTGCACCACTGCTGTCCCTCCTTAGTGAATTGCGGGGTCCATCGTATAGCAAGTGGAGGAGCTCCAGACTTGCAACTAGCCTTATGACATGTAGAGCTTAGCTTCACTGCCCTCACTTTCCCCCTACCCAGAACTGCCATCTCTAAAATTTGTCAACCAGGCAAATCCCCAGATATTAGAGCCCAGAACCCAGACATGGCAACAGTATGTCCGTAGATCGTGGTGTGCGGGCAAAGCGCGCGTGTCGCAGTGGGTTTAAAAATTTAAATGAAGCCCCACCTGGACGTATGTGTCTAGGACAAATCCGGGGAGGCCCCACGAATGTCGTCTTCGATTTGTGGTCGGTCACAAAAGTGTTCCAGACTTGGAAATAGGTTAATGGCATGTGGTGACATGGCTCACCACTACTTCAGTCTTATTTTATCCTACTATATTGTTTTCTAAGACCAGCATAGTGAGGCTGGTCGATTGCTACTTGCAGTTAAGTGTAGTAGCATTCGCCTTCATAGATCGGCATTTCATCTTAAGGAGAGAAGGCATACATATATATATATGAGAGAAGAAACAAGTTATCAGGATCCAAAGTTTTTTTTTTATTGTGAGTCAACATCTGAAGATAAGGAGGTCTAAGAGCGCCGACGACTGATAAAACTGAGTTGTTAATAGTTGCCTCAGTCGCCGTCACTATGACTGACTCTCTATTGTCTCCGCCGATTTCTGATAGTACTATAACGAGGAAGGTAGATTAAAATAAAAAGCACAATAATTACAGACATCCATTTATTAAGATTATAAATCACTTAAGTGAGTACAATAATATTTAAAATGCAATATAATAGTGATTGAAAAGGGTTTTTTAGCACACTTAACACCCTTGACCTAGTGGTTTTGTTGCAACTCAATAAAACAATATTGTCAAGCCTCAATTCCCAGAGGCAGATATAGGCAGAGACAAACTAAACTATTCTGTGTGTTTTTTGCTTACAAACATTTTTAGTAGCTTCAAAGCAGTTTGCAAAAAGTAGACTTAGAACTTTTAGTTACTAATTTTACAGCAGTTCAAACCTATAAAATTCGAATTAGTTAATTAAAATAAAGACACTCTTTAAGTTTTATATTCTGTAAATGTTACAGAAATATAAATAATTGGTCTCTTTCTTATTATGGTAAAACATTGTTGCAGACGTCTTAATATATAAAAGATGTCTTAATATGTCACGTCACTCATGCAAATAAAAAGCATCAATGAAGAATTTAGTGCGTTTACAAACCAGGAAAATTTTCTCCGCGTATAGGTTTGTTTTCACACACTCGTGTGAATTTTATACGCGCGTGTCCGCTCGTAACAATCACATCAAAACGAACTTAAAAGCGCCGATAATACGCCTGATTTTTGAATGCACTTAATAAAATGTTTTAAATGAATAACATTGTATATCTCGCTCACATTAATTAAATTTATAATTGTAGAATTTGTAAGTTTACAACAATAGCAAATATCTAAGTCACTAATTTAACAGCAGTTAGAATTAATAAAAGTCAAATTTGTCAATCAAGATGAGAAATAATAAGTAATAATTGATTTAAACTTAAAGAAATTGAATATATCGGTCGATTTAATAATAGGAACCGAGCATAATTTAAACAAAATACATTTTATTTTTCTGTAAATAAAGTTGATATAGTAAATCAATCTCTTTCTTATATAGTAAATTAATAATGCAGACGTCCTAAAATTTGAAAAGACGTCTAAACATGCCATCGTCATGCAAATAAAAAAACAATTAATAAAAAATAAGATATAAAATATAATTAAGAGAAATAATATACTTCATCTTAAGGAAATTGATTGTATCGGTCACTATAATAAAATTAATAATCGTCAATTTGATGAAATGTAACTTTACAACAATAGAAAACATCTAAGTCATAAAAGCAAATAGAATAAAACTATTTACAGCGTGTGCAAGTTTTCGTCATACTCTAACTCTTTAATAGCTTGAAAGATCTATAGAAAAAAATATATATAGTGATAATATTTAACCCTCCTTACTCAGCGTTATAAGTGCTACTCGTAGAGGGAAGCGTTCTCGTGAGCTATGATATATTTATTGTAGTAATGCATCGCTAGGAAATAGAAACTCTAGAACAGTACATATTTGTCAGAGTAAGGAGGGTTTATATTATAAAAAATTATCACTTATCTTTTTTTTAAGTTTTTATTCCCTATTGGGAATTAACAATAATTCTATAAAGGTGTGATTTCACCGTCAATTTCAGACTGCACTACTGGCTCCCTAGCACGGCAATCCAAGAAGAAAGATAAAGACTTGCAAAGAATATCATTTCAACTCACTTTAAATAACTTACTAGAACAGTGTATCCAAACAGATATTTAAACGTTCTGTTAAACTTCACACAAAACAACGTTGAAATCTTTAATATTTTTTAAAAATATTTTGATGTGCCAGCCTAATACATTATTTAAAATTAGTCATAATAATATCCCAATATTCCTTGCAGTTCTTTATCTTGCTTCTTGGATTGCCGTGCTAGGGGGCAGGATAGTATGAGATTGATTCTGTTCAAGGCGACAATCAGCATAAAGAAAATGTTAGGAAGCAATGCGGCTGCAGGTTGCACAAAATCAATCTCATACAAACAAGTAGTGCAGTCTGCACTCGCCAGCGGAATCACAACTTTAATGTAAGTATATATGAAAATGCGCGCTGTTTAAGACCCGAAGTTGAACTTGGTGGGCACTGTTGCTGGTACCGTGAACGAATATCCTAGAATAAAAGAGAACAAATTTATATCTTGACTTACACTCTTTACCGCAGCTTACACATCAAGCGGTCAAACGTGTGACACTATATATATATTTTATAGGCAGTTGTGTCAGGATCGTGGAAAGTGGCACTCCATTGTCTCTGCCTATCCCTGTGGGAAAAGGCGTGACAATTTGATTGTTTACTTACATTTTTATACCAAGCTACTTAAGTGCTTGTATCTTAGAAACAGGACAACCAATGTACATATCTCAGAGATAAATTGGTTTTTGTACTCGTACTCTCGGTTTGCATGACAACTGTACTACCACTACACCACGGTAGCCTAAAATACAAGTATGAAGCGATGTTTTTTGTGTGCGTAATATTGATTGGCTATTTAAAGAACGAAAAGTCTCTGTGTATCAAGATTTACTAAGGGTGCTCTAAGAGTAATATTCTAAGTGATAGTGAAGTAACCTTTACTTACCACCGCTCTGTTCAATTCGCTTGCTATCTTGCTGTGCCTTACGCTGGTCGGCCAACACGAACACGGCCTGAAGTGCCTTCTGTTGCTTCTCATCCAATGCGCTCATCAAGGCGTTGTACAATGCAGGTTCAGTATGTGAGAGATCTACATATAAAAATAGTTTTTTTTATTAATTATCTCTAATACATATCTAAAGTCGGGCTTTACTTAATTCCAATCATTCTATATAAAAGCTAGGTTGCCTAGTGCCCATAACCACAGAGCCTGTATGAAGAGAATTGTGGATGTGAAGGAAGCAAGGGAGTTGTGTAAGGATCGTGGTAAGTGGCGCTCCATTGTCTCTGCCTATCCCTGTGGGAAAAAGGCGTGACAATTTGGATTGATTGATCTATGATATTTCCCACACCTAAATGTCCGGCATGCGGTACAGGAATACTTTAACGATTCCAGCGGTACGCTATGATGACCGTTTTGACGTTTCACCAGTTAATGAAGTTTCACCAGTTAATGACGTTTCACCAGGTAATGAAGTTTCACCAATTAATGAAGTTTCACCTGTTAATAAAGTTTCTCCAGTTAATGAAGTTTCACCAGTTAATGAAGTTTCACCAGTTAATGACGTTTCACCAGTTAATAAAGTTTCATATAAAATGTAAATTAATAATTACGTTTGAAGGAGCAATTACTGTTCTTTATTGTCACTATAAAGAACATTAATTGCTCCTTCAAAAGTTATTAATAATTTATATGAAACTTCATGAGCTGGTCAAACGTCAAAATGGCCATCATAGCGTGTTGCTTGTCTTATACATAACGATTCTAGGGCTATAGAAGGGGAAAACAAGCTGCCATGTTCCTTCGAATACAATTTCGCTCTTGTTGTATATAACATCTTTGCCTATAATATGGTGAGGATTAGAAAAAAAAACGGTTGTCTGTAAAGACGGTTTACGTTACGATAGTTGAACGTGACAACGTCATAAGAAAATATTGATGAAATGGTTGCATTTTTCAAAAGAAAATTTTATTTTTATTTGTTTGATGGATATTTTGTATGGATATAGAGAAGGAGGTAAATGGAAATCACAATTGAATTGATCAAATAAATGTATATTTGTTCGCATAGATACAATTATGTAATTTTTTTTATTGTATATTAAAATATTAAATATTAATAGTCATAATATTAGTAATATTAATAGTATTAATATTAATAGTACGCATCGCTCACTCAAGTAGGAGAGAGACAGATGTTGAACTCAGAGCGAGGTAACGCCGCATGAGACATGTTTTTTGGTGTGTGCTGCCGTTCCATCGAATTATAAGATGTTGTCACGTCAAAATATTTGTCAAATGTAAGAGTTCCAAGAAAAGGGTGAAGACTTTTAATTATTGTAGAATATAGCCCTCAATATTGGTACATAAAGAGTTTAAATAGAGTAACATTCATTCATTGTAACTATTCATTGTAAGAATAAAACAGCTCTGGATTCTGAAGTGTTGATTGTATGAAGCATTGCACGTCACTTTATACAAATGAAGGTCGCACAATCAACAAATATTTTCTCTTTTGTGACTACATGGTTCATGGCATTCTCGAGGCATTCATTCACGACGGTTTCAACATATAGGCCAACAAAGTCGATCGAAATCGAGCAATAAAGTCGTTGCTATGGTAGACACTCGAAGAACCGACAACCGATGGGTAAGAAAGGTCCTTGAGTACAGACCACGAACTAGAAGACGCAGTATAGGTAGGCCTCCCACTAGGTGGACTAACGACATAGTGAAAGTCACTTATTACTTGTGGATGCAACTGGTAGTTGGAAATGGCGTTTTAAGGGGGAGGCCTACGTCCAGCAGTGGACGTCTTCTGGCTGACGATGATGATGAGACAGTTTTATCAGTACCAAGAAACCAATGACGACCCAGCGTCTATTTGAGATAAAAATAATAAAATTGAAATGTTACCTGTGAGAGTCAGCTTAAAGACAACATACTCATCAATTGGAGAATCTTCGTCTTCAAGAGGAGTAGAGTAGCACTCGGTCACATCCTCGTTGACGTAGTCCTGTAACAGGTAATAATGAGTTAGTTAGTTTGCATTTTTTTAAATTGTAACCCGACATGTGACCTTGACCCTCCTAAGCGAGACCTTGATCGGTAAGCAAGAGAAGCTCCAAGAGTGTCGACGACTGAAAAAACCGATCAGTTAACGGCTATGCCGGCCAAAGGTGCTTCGTCACGCATCGCTTAAAGGATCTAATGTTGTAGGATGGAGAGAATATACGGGCTGGTGAAGCATTCCACTTGTCGATTGTTCTAATCTACACCAATTACCGTCATTCACAACTTCCAGGGATGTGTTGCCGATTAGCCGTAATAAAATTATTAAAATACAAATATTCGGAATTAAAGAAGAGAACAAGAGAATTGTGGATGTGAAGGAATCGAGGGCAAGGATGCCACGATCGTTGTGTCAGGATCGTGGCAAGAGGCGCTTAATTGTCTATGCCTATTCCTGTGGAAAAAAGCGGTGACAATTTAATTGATTGATATATTCGGAGGATGTCTAGGATGGGCTGCCGACTTCTTAGAGATACCAGGAAACAACTAAATGCAGACCCGCTTCCAGCAGGCTACTGTGTAGGTCGCTAAGGATGTCGCAGCAGTAGACGACTAATAGCTGACATGAGGATATGTTTAAATTTCTTAAATAAAGTTGAAAGCAACTTAGTTAAAGCAAAATTTAATCAAATCAGAAACAATGATTATGATCAATCAATCAATAAAGATCATGCAATCGACTCGTACTCTCTTAATTAAAGTTAAAAGCAATTTTAAAGTTAAAGTAAAATTCAATCAAATCAGAAAGAATGTTTTTTTTTTCAATCAATCAATCAAGGTCGAGCTTATGCAGTCAAGTGTGTAATGTGTCTATAAAAAATCAATAAAGCCTTACCTCATCTTCATCATCATCGTCATCGCTGTCATATACAACATTAAATGGATTTCCAGTATGATTTAGATCATTGAAGTATTCAGAGTAATCTTTTTCCATAACTTCAGATTCGTCTTCATCACTCTCAAGTACTTCTGCAAACATATTTCATTATACAGATTTGGTCCCATTTTTGGGTAATTCCATGGAAACTGACCCTTCTGTTATTCCCGTTATAGGCTCACTAAGGTTTCCAAGCTTAAGGCATACAATTTGCCAATTATATTATATATAATATATTTTTCATACAGGCTCTGTGGTTATGGGCACTAGACAAATTCAAGATTGAGGCAAACGTTTAATGTGTTTTTTTTCATTTGTCTGCTTGAGGTCAGATGTCATGACTTAATAAATAAAAAATGAATAATGTTTAAAAACAAAGTCGATCGCGGTCTAGTGTGGTAACAGAACTATTATAGTATACACCTATTTTTTTTTATTATGACTCATGACAGCACGTCGTCTGTGTGGTCCACGAATGGATGCCACTGCTACTACAATTTAATATAAGTAGCAATCACATCCACCTTGCCGGCCTAGTTGGAACCGGCAACTTACAAGCTGATCCCGAAACGCGACCAAATTACTTCACGGTCGGTATACTTGTAAGTGGTAGTACTACCGTGGATCGGCGAACTGGGTACCACTGCCTACCACTCAGGAAATATAATACAAAAATATAAAACCTACCTTCGTCTTCAAGATCATCATCGGAGCTGTCATCAGTGGAGGTTGACACATCGCTCTTGGCTTCAGCTTGAGCCTTGTATGCTTTCTTCAAGCCATCAAAGAGTACCAAGCATGATGGGAGGATCTTTGGTACAATCTCATCGATGTTTGGGCGGGAAGTGCCCATGTTTAGCAAAGTACATAAGCCCAATACACACAACTTCCTGTCATGCAACCTGTCAAATGGAGTATTAAAATTATTATACACATATTAGCTTTAATTATGACAGGGATAGGCAGAGACAATGGAACGCCACTTGCCACGATACTCGAATCCATTCCATCCACAATGTAAATAATAAATAGTAGTTAACGACAGCCGTGGACGAACGGTTAGTGATTGGTTAGTTGCGCGTAAAGTCCCGGGTTCGATTCCCGGTCGGAGCAAATATTTGTTTCATGGCTTTTATTTGTAATATTTAATAATTATATTAAATAATGCAAATATTTGTTAATAAAAAAAAGAGGTGGATATTTGCTTCGGGTCTGGTTATCAAAGAGTGGTACCCAGTCTGTACCACCAGGTGTACTACCACTTACAAGTATACAGACTGTAAAGTGATTTGGTCGCGTTTCGGGATCAGCTTATAAGTTGCCGTTTCAACTAGGCTGGCATAGTGGATGTGACTGCTACTTACAGTTGTTGAATTGTAGTAGCAGTGACATCAATTCATGGGCCACACTCCAGCTTAACATCAAGTGGGGAGATGTCAAATTGTCGACTCATAATAAAAAAATAGTATAATTACCCAAGGAAGTGTTCGACATCATTAATCCACTGCTTCATGAAGTGTGAAATGATGGAGGCATTAGGCACAGACTCTTGGAGAGTCCCAATGATGGAGAAGAACAGGTTGGCGTTGCAATACAGGATTGAAATCAATACCTAACAAAAGAAAATTAACATTTGTTAATATTTTCAATACCACTCACCGGTACCAATGTATCTTTAATATGTACTTTGGTCGCCTGTTTCTATGATACAAACACGTACGTATAGAAATGTAAAAAAATAATAAAAACATATATACTAAGTTACATGCTTGTATCAAAGTGGTTTTGCTACCAATATACCTTGGTAGGGAGTAACTCTTAGTCTGCCGATTCGGAGTAGTACAAGTGGACAGGCCGTGACTTGACTTATTCGCGTTTTGGGATCAGCTTGTAAGTTGCCTGTTCCAACTAGGCCGGCATAGCGGATGTGACTACCCTTTATAATCATATTAATTATTGGTTGTGAAGTAATTAGTTTTAACACAATCATAGTTGCACTCCATTGTATCTGCCTATCGCTGCAGTGATAGAACTGCGTAGGTTTGTTTTTTAATTTTCATTATGACTCGTAATCTAACCACGACCTGCCTGATCGTAAGCAGTAAGCATGATGGAGAAAAGTCACGACTGAAAAAAAAAGTCTTAGTTCACGGCTATTTCAGTCGCCGTTACTATGCCTATAGCTTGAATGGAGAGAACACATGGGCAGGCAAAGCATTCCACATGTCGATTGTTCTACAAAGAAAAGACGCGCCGAACTTTTTAGTTCGACTGCCGATTCACTCGACAGAATGCAGCATACAATTTATTTAGTTCAGGTTGACTTACTAGCTGTAATGTTCGATATAATGTATAATATAAACAGAATATCTTAAACTAATATAAGGCCATTTAGCAGTCAACACAATTTGCAGGCAAAAAAAAAGTAGTTAAAAGTACATTCAAATAGAAAATAGTTAATTTCATTTTTAAAAATTGAAATCATTCCAATCAAATAAATTTTCATGGTTTTAGGGTGAAAGAGAATGAGTGTTCTTTGTATTACCTGCAAAAGCATAATCCTGAGCTCGGGTGTCTTTACGTTGCGTGTGAGTCTCGTGAGGACGACTTCAACAAATGACTGGTAGCAATTGTCAATTTTACCATTGTATTGCAGGACAATCACCTCGAGCAACTTAGCTGCATAGCGTTCGTTCTCCTCTTCAACGTCGCTGCTCAGAACCTACCAAAATACATCATATAGATACCAGGAGATAAACCTTTGAGCTTTTTTATTTCATTGTGACTTGAAATATGACAGCACTCCGCCTGATTTTAAGCTGGAGTTTGGTCCATGAATGGATGCCACTGCTACTACAATTCAATAAATGTAAGTATCAATTACATCCACTAAGCCGGCCTAGTTGGAACCGGCAACTTAGAAAGCTAATCCCAAAACGCGACCAAATCTCTTCGCGGTCTATAAACTTGTAATTGGTGGTACTACCCCGGTTTTGATGACCAGACCAGACCAGACGCGAAGCAAATATCCACCTCCTTTTTTTATTAGCAATTAGTTGCAATATTTGATGTTTTTTTAAATATTACAAATAAAAGCTATGAAACAAATATTTGCTTCGACCGGGAATCGAACCCGAGACTTTACGCGCAACAAACCAATCGCTAACCGTTCGTCCAAGCAGTATAAGGATCGGCAGCGCTCTATCATCGAATATTTTACTGTGAAATGAATCAGTCGCATTAAGTCAGCTTGAAAGTTGCCGGTTTCAACTAGGCGGTTATAGATACGACTGCTACTTGAAGTTATTCAACTGTAGTAGCAGTCGTATCCATTCATGATCTTTACTTTAATATTCTTAATAGATACACAATCCCATACAAAATAATGTCATAAAAGTGTCTGCGCGTCAGCATTCACTTACACCGATATAAACTGTGTGAATCGAATGTGAATTGTAAACTGAACCTTACCACATTGTTTTAAAGTATAAACTTGTCACGAATGTAATGTCACATACATCATTTTGGACTGAGAACAAATGCAAGTCCAACATCAATTGGACTTGCATTTATTTTGAAGGTTTTTGAGTGGCAATTGGTATCTAAATGATATATGATCGATTAAAAAAATTGTACCTTTTTGCACATGTTGAAAATCGCAATAAGATTGCATTCCTTTGCGATGAATGCTTCAGGGCATACTGTTATGTAGTTATGCAACACTGGCAACATGTCCGAGAAGTAATCGAAGCCGTAATCCTTCTCAAAGATATCATACACCATTTCCAATACTTTCCATGCATCATCAGAAATATTGTTCGAAGTGAGGATGCAAAGCAAGAACATTGCCTCTTCATAATGTTCTGAAAATAAAATTATATATATATATATTTAAAAGTGGTGGGTTAAAAGGTTTGTCTCGTCTGCTGATTTGGGGTAATTCCACTACTTTCAAGTGTATAGAGTAGTAGAATTTGTGGACCACACTTAACATCAAGCAGGTGCTGGGATGTGTCTAAATGATTAAAAAATAGATCTTGTGATCCATTTTATATTCAACGCCTTAATGGGATAAGCAAAGACAACAGAGCGCCAATTTCCACGATCCCGACACAACTCTTTCGCTTCCTTCACATCCACAATTTTCTACATAAATTATTCAAAATGTTACGATAGGTCGAGATAATGGAGCGTCAACTAACACTTAACTTCTTCACATATCTTCTTCTTCATCCTATAACCTTGGATACTTTTAGCGAATCGTGAAAAAGCGCTAGGACGTCTCAGTCGTGAACAGTTAATTTTTTAGTCATGGTGTTTACCACAACCAGCTCGGGTTCAGATAAACTGATTTTTATAGTAAAATTTATGTATCTATGAAATAATTAAACAAACATACCTCTAATAGAATGATGTAAGATGTGACCCACAACTCGGAGAACAATCTTCTCAAGTTTACAGAGCATATCGTTTGATTTTCCCATTGCAGACACAACTACTTCAATTGTGTTCAAAACACCCATCGCAGAAATTGCCTTTTCGTCTGACCCAATATCAGTTTCCATCACCTTGCCAAACGTGAATGCAAGATGCTCACATATCTCTTCAGCCATTGGCATTAGCTGTGTAGCATAAATCGGCACAATGCCTTGAAGCACCACAGCCAAACTGTCATTCTCCGTCTCACGAATAATGCTCAATAGTTCAGCAACCATCACTCCAGCTTTGGGCTCCAAATATTTGCTCACTTTGTCTTGGGAATTAAGCAAGACCTGCATTGCCAGAGCGGCTTCCACTTTAACAGGCAGGTCTGTGTCATTCAGCAGTGCATTGAATGTCAAATCAGTAGCGTGGAAAAGAATTTGTTGATTCTTGAACTTAACATTAGCAAAATAGTGTAAAACCCAGCATGCTCTAGCCCTCATGTGGCCCAGATGACTGTTGAATTCTGGGAATATGTACGTGGTAATCAGGTTATCAATTTGATCTTTGTATTGCTTCTTCTTGAGAAGTATATCGCTAACTGTGCCGACCATGTGCAGTGCACCATCGCGTGTTGCAGGCGAATAGACACCGCATTGGTTCTGCAGCACTTGCATGCATAGAGTCATAGTGCTCTGGAACATTTCCTTGCGTTTCTTGCAGCATGACAACAATAGACCCTGAGCTGCAGTTACTGGTTGTACGTAATCGTCGTCGTATATACCTATAGAAGATATATTTAAAATATTACTATATGGCAATAAATAGACTTATTGTCTGGCTCGACATTTGAAAACACACCTCCTGATTTCAAGCTGCAGTGCGGACCAAAAATGAATGCGACTGGTACTAATAGTTATATTATTACAAGTGCAAGTAGCAATCGCAAGCATTAAGCCAGCACTAAATAATTTACCAATAAATCAAAATAGGCTGTAAATCTTACCAAATTTAATTCTGATATATTCATGCGGATCATTTTCCCATAGTTCTTCATCGGTCTTTGAATAGGACATCAAAGGCAAGAGAACATTCTCTATAATGGCGTACATGTGCGGCTTTAGCAGCTTCCATGAGTGTGCGTGACTAATGCTGGAAAACATAAAATGCATATGTGTTATGGAAAGTTGTTTACAATAACATGTAGAAGTATCTGAAAGACTTCTAAGAGCTTATCCCGCACACAACAGTACTAGCTCAGTAACGTCAAGTGACAATCAGTAACGTATCCATTAGTGTCAGTAATAAATGTTATTGTAGCATATATTTTGTTCTACGCTATCCGAACGTTCAGAGATGTCAGTGCTGCGCTATTGCGGATAGCGTCGAACAAAATTTATGCTACAATATCATTTAGTACTTACACGGATGGAAACGTTACTGATCGGCACGTGACAGCACTGTTATGTGCAGATAGGCCCTAAGACTTTGGCAAAATAGCAACCGTGATTTTGAACATAGGGACGCAGATAATAGCTATTTACTTTTTATATGCTGTTTTCGGATAAACCATGTTTCGACTGGAAAATTTCTGAATATTCGATTAAATAAATACCTACGAGCATTATAGGATATTTTAGTGAACAGATATTAGTTGAAACCGGCAACTTACAAGTCGATTCCGAAACGCGACTTCAAGTGAACTACCCCAGAGCTCGGCAATCTATAGTCTGTTTCTCATCAATGTTTATTTAATATACGATTAAGCAAATTTTTGGTCTGGTCGAGGATCGAACCCGATACTTATCATAAAATATAAGGGTTGTTTTACTTACCATTGATCGATGTAGCTCAAAGCTTGATTGAGAACCCTTGGGGAAACATAGATATTGTTCCTATATTGGTCAAGAATCTTAAATAGGACATCCAAAATGCCACCGGTGAATGTCGTCAAATACCATTCAGCAAATTCAGCATACTTTTGATTTTTCGTTGGAGAACCATACCTGATGTAAAATAACAAAAATTGTTGAATTCTATTATTTTTACTTACTACATTTCACATTTTTATATGATAGTAAAATATTTAATACCTTGAGAAAACTCTGAATATGATGTGGACAGCCCATTTTTTGCACTTCCACCAAGGCAAGTTAAGTCTTTCGATCTCGTCAACTTTTAAAGTGTGGTCAGGAATTGGTTGATCGAGAGCTCGTCGAAACAACTCCATCCATCGTGAAAATGTATCCTTAGTTATGAGATCTAAAGGCAGATTATACTGAAAGAAAATATATGCATTAAAAACTTATTTTTACCACCAATTAACAAAAGTAATACTTTTAGAGTATATTCAAACCGCATCAAGTGTCTCATTGAGAAATATTAAGTATATTAATATTCATCATCATCTTCAAAGAGTGATAGGCACTGGTACCCAGTTTGCCGATCCGGGTAGTACCACCGTGAATACAAGTATACAGATCGTAAAGTGATTTAGTCGCCGGTTCCATCTAGGCCGGCATAGTGGAGGTGATTGCTACTTTTAGTTATTAAATTGTAGTAGCAGTGGCATCCATTCATGGACCACACTCCAGCCTAACATCAAGCGGGGTGCTGTCATATGTTGAGTAACAATAAAAAAAATCAGCCGAAAGACATCCACTGCTGAACTTAAGCCTTCCCCTTAGAACCCCATTCCGAACGACGTGATGATGATGAAGGTCTATTTGGAATCATAAACTTATAAACTGATTGTACATTTGAAAGTGGTGGGACTTACTACCCAGGGCGGTAGACAGAGTAAATGGCCACCAACTGTATGGTTACGTCTCTTTAAAAATATATTTAATAAGTATGATACCAACCTTTACAAGGCTATAAAAGCATTTAAGCAATTGTTTCTGCATCAGCATCGATTGTTCAGATGCGTCAGGTAGCAACTTCTCCATGAAGTCATACATTATAGGTAACAATAAATTCATGGCTTCTATAAGTGGTATACGTTGATCCACAGTTTGATATTCAAAGTTCTTCACAAGTTGGTAAAGTGAAAGCAACGCTCCCATGCAACTGTTTACATCATTATTCTGTAGATGTATGTGTATTTTATCTACAACCAAGGTCCAGCGTGCGGGGAAATCGTTCTTTATCATGCATCTGAGGCAAACGCATAATTGCGACTTTATAATATCCGGAGCTTGGACAATTGCGTCCACTATGGCATCTCTGAGCATAGAGCGGTCCTGCTCGTGAATTACAAAATTAGATATTTCGCCTTCTTCCAGATGCTTATCTTGCCACGAGGTCAGTACTAAGTTCTTGAGATAAATAACGCCCGATTGGCGAATTGGTAGAGGGACATCATTTGACATACACACTTGCAACAATGTGGGCGGGAAGCCGATGATTTCTTTGATCTGTTAAAAGATACATTATTATTATTAACCTATTATTTGTTTGTTCCACTGCTGGGCAAAGGCCTCCTTCTCGTTTTTCCATGACATTTCGTGGCGAGAGATCGCCAAATGTCATGAGTCATGGAAAAGATACATACTTAATAAATATAATTTTTACATCAAAATATAAGCTAACGACGAGTGTTACATTCAGATAAAAATGCGTAAGTAACGGTATATAATGTATACTTTATAAAATACAGAAATATAATTATTAAATAAATACATAAATGCAAATATAAGAACTGTGCCAACTAGATATGCAACAAAGTAATAGGACTTTAAATGATTATTATAATACCAGTTTATTTACATAGTTTATAATAAATGACATAATTCTACACCAGCGTTTTGAGACATGTTTTACTAGTATATAATTTTCCTTATGATAACGGTTACATACAACAAAACGAAATTGTGATCGTGATAGCAACTAGGGATGCTCAACTTTCATCTAGTTTAGAAGAGCTATATGTTTTTGACAATATTTGCCAGTATCATACGACAGGCCAATCGCTAACCGAACGGTTAGCGATTGGTTTGATGCGCGTAAAGTCCCGGGTTCGATTCCCGGTCGGAGCAATATTTGTTTCATAGGTTTTATTTGTAATATTTTATAATTATATTAAATATTGCAAAACTTTGTTGATTAAAAAGAAAAGGCGAATATTTGTTTCGGGTCTGGTCATCAAAGAGTGGTAGCCAGTGGTACCCGTCTGCCGATCCGGGGTAGTACCACCACTTACAAGTATACAGACCGTGAAGTGATTTGGTCGCGTTTCGGGATCAGCTTGTTAAGTTGCCGATTCCAACTAGGCCTGCATAGTGGATGTGATTGCTACTCACAGTTGTTGAATTGTAGTAGCAGTGACCACACTCCAGCTTAACATCGATCATATCGACATCATATGCTTAGTCATATTTAAAAAAAATCTACTTCATTTATAATTCGATCTAGGAGAAAATATAACTGTCACTATGTGTGTTACGTGTGACACATTTTAAAACTCGTCAACGAACTATTTGAATGTAATATTAAACCTTTGTTAACATATTTGATCTCGGATATGAGTAGTTCAAACTATTATCCGTTTGTCCCGTCTATACGAACATTCGAGTGTCAAATTAATTAATGTATGTGAGAACAACCACACACTAGTTCTAAACCATAAGACATTTATAATTAACACGAGAATACATAACACTAATGCGGTCATTAAGGAGTGTTTGTGAGATAACATTTGCGAAAGATTAGAAGAATTTTAAAGAAGATAAGTGGATGTGTTGCATTCATTTAGGCCTATTGGAAGGATGGATGAAATTGTGGATGACGAGGGAATTGAAAATTGATTCACTAGGATCAATCAAACAACTGTCAATTAATAAATCATATTGCAAAATGCATTTCTTAAACCCTGTCCTATCAATATAGGACATTGGGATTGTTCGTTATGAGCCACTAAAACAATTTAAAAAACAATATGAACAACTTGCTACATAATATTTTCTTAGATTTTGCGCGAACATTGATTAATGAATTAAACTAATTTTATGCGTCGTACTATCGCGTTTATTTTGGTATTGATTTTACAATTTTATTTTATTATTCCGACGTGACCACGATGGCTGCAAAGCTCTCGAAACGTCGGAATAATAAAATAAAATAGTAAAATCAAAACCAAAATAAACGCGACAGTAAGCCGCATAAAAGTTTAATTCATTAATATGAAGCAAAATAGAAATTGACTTCATATCGCCTGTAATAATTGTTTATTACGTAATATATTAAACTTAAATAGAACTTGAAGATATAAACATAAAGGCACAAAGGGCGACATTATCACTAAACTGCAATCTCTTCCGCGCAACCTTTAGGTGAAAAAGAATATGATGAATGATATGACGGCCAGTGAACAATGTTATTGATTAATTCATTACATTTATAATTAATTAATTAATTATAACACAAATAATAGTTGACAACATTATACAGTATTGAATGAGAATTGTGGATGTAAAGGAAGTGAGGGAGTTATGTAAGGATCGTGGTAAGTGGCGCTTCATTGTCTCTGCCTATCCCTGTGAGAATAAGGCGTAACAATTTGATTGATTGAATTTGATATTCTATACATAACTAATCCTTACTTAAATTATAGACGCGAAAGCTTGTGAGTATGTCTGTGTGGACTACTAAATGCATTTTTATGAAACTTAACATAGGCTATAAATTACAAAACATATTGTGTGCAAAATATAACGATAAGTAGGATTAGAAGAAGTAAGAAAGTAAGAAAAATCTGTCATCTTGGAGATATTCTGGCATGCGCTGCAAAAACCGTACGACTATGTACCACAGTACTAAGTAATTCAATAATAAATATTAAGCTAAGCACATCGGGTCTGAACACAGCAATTTGAAATAGTCAGGGAATGGAAGAATTTCGAAGATAGGGGTAGGGGCAAGGAATTCCAAAGTTGTATAGCTAGGGGTTTGGGATATATTGACCACTATTACATTCTTAGCTAGAAAATAGCTGATGATATTTAAATAATTGCTATCATTAAAATCGATCCTGTATCTCCAGCAGGTGAGGCAACCCTTATTTGTATATATGATGTTTTCCCACAGGGAAAGGCAGAGACAGCAGGTTGTACTACACATACTCTATGGTGCCTAGGCACAGCGGACCACAGCTTTTTATAAAAAAGTCCGCGCTTTGATCGAAACTTCTTTTGGTTCGACCAAATCTGAAACATCCTCAAGAAAGCTGGGTTGCCTAGTGCCCATGTCCGTAGAGCTTGTATGAAGAGAATTGTGGATGTGAAGGAAGCGAGAGAGCTGTGTCAGGATCATGGCATGTGGCGCTCCATTGTCTCTTCCTATCCCGTTTCCACTAGCCTCCGATTAAAAAAATCTATTTCGTCAATCTCCCTTCATTCATTATTTCAATTTGACAATATCGCAACAAAATATATTAAAGGTTTTTTGTATCATGGAATATTCTATGCAAAAGGTCTGTCGGAAAAGACTGGACCGAACCTATTTTAAAGAGTGGTAGGCAGTAGAGCCCAGTCTGTCGATCTGATGCAGTACTACCTACAAGGCCTTCCTTCTTTCAAAGACCGTGAAGTGAATTAATCGTGTTTCGAGATCAACTTATAAGCTGCCGGTTCTAACTACAGTGGCGTAGTGGATGTGTCTTGTTATTCAACGAGTTATTTAATAGCTAAGAAGCAGTCACCTCCATTAATGAACCACTCTCCAGCTTACAATAGGCGGGGTCCTGTCATAAGTCGAGCCACAATAAAAAACCTAGTAATGCCGTTAAATCAATCAATCAAATTGTCACGCCAGGGATTGTCACGCCAAAATTGTCAGGGATAGACAGAGACAATGGAGCGCCACTTGCCACGATCCTGACACAACTCTCTCGCTTCCTTCACATTCACAATTCTCTTCATACAAGTTCTATGGTTATGGGCACAAGGCAACCTAGCTTTCTTGAGGATGTCTCAGATTTGGTCGGCAAACACCCTACTAGGCCTGCCTTGTTTAATATTGTGAATGGATGCCATTAAATATGTCTGGTAATTATTGTTTCATTTCAATATACAGTAAAGTGAGCTCAAGTATTGATCGGAAATGGCATTGCAGTTATCCACATTTCGATAACGCAGATTATAGGTCCGTGTTACTTATGTAACTATAAATAACAAATGTTATTAGGATTCAAACGAACACTTTAATGGCTTTTCCTACCATCGATGGCGTCACTGGGCCGATGCTCGTAAATAATTCAGGAAAATTACTGATTTTTCTTTTCATTCTATACTAAGCTACTAAAAGTACTTATGTCATTGAAATAGAACTACCAAAGTACCTACATATACCGAAGATTATCGTGGCTCTACACCACAGTTTGATTGTAAGAGTTGCATTAAGCTATGATGCCCTACTTTTTTATTGTGACTCGACATCTGACATCGACCTGCCTGATGGTAAGCATGATGGAGGTCCAAGAGTGCCGACGACTGTAAAACCGAGTTAGTTCACGCCTATCACAGTCGCCGTCACTATACTCCGTCACTGTTCTCATTATGGTGAAAATTAACTTAAACTATTAACTATATAAAATAATTTAAAGTTAAATATTGTAATATATATTCGAGTCAAGAAATTGATAACCGCCCTCTTAGTTGGAAGTCAGTTAAATATAATAGGATTCGAAGTTATAAAAATCTATGCCATCATTTGAATTTATACCGTTCGAAAATAACTTAAATCAATATCTCTCGTGCTCTAAAGGTAACCAATGATAGCAATTCTAAAATTACACCTATACATATTTAATATATTGCAGAGGTCAGGCCAATAATTACATATCCGCGACTCACTTGATTTAAGAATCTTTTCTAAATATATGATAATTATCATTAAGAAATTGATAAGAGAGTCCAAATTATATAAATTGGAATCGTGTACGATTAAAAATGTAAAAAATATAGTTATATAACTAGTTTGTCCGTAAATATAACCACAACTTAAAAACATTAAATTGTTTTCTGAATTATTGAAATATCGTTAGAATAAGTTATAAACCTCGATCGATTTTCCGTCTTTATTTCCAAGGTTGATATTAATAAGTGTGTTAAAGAAAGCAGAATTTCAGTGATTGGCTCACACAAAGTTTTTAAGCACTTCTGAAGCTTGATATTGGCAGATAATATACGCAACTACCTCTGTCGATGAGTTAGAAATGGCAATGTACTGTTAAAACCACAAAATCATAATATAACAAATTTATAAATTAATAAATTAAATCGTCACGCCTTTTTCCAACGGGATAGGCAGAGACAATGCCGTGGTGTAGTGATAGTGCAATAGTTACACAAACCAAAAGCACGAGTTCGAAACCACCCACCAGTACCAATTTATCTTTGATATACGTACTTTGGTTGTCCTGTTACTATGATACAAGCACTTTAGTAGCTTAGTATAGAAATATAAAAAAATAAATGGAAGTTGGCCATTTTGAATATACATATAAGTTTTATTATGGTTTAATGGCTTCAAAAAAAAATATATACATTGTAATTTTTAACAAAAGTTATGACTAAACTTATACTTAGCTATAATACTTTTACTCGTACCAATAACTAAACAATGGTGTTTTGTTTTAAAACAGAGTTACATATGAAATTTATTATAGCTCGACATCTGACCTTAACTTGTAAGCAATTAACTTGTAAACAAAGGGAGACTAAAAGCGCCGATGACTGAAAAACAACTTAGTTCACTGTTTCCCGAGTCCCCTTCACTATGTCTAAACAGAGGACGCTAAATGCTATGACCCGTCTGAATCATCATACTGTATACATAACCTCGCTTGATATTAAGCTAAAGTGCAATTTCTTTTTTACTTATTGTCGCTTGTCATGTGACAACACCACGCCTTATGTTAGGCTGGAGTGCGGTCCATGAATAGAGCATCAGTCGCATCCACTATGCCGGCCTAGTTAGAACCGGCAACTTACAAATCTAATTTGCGGTTAAGTCATATCACGGTATACACGTAAGTATAAACTATAGTTGAGTACCTCGACTTGCCTGATAGTAAGCAGGAAGAAATCCAGTAGCGCCGGCTACTACGAACTCAACTTACAGTCGCCTCAGTCATCGTTACTATGCCAGCGAAATATAAGACAGTATAATGACATATATGTCGCAAGCCGCTGCAGAATCACGCGAGAAATCGTCTTCGTAATGTTGTTAATTAAATGTTGTTAAAAGAACTGGGGACAATTATTGAAATGTGATTTATTGAGAGTAACAAGCAGTATCCTCTGGAGCATCAGTAAGGTAGGCGTCCCGAACAAAAGAACGCTTTGACCCTAAATGTCAACAACACCCACGTTGTTATTGGAAATGTTATCTTCAAATAGAAAATTTACACTCAGCTTGTTTACGTGATATTTACTTTGACATTAATTTATATGAAAATAAACTGTAAAGTTTATGTTTAAGACTTAAGGCGACCGTGGTGTAGCGGCAGGGCAATGGTTACACAAACCGAAAGCACGAGTTCGAAACCGGTACCAATGTATCTTTGATATATATACTTTGGTTGTCCTGTTTCTATAATACAAGCACATTCGTAGCTTAGTATAGAAATGTAAATTAAAAAATAAAATAAAAATATTTAATGTTGCAAATAAAATCTATATAACGAATATTTGTAATCGACAGGAAATCGAACCCGGGACTTTACGCGTAACAAATCGTATAATTAATTCATTATTCTCTATTAACTGAGTCATAGTTCTATGAATTTCTCATATAGCAGTGTTATTTCAGTGTGGTATGCGAACCGTTGGTGGTGTAAATTGTACATACGATGCATTGTGACTCAATCGCGTTTCGGGATAAGCTTGAAAGTTGCAAATTTTAACAAGGCCGGCATAGTGGAGACGACTGCTCGTTACAGTCATCTGTAGTAGCAGTCGCCGCCATTCTTGGACCGTACTTCTACTTAAAATCAAGCGCAATGCCATCGAATTGCGGGGCCCATAATTTTTGTTTTTATGAAAGTTTATGAAGTTTTCTTGTGACGCGACATATGGTAGCACCCCCCTGAAGTTAGGCTGCAGTGCAGTCCATGAATGGAGATGATTGTTACTACAGTTAAATAACAGTCACATCCACTATGCCGGGCCTAATTTAACTTCCAAGCTCCTCGCGAAACGCGACTAAGTCACAATACAACGTGACACGTGCAGTTCTAGTCGTTCATCTCAAAATTCAATAGAAATATAGGACCAAAATAAAATTTGAACTTAAAAAAGAAGCGGACATTTGCGCTGGGTCTGGTTGTTTAAGAGTGGTAGGCATTGGTGCCCAGTCTCCCGATCCGGTTACGATCCGTGAAGTGACTTAGTTGCGTGTCGGGATCAACTTGTAAGTTGCCCTAGGCCGGCATAGTGGACGTGACTGCTATTTGCAGTTGTTTAATTGTAGAAAGTCGCCTCCATTTATGGACTGCACTCCAGCTTAGGCAGGGTGGGTTATCATGTCCAGCCACAATTAAAATAACATTCAATGCTACTACACCACGGTCGCCTCATTTATTAATCATATTAAATATTGGAGGTAATTTTTAATAAAAAATATAGGCGGATATTTGCTTCGGGTCTGGTCTGGTATCAAAGAGTAGTTGGTAGGCAGTGGTACCATCTGCCAATACTGGGTTTACCACCACTTACCGTGAAGTGATTTAGTCGCGTTAGCTTGTAAGTTGCCGGTTCCAATTAGGCCGACATAGTGGATGTGACTGCTACTTACACTTATTATATTGTAGTAGCAGTAACCTCCATTTATGGACCACACTTCAGTTAACATTATAAAAAAATATAAACAATAAGAGTCTGTCTAAGCCGAAGTGACGCGCACCTATACTGTATTTACGCACTCGAGCAAATTAAAAATATGGATGTAACACACCGATAATGTAATTGTAATTGGTCATTTAGTTGCTGGTTAGATACAAAAGGAGGATGAACTATATAACTACTAGTGTTAGTAATATTTGCAGTCACACATTTAAATAAACAAATAAAGTGGAGGGGCGCGCTATTTATAGCTAGACACAATAAAAGCTCTCATATAAATACAATGTAATCGATTCACAAATTTATTTGATACCAGTGTAAATTTAACTAAAATATTTAAGATTTATAACTCTTATCAAGCGACCGTGGTGTAGTAGTAGAGAAATGGCTATGCAAACTCAAAGTCTTTGATATATTTATGTACTTTGCTCGTCCAGTTTCTATGATACGTATAATAAAATACAATCACTTATAAAAGCTTAGTATAGAAATGAAAAAAAAAAAACACGATAAGTAGAGACAACAGAGTGCCACTTTTTACGATCCTAACACTCTCATGATTCCTTCACATCTACAATTATTAATTAAATCTTGGGGTTTAAGAATGTTTCTGAACCCTTCTCTTTTTTCTGTTTTGAAATTGAAGACTTGAAGTTACTGATAATGTACCATAAGGATGCAAGGGATATTTAAATGATATAACTATGTTGCTATAACTAAAATTGTTTCTAACTATGAGCCTTTAGCTGGACCATTTTAGACTGCTGTGTCAGTAATATAACATATTAAGTTTGTACACGTGTACAATGTCAGCGCGACCGCCATAACAGTTTTTTTTTGCATTTTACAAAACAACTTTGCGATTTACGGCAAAAAGTATAATGGTGAAAAAATTAGCGACAAAAAAAAGACGAAAAGAATGAGACTTGTTTTTTTTGCAAATTGCGAAATACCACGTTACTGGCCGTTATTTTTTCGAAAATTTATACCTCGCGTTCTTTTCAATATTAGGAGCTAAAAATGAAATACACTACTACTACCACTAGACAAAATAAAATGATTTTTGAATGTTATAAACGCGTTTAATAAGGCTTTATAAAGTCCAACTTTTTTAAAACCGTTTAAAATAGTCTCATTTTTTTTTCGGTAAAACGCAAAAAAACGGTTTTGACCATTATTTTGACTGATTGTACAAACTTAATATGTTTTATACATTTCTAAGCAATATATAATATAAAGAAATATAAGGTATCAATGAACTTTTTAGAGGCCCCTTTTCGGCTCATTTTGCCCGACTGACTATAAGGAAGTTTGACTCGGAATAGTGGAACATGATGCTCTATTGCTTGTGCCTATCCTTGTGAGAATATGATTTTGAAGGAGGTAGGGATTAATAACCTCACTTCCACTATCTATTTATAAAGAAAGTATTTTGGTAGTCGGTTGGAACCAGTAGAAGGCTGTAGAAGGCAAGGCTAACTGTACGATCTAAAGAAAACCAATTTTTATTTTATTTATAGATATTATATCCCCTTATTTAGAAAAATCCCACATTGTAGACTAGCTCCTATTCTGATAGTGAAAAATGTCATCCCACAATCACTGCTGTAATGGATAAATTTAATTAAGGAATATTTACATGAATAAATTACATAATAAATGAGACTTTTAACCCCTTGTATGCTATAGTGTAAAAGCTATAGAATAAATTTAAGATGTCGAATTATTTATATTGAATTGGGAAGTCGGTAAAAATGTGTGAATTTAATATTTTTGTAAATTCCTCAAACAGACATTGATTTTATTATTTAAGTGCATTTGCCGTATATTTAACTGTGTTGTTTAAAAACAACATGATAATTTGAATGATAAAGATATGATAAAATCTTAAAACATAACAAAAGCACAAGTTTACACAACTTTTTGGGAAAATGATAAATATTAATATTTTATTAACATTATAAAACACACTTTTGACTTGTAAATTCACATGTTGAAAATTACTTCTGACTATTCTGACCAAGTATGGCTAGACAAAAAGTAGTCATGTACTTGAAAGTGATAGTACTACCCTGGCTCAGCAGACTAGGCAAATTATTACCAACTGTCTACCTACCACTCTTAATACCTAAAGTAGTGTTTTGAACTAATGACCGATACATTAGGATATTTTTTTGTAATAGCAAATTTTTATCTATTAATGTACAAACAATATGTTTATATAGGTCAAATGTATGTTAAAATGAGCTGAAAGCATTAGTATATGAACATTGCACGCAAAGAATGTACATCTAAACTTATTCTATATTTAGATGATTGTATAACAATGCCCTGTCTGATGTTAAGCTAGGGCGTGGTTCATTAGTAAGGATGAGTGTGGCCACAGACCGAGGTCTAAGATGGCAGCAGCCATGTCCAGCATGGTAGCCTAAGGAGATAGATGCCCTTGCAAATTGCTCTTCAAAGCTTCAGGAATGGTGTAATTAATATTTTGTTTTCTATTGTTATATGCGCAAAGAAAGGTCAAAGTAATACCAAAGCATATCTTTTATTGCATTTAAAAGATAATATATTATGTGTAGGCTTTCAAAAACAATCAACAATGTCTAATCCATATTTCTGGCATATTGTATGCAAACCAAGGTCATGAACTAATATCACAAATTAATAATTATAAATAAATTCATGTGGATGATGCATTATTCATTAAATATGTACTACAAACAATAGAATTGAAGTGTTCATATTATAGTTTATACCTTGCATAACATGAAAAACAATAAAATAGTCCACCTGGTAGTTACAACATAAGTTGCTTTCCAAATATACCCAAGAAAAGTAAATGCAACTCATCTATGAATACATTTATCATGTGGCTAAACCATCCCTTAATTAGCAGTTATGTACAGAGGAAACAAAGAATACCCTTATTGCTTATCATTCCAATAAAAGCAATTATCATGCTTGGCGTAAATTACATCTGCTGATTATACGCGATGATCGGTCTTTAGTTTGGGAATTGCTGTATAATCATCGATGATAATGATTCAATAAATTTCCGGGTGTGAGCATGTGGTTATATTACCTGATTCAGTTGTTCTTGAGCTTGCCCTTGCTGTGTTGGGTCAAGCGAAGCCCGCAATATCTCCACCAGTTTCCTCGTCTCCATTTTGTACACGCAGGTCCACGGTGGATGCCTGCGCCCTCAGAACTGCTCTATCGAACCAGCGCGAATTTGCAAAAAAGAACAAACGTGAATCTTTCGCACAGACAGAAGCACATCGGAAGCGATCGGCAATAATCGTCTTTTTTTTTGTTCAGTTAGGCAAAGGAATCTTAATCCATACAGCCTAATCTTTAGTCTAATAAATATACATTTATTATAAAATAAATATACTAAATTAAATAAAAAAAATATTTAGTTAAAGGAAATCTTTGATTTTGAATGGGGTCTTAAATTTTTTAATAATATAATGGTGTCAATTTTCTGGGCACACAATTAGGCTAAAATCCTCCTAAAATTAATTTAGACCTGTCAAAGATCTTTCGCTATTTTGTGTGTCCCATATTAGTCTAAATTTAGAACTATATAACTTTCTTATTATTTTTTTTTTCAAAAATATAAATTTTACGTTGGCAATAATTTAGGCTTGTCATCCTAAAATGTGACATTTTGGTTGGATACAATACTAGTATAATAGTTATCTGTGGAGTACAACATAGAACAAGTATACTATTATATTAGTATAGTATATTCATCATCATTCTCTGTCTACGGAGTACAATGACAAGGAACATTGTACTCAACAAAGAATTTGGACTTAAGAGATAGAAAGAGCCTTAAAATAGCTACAAAATACAACGGTTTATACTATTTTCACTTATGGCATTATAATTAGTTAGAAAGGGATGGATATATATTTTTACATCCATAATTTTGAAGGTTGTCCCTAGTTTTGATCTTTTTTTTCTGCTGAAGGTAGGCAATGCTACAGAGCGAAACAAGGTCGTCAGTAGTGCACATATCGCTAGTGATGTACAAGATCGACGTCAATATCGATAAATTTTAAATAAATCGTACACTAAAGTGTTTGTACAACGTATGAATTGTAGTATTTTCCTATCATAAACCACACACGCGTGATGAGATGTTCTGAATTCTCCCGTGGTGCCTGTATTGTGCCGAGATTTTTTTTCATCTGTATGAATAGTTCGACTTTTTGCCCTATTTTGCAGGACGAGAATGTTGCACTTTTTTTGTAAAAGAGAGTGCAGTGTAATTTTTCATCAATATTAATAATGTATTCTTATCATATACATTAAAATATATATAAACATTAAGAACATAATACATAAAGCACATACAAACACACTAGATGACACGGTAAACTTCTCGGTAAAGATGGTACTTAAATTTCTTTAAATCGTAACTGTATCTTTTTTTAATAATCATATCAACCTTTGATCTATAATCAATTAAGATCGATAATATTTAATAATAATAAACCGCAACGTGTATGGTTTAATGTTTGTTTAGTTATTAAATGAAAGGCGTTAGTTATTTAATTAAATTTAATTACTTTTATTAGATTTACAGATGCAGTAAAAAATCAACACATAAATTTATATATATTTAGTTTATTTCCTTCTAAAGATTATGAATTTACAACCCGCGAGCACGAACCGCAAACTTCACAAATATATTATTACAGATATATAATTCCATCTTTAGTTCACTTTTTTTAATCTGTGGCCTCTAAACAGGATAGTTTTCATTAGGCTACTGTAAGTACATATTCAAATTAAGACAGTTATAACAAAGTTTTTACTTAACGCATATTTTATATTTAACAGCTGTTAAATTTAAAATATCTCACCTTATAGTATGGATAAGCTACTTGAAAGTAAATAACTTTATTATTTGGTTCTGCATCTGGACCTGGAGCCTGAGTCCGCAATTTATTAATTTATATTTAATATATTAAGACTTTTACGACAATATTAGGTTGAAATGTCCGCTAGCGACCGCCATATTGGATTAACTGTATCTCATGGCGCATATTATGTACGGTACTGACATAGTTGTAGTCATGTAATAGTAGGAGCCGTGTAGGAGCCAGGCCTGGCAGATGTAAAACATGAAATATTAAAAACTACTTAGTATAAAAAATATACATGAAAGGATGATTTACTAAAAAAAGGAACCATCACAACCACCACCACCGAAACCACCACTTCGAACAAAACTACTACCTCCATCACCACCACTAAATTACCATCGCCATCATCACTAAAATCACCACTGCCACCACCAAAACTAACACCACGAAAACCACCACCACCAAAACTACAACACCACCACCACCATCACCACTACTACCAACAAAACTACCACCACCAAAACTTCCATAACTAAAACTACCATCGCCACTACCACCGAAATCACTACTGCCACCACCACCGCTACAACCAACACCACGAAAACCACCAAACTACAACACCACCACCACCAAAACCACCACCACCAACCACCATACTAAATCTGACATCGCAACCACCACCAAAATCGCCACTGCCACCACCATCACCAAAACAAACACTACCACCACCACCACCACCAAAACCATCACCACCACCAAAATAATTGCCCCCAGCGTTACACAATGCCAGCGTCACAGCATTAGACATTATCAATCAATCAAATTGTCACGCCTTTTTTCCACAGGTATGGGCAGAGATAATTAGATATTGCTGCATGTTAATAGATGTTTTACACCAATAAATATAAAAATTATATATTACCTCTACAACACTTTGAACGGGTAAATACAAAGTTGGTACAGCATCTGTTTTCAGTCTCCTCCATTTTATATCTTTATTCGGAACAAATGAATCTGTGCAGAAATGTTTGGAACAAATATGGCTGTTTTTTTACAGTCCAATTCGTTATCCAAATAATCCGTGCCCACTTCTTTTTAAAATTTTCATCACAAGGAAATCTGAAATTTATAGGAAACTTTATCGATGTCGGTATTCATTTCCACATCCCTATGTTTTCCTTTATTTCTATAAAAAAAGTATCAAACAAATAAAAGTTATATATTACTTTGTGTACAATCAAAGTTATGACTTCTATTTAATTATTTTAGATTAAATACCACATTATTATGAATGGAAATATGTATAAAATATGAAACTTACCCGTGAAAAGATGAAGCCGCATTATCGTTTTCTTTGCGGGATGTATGCGATTTGCATCCTTGCACTACACATGCCATTTTATATTAGTATTTAAAGTAAATTAAATTAATCGTGTTTTACAATTTTAGGCAAAAAAACAATATTTTTAATTTATTATAATATATTAATTGACAACTCGATCACAATTTGACATAATGACAATTGACATACAAATACTTAAAAATAATGACGGAACAATTATACCGCTACTCTTGCTACCACGTGACTTTTAATTAGGCAGTATAAAATTAGAACCAAATGGTTGTAATTGCAAAAAAGTAGCGCCAACCTTTGAAATAAAGGAATTGAAGTACAAGTAGTTGTCTCTTTCAGTCACACGGGTATAAACATAATATAATTAAGACAAATATCAATGAATTAGTTCTTATTTTAGCATAGATTCTATCTTCTCCATATTCTTAGGTACTCAAGATGCAGATGCATTTCTATGGTTATGTCACATTTGTTAGGCCTTCTTTGCCTTATTCGGCATTCTCCACTTTATTATTTATTGTAAATGAACTGTAAATACAATTCAATAACTATAAGTAGTAGTTACCTCCTCTATGCTGGCCTAGTTGGAGCCGGGATCTTACAACTTGATCCCGAGACGTGACTAATCTGTATACTTGTAAGTGGTGGTACTACTCAAACTTGGAGCGAACATCTGCCTCATGTCCTTTATAAATTGATCAGATTTATAAATTGACGTGAATGGATGCATTAATTAAGGCTTTTTCAACTAAATTGGAGACATCCTTAAGAAAGCTGGGTTGCCTGGTGCCCCTAACCCTAGTTCTTGTATGTGAGGAAAGGGAGTTGTGTCAGGATAGAGACAAATGGCGCTCCATTGCCTCTGCCTATCCCCGTGGGAAAAAGGCGTGACAATTTGATTAATTAATGTTATTTAGAAATTCATGAATAATATTAGTTTAGTTTGCTTCAAAATTATAAATGTAGAACTGAATACAAATCGCAACTGATATACGGTTGTTCTTAGAACGGAAGGAATACAAACATTGTTTTTTATTTTGCTGAAGTGACCATGAAGTGATTTAGTCGCGTTTAGTGATCAGCTTGTATGTTGCCGGTTCTAACTAGGCTGGCATAGTGGATGTGACTGCTACTTACAGTTATTGAATTGTAGTAGTAGTAGACATCTGTTTATGGACCGCAATCCAGCTTAACATCAAGCGAGGTGCTGTCATATGTGGAGTCAAATCAAAAGATTGATTTGACTCCATTGTATTACCGCGCATTCACACTCTCGTCAAGACAGGCCGAGGAAGGGAGAGCGCGAGAGTGTGAATTAGTCCCTTGTCAAATTCAGAAAGTTTTACTTTGTAAGTAGGTGTTTAAAATTAAAAGATATTCTGAACATAATATTCAAAGGTACAAAGCGAGGCTGCAATATGGAATTTTGCATTTTTTCACCTGTCGTCAGGTACAGCACTTTGAATACTGACTGCTTTAGCTGCAAAGTTAAGTCTAAATATGTATAATTTTGACATAAGTACAGCTTTCTTGTATGGTGATTTGGAAGAAGAGGTGTTTATAGAGCATCCAGAGGATTTTATAGAAGACAAACAAAAAGTGTGTTAATTGCGAAAATCACTCTACGGTATTAAACAAGCTGCTAGATGTTAGAACAAGAAGTTACACAATGTTCTACTGAAAATAAATTTTAAAAGGTCAGATTATGAATCATATGCATATTCAAGATCTACCATATATATATTGCTTATAATACGAGATATTGCATATGCAGTTAATTATCGAAGCCAGTTCAATACAAAATATAATTGAAATCATTGGCGTGCTGCTAAACGTATCCTTCGTTATCTGAAAGGTACATTGAACTATTTAATAGTATACAAGAAAATGTTAGTTCAGATGGTAGTTAGATTAAGTTAAAAAGAGGATATCGAAAGGGAATTCTCCAGAAATTTCCGGGATAATATCAAACTCTTCTGGAAACAGGTTAGGATAGCCCGGGGAGGACTGGAGAAGTCTAAGGTGAGGGTGAGGATTCGAATGGTGATTTAGTGACTGAAGAGAAGAAAGTGTTAGGACGATGGAAGGAGTATTTTGAAAGTTTATTTGTGGGGGATGATACAGCACCAGAGTGTGTTGATGTTCCCTTCACTCTGAATGTGATATAGCTGTAAAAGAGATTTTGAATGCATTAAAAAGAATGAAAGTTGGAAAAGCGGCTGGGTGTGACAGAATAACTGTCAAGATGCTGAAGGGCGGTGGTCAGCTGGTGGCTTCCTGGTTGTGTCTCCTTTTCAGTAAGTGTTGGGTGAACGGTCGTGTCCCATGTGATTGGCGATGGCCTAAAAATTAACGCGGCATCAGCTTTCCTAGTATTGTTGGCTAGTTGTATGCGAAAGTATTGATTGAAAGGGTGATGCATAAAACAGATGATAAAATTTGGGATGCGCAAGCGGATGGGAAATGGATGGATTTAGGAAAGGGATGGGATATATGGATCAAATCTTCTTTCTAAGATGCGTCAGCGAAAAATGTTGGCAAAACACCAAAAGGTGTTTTGTGCTTTTGTTGACCTTGAGAAGGCCTATGATCGAGTGAACAGGAGTGAATTGTGGCAGCAGCTGTCCGGGTTTGGGTTGGAGGAGCGTTTGGTCCGTGCACTGAAATCTCTCTATGAGGATTCCAGTGGATGTGTTCGAATTAACGGGGCGCTCTCTGACTGGTTTGGCATCTCTAAAGGTGTCAGACAGGGATGTGTAGCGTTACCATGGCTTTTCAATCTATTCATGGACAGTTGTCTGAAAGAGTTACGTATGATTTAAGAATGAATGACTTAGTGATCAAATGTCTCTTGTACGCCGATGATCAAGTTATCCTTGCATCTTCGGCGTATGAGTTACAGGAAATGGTTACTATATAATGAATGCGGAATTAGAAAATGAAAGTATGAAAGTGAATGCAAGTAAAACTAAAGTAATGGTTTTGGAGAGAGAGTATGAAAGAAAGTGGAACAAGTCAAACAATTTGTTTACTTGGAAAGTATGTTTACTAGGGATGGAATGTGTGATGAAGATATTGAGAGAAGAGTGCAAAAGGGTAACGTAGTGAACGGTGCCATCCATAGTATAATGAACAGCTAAATAATGTCCCCAAAGTCACGGATGGCTGTTCATAATGCGGTGCTTGTTCCTACATTAATGTATGGAAGGTTGGGTATGGCAGAAGAAGCATGAGAGTAGAATTAACGCTGTATAAATGCGGTCGTTAAGGAGTGTACGTGGAGTGACGATAGCGGATAGAATAAGGATGCACACTGCGTGACAGGTGTGGTTTGAAAGAAGATGTAGTGACAAAGGAATGTTTGGGCACATGGAAAGGATGAGTGAAAGTAGACTGACGAAAAGAATTTATAAATCTGATGTGGAAGGATGCGTTAAACAAGGCAGGGCCTGAGGAGAGGACAGGAGAGTGTTTTCCGACCAAATCGGAGACATCCTCAAGAAAGCTAGGTTTCCTAGTGCCCATAACCACATAGCCTGTATAAAGAGAATTGTGGATGTGAAGGAAGCAAGGGAGTTGTGTAAGGATTCTGGTAAGTGGCGTGACAACTTGATTGATTAATTGATTAATAGATTAAGTTATTAAAATGTATTACATTGGTCTCATAAATACAGGTTGAATTTTTTTTGGTGAAGCTTATATTAAATAGGTCTTTTTGTTTTTCTTCTGCTCATATCTTGTTTAACCGTTCCTTTATATGATTTTGTTTATATATTTTAGTATGTTTAAGTACATTTGCCATTAAGGGGCATGTTAAAATATATTTTATTATATTGTAAAATTAGGTAACTTGCTCATAATCTTAATGTAAAAACATGTCATCATGATATAGTCTTTTGTATATATTCGTATGTCAAGTTGTCTTTTGACTGAAAAGAAATTTTCCTGAATACACACGATTTTATAATAAGAAGTGTTTTGTGTTTGATTTATAGTTCTACAATATTATTAATTTGTAATTGTTTTATTTCAGTCACTGAAATAACCAATTGTCAGATAGATTGTACATCACTAGCCACGCTTTCTGATTGGTGGCAAACAGTGGGCAAACTGTACGCCGTCGATCAATACCAGGAGTCCGCTTCTGTGGCTAAGAAACGTTACACTACGGAGTAATTTTAATATAATTTTGGTTATTTTGCTAAAATGTCGACTCCAACTGAAACTGAAGTGCCGATAAACGTTGCCGAAGCTATAGAACGACTTCGTAAAATAGCTATAAGCGTGACAACAATTGATTCGGTCAAGGAGGAGGATGTTGAAAAGATGCGCGCCACCCTACAACAAGTTCGTGTATTAAGCGAGGATGCGAATGCTGCAAATAATGCGAGCAATCGTAAGTTACATTATTATACTCGTATTTGCATATTATTTATTATGGGATCATCACAAATTGACCTGAGTTGTGATTCGTAGATATAGATGTCGGCAGAGCGCTGGCATTCAAGCTGCGCAGTAACTTGTATTGTTACCTACTTTCTTTTCGTTTTTCGAATTCGTATAAGTTTTAGAGTATTATCAATTATGAGCACAACAGAATAGATGCGCGGACTTGCTCCAGTCGATCCTTATGCTGCGCAGCTCAAAAGTCAGCGCTCTTTTTTCTGCCGGAATCTATACCTGTCCCTCACCATTCTTTTAATATTGACTTCTTAAAAAGCAGAGTATTTATATCTGCAGAACTTACAAAGTTTAACGAAGAAATTCAATAAGAATGCATTTTTTTTGTTTTATCTTGGCATGATATAGACGATGGCGACGAAACACGCCGATTGATGTTAAGTTGGAGTGCAACCCTTAAACGGATACAACTGCTGCAACAAACAAACATCCTCAAGTCGCATACACTATGCTGGCCTCACTGGATTCTGATGAATGTTAAGGCTATCTCAATCTCCGTCATTTACGCTTTGTTTTTATTAGGAATTAACATCTGACCGCCTGATGGTAAGCAAAATGAAGTCAAGTGCCCATGACTGATAAAACGTTTAATTTACGTTTATCTCAGTTGCCGTCACTATGTCGGCTAAAGGATAATTTCTTAGAATAAATTTTAACAATACTTACAGTTAATAGCTATATAGCAAAACTTATAGAGATGTACGACCACCTTAATGAAGTGATGAGTGAGTTGGAGACATCGATATTCAGTCCAGCAGCCATAGAGAAATTGAATGCAGAAATGAAAACAAAGCAGGAAGTATTGTAAGTTGATAACCTACAATACTGTGTATGAAGAGAATTGTGCATGTGATGGAGGCGAGAGAGTTGTGTCAGGACTTCGTTATTTCTGCCTATCCCTGTGAGAATTGAACTATGAATTTGATAATGATGATGATATTTAATATAAGATACTGTAAATGTGTTAATTTTTTTAGAAAGTTTTTTGGCAATTATTAATGTAAATAGGATAGAAATATTTACGTCGTGCACATCAGTCCGGATCCGGCATCGTGCGAATATGCGAAGTGCATCCAACAGTTAAAATAATACACACTCACCCTCGTTTTGCCGATGGTATAGTCATTTTAGCTGAGTCGCTAGAGAACCTCTATGCTATGCTCAGTGACCTAGGTAACGTTTCCCAACAATATTCCCAGTCATCTTCGTCCGAGGCAATTTTATTAGCATCCATCCTGCATGGCAGGCGTGTAAGCATTGGAAGGCAGCGTTTCGGGCACCTCATTGCCCTCACTTTCTTTCCTATCTATCCAACCAAATACCACCAATGCCGCCTTTGATATTTCATCTTAAAATGTACTTACGACTGACCTTGGGAAACTAAGCTCCTGTTGCAAGGTTTCTGATGCTATTCCTCTTACACCAACTTCCACTACGTAAAGCTAGCTGGGTTCTGTACCCATTTCTTGTCATCACATTCGTGAGATCATAATACATACTTGGCCTAATTTTGCGGTCCTTTGGAATGTTTCTCTGTTCCTATTCTATATATAAAAATGTTTTTTTATTATGACTCGACATATGGCAGCACCCGTCTGATGTTAAGCTGGAGTGCGGTTCGTCAATAGAGGCGATTTCTATTACAGTTAAACAACTGCAAGTATCAGTCGCATCCCCAGTGGACGGCTCAGTGGGAATCGTCGACTGACAAGATGATTCTGAAAAGTATTTTTACGGTCTTACAAGCGGTGGTACTACTCCGGGTCAGAAGACTGGGCACCACTGTCGAGCACACTTGTAGTTCACTCTATGTTTGCATTACAGGGATAACCACATGAAAGATATTGAAACGATGATTGTTCATTACACCAAGAATAGGACTTGTTTCGATGTAAGTGTGCTTGCTAAATATATATTTATTACATAGTGAAGGAAGCGTGGGAAGTTCTATTGCTTCTGCTTACCCCTTTGGGAGTTAGGTCGTGACAATGATGTTAAGCTGGAGTGTTATCCATAAGCAGCGCTCGAATCCGCTATTCCGTCTTTAGAGCTGTTACTTTATTACTGTTACTTATTTATCTAATACCATAGATAAATAAGTAACAGTAATACTGCGCACAGTAATACCATAGGTACAGTAATACCATAGATAAATAAGTAACAGTAATACTGCGCACAGTAATACCATAGATACAGTAATACCATAGATAAATAAGTAACAGTAATACGCTACAAAAACTGCGCATAATTAAATACTTTGACCTAAAAACGTTGTACACAAATGGTTATATATATATTTGTGACTCGATATTTGACTCGTCTGATGGTAGGCAAGGACGACAACGACTACGAAAACTGAGTCTTCACGGCTGCCCAGTCGCCGTCACTATGCTGGCTAAAGTTTCTTCTTCACGCATCTATGAGCTGACAAAGCATTAAAGCATTCCATTTGTCGATTTTTCTATAAAGAAATGACGCACCGAACTTTTTAGTTCGACTACCGATTAGGTCACCAGAACGTGGATGCTTCCCCCGACTTGTGTGGGTATTACGGAAGTGAAAAGACGTGTTAGGAACAAGGTTAAAGAGCTCCTCGGAACATTATCCTTTGTATAGGCGATAGAGGACGCACAGAGCTGCCATGTCTCAGCGTAGTTGCAGGGGCTCCAGAGTTCGCGTGAACTCAGCATCACCTATAATTCGGACAGTTTGGCGCTGCAATAAATCAAGGGCATTTAGAAGATACTTGGCAGAGCCGTCCCAAAGGTGCGAACAGTACTCCGCGCAAGAGCTTGAGTTTTGTATAATAATAGGCGAAGCTATGGCGCCGCCAGTCAACTTGCGCGATGCGCTTCCATCCACAACAACGCGAATGGATATATTTTAATAAAGATAATAACATTAACTGATATTTAACTCAGATAGATAATAACTCCAAATAAACTAAATAATAAATACCCTCTTTTAAATTACTTTAGCAATAGTGTATTGTTCACACCCACAGGGATGGGCAGACAAAATGAAACTACACTTCACACGGTCCTGACACTTTTTTTTAAATGAGATCTTTGGCTTATATAATATTAAATAATAAGTACAATAAAATATCTCATGAACTTTAAATTTTTAATAGCATCCATATAAAACAAATCTTATTGTCCAAATTATTACATTAAAAATCTTAAATCGTTTTAATTTTTACTCTAAAAAGGTCGACGATGCGATGAAAGACGAAGTCCAAGAGGCAATCGCTTTGGGGGATGAGTCCAAGAAAAAAATCGAAAATTTACTGGCGAGTGTAACGGATCTACGAGAGGAATTTATAGAGGCCTTACAAAAGGCGCTAGAAGACATGCTACGTGCTACGTAAGTTATTGCCCGGGCTAAAAGCTCAAGTGTTTTCATTATAATTTATTATTTTGAATTCTGCAAATGTTGTTTCAAGTCCAAATAATTATCTTTTTTAACTCTGACTCGATTGTGACAGCATTCATGATGTTAAGCTGGAGCGCGACCCATGCTTGGATACAACTACTACTACTACAGTTAAATTCACAAGTAGCAGTTGCATAATATTATACTATAATCATTATCTTTGAAAACTTCTCAATTCGCAAATATAATGAAGTGGTAAACAGTTGTGATTATTCACCCAGTCTGTTCATCAATTTTAGAGCGATGACGGAATTTAGCTAGGCCGGCATAGTGAATGCGACTGCTGCTTGCGATCATTTATGACGACAGGCGTTACGCAGTGGAGTGCTACCAGTCGGTTACGCGGGTGTCCCGGGCTCGACTCCCGGTCAGAGCAAATATTGCCTACAGCTTTTTGATAACTGGACTCTAAGTAAATATTCATTTTTTATTAACAAATGTTTGCAATAATAATTATAATTACAAACAAATATATACTCTGACCGGGAATCGAACCCGGGACTTTACACGCAACAAACCAATCGCTAACCGTTTGTCCACGCCTGTCGTCAAATATTGTATGTTGCAGCTTAACATCAGATAATGTGGGTTCAAATGTCCTGCCAACAATTTAATAAATTAGATTTTTTTTCACAGTTTCGGCCAACTCTAATTTTTCTCCCACAACATGGAAGACAACCCGACGAATAATTAACGATTTACAAGAAAATTGTTATTTTAAATCGCCCCAAAATCATTATTAGCGACTACAACTTTAGTGGAACAACTTTACAGTAGGTTTATAGAATTACAGTGGGTTTAAAAATATTATAATATTAAATATAATTTCAAATGTAATTACTCTTTTAATTTAATTATCATTTACGCCCTATACTCTTATTTATTAACGTTGGCAAAAGTACCAAAACATGAAGTCATTTGTTACTTTAGGCCTTAGAGAATATATTAGTAATAACGGCTAATACTCTATGTTTGTCACACAATCTCTTCAACATGCCGGTCGTGTAACATTAAAAATTAACTCCGTTGTCCCTGCCTGGAATTAAGCCTATTTAATCTCAGATTCTCGTCCTTTAAAAGAGAGGGCGTTATACCGCGTTCTCACCAGGCGATTTCAGTTGATCAATATTTGTCGTTTAACAAAAATTATATGTATTAATTGCTCCAATTTGGTTGAAAGTCTGTTCAGACGGTTCAAATCTCGAACGATTTCGCAGTTGATCAACTCAAATCGCCTCGTGAGAACGCGGTCTTACCGATATTCTTGAGAAGTCGGCTACCAATTAAATATAAAATAAGAGCGATTCAATTTACATAGTACTATAAATTATTTTTTTAAGACTTACACAACATTGCCTTTGGTCGTTGTATTCATTATGTTATTATCTTTATTTACAATTAATAAATAGGTAATTTTGTATTTTTACCATAAAATTGCTAATCTGTATGTATTCAAAAATGTATCACTATTGAGACTTTGATTTTAAAAAATAAATAGCAAGTAGTACCGCGTCATCTTTGGGCTAAACCTGGAAACTTGGCTATTGTATTTGTTTGACCGATGTTTCAATATTCAACCTAGTTCAGCGAAACTATAATAGATGGCGCTGTAAGGATATTCTATTAGAACGAATCCGAATCTTATTAGTTTTCATGGTCTAAAACGTATTCAAATTATTATTGATATATCATGATATAATAAAAGAGAATTGTACAATTTAATATTTAGGAAGGTAAGCAACTTAAAATAACACTCAGATAATAGACATTGTAATGTTACTTATTTTAGGATTAGTGCTTATTTTGTTGTTAACCTGAATAAATAAATAAATAAACTTTCTAGTACAGACCTATACAGGGTCGGATTTGAACTGCGACTGAGGCAGCCGTAAACTAACTTGTTTTTTTCAGTCGTCATCACTCTTGAACCTCCTCTTGCTTATCAGAAGGCGGGTCTAGATCAGATGTCGAAACACAATATAAAATATAAAAAAACTAAAGAAATTAAATTATTCATTTGTATTTGACTTAAAAATACCTAATTATTAAAGTCAAATACAAATGAATAAAACTAAGTTATAGCTTGTCTAACCATAAATGACGCGCCCCTCTATTAGTTTATTTAAATGTGTAGATGCAAATATTTATAACTATACTTTATCTTCATTCTACCGAACGAACAATTGCGAGATTTTTTGACGAAAAAGCGTTGACGATGATGAACAATGTTTATTTTTGTGGAAGTAGGTATCGTTAGTAATAAAACGAGACAAAATTCTGTTTGTAAAAAAACGGTGGAGGCGCGAGCCAATCAAAATTTAGATATTTTTCTTATCTCTATTGTGGGGCCTGCCATGCATGTACCTATACCTAAACCTACGTACTTATTTTATTTCCTGGACGCTGTCATAGGCATTCTTAAACTACAGGTATAGCTTTTAAGTAAGTTGGTTTCTGTGCTAGTGGAGCACTGCCGGAGCGTGAACGAAAACACATCTACAAAATACTTATTTTATAGTTAAGTTTGTTTTAGATTAATTTGCTACGTAGTTTTGTCTCTGTCTCAGTAGGTCATACTGAGAAAACCGCATATTTTTCAGTCGACGGCTCTCTTGGAACTTCCCTTACTGGTCGGGGTCAGGCAAGACAGATAATACGTCTCAATATAAAAAGCCATAAAGTAACGTAGAAACCAAATAATACCTAATAAGGCGCGGTTTTTATAACATATATTTTATTTTTAAAAATCTAAAAAATATTTAGCGCCTTACTGAGCTGCTACGGAAGCGGAGCGGTGCGCCGGGGGACACGAAAGCTACCGCTACCGCAGGAACTTTCTCAGTTAGGTGCTAGTCTAAGATTTTGTAAGACGACGCGCGGTTCGCCGCTAGAGGGCACCTCGTCTTACAAAATCTTAGCTGCTAGTCAAGCAACATTGAATACATTAATTACTCTGGAGCTAGTAGACCTATACTACTAGCATCCAACTGAGTAGATTTCTGCGGTATTTTTTAGATATAATTAATTAACTGCCTACATTGCTAATAATATTGGTAATTATTAATATTTTTATTTAAAAAATGTTTATACTAGTAATATTTATCCTCCTACCTATAAAATACCTACGTTATAGTAAAGTTAGTTTTAGACTGATTTGCTGCATAGCCATAAAGCTACGTACAGACTACAGAATAATGCGACAACGCGCGACAAAACAGACACGCACGATAAAAATAAGTCTCCAGTTGTTAGGACGGCGACCTACGTCGAGTACTCGCTCGTAAGTAGGTCGATTTTGTCGATTTGGTAATTCGATCTAACCTGCATTCAAAGACAAACCTATTCAGCAATATATATTTTTAATACATACAACGTTTATTTATATTTAAAATAAAAAAAATATTACATCTTATATGTTTTTTTCTACATTTTCGGCACCTATGAACTGCTATGTTAAATTGCTCTACACGAGCAATTATTCCGGCAATAATGAATCAATCTTGAGTAATTAGTGGAGCAATTTCAATAAAATGCGGTGGCTTGTTTTCGAGTGAATACGGCAATATTAAAAGGCGGAAACGAATATATAATGTGCATTTAATTTCACTTGTGACCTGATACAGAGGAGCCAGTATTATTGTTATTGTATTATTGTAAATAAAAATCATTAATATTGTTAGGTACTACATAAAAAATAAACATTATCACAAAAATAAATGTCAGTTGGTTATCTACGATTACCACTAGGGAAATTCATTGTGCAACTTTAGTGCGTTTTTGACGCAGTGAATATTAAAAGTTACGCTGACAGTTGTAGACAATTCATTTCGTTGTAATGTAATTATTAGGAGATTTGGGCCCCAGATGTTAAGCTGAAATGCGCTTCATGAATGAGGTAGTACTTTAGTAGGAATTAACCGCTACTAAAGTTTAATAACTGTAAGTAGCAGTTACAACTACTATTCCGGCCTTGTTGGAACCGGCAATTTACAAGATGATCCCGAAATGCGACTAAGTCACTTCACGATTAGTATACATGTAAGTCGTCGTACTACCCCGGATTATCAGACCACTGCTTACTACTCTTTGATAACCAGACCTGGAGCTAATATCTGCCTCTTTTTATTACCTATGAAATGAATATTTGCTTCGACCGGGAATCGAACCCGGGACTTTACGCGTAACGAACTGGTGTGCTAAACAATGCGTCAAGCCTGTCGTCAAAGCGTATCTATTATTGCTCCTTTAAAACATTCAAGTTTGTGCTACTTTTTAACTGCGCGACCAAACACAATGTGTCGCATCATTTGGAAATGTTTTAAAATCAAAATAAAGATTGGGGATCGTTGTTGTAAAGGCGTGCTCTGGGCGGTTTTTAAAAAGAGAGGGAGTGCCGTTGTGGTTTAAGGTGGTTATGAACAGTCTAGCGCCGGCATTGCCGCGTGCGCGTGTGCTGTGCTCGAGGGCTTTGTAATGTTAGCCCGCGTACGCGAGTGAGTGTTGACGACTCAAGTGCTGTGGGGCGAGAGCCCAAAGTTTCGAAAATAGCAAACGGAACGATCAACCCCCAGATGGGAGTTTACGAGGAGAAGGGACCGAGTATGCACTGGGTAAGAAGAGCTAATAATAATAATAAAATAAAATTTTAAACTATACTTAAAATACCATAGAAGCCTTAACTTAATTAAAATAAATATTTAAAGTATTTACAATCACCAACTGGGATGGGCAGAGAAAGTAGAGCACTAATCCTTGCACTCTCTATCTTTTTCACATCCACAACTCTACATTATGGGCACTGAGAGAAATAAGGATTCACAGCTTCTTTGCGAATGTCTCCGATTGGATAAGAGTACCTATCTACATTCTTCTGATCCTTCCCCTTTACCTCCTGATTTTTTAATTGTAACAAAATTTGATAATTATTTATGCTTAATATATATATAGATAAAATACACGTATTAAATACTTTATTCAACATCACCATAATTAAAATCAACATTATAGTCATAGTTACGCCTCAATTCCTACAGGGATAGGCAGAGGCAATGAATCCACAATTTTCTTTCCAAAAGCTCTATACTTATAACTCTTCTTTTTCGCTTGTGGCCTTAAAGTGCGATGTCACCATCCTCACGATTATCATCTATTTCTTCCTATCCATAGACGTCTTTTTAATTTTTTTTATTGTGACTCGACATATGACAGCACCCCGCTTGATGTTAAGCCGAAGTGTGGTCCATGAATGAATGTCACTGCTAGTACAATTTAATAACTGAGTAATCACATCCACTATGCCGGCCTAGTTGGAACCGGCAACTTACAAGCTGATCCCGAAACGTGACCAAATCACTTCACGATCTGTATACTTGTAAGTGGTGGTACTACCTCGGATCGGCAGACTGGGTACCACTGCCTACCACTCTTTGATAATCAGACCCGAAGCAAATATCCACCTCTTTTTTTTTAAATAAATATTTACATTATTTAATATAATTATTAAATATTACAATTAAAAGCTATGAAACAAATATTGAACCCGGGACTTCACGCGTAACAAACCAATCTCTAAAATGTTCGTCCACGCCTGTCGTCAGAGTTTAATAAGAAATTTGTTATGATTCTTGAAGTAGTTCTGCCATACTCCATTCGGGAATAAGGCTGACTGAGTCACTTCACGGTACACTTAAAAGCGGGGGTGGGTACAAACTATAACAATTTATCGTGCGGGTCAATGATACGAGTTGGATATCAGCTTCAGGTTATATTTGGATTGAACTATTTAAATACCAAAACTGTTCACTATGCTCTTTTTATTGATAATCTCATTATTTTATATTATTACTTATAAATATTTACAATTAAATTTCATTAAAAGTAATAATTAACTATAATTAAACTATAAATAAAAAATATCATCTAATTATCACTCTGAACTTATTAATTTAAGAAACAAAAAAAAAGGCTTTGAAAAGTGAAAAGACACAATTTTTAATTTTAATAAATACGAGGATCCGATCCGATGCCCCGTTTCTAATCAAAAGTCATTTGATAATGTCATTTGAAAAGACACTGACGTTCAAAATTTAATAATTTCGAGCGTTGAATTTTCCTTAATGGAGAGGTCTCTTTCAAGAGCCACAGTTTCACCTTCTGACCACCACTAAATGTCTGCCTACCACTCTTAATTTGTAGCAAAAGTCAAAAGCGGTCTCATGTATTAAAAAGGAATTGGATTATAGATACCTACTACACGTAGTTATTGCCGATTCAACTATTTTTTGAAGAGTAATAGGCAGTCTGTTTAATTATAAGAGTAATGTTTCCCAGTCTGCCAACTCGCGGTAGTACCACCACTTACGTACAGACCGCGAAGTGACTCGCGTTTCGGAACCAGCTCGTAAGTTGCCGGTTCCAACTAGGCATAGTAAACGTAATTGTAGTACCAGTCGATTCCATTTGTGAAGCGCACTACAGTTTAACATCAGGTGGGGTGCAGTCATACGTCGAGCAACAATAAAATTTGAAGCTGGGTAAATTTTATAAAATACTCGCTGTGCCATAATGTAGGAAATTCAATTTCATAAAATAATATAACAAAAAATAACTCTAACCAATGTTGCCTCTTACATATCCCTTGGCTCCACATGGCAATCATCATGTACTCAAGGATTTTAATTTTGTAACAGAAAGGATTATAGTAAAATTAATTTCAGTTCAAGAATTAAAGTTATATCTCTTACATACCCCTTGGATCCCCATGGTCCATGATCTAGTACTCCAGAACTTAAATTTTATAACAACCCAGCTAAATGGTAATAGTAAGAAAATATTGTAGTTAAAAAACCATAGTTATATCTCAAGGGATATGCCTTGGATACCCATGGTCTATCATCTACTACTCCAGAACTTAATTTTTATAACAACTAACTATCCGTGACTACGTCTGGCACCGCCGGCTCTGGGATCTGCTCATCCCCCTCTCCGGTCTGAAATATGTATATAGTTTGTCATTCCAACATTTAGAAAATATAGTTAGACAGAAATTTATCCAAAAACAATCTTTTTCAATTACTGGGTTACCTTGGCTTGGAAAACTTCATCTCTGCAAATGATACCCATTATAATACGCAAGTTATAGTACTTTTTACGTATACATGCAGTTACTACAAACAGAGAAGACGCTAGTGTGCGTGACAGATAGGTCTCAATGCCGCCTAATTATAACGATGTTAATGTTCTTTATTTAATATTATAAAATATTTTTAACAAAACTATAATGAATTTTACTTTAAGTAGATCGTGGACTGGTGGAATTGAATTGGCTCGTAAACCAAGTGACACTATTATCATGGCGCTTTAATGCTTCTGCCTATCCCTGTTAAAGCATGATAGTTTGATTATTGAATTAAAATATTTTAAAAATTAGTTATTTATTATTCGTGATCTACCCGTACTTGTTAATGCCTATTTTTTGAGACTTCACTTAACAAACGCCGTGTTCGTCAATTTCAAAAAATACTATAATTTTGTAATTTACTCGGAATACCTGTTTGGAAGTTTTGTCAGTATCGCGGCAAGTGGCGCTCCATTGTCTCTGCCTATCTCTGTAAGAAAAAGGCGTGACAATTTGTTTTTTTTTACTTGTTAATTTAATGCAATCAAACAATCAATCAAATTGTCACCGATATTATTATAAATTAAAGTGCGAATTATTATTTAAGTGTACCTTAATACACTTTACTTTCTTGATAATTGTTGAAAAAGTAACACGATAGTTAGGACAGTATTTATGTATGTTTTAAAACTTTCCTTTAGTTAGGTTGGAAAGAACTTGAGTTGAAATATTGCCAGCCGATGACAAAATAAATATTTTCGTAAACTTTGAAAAGTTTACAGTGTAAAATTGTTCAAGGAATACGTATTGAAGGCATAGATTTGTTGTGAACGGGGACTTTTTAACCGGAAAAACGCAGCGAATAAACGCAAACTTTAAAGGATATTCGTGGATCGTGGATTCTAGTTCCATCAACTATAATATAATAAATATTATTCTGTAATATTATTTATCTGTAATAATATCAGAGACATCCTCAAGAAAGCTGGGTTGCTTAGTGCCCATAACAATATAAAGCTTAATTGAAGAGAATTGTGAATGTGAAGGAAGCGAGGAAGTTGTGTAAGGATTGTGTCATTTGGCGCTCCATTGTCTCTGCATATCCCCGTGGAAAAAAGGCATGACAATTTAATTAGTTGTAATATTCTGTGCCTTTCCAATCCGACAATGCGTCAGACTCTGCCATGATAAAGGCATATGACGAATAGAAATCACAAAAAAATAAAGTTAAATAAAAAACACATAAAAAAGTTAATACACATAAGAAAACCAAGTTACCAAACACACATATAGATATAAAACAATTACATAGGCGATGGTCCACAGTGACTTGCATCCAGCGATTCCTGCCACCTTTAGTGGGCTGTCAGTCCACCTCGTGGGTAGACGACCTACGCTGCGTTTTCCTGCACGTGGTTTCTTTTTAAAAGCGTCAATCTATACGAAGAACTTTAAATTATAATTTAAAATACCCCTGACTTGAAAAAGTATCTTAGAATCTCTCGCCAAATCATTCTTACTCCACAATCAAACTATAAGCACCATTCATTTATAGTCTATTAATTAAATCCATTCCGATAAGCCCAAACGCTCAGCTGTAAGTTGGTGAGGGGTTGGGTAACCAGCAGATAAAGTTACCGTTAGATCTGTGGATCCCATCATCACCATCAACTAACAAAAACTGATGATCTTCAAAGAGTTGAATAAAATAAACGGTCTTTGCAACTAAAAACCTACCAGTACATCTGTTTCGGAAGACAGATAAACATTAAACTTCCAACCTATCTGTTTGCGCCAGGGTTAAGAAACAATAGATGGTCCCTGGCAATGAAAGTTGCCGTTACATCTAGGCCGGCTCACGTTTTTGAAATCTTTAAAATAACGATTTAATAAATACCAATGTTGTAAAAACTTATGAATTTCCTTTTTTATTGATAATAATTAAATTAGATGTAAAACGTCATAAATGTTCGTGATTTATTTAAATTGTCATATCACTTGTAAAAATCAAACACTCAAATTGTCACGCCGCACAGGTGCCTATGGTGCAAATTGTCCATAGGCACAGTCAATGGAGCGCCACTTGCCACGATCCTGACACGATTCCCTCGCTTCCTTCACATTCACAATTCTCTTCATACAAGCTCTATGGTTATTGGCAGTAGGCAACCTAGCGCCTTGTAAAAATCTAGATCGTAATTCATAAACTATACTAACGGATAGTCCACTATAGACTATACTAGAAATAATAATAACGAAATTTCTTTGTCATCCAGCAACAGAGCGAGCGGTACCTGTCGAATGCTTACGAGCCAGGCGGTGACTTATCTCCAGTGGCCCCAACAACGTCTCCTGGATCGCCCCGTGATTGCACATCATGTAGGAAGAGAGAGCCCCCAGATGAAACTCCCCCGCCTCCACCCCCCGAAGACGGTTGCGCCGGTTGTGGCGGCAGAATAACAGACAGATATTACCTATTAGCATTGGAAAGACGTTGGCATACACCGTGCTTAAGATGTTGCGAATGTAAAATGCCACTCGATTCTGAACAACGATGCTACGCTAGAGACAGCAATATATTCTGCAAAAACGATTATTTCAGGTACGTTTTGTTTTATTTATTGTGCATTGACATATGGCAGCATCCCGCCTGATGTTAAGCTGGAGTGCCGCCATAGAGGCGACTGCTACTACAGTTAAATTACTGCATTTAGCAGTCGCATCCACCATGCCGGCCTAGTTGAAACAGGTAACTTACAAACTGATCCCGAAACGCGACTAAGTCAATTCACTGTCTGTACACTTATTTGTGGTGGAACCCCGGATTACCTGGAACTAATTGGGTATTTTTTTATTCCCATGGTACGATGTCTTATCGCCTAAAATTAAGGCGTCTGCTGCCACAGACAGATGTCGCAAAGAGCCGTCGCATCCACTATGCCGACCTAGTTGAATTCCGCTAATTTTCATGGAGACACCGAAACACGATAGAATCATTGCAAGGTGTTATTTTTTTTCGGAGAATTCCATTTTACTTTATATTATTAGCAACAAAAATTGGATAGAAAAGCTTCACGCGCACATGTGTTGGCTGTAACCAGGCATTATGGGCACTAGACAACCCAGCTTTCTTGAGGTTGTCTCCGATTTGGTTAGAAAACACCCTCCTGGGTCTGCCTTGTTTAACGCATCCATCTACATCAGATGCTAATATTTTTTTAATTATTGCACCTATGTAATTATGACATATTTCTTTTGTTTCCATGGTAGACTAGCAGCGAATTTCCAGGGGGTTTTATTTTTCCTATTGTATAAATAATAACAGTATATATGTAAATAAATACTGAGGTTCTCTAGTAGTAGTAATTGATTTATTTCAAATTAATAAAGTTATTCAATAATTTAAATATGTAGTTTGGTGTCCGTCGTTTAATCTTTTAAATACTTGTAAGCTTGTAAATATTCTTTTTACGAAGATAACAGCTCGAGATATACTAAATCACAAAATATTGTAATTCAAATATAAAATGAAAATATGGCAAGGAAATGAAAACATATAATATTAAAAAGAATAGGCATTGTTCTTTTAGTAGAATAAAATCAGTGTAATACCTAGGTATGGGCATGGTGTGTCAAGTTTCATGATTACATGTATATTTCTTTGTACAATAGCTTTTTTACGCTTTAATAAAAAGCAATATTAAATATTTTCTCGATCGAAACCTCATGCGAAACGGCGTAAAGTATTATTAAAACAATTGTGCAGTAAACTGTAATGGAACGTTCCATTTCATATTGAGCCATGAACTTAATGCTATTAAATATGAAAATTTCTGCACAATCAAAGCCAGCGACATTACAGGGCTCTGTGAAAATGCATGCACAACATTGTTCCCGAACTAACCTCTCTATAGTTGTACTCTTGCGTTTTCTTGAAGACATACTTTACTATTTGCGGTGTACTGTGTTTCACTTTATAACATTCATGTAGGAGTGAGAAGACGTTGTCAGATATATAATATATATATATTTTAACATCAGTATCTGATTTCGGGAAAATTATGTTATTATTAGGATAATATAAAATCAAATAAAGTACATAAAAATAATTTTATTGTAGAGTTTTATGTCCTTTAAAGTTTTAGTTTATTTAAATATAAAAATATAAGTAGTATTTATTGAGAATATTTTTTTTAATAAACATAGTTAGTTTTAATTTCTATACAGATGTATAGGAATTAAAAGAAAAATGGTGTTAAGTATATATAATATAGATATATAAGTGTATGTGTATTGTACCTACAATTCAAGATACCGTCACACGCTGGCGCTATGTCTCGGCACCCAGCTGGGCCCACAGCTATCTGATGGACGCTTTACGAGCCCGCTCGCCTACTACTCACTCTACCACGATTATCGCAACTTTTACCTAAAACACGTACCACCAAATCTATACGCACAATCAGTTAGAAAGCTGCTTTTGTGAATTACATGTTTGCCCTGGACGGTCGATACTTTCATGAGCCTACGTGTTTTTATTTGGTCTTTCCTCTAAAGAACACAGAACATATATGGAGATTTTTTTAACCTACTCGGATTAATTATCGGTTTAAAGAATTCGGATACATTGGACCTAAACAAATGATCAGTGGCCTGTTCGCATGCTCCCATACTCAAAAGCGGTGAAATAAAAGAAACAATAAACGTACATCGTAAAAGTGCGTTATGCGGGCATAAATCAAAGCGGACTGTGCATTCGAGACACTTGTTAAATTGATCATAAAAGTCTCGAACGTATCGTATGTGCGTATTTTGAAGTAGCTTTACGGCACGCATAGTCGCTCGAAGGCATCGGAACATTTGATTGGCTCTATTACCTGAACTAGTCGTGTTGTAATACAAGCCGGACAACGTGCGGACGTCAGCAATTGTAACCGTTATTGCCGTTACATATAACACAACAAATAATGACAATTTCAAATTCAATTCCAGATGTGTTTAGAAATAATTACAATTGTAAACTATTCTTCAATATCAAATTTCCTATGTTTAATATTAATAACATTTTTGTTTACAAGAATAATAATTATGTCTAATGGAATAGCAATAAAAGTAGTCTATTATTAAAATAACTGAAGCAAAATGAGAACTTTCGTTGATTATAAACTGTCATATTTGTATAGACAATCTTTCATTAAATATCGCAAATGTACTCCTCAAAGGAATTACCGTATTATTACGATGTAAATGAACAGGTTTATTTACGGGGTTATCAGGGGAGTTCTCAGCTCCCACGGACGAGCGGCTCGGCGTGCACCTATTGTGTTGGTAACAGCATGCTGTATACCGGTTCATTGTGTTAATTTAGGCATGCGAAATTATTTTTTGGACGTAAACCTAAAACATTTATGATAATAACAAACAAAAAAACAAAAAAAATGGACTTCTCGCGTGCAAGGGACTCAATTAGTAAAATGAATTAGGTATTCTTTTAGAGTAACAAACGATTTTTGTGTAAATATAATCTATGGTTAATGAAAAGTTATTACTTAACGTACCTAATCGTGTGACACCGTTGTCATCAAATTTGGAGGTCATTCTAAAACAGGAACTGCCCCGTCTACTTTCGTCACCAGGCAGCCAAGTCGTCAATTCACTTGACGATTATTTCATCTGATGCTATCGTCGCGCACAACTTAGGTAGATAACCGTTAATTACGTTGCCTATGTCTCTTTTTATATCGTCCACCTGGGGCGTTTTATCTTTTACATCAATACTGTCTTTTGGTGCTTCTCCAACAAAAATATTTATAGTGGTTTCTATAGCCCATGTCGTGTAATGCCTTTTTATAAAATTTGTATATATCTTGTGTTACTGTCGAGTGATCATCGTGCGGCTTAACGATGATATTTAAACTTCACCTTTACCTCATGAAGTCTAGATTTGAATTATATAAAAAAAATCTCAACGGAAGCTCGCGTGAGTTTCACGGCGGTTGCGTTTGCGCTTCCAGTCGCCCCCTTCTCCGCATTGAGCTGCTTGACGGATTAGCGCGATCGCCGACTCAAACTGATGTGAATCACGCGAATGCAATTTTTTCCTATAACGATACCGGCGACGAACACAGAGGGTAATTAAAAAGGTCTCACAGACTAGACCACCCATAGATTGCTGAAGTGAAACTAACATATAAATCCATATGCGAGCTTTATTCCTAACGATCGTAACAGGTCATGCGCACAAGATATATTTCTTTTAAAATCACGCGTTGTTATTGACAACTAGGACTTTGAACTTATCAAGAGAAATTACTACGTATTGTAGCATGAGTTCATTTGTTGTTTATGCATAACATTAAAAGATAACAAAATATAACAGTCTATATGAGCTAAGAATACATCTTTTAGAACACAGTGTCATTCTTGCTATTTGATAACATAAATATTAAATTATTCATCATAAGCAATTTCACGCTTCAAATCCCATAGGAATAAGCAGAGGCATCAGAGCGCCACTTTCCATGATCCTGACACAATTAACTTGCTCCTTTTACATCCTTCTATGGACACTGCTGATCCCTGATTTTTAAAGAATGCCCCCAAAATGATCAAAAACAATTTCTGTATTGTCCCCGTTTTATCTTTCCACTCGCCTTGCTATATTTACTTCACTGCTAGTGACGGGCACTGGGGAACCTTGAACTGACTTGATCTTTTCAGTCGTCGGCACTCTTGGAGCTTCTCATCAGTAGGGTCGAAGTAAGGAGACCCAATAAAAAAAACGAGTATAATTAGTTTATGATTTTTTCTATCCTTTTTTCAATACCAATTTATTGAGTAATAATACTAGGATTTTTTGGATGCGAATTTGGATCCGCTGTGTCAGAGCGGACGTGTATTGAGCACCGGGTTCGATCCCCGGTCGCAGTTGGCCGATGTGCACGAGTGAATATATGCAATCATATTTTTATTACTTATTTATACAAGTACAATATAAGTGTTAATAATGCCCTTGGAGTATTAGAGATTAATTTTATTTTTGTTTTGATAAGAAAGTTCATTAAATGTTATTTTTTATTTTTTTTGTTGTAACATTTCCATTACCTTTGGACTTTTATTTTGGGATTTCTTATAAGTATCACACGTATAAATGTTCCTTGATTTCCTTGTACAATATACAGGTAATAACAATAATTGGGAGTGGGAATATCAGCACTTTGCGGTTTTTAGTTCTTATACTTTCTTCTGACAGATGTTCATACAGTGCAGTAGAATTGTAAAAACATTTCATGGATACGTTCTTTACTTTTGTTATATTTTTAATATATATTATCAATAATTGAATACTTTACTGTTTATAAATGAGTTGTTTTGTATTGTGAAATTTTAAACGTAGTATGTTATTAACTGTCTTTATCTGGTTTAAAGGTAGTTGAGGTCCGCGTGTGGCACACGATAGCCTTGCCTATCTGACCGTGGCATCACCTCTTACTATCCACCTTCATTCATAACCGTGATAATAATCGTGTGGGATCATTGCGGCTCTGTATTGTATTAAAAGAGGTTCCCAGCGACACGTGCTTTAAAACCAACGGTGCGTTGACCAGAAACTGAGAGATTTGTACTAATCTCTGTAATTTGGGACGATTCACTTTAAAATAATATTTATTATATTATGTATGTAGATAATTAATTGTTCAATTGCATCAGTTTTAGCATTTACTATAATATTAAGTACATTCGGTATTTTGTGTAGGTGTTGTTAGTAGTATTTTTGCAAAACTAGTACATGCAACATAGGTATTTGTCTTAGTGCATGCTCACAGCCCTCACGATAACAGCTCTCATTATAATTGATATTATTTTTAAATATTATGAAGTTTTTTAAATAATAATCATGTTGAACAACGTTCAACTTTGTTCCAATTAGAATAGTATCAATTATATTTTGCAAACATTGAGTGTCAAACATGAATGATGTCATGCAGATAATGGTTCAGTCTGGGATGTCGTGACAGGGTGATGGTCAGTGGTATCTGAGACATACGCATAACTTCTCTGTTTAACATTCATATAAATAGTGTTGTGTTCACTTCACGCACACCGCCGACGACCGATATCGATATAGACCGTGTCCGGGTCAATTGGGCTTTTGTCCGCTCTTATCGAATTAAGTACGATATTCTAATTTATCCACTATTATTTACATCCTACTATATACGAATGACAATTTTCATTTAGCAGGGTTACTAGTCAATAATCGAATATGTAATTTAAACGTGGAATTGTCCTATACTTGAAGGTCATTGGTCACATTTCGATGTTATGCAAATTAAATTGTAACTACCCGCTGATAACTAATTAAATGTATTGACGTATTCATTTATATCTAAGTGGCATTGTACTTTTACGGAACAGTTTTAACAGTATGACATATAAATGTGAAAAGTTTATCCTTTCAAAATAGATAATGGCAAACAAACAAAAACATCATATCAAGAATATAATGTTTTATAATTATTATATAATAATTATTTATCGGAAATGATAAAACTAAATACTAAACAAATCAAACCTACACAATCAAACTCCAGCATTTGACTTTTAGCATTATAAAATTTGTAATAATAAAAGTTGTTGTAAAATCACGTGTTATCCACCCTCGTTTATCAGTAACATGTTGGCTGATGATCCCAGTAAATACATAATATAAACATGTACTTCGAACTATCAAAGGTTACATCAGTGCGACAGAAATGTTGGTCATCTTTTAACCTCAAGGAGCTTCGCAGAGTCTGATAACTTATCATTGAAGGGGCATCCACTTTTAACAAGTAAAACAATGAAATAATAAAATAACTATATTATCATAACAATGTTTTGTGTGTAGAGCACTTACATTGTAGCTATTGTTGATAGTATACAGATAACATCTTAGACGTAGTATATATATATATATATATAACTCTTTAGACTATCTTTTATTCCGTTGTTGGCCTACGATAATGTCCTAATTTTACTATTATCTACTCGTATTTATATATAGTTTAGTTTAATTACTGTGACATGACATCTGACCTCGTCTGAGTTAATGGTAGGCATGGGGATGTCCAAGAGTGCCGACGACTAATCAAAAACGAATATCGACGACAGGCGTAATATTATCGTTAGCACATCAGTCTGTTACGTGTAACGATACGGGTTCGATTCCCGTTCTGAGCAAATATTTGTTTCATAGCTTCTATTTGTAATATTTAATGATCAGATTAAATATTATAAATTATGTAAATATTATAGATATTATGAAATATTATAAAAAAGAGGCAGATATTTGTTTCGGGTTTGGTTAATATAGAGTGCAACAGTGCAACAGAGTGTTGCCCAGTCTGCCGATCCGGGGCAGTACCACCACTTACAAGTATACAGACCGTGAAGTGATTTAGTCGCGTCATTTGCCTACAACTACAAACTGTTAACAACCAAACCCCAGTTCAAATACCTGCCGAATTTATTATTTTTTATTAACGTATTAGTAATATACATTCAAGTTATTAAATATTATAAATAAATGCAATCAAATACAATTCTCTGGCCGGGAATAGAACCCGGGACTTAACGCGTTGTAGACGAGTGTTACTAAATGCTCCAATCGTGTCAACATGGAGAGGTTATATGATGGTGATACCACATGAATGATACAGTTGAATATGTAACAATTGAGAAATATTGAACAATCACAAAGAATTTGTTTACAAAATAGTTGACCTATAAAATATTTTTTTTTACAAATCCAAATTTAAATTGATGTTTAAATTTCGACTTTTACTTAGTGGGATAGAGTCGAAGGGGCGTTTTGTGTAGTTTTATTGTGCATAGAGCAGATGGTATGGTCGGTGACAACAACGGCGGAAGCAAACGGGGGATTACTCTTGTCGACAAATGACGACTGACAATTATATTGTGGGTATTGTGGTTTCTTTACAGCCGTGTGACGTGAACGGTCACAATTTTCTCATATCGATAAACTCACTTTTGCAAATTATATTCGTATGTATATTTATGTTTAGGTATATTATGTTATATCGTATGTATATTATGTTACCTAATAATAAATATATGAATGAAAGTGTGTAATTTGTGTATGTGTTTTTTATTTATTTACATTTTTATACTAAGCTGCTAAAGCGCTTGTATCATAGAAAAGGACAGCCAAAGTACATATATCAAAGATACATTGGTACCTGTGGGTGGTCTCGAACTCGTGCTCTCCGGTTTGTGTAACCATTGCACTACCACTACACCACGGTCGCCTTGATGGTGGTGATGATTGTGATTGATTGTTGATTTATTTTATAATTTAAAACAAAACTTTAATTGCCACTTCGGCTCTATTTATATCGCTCGATCTAAATAAAGTTTAGCAGTTTGAACTACTTATGATATATTTTAGAGCCACAGTTGTCTATTGGTAGTAAGAAGTTATCAAAAACCAAGACGTCCTGGTTCAAATGGTTTTAAACGTACCATTATATCTTTGATATACATATATACGAACTGCGGTCGCCTAGTTTATAGGAATTAGTTTTATTGTAGAAACTTAAAAAAAATAAGTGGTTAGACTGCGGATTGCTCATAAATCCAGATGAAACAAAAATGCCGATAACTTTTTCATCGACCATCGACAGCACTATAAACGTAGTTATATATAGGGGTGTTAGAGACGAAACCCGCAAAATAATGCGATTTTTCGCTGTGTGATTTCGAACGGTATTTATAAACACGAATTCATCGTACCGGAACATTATGTTACAATGATAAATGCAACATGAATTTATACAATAAATTGATATCTCTATTTAAAAGTAACATCGCTGTTACATTTCGTAGTCAGTTTTTTTATATTCGGAAAGCTCAAAGGGTGGTACTTGAATACTTTATGATGATGACGCATTACAACTGTCTAAACAACTATGGGTACTCGACTTGGTCGATTATTTTGATGTTTTTTGATCAAGTGCTCTTGTCAATAGTAAAAAATGTGACGTGGTTCCTTTTATATTGTGTTGTTAGGAAGTTGTTCAAGAGTTGTTGACTGAATTTTAAAAATACAAGGGCAAACACTCGAATTGTTAGTTTGATATCTTTAAAGTTCGAACGATAGTTCTCTTTTTATATGTTTTAGATATATTCTTTTTGTTACTAATACTTCAATAAAATTCCACAATATTGAAAATAAATACTGATAGGTAATTAATTCCTTGTTTTTAAAATATATATTATAATAATCGCTATTTAGGTTAAGCGCGAAAAAAAATTGCCGACGATTTTTTTTACTGTTTTTTAGTGCAGACTGAATGGAGGTGAATGCTACTCACATCCACTATGCCGGCCTAGTTAGAATTGGCAACCTTTAAGCTAATCTCGAAACGCGACTAGGTTACTTCAGTGTCTGTATACTTGTAAGTGGTGGTACTGCCACGGATCGGCACACTGAGCACCACTGCCTACCACTCTATGACAGGCAGACCCGCAGAAAATATCCGCCTCTTTTTTATTATTAACAAATATAAAAGCTATAAAACAAATTTTTACTCCGACCGGGAATCGAACTTGCGAAATCAGACTTGACGCGTAACGAACTGGTGTGCTATACCAGCTAGACCGACGACAGAGACATCCTTTAACCAAGTCGGATTTTCCAGTCGTCAGCGTTCTTGTACCTTCCCTTGCTTACCAAGTCAAAGTCAGATGTTGACACAATAAAAAAAATGGATTTTGTCCCATTCGGTGTCGAGACCCTTGGTCCGTGGGGTCCTAGCGCTTTAAGGCTTTTTAAGGAAATATCAAAAAGGTTAGTCGACATCACAGGAGACCGAAGAGTTGGCAGCTACCTCGGACAAAGAATTAGTCTAGCTATTCAAAGGGGGAACGCTGCCAGTATCTTCGGAACCTTGCCTAAAGGGACTCCTTTTAATAATGTATTTTAGTTAATTTTTTTTTTTTATCAATATGTTATATTTTATTTGAAGTAAATTGTATTTATGTTTATATCTTAATATAAATCATTACATTGTAATGTTATTAGAAAAAAATGGAAATATAATAGGTATCTTCCATATCTTGGCACAGGCAGGTCAGAGGTTTTTACATTTCTGAAATGAAAAACACCTCTTTTAATTTCTGAAAAGCATACACCAGCATACAATGAAAAACACCTCTTTTAATTTCTGAAAAGCATACCCTTAAGAATCCTCAAGAAACTGAGTCACCTAGTGTCCATAATAATAGAGCTTGTATGAAAAGAATTGTGGATGTGAGGGAAGCGAGGGGTTTGTGTCAGGCTCGTGGCATGTCTCTGCCTATCCCTGTGGGAAAAGGCGTGACAATTTGATTGTTTTATGATTTTGGTAGTGGGTGTGTTATGTCTGTTGATTGAAATCGTGTAGGTACGGGGAGGGAGGAATATCAGGATGACAGGCAAATGGCAAAGTATGGCCCAAGTATATTTTAAGAAATAGAAGATAGATAGTTAGATAGTTAAGATTAGATGCGATATCATAAGACTTTTATCAATCAATCAAGCTAATCATGTATGAAGAGAATTGTGAATGTGAAGGAAGCGAGGGAGTTGTGTCAGAATCGTAGCAAACACACATTAGGGTTAATAAAGCATTCCACTTCTCCAAAGAAACGAGGCGGCGGATCTTGAAAATTCGATTGCCGACTCTGTTGAAGAATACGGATGCTTCCCCCAACCTGTATCACGGGAGTAAAATTACGATGTAGGAACAAGGTTAAGTAGTAGATGTTCGACCGTGATTAGCTATTTCACGCAAACTCCGCACTCTTTAAACATTTATGCACAATGTTGAAATAAATATGAATAATTTATCATAGCCAGTTTCTATAACCAGTGTCGAAATTACAAAATATTCACTAAATTATTCATTTGTGAATAATGTAACTTTGTATTTGTTTATTTATAATATTCTTTTTATATAAATACTAATGTATTTTTACACTTTAAACGTGGTTGTATCATAGAAACAGGACGATCAAAGTACATATAGCAATATTACATTGACATCGGAAAATGGTTATGAACCGTGGTTTCTTGGTATGCGACGACCATTTATTTATCTACCACTAGACCACAGTCACTTTAAATAATGTAAGTATATAGATAATATAGTACGTAGTACAGGGTAGGCGTGCAAAAATAAAACAAAATAATTAAATAAATACCATTAACCCAATAAATAATAAAGTTGAATTACGTCTTAATTGTTTTATATTTTTCATATAATAAGAACTCTAGTTATCCTCTAATTAGGACGATTTTCGGTGACATGACTTTTGCAACGATTACGAACGTTTGTGAAATGTGGCCGTTCTAAGACATACGTTTCTAACCAAATGGAGGATGTAGGTAAATAAATAATATATTTATTTATATTGTTTAACAAGATGACCTTAGCATAGTTTATTTAAACAAAATATGGTTAGGGATGTGAGAAGCCAACCCCCAGGTTCACGTGAGAACTAGGCACACCACAAAGTAAACACTGAAATTTGACAATATGACGTCATGCTGCTATGTATTGTCGTCCACGGGGAGTCTGCGCTTCTAGGGGCCCAGAGTAGTATTGTGAAGAATCCCGGAAACTTTTGTGGGCTCCACTGGGCCCCTGCCGGCTGTTTATTTGCAAACACGGGGCGCTACCTCCTGCCGCGTGACCATCAGATCCGTTAGACGATACAACGATTTGTTGCATTTTTGACAATTGATACGAATGTAATATAATATTGGTGTATTGCGTATCGTCCCACTTCCGGATTTTAGAACGAACAACTTATTTTGGGGAATTATTAGTTTGCCATTTAGAGTCACATTGATCGTTTTTTATTCGTTGATATAATATTTTTATTACTTATATTCCCACAAAAAAAAAGAAGAAAACGAAATATATATTTCTTTCGGTGAATAAAAAAATGACTTCTTAAATAACTGATTTCTGATTTTACGAATTAAGATTTCCAAATACGTACTATTTATTGGTTTAACTGAAGAGTGGTGGTCAAATACCCAGTCTGTCGATCCGAGGCTTGAATGTAGTATAGTAAAGTAAGTCCGTTCAAGTTATAGTCCGTTAAGTAAATGAGTCGCGATTTAATATTAGCTTGCAAGTTGTCGGATCCAACTAGGCCGGCATAGTGCAGACATTTGACTGTAATTGCAGTCGACTTATTTCGGACTGCACTCTAGCTAAATTATGTCGAGTCTCAATAAAAAATAGTATGGCTAGACAAGACTGTCAGTAGTTTTCAATAGCTTAAAGGCTGAGAATGATGAAAACAATTCTTCAAAAATGTATAAAAAACAAACAAACAGAAGCATTATAAACCTGTTTGACATCTATACGTAAGTTTATTTTATCATACTTTTAAATACAAAGCATTATTTATTATACAGCCGTGTTATCTTTATAACATTAAGTGGACGAAATTCCTTTCATATTATTCAAAGTAAAATAAAGAGAAGTGATTTCAATTAACAGCTATAAAAAAGAAGCTCTGTTTAATATGTTTATTTTGAATCCCAATAAAATACTATAAAAATAAAACTAATAATTATTACTCGCCATACAAGTATTAAAATGCCGCTGGACTCTTTTGAATTTTATGCATGTGTAAATTGAACTTAGTGTATTGATAAAATCTCTAATTGCTATGACCGTTTAAATATACATACTTGGAAATAAAATAAATTTTATATATTTATTTATAGATTTCAAATTAATTTCATTTTATAAAAGAAATTACGACATTTTACTTTGTTATCTTGGTTTTAAATTTTAATGTTAATAAATAAAACAATATTCACAATGCGTTTAAGGATCTTATCAGTCATATTCTTTCTTGCTCATATACATAAGTATATATTAAAATATAATAATATTTATATAAAATAAAAAAAGACGTTTTATCGTCTGTACTACAAATAATGTTTCAAATACTTAACTCTTTAACCTATCTCGTCTTTTCCGTTGATCGAATCAACAACTGAATTTCTTTGTCAAGCAATCGACAAGTGGAATACTTTACCAGACAATGTGTTTGTTCTATAACTTTGGATTTTTGAAGCGAGGCATAACAAAGATTCTCTGGCCGGCATACTGGCTATTGAGGCAATATTGAACTAACTTATTTTTTCAGTTGTTTGCGCTCTTGATCCTCGCTTTGCTTACTACCAGGCAAGTAGATGTTAAATGTCACGTCTCAATAACGATCAACCGAATCACCCTTTGGCTGAGAACAGAGCAAGGACTGCCGAACGTGTTAGTCTTGCTGCCATGCCGACATGCCTTATCGGAGCTACCTATTGAGGCGATGAGAACCTGGTTCAAAGCAGACAAAACTCAGGTGTTCTCGACGAAAAATATCCTGTTTACCCACTTCCACAGAGGGGGTGTACTTTTTGTACACCCCCCCTGTACCTCGGAGAAAGGGTGACATATTAGGGATGTCCCTTCGCAGCGACTTGAACCACGGGACATGAGCGGGCCTGATTACAAAGCGGTGTGTTCAGCTTTGGGACGCTCTTCCAACTCTGGATCCCCTGCAATTTTGTAGACATGGCGGCTTTATGCGCGTCCTTTATCAATTGTACCACGGAGAATGTTCCGATGATCTATTTAACCTTGTTTCTCGTCTTTTTCTATCTGTGATATCGTCACAAATCCGGGGGAAGCATTCTTTCGACTGATACGGCAGTCGAACTAATTGGTTCGGTGCCTCTTTTCTTTGTAGGACAATCGACAAGTGGAATGATTTTTTACCAGCTCATGTGTTGTTCTCATGCGTGTTACATTATCATTTATTATAATAAGTTTAGTTGGAGAAATATTTATGCGTAAATGAGTTCGGTAATGAAGGAACTTCTATACAGGAAACCTAACTGGTTCAATCAATCAATTAAATTGTTACGCTTCTTTCCCACGGGGATAGACAGAGACAGTGGAGCGCCACTTGCCACAATATTGACAACTCCCTTCTGAAATGAAAATCCAAGTATTCCTCCTCATTTAGTTATTAGTTCTTTGGGTACTAACCACTTTGTTTAGCACTCTGTGTAAAATTTAATTAATTTATTAGAGTTACCTACATTACATTATTGAAAAATAATAATCTTTTAAATATTTTTAAGATATATATTCATAGCTTTAGATTAACATTTACAAATATATGAGTAAAGAAATACATCTTCCACTGCGCTTAACAATTATCGTAGAAATTTCTCAAACAACAATTAACACACAAAGCTGTAATGTAAAATCAATTATTGCCGCCGTTGAGTACTTATTGAACAATTTTTCCACAACATTTATTTTTATAAAAAAAAAAACCAATAAAAAGCCGCGTTATAAAATGGCACGTGCCGCGACGTTGTAAAAGAAACTCTGATATTAACTTATTTTTATACATCAATAATTACAATTTGCAACATTGCTATGCTTTTTTAAAATTGATACTTAATCTGTGAGTGTTAAGGTTTAATATTCCTTACATATAAACGTATCTATCCAAGCGCGTAATAGTATAATAATATGGTATGATAATTGTCTAGATTGTAAACGCATTTACTTAGTATACGGGGCATTTAAATAGCTACCATCTAGTAATAAACACGTGTAATTTAAATTACTTAATCTGGTATTTTTGTTGTTTAACATAATTTCTTAGTAAAATAAAATTACTTTATAAATTAATAATGAATATTGAATGGGACAAAAATCACAGTCATATTTACACAATGACAAGAAAAAAATTAGGTTCAACGTAAGTTGAGCGGTCGCGCGTTAAGTGACGGTCGCAGTTGACCGAATGTGCACGCGTTATTTTTTCGGGCTGATTTTGAAGTTGTCTATAAAACTTTCACTATCTGAAATTATTTTTAACTTACGACGTGTAGGTTCTCAGAAAACAATGATTAACAGTTATTTAAAAAGCTCCGTTATTTTTTCTGTTGTAAATAATAATAACGCTGTAACTAGCTCAAAAATATAAATGCAACCTACGTTTATGACATTTTCGTGTTTTTTCTCCTAACGATGTACCTGCTCAATTATTTGCATTGAATCGACAGCCGTACTAAAACATTCAGCACGTGCTTTCTTTGTCGTATCATTAGCTTTACCAGCACATATAATCTCCACATCCTGTAAAATTAGAGAGCATCGTAATCGTAACCTCTGGCCCACATAGTGAAGAAGACTGAGAAATTTTCTGAGTGATATTTTTCAGTCTTGGACTTCTCCTTGTTGATGTTGAGTCTCAATATTTTTTTTTAGAAAGAATAGATACAGATCAGAAAAGTAAGAATATAATACAACAAACAATAACAGCATCAACCAATAGGACGACCAACACCTCAGTCTCCGTGACCACGATGGCTGCAAAGCTCTCGAAACGTCGGAACTATAAAAAATTGTAAAATCAAAACCAAAATAAACGCGATAGTAAGCCGCATAAAATTTGTTTAATTCATTAATCAATGTTCGCGCAAAATCTAAGAAAATACTAAAAATATAATAATTACAATTTATTAATTATTCTCGTATAATTGTCGTCGGTTACTTCAGAAATATACTTCTATAAAAGTTCCTGTATGTAACCAATCAGTCCGCCTAAAAGAAATATTCTAAATATAATGTCAGTTGGAACGGTCGCGGCCCATTGCCTGGTACACCGAGACGGTAACAGTTGCCAGATTAAAGTTCAAGCTCAAATATGCAGAGTTAATTAATGTAGTTCACTTCGCCGTCAACCGGTGAAGCCCAATCAATCTTCGAGTGCAGCAGCGAATTCCTTTGTCACTCCGTAAATACCGACGCTTGCCAAACAATCATGAATGAGTGCTCGTTCCGCCTTTGGAATAGATTCAACTGCAGAACATATAGAATTAAAATCAATTGCTTCTAGAGCACAAATCAAAAATTGCGCACAGAAACAACACTAAATCTTTGTGATTCGTTAGGGCAAATATTAACTTAAACCAAGTGCGGCTTTGCTTTTGCGTGACATATTATTTACAAATAAAAAGTCATGCAAGTTCCATTGTTAGCGTTCAGGAGGCCGACCGTGGTTAATCTTTTCGTTTCGGCGATATCATTGCGTGTAACATGCGTAACGGACCACTAAACGCACCAAAAGAATCGATAAACATTCCGACACATTCTAAATTTGATCCTTGTTAGGTGTAAGGAACTCCAGTTTCGCAATGACCGCATCGCACCACGCCGCTAAAATGATTTATTGAATGTTATAACTTATAAACGTGCCTTTACAATAATTAATTGGGTGTGTTTTTAAATTTTAGTCTCGGGTGTTTGAATTAGTCTCCTTTTTTAAATACTTTGCATATCTGTCAAATAACATATTGATTTAGTAATCATTTAAAACGTATTAGCAAGTTCTTAGAACACTTATCACAATATAATTCTTTTGTTTTTGTTAAAGTTTGTTTTAGAGCTTCGGCAGCTTGTTAAAAGTTAAAAGTAAACTTTCAATGAAATGTTGGTTATTTATTTGCGAGTTCACTTTCGCGCGGTCTACGGTTCAGATAGCATCGCTCGTGACCAGCACCGGGCCCAGGTCAGGCCGACCCACCGACGACGATGGCTTCATTCGCTTTACATTGAGAAAATCTATGGGAAATGCTGATGAACTTGCATTCCAAACACTGGCAAAATCAATTTATTAAACAAGTTTTAAGATTACTTGATTTTATTATATTTAGGACTTGTTTTGTTTACAAAAATGTTTTTAATTGTTTTAAAATTATCTTTTTTTGCAATTAAATTTGAATATGGTGGTTGTTTTTAGTTTGAATATATCCTTACCGTTTTTATTTGTATCAGAATTATTTATTTATTTATAAACTTAATACACAATAGTACAAAAGCGGGCTGACTGGACTTAATGCTAAAGGTATTCTCTACCAGAATGCCTTTAGCAGGGTGCCAATTAAAGGTAAATACATACATATAGAATAAATTAATTCATGCATATGTACACACAATTAATACACTTTAATACACAAATAAAATACCTTATAATATAAATGGTTCGTGTAACATTTTGGGGACATGATCCAATATCATTACCACAGAAATAAATGATGCAATTATAAATATGATTTTTATCAGATACAAGTCCTAAGTTAACGGATGTTTAAAACAAACTAGGTGGTACTGAAAGATCTCGATCTTATGCTTAGTCGTGAATGGACCACACGGGGATGTCTCACTCGACGGGGTTCGAAGCCAGGAATCCTAGGTTGTTATCTTGTATCTCGCCGTTAATACGTCCCTCTATTTCTTACTTAATATCAGATTTAATTACCTCTAAACCAAGTTTATAGTAACTCTGAGATATATGTATTGGCTGAGTCGTAATTTTACTTGTTTTATTATATGAAAGGGCCTCTGTGGTCAAAGTGGTTCGGGGCATAAATGTGATGAAACAGTTTAGGCCTTTTACAATTTGAAATTTTGAAAATTGTTGTTTGGAATTTCAAAATAGCATTAACCAACAGTTTTAATATATTATATTTAAAAAAAGTTAATTTTTGAAAATACAATATTTGTCTGTAAATGCATTTTCACTTTATTAAGTCTTTTTGTCTTTAAATAATTAACCTGAATTTGGCAAGTGTACATTTTCTCTCAACTTAATTAGAAGGATGTTAAACATCATTACATAATACACTGTGTAACCAGACAGCCTCGTGTCTTCCTGACTTAAATATACGACAGGCGTTGCGTATTGATTAGCACACCAGTCCTTTACGAGAAAGTCTCGGGGTTGATTCCCAGTCAGAGAAAATATTTGTTTCAAAGTTTTTATTTTTTTAATACTTTGATTAAGTTTATAAATAATTGTTAATAAAAAAAGAGGCATGTATTTGTTCCGAGTATTTGGTTCCGAGTATCCGGGGTAGACATAATAAAACAGCACCCCGCCTGATGTAAGCTGAAGCGCGGTCCATGAATGAATGTGATTACTACATGCAGTTAAATAATCGTAAGTAGCAGTCACATCCACTATGGCTAACCTAGTTGGAACTGGCAACCTTCAAGTTGAATCCGGAACGTCATTCATGGTATATGCTTGTAAGTTAACGTTTGTTGTCTTCTTGGGTCTTTTACATTAACAAATGATTCTACAAATACTTTGTCTATAACGTCCTAATTTAGTTCATAATACAATAGGTAATTATAAACTGTACTTATCTTGTATAACTCTTAATAATAAAAATGTTTTATTTTACATTAGTGTTTATTTTTAAAATTATTATTTTTATTAAAATAGGCATTTTATGGACATACGTAACAATAAATAAAATAAAATCAGATTTATTTAAAGGTAAAGTTTCTAACTTTAAATCCTTTATGTATTTTAGTTGGGTTTATATTATTTGGTATTAATTTATTGATCTTATATCAATTAATACGATTGTAAATTCAATTATAGTACTTAGATTCATTACGTGTAATTAACACAAGAATTAATATAAGCGCATTTATGTTTCAAGTTTAAACCATTATGAGAATTTGCTTTAATCCTTGTTTATTAACTTCTTAGTTTTAATGAGGAACATTGGTTGATTGTCATAACCGTGTTTGTGTTTTATCAGTGATTGTATTAAATTTATTATTTATGTATTAAAATCTTTATTGTTCATATTCATATACAAGTTCATATTGTTCATATTGCCTAATGCCGCTTAACATTCTGTACCAGACAAACCTTAAGAATATTGCGAAAGTTGATTAAAAAAAATGTTATGTAGAATACTCGGCAAGTAGGATGCTTTACCAGGATGTTTTCCCCATCCTATAACCTTAGATCCTCCAAGCGACGCGTGAAACATTTAGAATCACATTTAGAATCACATTTAGCCGGCATACGTATTCAGTACCGTAGTGAGACAATGGAGCACCACTTACCACGATCCTTACACAACTTCCTTGCTTCCTTTACATCCACAATTCTCTTCATACAAGCTCTGTGGTTATGGCACTAGGCAACCTAGCTTTCTTGAGAATGTCTCCGATTTTATCGGAAAACATCCTCCTGGGCCTGTTTTGTTTATCGTCACTACAATTTTTACTTAGTCATCTTCATCACTCTTTTCGTATTGATTTTAGTTAGCAGTCTATCAATTTTATCAATCAATCAAAATATCACAGAGCTTTATTTCCACTGAGACAGGCAGAGAAAGTGGAGCGTAACATTACAACTTCTACAAATAACACCTATATTTTTTTATAACTATTTAATTTTAAACACAATGGAAATATTTTACAATAATTAAAAGTATTTTATTTAACGGTTTATATCAAAGGTATAATTCCTATTGCGTGATTGTACAAAATTAAGTACCTATAAGTTTATTTTCTTATTTATTCTATAAGTACTTATTTAACACGGCCTGATGACTGTATAAAATGCAATTACAGATTTGTTTTATTCGCTTAATATAAAGTTTTATATATTTTTAATAAGTATGTAGTTTTTTAAATTCATATATCGAGACTCAATAGCGCCCCCTTGATTTACATGGTTGAATCTACATTTTGAAGGCATGACTGGCAAAGAATGCCTTTGGCATTAAGTTTGCCTTTGTACCGTTGCGCATGCATTAAGTTTTTAAATAAAAAATAAAGTTGTGTTGCTTACATAAAAATGTGCTAAGTAGGCAAAATTAATAAAATGGTGAAAATTATCATCATCATCATCAGCCAGAAGGCGTCCACTGCTGAACATAGGCCTCCCCCTTAGAACGCCATTCCGAACGACAAGATGCCAGTTGCATATGCATATTTCATAGGGATAGCCAGAGGCAAAGGAGCAAGAGAGCAAATAATAATTTTCCGTAGTTTGTTCGTGATACTAATTATTTAAGTTAAAAATTGCAGTGTAAATTCATATAATGCTTCGATAGTTTGGGCACACGGAAATGATGAGTGAAAGTAGATTGACGAAAGAAATTTATTAAATTTATGTGTGGATGGATGCGTTAAACCAGATCCAGGGGGTTTTCCGACCAAAACGGAGACATCCTTAAGAAAGCTGGGTTGCCTAGGGCCCATAACCGTAGAACTTGTATAAAAAGAATTGTGGATGTGAGAGAAGCGGGGGTGTTGTGTCAGGATCGTGGATAGGCCATGTGTTCGCCCCATTATATATGTTCTTCTTGGATCTTTTAAGCGAAACTTGAAACAGAGACAGTGCTATTGAACCTGATATTGTCACCAAGGGACATCTGACCTCGATTGAAACACAATAGATCTAAGATTTCCAATACGAAAAAATATCTTCCTAATAAACTGAAGTAAATAGAGCTTTTTACCGATCTTAAAAAAAACTAAATGAAATTTGTTTTTCACAGATTATACGGGTCTAAACGGTGTTCGCGATGCCATACCACGATATTAGCATCAGAATTGGTCATGCGAGCAAGAGATCTAGTTTTTCACGTACATTGCTTCTCATGCGCCCTATGCAGTCAACCACTGACAAAAGGAGATACATTTGGCATAAGAGAATCAGCTGTTTATTGCAGGTAAATAATTTAACTTAATATTATAGTTACAAACTTCATTTTTACTTTAGATTTTCACTTCAAGTGTACCACTACTTTCAAGTGTACAGACAGTGAAGTGACTTTTCCTATTCAGCTTGAAAGTTGCCGGTTCCAATTAGGCTGGCATAGTGGATGCGATTGCTGCTTACACGTATTTAACTGCAATACTCGTAGTAGTAACTCGTATTAATGGACCGCAGTCCTGCCTAACATCAGGCGGAGTCCTGTCATATATCTAGGGGCAAATTAAAAAAAAAAACTTAATAAAATAAGTAGAATTTATTTATTATCCTACTGGTTAATAGTTTGCTGATAACGTATAACAGACACATGTTATTGTTTAGGCTACATTATGACACGATGCCGGAATACAATCCCCACATGTCGGTGCCAGGACCTCCACAGTTATGCCCGGGGCCCTACACGCCCGGGCCTCCGCCGGGGTCTCATTACCCTCCCTACCCTTCGCCAGAGTTCGCCCGGATAGAACAAGACGTTCCTAAAGGACCCTTCTTCAATGGATCGGCTGCGCCACCCCCGCGACAAAAAGGTCGGCCGCGGAAAAAGAAACCCAAAGATCAAGACATTATGAGCGCCAGTCTCGGTGAGTGCCTTTTCCAGGGGTAATACGAAAGCTCTTATATATTTTTTTATAAAGTTTACTTCTCCGCGAATTATATACATGTTTCATTATGCAGGTGGGCCATCGAAAACGAAACAGAGCCAATAACTTTCCAGAAAATAGTTTTCATAATTTGAAGTTTGGTTTAGTTTGCTGGGAAGAGAATATTTTATGCTAAATTTAAAACCCTTAAGTTTAACCCTCTTGACGGAGTTATTAACCTAAAACTTCTAACTCAAGTGATAAATAGTCGGAAAGCATATCTATACAAGCTTTGAAATGGGGAGCTTGAAATTATTATTTTTAACGATTTTTTGTTTACAACAAAACATATTTATTTCAAAATGATCAAAATAGTAAATTTTTCTCTGGATCCTGAGAAATATAATATTCTCTTTTTAATATTTATTCAAAAAGAGAAAATTTAATTCTTAATAAACTAAACATCTGTCAAACACTTGTCAAAATGAATGTCAAATGTATTTTGTTTAAGCTTGCAATGAGCATATTAGTTATTACCTGTGAAAAGCTATACGATGAATTATCACCCTCCATTAAATTTGAAATTTTAGGGGGGGGGGGGGGGAGAATTGAAAACTCACATAGGAGGTTGATAATATGAGTTTCATATTCAGCATAAAATATGCCCCCTTCCGAATAGAATCATCTGGTTCAAAGTTGCATTCTTCTGAATATGCAATGTTTTGGTGTTCTTTGGTCCACCCTGTACTTGGGGCCATACTTTTTGCACACATATTGTATTCCATAAATGTTTGATTGAGGTTCAGAAATAACATTAGATTTGTCTTGCCCACAAAACGGTAACATTTTTATTAACACATTAAAGTCAAAACTGCACTTACGGCACCAGATTATCGGCGGCGACTTCCCGTTTGTATGTTTTTTATTTATTTAAATAATATTTTTTTTCGAGTTATCGAAACCTGTCTGCGATATCGTTTGGCCCCTGTTTGTATTGCCGCCTTGAACTACGTAATCGTCATGGCTCGGCTACACTCTTAAAAACTATTTTTGACTGGTAAATTGACGACTGAAGTATCCGTATACTTAATTGTTTTTATTTAGTCGTCGACGCTCTTCTACCTCCTCTCGCTTAACTTCAGGCAAGTCGAGGTAGGATAAATAAAAAAATGCATAACAGCAAATGAAAAATATTTAAATAATATCAAATGTTCTTATACATAAAAAAATTAAAATCTTTACGACAAAATTATCATACTATTAAACTAAGGTAGAACGTATTAAAGATTAGAAATCGGGTCGTAATGCATCGATCTAATTAATTTTCTACAAATGATAGATATAGATAATTATACTGGGAAAGAATGAGTAATAACAAAAAAAACAGTAGATGGACTAATTTTCAAAGGCGTTTTATGACGACCATTACTTCAATTAGTAGTTTTATTGAGTTATTAATTTATTGGCTATCAGTTGCAATCAGAGGCGTTACGCTTTGTAAATCCCATGTTTATTTTCTCCTTTACTCAGTGCTTATAATTATCTTTAGTGCTTTAGTTCTATGTTTTATAACAACGCTAAGCATTACTCGTTCATTCTTAGATACTAATTACTATTGTCTTGTTTTCTGTTATATACATGTACTTAAAAGAATACTAATAAATAAAGAATGTTGAACCATGAAATGTGAAGCTCTTTTCTAATTTTGGGACATACTAATTTTATTAAAATCTTTTAGTAAAGCCTTAATTCACACATAAGCAGAGGCAATAGAGGTTTACTTTTTACGATCCTTACATAACTCTTTTTCTCTTTCTTTATATCCACAATTCTCTTCATACTACCTTTCCACTTTTAAGAATGTCCCCGAATTGATCGAGTAAAGATCTTTAAGGTCTTATTTGTTTATCCTTCCTCTAATATCTGATTAATAAATTTCTCTCATCAATCTAATTTCATCCATGCTTTTCATCTTTTATCAGGAACATAAGTTATAAATATATAACTGCTATAATAACTAGTGAAATCCCATTTAAGTAAAAATTTCGGATTAAATAAAAAACATTTATTTCCCTTTATGTAAATAATATATTAAACAAAATATAGATATAACATGACATGAAGTACAAACACAACTGCTGTACATTGAAATAAAGTTTACAAAAAGTTTTTTAAAACTGTATTTAAATTCACCATTTTATTTGCAATGCATCAATGAATGACAGTATATAGATAGCAATAAAAGGGAGACGACCTCGAAGTTCAAAACTTGTAAGTCCACATTTTATAAAGACGATAGGGGCGTATTCGTTTTAAGGTTCAAATGTCGGAAAGGGGTGGTTACTGTCGCTTTATTTTACACCCTTACGTTAACCATATGCCGTATATGATAAAAAAAAATGAATATTTAATTTTACAGTTTTACTTACAATACAGTGTCTTATATGACTGCTAAAATCTAATTAGTTTATACGTTTAATAAGATAATATTTTATATTAAAGTTTATTAGAACTTTTGAGTTAAAATTTAGATTAAAATAATTAAAGAGGAAATATCCTAACATAATTTAAAGGCAGCTGTGAAGGGTTGTAATACGACACATAATGTCGACTTTACCTAAATGCTTGGTATACGTGTGTATAGGTTCACCCCCTCTTACTCCAGGACACCCCATGGAGATCCGTGTCGGATGGCGACATAAGACTCTTTTATTGTACTATAATAATAATACATGTTGTTTGTATTACACGCTAAAACCCACCCCTTACGCTTTTTTATCCCATCGCTTAATGAGGCATAAAAATATTTATTATTCATACGATACTCGTTTTTGTTAAATTAGTTATAATATTTATTAATTTATAAAATCTAGTATTGAAGATACGTATGAATCTATGCCTCGTATGTTGTTTGTAATAATAAAATTTGAATGTTATTATTACAGATAATTTTCTATGGAGCTGTTTAAACTTGCTCTTACATCCGACTTTTGTCAACTGAATCGGCAGTGGGAATCAATGATTCGGCGTGTCGTATCTTTGTAAATCAATCGACAAGTAGAATGCTTTGCTAACCCATGGGTTCTTCTCATCCAATCATCTTGGATCCTTCAAGTGATGGCATAGTGACAGAGTTTTTTCAGTCGTCTGCGCTCTTGAATATCGTCTTGTTTACTATCAGGGCAGTGAACGGTAGATTCGCGTTTTAATAAAAAATGGGTTCACTGACTGATTGATTTCGAAATGTATTGATGTGAGTACCGTGTGACTAAAAAGTAATAAATAGCTATCTCAGGGTCAATTTTGTTGTAATGTTGCTCTAAAATATATCTCATATATACGCGAAGTGATTACACCTACTAACACATGCTTCGGCGTTACAATGTTCGTTGGATGAAGTTAAATCTGATATCACATTATTGCCACAATGGCTTTTTATTTTTATGAAGGGAGCTGTTTTCGTAATAATATATAAAACCAGATTGAGCGATTACACGTACCTACATAGCCAGTTGATTGGTAAAAAGAATCACTTGGATTGCTACCCACCTTTTAAATCGCCAGTGTGACACTTATGCTTACGGCATGTTGCTTCTCAGACTTCGTTCGCTTCCCTCTTTTGGTCGGGCTAGTTTTTATCGTTGCCGCCTTATATGAAACCCGCTTCCCAATCGGCGGTCTCTCTACTTTTTTCGATTCTCGTTTTGGCGATCCGACTTATAAAAATCCAAGACGCCGTTGCCGCCATATCAATTATGAGGGAACGCAGAGGTTTTGCGCAAGGCAGCTTCGAGTGAAAGGCACCTCAATGTGCCCGATGCTCCCACGCATCTCATTTCTACGTGAGATGTCAGCGATTGTCGCGGCCACCCTCCTATCTACCCCACACAAACATTACCTCATGCGCCTTTCGATAACATAGCACCGTTAAGATCTTAAGATGCGATCCCGTGGATGTGATATGAATTTTTAGACTGCATAATGTACGCATGGTTGAGAGTTATATTATATATATAAATTTAATATAATATATATTACTAGTATCAAGTTATATCATTAATAATAATTAATTATGCACATTTTATTTTGTCTTACATTGTATGGGAAGTATAGATATTTCGCATAAGATCATAATGTAGTGGGATCGGTTCACACCCACCAAGTATCAATACGCCCTCACGTGAGCAATTCTCAACATAGAAAACATTAGTGGCAACTTTGTATTCGAGTCACGCGCCAAAATTAATTTACTTTTAATATTTATACGAAATCAATTAATCAAGTTTTAAAATGAAATCTAATCTATGACGCCCGGTTCCTATATTTGTCAAATGATTTAACTGTACGTTTTTAATACGTACAGTTAAATCATCTACCACCCGTAGGTCAAAACCGTTCTTATGAAATACCCCTCGTAAGTCAAGTTACCGACAAATACTAGCATAAAGTATAAAAAAGATTAATACTGTTTTTTTATATATGAATTGTGAAGCAAACAACAAATGGTTACTGCTACCGATAAGTGTGATATTCCATTTAAAATACAAATATAAATATCAATTGATCAAATTGACAAATTGTCACGCCTTTTTTCCACAGGGATAGGCAGAGACAATGAAGCGCCACTTGCGACCATCCTGACACAACTCCCTTGCTTCCTTCACATTTACAATTCTCTTTATACAAGCTCTATGGTAAATATAATAAACTATAATAATTCATTGTGCATTTAAAAATATTAATCCTAATGCGGTTTACTAATAAAAGTTAACAGGAAGTTTCCGTATCATTAATTTATAAGTTAAAACATAGCTAGTTAAAAATGTTTATTATTATTTCTAGGTTATCGCACTTTTTTATATGTACGCTACAAAATAAATGTATTATCGTACTATAAAAAATAATTGATTGATAAGTTATATTTTAATTTGCTGTATTAAATACATATATATATATATAATTATTTCCCTAGTAATAACAAACCTTTACATTTAAATATTAAATTAGAGTTTTTAAGTGTAATTAATTGATAAGCTCAATCCAAACTAATTTCCCAGTTATAAAATTTGCATGGTAAGTAAGCTGCTTGAATCCTTGAGAATTTCTTTACAATGTTTCATTTCATGTACACGCCATATCATAAAACTGCACCGCTAATAAAAACAGATAAAAGTGTATAATTATAAATTTTCAGATTTTAAAATTATTTATCACGAATAATACATATTATGTGTATACTTGTATGTTTTTTACTAAAAACATATTTACGGTTAAAACCATATTTAAAACAAAACTTTTTAATATGTAATTAAAATTATGGTTAAATCAATATTTATTAAATAAGCTATAATGCAAACACACTTACTTCGTTTCCAAATGGGAGATATCCTCAAGAGAGTTGCCTAGTGCCCATAACCGTAGACCTTGTATTAAGAGAATTGTGGATGTAAGGAAGGTAAGGAGTTGTGTTAGGAACGTTGCAAGTGGTCACTACCTATCACTGTGGGAAAAAGGCGTGTCATATTAAAGTCAGGAATATTTCTCAAGTAATCATGCAATACTTTGGTCCACGGTCTAGCATTTATATTTATTATTATAAAAGGATGAATGCCTAACGCCACAATCTTAAAGGATATCATAAATTTCCACTATAAATAGTTCTCACTGGTTTGTGAGTAAATTATCCGCACACGAGCGTCTTAAAACTTTGCATAATAACGGCTATAACTCCGTTTTAATAAGTTCAATGAACTTCGCCGATAAGCTAACACTATGAAAGGGTAAGGGTAACTAATTATTATTACATAAAGGTAATAAAATTAGAGAATAAATAAATAAGACCTAAAGCCAATGGTAACAAACTTTGAATATTTTGCATTAAACGCTTACGAACAAGACACAGCAAGTAAAAGGAACGGTAGTTTAACTCGGCATTATTTTTGAAATCATCATCTGCTCGGTAGAGAACGTGGTTGACTGTCACTTTTGTATCGTGTATTCAATAATGCAACATTAAATTATTATATTATTTCCAAATGTACAGAACGTAATAGTAAATAGCTGTCGCATCCACTAGGCGATAGCATAGTGGATGCGACAGCTATTTACTATTAGTAGTCGCAGTCTCCTCCATTCATGGACAGCTTTCCAGCCTAACATCTAACGGGTTGCTGTTACATGTCGAGACACAATATAATTAGACATAAAAATAAAAATTCAATTAGGATTTGGTTTAAATGAACTTTAATTAGTTGCTTAGGCCACTATTAATAATATTTCGTAGTGTTTATTTATAATATTAAATTGCCTTTAACAGTCTTGCTATATACATTTTTGTACCAATCGCCTCATGGACCGCAATTCAGCTTAACATAAGGCGGGGTGCTGTCATATGTCGAGCCACTATGAAAAAAGTCCCGTGATTATGCCATGCCATCGTTGGGCCGTTTTATGCCAACAATCTACTGGTCCTTACTTTTGTTATGCTTATTTTTGGTGTCATCGGGCGTTTATTATTTGTAAAGAGTAAAAGTTTAACTCGAGCGTTATGAGCGTCTGGGAAGTTTGTTTTTGAATACAATTTTCCTGTTGAAGTCCTGATTGAAAGTCTGGGGCTCCGTCTTTGTGCTATAATCTTGGAAATCGTATGAAGAAATTTGTGGATATGCAAAGGAAGCGTATTAGACATGCTACATTAAAATATGTATGTACAAAAAAAATATATATTATATTTGTTTCTGAAACAAAATATTTTATTCCGTCCTTGGATAATACGAGTACTACCATTTTCAAATGATGTATGGTATGTGTTATGTATGTATGTACGAATTATTTATGTACTTTTACTCTGCTCCCTGCCTCTTATTTACATTGTCGGATCGACATCCTGATGGTTTAACTGGTATTATGGCCTTTCGCATTAAGTCCACACTATTGATTGTATTATATTGCATTAAGTTTTTAAATAAATTCTTTAATATAAATAAATATCTTTATGTGACTCGGCTTCACCTTGAAAATTACCGAAATTCAGTTGGCCGGCATAGTGGATGTCGACTTCACTCAAAGATAGAAAAACAATTAACAAATCAATAAATTTAACTTAACAAGAGATAAAAAATAATGTTTCCTATTCCTAGATCGGGAGCGACGTATATTACGTCTCATAATGAAGTACTACCATCTGCCGTCACATGGTTTATCTTAACGCTGCAATGACGGGCATTGAACTATCTATATTAGTAGCAATATTAGATATTTTTGTTTGAAATTTAGATGCTTCTGTCGAACGGTTAAAGGTCTAGGTTTAAATAATAAAAATGCAATTAACATTATTTAAATAAATTGCACTTAATGCCGCTTAACATTCTCTGTCAGAACTACTGGATTAAACAATAAAACTGAAAAGAAATGTTAAAGTGTAAAATAAATGACTATTATTATCATACAATTACCAAATTTTATTATCATTTAATAATAATAAATAGATTTATACATAAAAATTATAATTATATACGTAATATAAATATATATTTATATTACGTATATAATTATATAATATAATAAGTAAGTATTAGGTGAATAAATACGAGTACCACCATTATTTTTTAATAATTTACTGGTTGCGGTTTCGGTAGATAGATTATCCCAGCCTCTCTAGTGTTAAATTGACATTTTTTCCTCATCAAAACTACGGTTTCAGTGTGTTTGGACCGCCATAAATTTCCAAGCACTTCGTTCACGGGTTACACCGTGATTTATTTCCTGCCAAAAATGTGCTTTTATTTCAGTTTTTTAGTGATCGAACTTCGAGTAGCGATGACCGATCATGTCAGTAGGGTGGCGACACATTCGGTATACTCTACTAACGTATACTTAGATTTATAGTTTTATTTTAGAGAAGATAATAAATAAAACTGATTACATCGAGTGGTCTATTTATGTAGCATAAAATTATTTTATTATTAAAAATAAAACTAATTTCTCAATTTTTAATATGAAAAGCTAGATATAATTATGGAATTCTTGTTCCAATTATGTCTGGTGCATATTAAAACGAGTGGCGCAAAGTTTGTAGATGAGTGCAGGAAAACATTGGAAAGTGGATGCGGCATGAATAGGTCGTAGGGGAAGCCAACGTTCTCTTTAATTGGTGAACAATTATAAAAAGTATTTAAGGTGTAGGTATTTGGAGTTGAGTCTAAATAGAACCTTGTTTGGATAACGTTTTCCTTGGGGGGTATGCGCGTTAAGCGCTTAAGGGCAGTGGTGTTTTATTTTGCATAGACGTCTGTATCTCGTTACGAATGTTACGGAAGACTAGGTGTACATCCTTTTGTAAAGAGCTTCGGTTTGGAGTTATAGATTTTTATGTTATGTGCATGGCAAAATTAAAACATTCTATTAAATGTAATAATGCTTAAATGTAATAATGGGTAAAATAAATAAATATATGTAATCAAATAGTATCGAAACATTTATTGTAAATTGGACTTATTGGGTTCTTTCGTCTTTCGTCGAAAAATTATTATATATGATTTCTAAAAGACTCAGTTGAGAGACTTTAATAAAAATATTATTGGAATATTTTGATATTTACGCAAATTATAATTGAAATAATTATATCCTTTATACTTCAATCTTGTTTATATCAATGAAATTTTGATATGACTCAGACCATATTTGACACAAAAATTAATATCTAATAAATAAGACTTGTAATCCTCTGCAGCTCATACAAAGGTTTCAAATTGTACTAACGCTGAAATAAAGAAATAAGGGCGTGATATGTAATTTGGCTGTTCTTAACCGACTTTACACAAAAATACTCTAATTTCAATTGCATCAATGTCTTTTTTTGAATGTTAGTGTGCCTTGGCGTATGCAACCTTATTCAAACAATAATAAAGTAAAAAAAAAATCAAAACGGTAAAAAAGCATCCTCAGGCTAATACACGACTTTGATATCTTCGTTATAAATTATAGTTGACCCATTGCACATCTAAGTATCGGGACAATCATGCCAAACAGCTCACTATGTAATTTAGGAATCCCTGGCTACCTTTTATAAAGCCGTAATAATATATTATTATTATTACGTACGTGCATACTTTCACTCGACACGAGAGTTTAAATCACGTTTGTTACTTATGCCTTTTCAATGTTTTTAACAAAATTTCAAATATATAAACGTTTCAACAGTCCAAGACCGAATTCCATTCCTGAACATTATCCTGATAAGGCGTATTTACCCCTTTACACAGCACTATTAGATAGTAAGTAGATTTGGCAGATAAACTGTCAGAATTAAAGTTTTTGCATATCCATATACGTATAGTAGATAGTAGTGCCGGTTCCAACTACGCCGACATAGCGCATGTGACTACTACTTACAGTTATTTACTGCAGTCAGTCGATTCATGGATAGCACTCCAGCTTAACATCAGGCGGGGTGCTGTCACATGTCGAAACAAAATAATAAGAAAAAGAAGTGTCGGTACTCCTCTGATGCACTGCAGAGTATAAGCCGTGACCCTGGCGCATAAATTAGGAACTAATGTGCTTAGGGTAAGGATGATTTTATTTTGTAATAAGTCGGTCAAGTATAAATTGCTCATACGAATTATACGCGTCACAATTTCGCGTGTCTTCTCTGCTAAATAACAATGTATAGATAACGAAGTGATAAACTTCTAGCAATTAAAATTTCTACTTAAAATCGAACTCAAAAAGACAAGTTAACTTTATTTGTTTGTTTAAAATATCAGTGGCATTCGTAAATAGTAAAAGTAAACAATCCAGTGTAAATGTTATTGTACTACCTAATGTATTGTGTGTTTACCGGCTTTTAAACGAACTCAAAGTTTGCGGGTCTATCGTTAAACAAATTTATTTATAGAAGTATTTCTTTATAAATATAGAGCATAAATATTGCACGCGCGATTTTTTCACGCCACACTAAAAAACGCGGTTAAAAAAAAAATTAAAACGTTTTTAGATGCTACTACTATATCCAACTTTAAATATCAAACCTTTTCACAAATATCACCGATTTCGTTGGAAAACACCCACTGTGAAATCGGAAAGGGAGAATACTACTTATAAGGTCTATGAATCGGAGACACTAATAAAGCTGGGTTGCCTTGTGCACATAACAGTAGAGCATGCATAGAGAAAAATGTGGGTGTTAGAGAAGCGAGGGAGTTGTTTCAGGATCGTGGCTGGTAGCACTCCATTGTCTCTACTTATCCTTGTGAAAAACGGCAATTTGTTGTTGCTGTTCCCACAGGGATAGTCTGAGACTAAGAAGCGCCACTTTCTTTTATTAGTGAGACCCGTCATCTGATTTCGACTTGCCTGTTGTTAAGCAAGGGGATTTTCAAGAGTGATGACGACTGAAAACACCTTTTCAGTTTACAATTGCCTCAGTCGCCGGCCGCCTCTATGGCTAAAGAATGTAGCCATATTCTTGACATAACATTCCTGCTTCCTTTACATCCAAAACTCTACAGTTATGACCGATACCAACTTGATGACCGTTGCTTATTTTACTGTCACGCATCCAATTCCACAGAGGTAGGCAGAGATGAAGGAACACTTCACGGTCTGTATACTTGTAAGTGGTGGTACTAACCCGGATCGGTACTACCTACCACTATTTGACAACCAGACTCGGAGCAAATATAATTTTATTTTATTAACAAATATTTGTAAAACTTAATCTTATTACTAAACATTTCAAATAAAACTTAGGAAACAAATATTTGCTCCGGCCGGGAACCGAGCCCAGGACTTTACAGGATTTTATTATAATTAATGGTCACCCTATTAGATACTCGTTCATCACGCACCTTCTTAATGTGATATCCTTGTTTTTACTGGCAACATTTTGTCCTTTCTGTTTCGTTATCACAATACAGACATCTGTATCAGTGGCTTCAATACCTTTTAAAGAAAACGACTTAATATAAGATAGAACTAATTTATAGCTACGTTTCTCTTAAAGTGAGCGGCTGTAAAATATTTGACTATATTCTCGAATTACACGTAAGATAGTTATCTATTAAGTTATATTTAAAATTTATTTTTGTCCTCAATAAAGCTGGGATGCCTAGTGCCCATAACCAAAGAGCTTGTATGAAGAAAATTGTGGATGTGGAGGGAGACACAATTGTCAGGTTTGTGGATTGTATCTGCCTATGCCTGTGGGAAAAAAAGCGTGTCAATTTAATTTATTAATTGTAATACTGTTAGTAATCTAGGCAAGGTAGTTAATCTGCTAGTTATCACCTCAGGATTATTTATTATTATCTCGTAAACATGTGGATCAATGTGAATAACTCCTAGGGATAAGAAATTAATTCATGAATAGAGGCGATTGCTACTACACTTAAATAAATGGCTAGAGGAAACCGGCAACTTTTATACCAAAACGCGACTGAGTCAGTTTTCAGTCTGTACACTCGAAAGTGGTGATACTACCAACATAATGTATTTCATAAAACATAAAAAGTACATATTTGAATAAAAAAAGCGATAAAAACTGTCATTTTAAGGCACCGTTTAGTAAAACTTCATAAAAGATTATCATCACAAGGGATTATTATAAATAATCTTTTTTTGTGTACTTTATTTAGTCATTAACGGCCAGTATTTCAATCCTTACTAAACCTGCTCAATGCTTTAACAAAGATACAGCAATTTCTAAAGATGTTCCTTTTAAATTAGTATTTAAATCTCAGTGGCCTTGAGCTGATGTAGCTGATGTCTTCTTGAGATGCTACAACTGTGGTACAGTAGAAGTTTGTGGTCTAAACCTAAAACTGTATTCTATTTTCAGATTTTTAAAACTTCTTATCCATGTAAAGATTAATTTATATTTGACAAGTTGTTACTTGTGTACAAAAAAGTTGCCTAACATTTAGTATTTAAAATTATTAGACCCATAATTTTGTTTAGGTACACTAAGCAGTACTTCGTTGGATGTATTTTTTTAGATAGTTATGTTAAACGAATTGATATATTATTGTACATAGGTTTAGTAAGACTTTTAGTGTTTGTTTTAATTACCAGCCTCTAGTGATCGAGTAGTTGTATTCGCTCAGATTACCTCCTTGCCTTGCACCGTAGCCTTTCGTCGAGCATCTCAAAATTTATATTAGGAAATAAAATGTTCATATAAACGATGATCGTTAAAAATCCGTGAGAGTCAAGTTATTGAGCGACTTGACCCATGGAAAATTCGTCCAAGAGGGATCAATTCTTTCAACGATTATTCATTAGAAACTTGCGAAGCGTTGCGTTGATTAAAGATTATAGTGATTGATGTCTTTTTACGATTTCATATAGCTTTTATTGGGACTCGACATATGATAGCACCCCGCTTTATGTTAAGCTGGAATGTGGTCCATTAATAGATGTCACTGCTACTACAATTTAATAACTGTGAGTAGCAATCACATCCACTATGCCGGCCTAGTTGAAACCGGCAACTTACAAGCTGATCCCGAAACGCGACGAAATCACATCACGGTCTGTATACTTGTAAGTGGTAGTACTACCCCGGCTCGGCAGACTGGGTACCACTGCTTACCACTCTTAGATAACTAGATCCGAGGCAAGTATCCACCTTGTTTTTTATTAACAAATATTTGCAATATTTAATATTAATATATTTATTAAATAAAAGCCATGAAACAAATATTTCCTCCGACCAATCAAAATGTCGCCAAAAATCTTTATATGCTTTTCCTATTATCTTAGGAGGATTCAAAGTTATGGGAATCGTTGCATAAAGAAGTACCTCTGGCCTGCATAGTGACTGACTGAGACAACCATAAACAGGGCAAGTGGAAGTCGTGTTATGTCACAATAAAAAAGTACCTTAATAAATTAATTCGAAATATTTTGTAGCAATACAAAATATTTCCACATCCTATAACCTTTGATTCTTAAAGTCAATCAATCAAATTGTCACGCCTTTTTCCTTTGCTTCCTTCACATCGACAATTCTCTTCATACAGGCTCTGTGGTTAAGTGAGGCGTGGAAAAGAACCTCTAGGCTGCATATTGACGGTGACTGGACTTCTCATTGCTCACCAAGTTGAGTTCAAGTGTCAGGTCACATTAAAAAGTAAACAAATAACTTTCTAGGTTAAAGGAGCAGTCAGCTATTTCCTTCCATACTATACACCTTTTTAGATATCAAAGTGTGAATCAAATTCATTTATTTTAAATTAATTTATATTAACTATAATTCAATTTTCATTATTTAAATAGTGGGTCGAATAATCTAGTGAGACGAATCGAATAGCTTCAAGTGCCTACAATACTCGAGTCTGCATCACAGGGCGTCGTTTAGTGATGTCACATACATCTGTTTATCGATTTTAATTAATAATTTATATGCCGAAACTATTACTAAATGTCATAAGAATATTAGGTTTTTATTGTATTAGAATAATTGTTTTGTTTTAGTAGGTTTAATATATCAGAAGATCCGTCGAGTATATACTTAGTTTTCTTCAAGTTACGTCATTTTTATTTTATCAATCGAATTTAAACTTAAGATTTTGTTTTTATGTGTAAATCTATATTATACAAATTTACTGTTATAATTATATATTATGATTTGTATGACATGGACATTAAAAAAACAAGAAACTATAATTACTATTTACTTAATATAATTTAGTTTGATGCAGGTGACTTGCATAAATGACTGAATATAATAGTACATACAACTTAAAAGACAATTTTCTTATAGCTATTATTTAGACATTGTATTTTATATAATAATAATGTAAGGATTGACACTTATTTACATGCAATATATTAACGCTTTACTTCCGGTTATAGCTCTATATTTATAATAATTATTGTCTAGGAAAGTTTTTTATTTTATAACATATTTCATTCTGTAAGGTAACGTTAGGATTTGCATTTAGCATCTAAACTCGAATATAATAATCGATACCAACCAACATAATATTTCGGAAAATATGAATTTGAACACTATAACACTAGTGTTACAACACTATAACATAAACATTTTATTATTTTATTTAATGTTCCTTTTGATACCTTACCTCACCGTCTTTGGTTAGTGCAGCCCTATAGTTTAAATGAGCGGATTTTATTAGAATTCTTTTCGTATTCGGCTTTTCTCCACAAGGCAACCTTATCCGAGAACTTTGGATGATCGGTGGCTGCTTTGTACGAGAGCTTAACATGCTACTGTTCGTGGCTAACCTCCAAAAAAGCCACGAACAACCTTAAATCGCAGTGCTTTAATCTCATAGTGTACGAACGGGTTTAATGTTTCGTGTGGTATTAGTTATGAGTTAGTGGCACCAGTAGCACCCCCCGCTGCAATGTTATGCGGGAAAACGCCGACATACAATTATATACATAATTTTAACGGTATTCCAACAATTTAAAAACTTAACATATGTTGATTAGAAATATTTGTATTTAGTTGTTGTACAATTAATTTAATAAGTAATGGTTATTTTATTTGTTACGAAATTTAACTGCTATGTAATTGAGACTTTTCTTTTAATTACTTGTACTTACATTTAACAGCACGAGTCCGCAGTGCTTATAATAATAGAGTATTTTATGAAGAGAATTATTGATGTTAAGAAAGCAAGAGATTTGTGTGAGAATTGAGAAAAGTGGTGCTGTTAGCTCCCTGCGGAAATTGAGGTGTAAATAATTGATTTGACAGATATATATATATATAATAATAACTAATATGTTAATAACATGGTAATTAAGAAATAGGTACTTATTGCATTTATTGTGAAATTATAAAACTAAGAAATTATGTAGGAATATACAAAAAACAAGTAGGATAAGATTTTGCCATCGGCCAGTTAAGTGATATAGTTAGACTGTAAAAAATAGAATATAAATGTTTTGTGGCCACCGGACGGGACCGATATCTTTGAGGAAATCACATTTTTTTAACGTCCACAAGAGCATGAATGGCGTGTAGGATTTATGTGCTTGCAATGATCTTTTTTTCTACTACCATTTTTTGTACCGCCTTTTTTTGTTTAGAGCATTATCTTACTGTACAGTTTGTGTCTCAATCTATTAATAATGTTTTCTTTCAACGGGCAAGGTAGTTTTTTTATGTTGCGATTGTATTAATCGATAACACTACGTGGTGGAACCTTACTAGATTTTTGACTTTTCTTTAAATTGTTTATAATACACATTTGTTTTAATTATTTATCGTTTGTTTTTAAAATTAAATTGGAGACTAAAGCCACTCATATTTATGACCTATTGCACTATACTTCTTGACCTGAACTAAAAACATCAATATTAATAGTTAGAAAACGGGATTCTGTCGTACACTTTTAAGTGTACAGATCGTGAAGTGACCAGTCGCGTATTGGGATAAGATGATTGTTGCTGGTTCCAATTAGGCCGGCTCCAAATGCTACTTGCACTCCAGCTTAACACCAGACGGGGTGGGGTACTCGCAGAACCATAATTAAAATTTAAAAAATCATTATTTATCCTTTACTAGCAAGCAATATAAGTCTCCAATTCTGAAATTCATAGGCATGTGGCATAGAAATTTAGTGCATGTGTTTAGAATGATCTATGGTAGAAATCGTTTTCACTCTTGGATATCATTCCAGCTTAACATTAGATGGTGTGCTGTCATATGAAGAAACAATTATTCACTAAGCGTCTATTACTGTTGCAAATAAATCTAGTGAAATAAAATGGATTTCGTAAATATTTTTCGACTTAGGAATATTTGCAAGCCGTCAACAACAGCGACGGTATCTCCGCGCACGGTGCACGATCGCCCCGAGCATAGATTCTGGTGCGCTTGGCACATTACTCATGATTCGCTCAGGTGACCACCATCACACAATTCTATTTGTTCTATACCATTCTATATAAATTATACTTACCTTGTATATAATTGCAATATTTGATTTTTATTTATATATAATATCCTACTAAACTTGCTTGTATCATCGAAACAGGACGACTAAAGTACATAATACCAAAGATACATTGGTGGTTTAGGTCTCGGTCCTCTTGAGATTAAGAAGATAAGATCTTGAGAAGATTAGATTTTTTTTCACATTCTTCTACGAAGCTACTAAAGTTCTTGTATCATAGAAACAGGACAACCAAAGTACATAGCAAAGATTCATTGGTAACGGTTTCGAACTCGTGCTCTCGGTTTGTGTAACCTTTGTACTGCCACTTTACCACCGTCGCCTTGTGTAGTGGCAGATTTGATTTTGAACAGTTTGATTTATGCATAAAAAATAGTATCGCAAATAGACAGACAGATATTTGCTCTGAGTCTAGGTGGTAGTTAGTGGACATTTATCATGTTTATCAATCTGGGTTAGAACAATACTTTTTAGAGTTCGGCGTCGTAGAACAAGCATTTCCGCCTCAGCTTGAAAGATTAAGAGGGCTGGCATAGCAGCAAATATTTTTCGATAGTCGATTTGCAATCCAGCCTAATTTGTTGTTGTCACGGCGGCGGTCGTGACAACAACAAAACATTACTAATAACTTTGTTGGTCCTATAGTAACATTGTTAAAGTATATTATTACATAGTTATTAAAATATGTGCATAGCAACAGTCGCCTTCCTCTATACCGGCCTCACTTCATTCTCCAATATTAAAATATTATTAAACAAATTCTGACAAAATACAAATTTTATCAAGCAGTTATTTTTGTATTGATCTAAATACGAAAAGGTTCGGAGCGTCTTTTCTTCGTAGAACAATCAAAAAGTGGAATACTTTTTCAGTACATGTTATTTTCCTAACGAAGATTTTCTATCCTTGGATCCTTTAAGCAAAGCGTGAAAAGCACCTTTGCTTGGTATAGTGACGGCGACTAAGACAACCGTAAACTGTTGTCTCTGTTTTGCAGTCGTTGGAGCTTTTAGGCATATCCAGGCAAGTCATGGTCAGATGTCGAGTCTCAATAAAAATGATAAAAATGTTCTAAAATTCAATAAAGAAAATAAATTGAAATTGCAAAGTTTTGGTCACCCTAAGTATATTGCAAACAAAGACGAGATGCTCCTTCGCTCCGGTGAGAATCACTTTCGAATATTTTAAATTCTCCGAATTTACGAGTGTAGTTACAATAATTAGAGGGTCTTTCTGCAATTACATGTTCAAAAGTACATCAACACGACTCATTATATTAAAAATAATTATTAACCATTTCTTTATTAATCACTATGTTTAAGAATGTCATTATGCTGTTTTGTTTTATATTTCTATTCTAAGCTACTGAAAGTGCTTGCTTGTGTCATAGAAACAGGACGGCCAGAGTACATATATCAAGTGAGTTTTTGATCTGGGAACTCTCAGTTTGCGGACGGACCACTACACCATAGTCGCTTGCCTTAATAATAATGATATCAACAAATGTCATTTAGTTTTAATACTTCGTTAATACAGGGAAATATACTGAATGTACCCCACCCAGGTAATGCATGTTTTTAATGAGATTTTTTAATGCTCCCTCGGTTGTTCGCTAATGCAAAGCTAAGTTGTAATCGATGCATGACTAGCTGGTCGTAATCTCCCACCGCGAAGCAAGATTGCCATTAACTCGCGAGTAAAACGGTCGAGCGGCCCTGCATAATTGCAACCTAATTGTTCTTGGCCAATGTTCGGAACAGTCCAACTTGTCGCGCGACACTATTTATTGTTTGTGTTTCTCCACTCCATTAGAATGAAACTATCGATTCTAAGATTGACATTTTACAATACTTACTCTTATTCAATAGTAATGTATGCATATACCAAAGAATGGAATGTTGACATTTGTAGATAAGGTTTTAAATATAGAAATTATCTTTAATATATATAATTAATTCATAATATTTATTACTATAATTTATTATTACAGTAATAAATATTTAATTTATAATTATTTATTCATAAATATGATATTTATTTATACTAATAACTAAAATACTATTATTGAAGTGGTATTTAAAATAAAATTTATAATACCGTAGAGCTTGTATGAAGAGAATTATGTATATGAGGGTAGCGAGGGAGTTGTGTCAGCATCGTAGCAAGTGGCGCTCTATTGTCTTTACCTATCCCTGTGGGGAAAAGGCGTGACAACTTGATTGATTGACAATGAAAATATCTCATACGTTGATAAAATCAATAAAGATTTACATAAATATAAAATAAAAATTGTAAATTCAATATAATAAATGGATTATTCAATATATTTATTTATAAATGACATAATATACTAAAAAAGTTTAATACAAGCAATGAATTAAAATCAAACATTTGTGTGTGTGTGTGAAATAAATGAGGAAACAAATAAACTATATCCGTATTTTATAATATTAATTCATAATAAATATCCCTCACTAATATAGGTGTTTGTCAAATACAATATGTGCAAAGTATGATAAAGGTGGAGTTCGAAGCAAGGCGACACCACCGGCAGTCCCCTCAGTTTTTCGTCGTAAGCGGTGTTCTGGGCAGTGGAATTTACAGATATCCACAAATAAAAATCTATACAAGAAATAAATTTCACAACGATCGAAATAATTTTGTCCGCTGTTGCCACTACAATATCGCGGACAGTTTGTTTATACACAAATGTCACTTTGCTTCGAACTCCACCTTAAATTAGCCATGCGAATTGTTAGTTGTATGTTTTTCAATTTGTATGAGGCTGCCTCTGTGCCGGTATTGCCTGACGCACGCGGCGCAGTCGCAGCGTGACGTTTTGACGTTTCGCAGACCTCAACTCGGAGTACCTGGGATTCCGCGGCTCGGGCTCTCTTGGCGGCACCTCGCGAACCAAACGCATGCGCACCAGCTTCAAGCACCACCAGCTGCGCACCATGAAGTCCTACTTCGCCATCAACCACAACCCCGACGCCAAGGACCTCAAGCAGCTCAGCCAGAAGACAGGCCTGCCCAAGCGAGTCTTACAGGTAAAACCTTTTAATGTCACGCCGAACTAATGCGACTTTAATGTTTTGTACCGATAAACTTTAGAGCACTTATCGCTCATTAAATCAACATTTAAAGCAACCGCCCGCCACGGCCGCAAACGTGTTCTCCACGTTTATGTATAAATAATTAATAAATGCGCTAATTGAGAGAGTTTGCGGTACACTAATTAAGGTAACTGTGTCCGTATTAAATCGTGAGATTTTTTGGAGCGAGGATTGTGCTGGGAATCTAATTGGTTAGGTGAGCGGCAGATGACACGCGAGAGGCGCCTCCGCTGCCCTATCATTACCTTCTGCATTCGTAGAAGTTCCTCGCGTGCGAATATCAGCCGGAGTGTATCCCAGTTTCCGTTGTGCAGCATCAATTGGATTTCGGGAAGTACGTTCCTTATGAAATTACATATAAATGCTACATATTATTACGAATTATTTGTCCGAAATATTAACAAAAGAAAGTATTTCGACCGCGATCACTATGATTGGGATAAAGAATAATGAATACCACGAATACGTTTTATTATATGCAATTAATAATTATTTAATCTGGTTTTCCGTATTTTCCTTAAAAAAGTGCTGAGATTTGGTGGAACATGTTGTTCACGGTCCATTACCCCGCGACTCAGTCCACGTACAGTAGCGGCCCTTTCTTTGTACCCTCTAATTGATCGGGCACACCGCGGCCGATCTTTGACGCTGTTAGAACCTTATATTGCTGGTAATTTGTTTGTCTGCTGCGGCCCTTTAATATAGGTCTGCACGGCTTTTTTAGAATAGTGCTATTGTTTCGGTAATTAAACAGAGTGTCGATGGATTTTGGGTGAAGACTTGCGTAATTGGTTTTTGAGTTACCGACGCCTGTACTTAGTTTAGGTACACTATTTGTTTGACTTTTTCGCTATGTTGTGCTAGTGTGCTCGTTATGTACACTTGAGATCACTTTGTTACAACATTTGTAACATTTAGTTAGACGCGTGTGGGAAGAGAGCTATTATTTAGAAGACGGCTTATTAGACAAGTGACGTAACATGGTCGTTAGTTAAGACAAATTTATTGCTGGGTGCTTCGTGGGCAAATATTATTTACTCTTGAAGTTGCTTTGCTGTTTATCGACACTTGAGACGCGATCGGCTCACATTCCGACCACATTCGAATCCACTCGAAACAGGGAGCTGCAGATAGCGCGCGCCACATAAATCTGCTCCGACCAATTATACGGAGGCAGCAGAGGACAGACCCCTCTCCCCGGGACCCCGCACAGACCCCGCATTGCGACCTCCGAATATTGATCGAGATTTTTTTATTCCCTTCGTGGTCGAAACAAAAACTGAACGACTCGGCCGACGACGTTGCCATTTTGCAAAGATAAGGTCTTTTTCGTTTTGCGAGTTGAGCCGACCGAGCGGTTTGTTTTGCTATCCGCTTCTGTCGCTCGGACACGACTAAAAAGTAAGCGGTTTCTCCACTATTTGCAGACCCACATATTATTGCAACTGTAGTATACATCATTGCATATAAAACCTATATAGTATTGTGTTTTTATTTAAAAACTGCAACATTTATATGCTTAGGAGGCGGACGTTTCAACTCGAGCGAAACCACCTCGGCGATTTTAGAATCTAAACGTTTGCAATTACTTCTCTCATACCGTAGCGACATTTCTCCCGCCCCACGTTTTCAGCTGCCCATAAATAAACGTGCGTCGCGGCACACTGAGCCACTGAAACGCAACCTCGAGATTTATGCTTTACACCTCCATTGGCGTGTTATTTACGAGCGTCGCCGTAATTGCACGTCACACGTAATTTGAACTCTAAGGTCTCATAAATAAGGTCGGCCTACATTTACACTTTGAAGTAAGAAGGGTGGTTTATGAACTCTCTTTTCACCCGCGCATGACTTCCTACGACCATGGAGTCACACAAATATAAAAGCTACCGTAGTCCCCACCAGGATATACTATATCATATATACACGTATATGCTGAATCGTACCTATAGAAGTAGGCACGCTCGCTTTATTATGTCTTAAACGAAGTGTACTTAAAAGATCTTCATGTTATTTTACAAATTAAATATTATTAATACGTATTATATTAGTACATATCAACCAAATTGTCACGCCTTTTTCCCACAGGTATAGGCAGATACAATGGAGCGCCACTTGCCACGATCTTGACATAACTTCCTCGCTTCCTTCACATCTACAATTCCTTTTATACAAGCTCTACGGTTATGAGCCCTAGGCAACCCAGCTATCTTGGCGTAGCTTTATATTAGTTTAAAATAAAATTCCAAAAAGAAAATACGAACTCGATTTCATATTCCTATTAGACACTTCAAATTCTTATAAAGAAATTGTATAATCCCATTTCCCATAATAATTTAAACAAATTTTATGCGGCTTAGTATCGCGTTTATTTTGGTTTTAATTTGATTTGATTATTTTTATTATTCCGACCGTTTTTATTTTATTTATTGTAACACGTCATCTGACCTCGACCCGCCTGATGAAAAGCAAGAGGAGGTCCAAGAGTGACGACGACCCTGAAAAAAAAACCGAGTTAGTTTACGGCTGCCTCAGTTGCCGCCACTATGCCTGCCAAAACGCTCTCCGTGACCACGATGGCTGCAAAGCTCTCGAAACGTTGGAATAATAAAAAAATGTTAAATCAAAACCAAAATGAACGCGTTAGTAAGCCGCATAAAATATGCTTAAATAATTAATCAATGTTCGCTAAAAATCTAAGAAAATACATTTTCTATAGTTTATTGTATTCTCGTTGTTGGTTCATGTTCTTAATAAAGTATTATAATTGCCCGCGACACGCCTGTGGTAATATATAGTCTTTCTCGACGCTCCCTCGCGAGTTACATTTAGAACAAACCGTATTTCTTTCGATGCAACCGCAATTACGTGATTTGTCACTCGCACTCATTTCCCACATTTTTTTTGGTGCAGTTTAGTGTTCTGAAAAATTACGAATGGTTCAAGAAGTCACGTCACACTACATAATTAGTTGATTGAAAAAGTGCCGGTCGGTTGTTCTCTTTATAGTGAAATTATTTTTTATCTAGAAGTTTGTTTTTGGAGATTTTGATAAATTCACTAATTATTTCCGTCTTACTTTTACAAGAATTTTGCTATTTATTTTGACTTAGTTTTCAAACACAAACATATATTAGATTTAATAATTCCATATTTTGAGTTAGGGTGTTGAAATGAATCGTCCAATTCCAGAGCCCGCAATTAGTATCGGGCAATTACTTTGAATACGCAAATAAATTTACCTCGTAAACTCGTTCAAATTGTTGATTTTGAATTCTAATTTGAATCTTAATAAAGGGTTTTAAGGTAGGGAATGAGTTTTTTTATTGTTGTATATTAGTATCAAACGAGTTGGTTCTAGCAATTAGTATCGTCGCGTCACATTGCGGGCTCGGGTGCGTATGCGCAGATAATTTCCGCCGCGCCATCAAAAGCAGATCATTTGTCATTTGAACGCGCGAACTCGCGCCGAGCGGACGCTCCGTGAGACGTCCTCGGTAATTTATTTACATATTATTATTTATTTAGGGAAAACGCCGACAACTGGCGTCGACTATTAATCACTGCTGCGTACAACTCTTTTTATTTACTCATATTCCAACGTATTTGGGCGCCTTTGATCGTTCTATGTTTATTTAGGTATTTGTTAGCGGCTCCTTACTTGAATTTCATGCTTACTACTCCATGATTCATGTACAATTATTTATTACTGTAATAAAAAAGTAAAAATGTACACAAAAATTTTCAGATGAAAATTATTAACAAGTAATAAAGTCTTCTAATTTTAAAATAGAATCTTTTAACTTGAGATGTTTATTTTGCATATATTCGATTCCTCTCTATAAATAGTAAGCAAGATTTGTCCGAATTCTATGCAGTAGAATGGGCCTCAGGCGCCGTTTACCTGAATACCAAGACAGGTTGCAAAAATTTGAACTTAAAACTCTGGAACAGCGACGGAATGCTGCCGATCTCAGTGCTCTTCATTCGATTGTAAGGGGTTTATTTGGACACAAACTACTTGAGAAGGTTAAATTCCATGTTCCCTTTCGCTCTCAACGCACAAATAGGTTATTTTATATTCCCTTTAGCTGTAACAACGTATCGAGAAATAATCCTTTGCATCGCATGTGCTCTTACTATAATAGTATCTCAGAGGAATGTGATATATTTCAGCAGAGTCGTCTTTCCATGAAAAAAATTGCATTACATTGATAAGTTATTTAATTTTGTATAATTACCTATTTAGTTATATTTTGACATTGTTTATTTTATTTCATTTCAATTTTGTAGTGATTTAATTAATTTTAATGTCATTGTGTTTTGTTTAGACCATGTTGTTTAAATGATACGTATAACCATAATAGAATTTCAAGTTTATTGTTCTAATTATTATTTAATTCTGTTTAATTATCTATATAGTTTATATTTTGACATTTTGTATTTTATTTTAATTTTGTAGTTATTAATCAGTTTGTGTAAAATTTATTAAATTTTAACCTCATTGTATTTTGTTCTGACCATGTTATTTGAATGTTATGTATAACTGTAATAGGACTTCAAGTTTATTGTACTTGATCATAGTTGATGTTTAAAATGCGTGTTCAACTTGTTGTCTGTTGTTATGCTTAATAAATAAATAATCAAACTCCTTTAATTCACTGACAAATTTGTCATAAGCGAGACTACTAACATTGCCATTATAGATGTTCATAATAATATGTCACATGGTAAATACCTTATTAATGTTTGAGTTCAGTAATTGATGCCCAGAATGCGGTTATCCGAAACGAAGACCACGTGAGAGTAGTGTCTGGAAGTCTGGCAATGAGTGATTGCTCTAATCTATCAGCACCATGATAGGTGAAACTATTGCCAGAAACATGTCGAAGAAAAATAATCTATTACGAGTGAACAAATTACACTACGACGAGCGATTTGTATTAATAATACTTGCTCATGATTTCTTTTTTATGATTTTTATTATTGTCTCAGTGGGAGGCGAGAAGGAGTTGTGTCAGGATCATGACAAGTGGCGCTCCATTGTCTCTGCCTATCCCTGTGGGAAAAAGGCGTTGATTGATTGATTGTCTTAAACATGTAATATATATTTTCACATCATCATAAGATAAGACATCAAGTTAAGAATATAATTTTTTAAATGAACTTGTAATTAAAATCCAATTTTATAAATGTAGAGTTTGTACGAAGAGAATTGGTGTGAGGGAAGCGAGGGAGTTGTGTCAGGATCGTGGCAAGTGGAGCTATATTGTCTCTGCCTGTAGGCAAAAGTGTGATAATTTAATTGATTGAGTTAAATAAAATTCACTTCAGTAAGTATGAGTTCTCACTCAAATAGTCAAGTGAATTAGTTAAGATTTTTAAAGACAATCTATTGATCCGTCACGATGATTTTCGACTGTAGACTGTCGGTGATCTACTGATCCGGGGTAAAACTCCTACTTTAATATTATGTACAGACCGTGATGTGCTAAGTCGCATTCCGTGTTCAGTTTGAAAGTTACCGCACCCAACTAGACCGGCATAGTGGATGCGAATGTTACTTACAAACTTGCAGTTAATTAACTGTAGTAGCATTCGCCTCCATACTTGTACCGCTTTCCACCTGATTTATTATAATATTTATTTATTTATTTACAAGTGGCACTCCATTGTCTCTCCCTATTCCTGTGGAAAAGGCGTGACAATTTGATTGATTAATATTTAATTTAAATTTTTATTCCAAGCTACTAAAGTGCTTGTATCATAGAAACAAGACAACCAAAGTACATATATCAAAGATACATTGGTACCGGCAAGTTTTGAACGTGTGCCCTCGGTTTTTCTAACCATTGCGCTGCCACTACACCACGGTCGCCTTTGTCGAATCACAATAAAAAGTTGTAAGTTTAGCAAAATAACAAAATCAGTAGCATCTCTATGATTAACGACATAGTAGAATAAAAGCAACATATCAATAGATAATAATTAATGAGCGTCACAACATAACAATATGGCTAATGATCACGAATAGATAACGAAAGAGCTTAGTAGCCCGATTTATATCGTAATGACGAATAGCAGTACAGTCTTGACATAATGTCGTACATGTATAAATAAAAACATACCAAGTTCGAGTCGGAGTTTACTTTTGAAGGTTCACTCAAGTTGTTTTAAACATATTATTATATATAACATATAATATAAATGACATTATATTATAATAAAATAACATATTATAATAAATCAAAATACTCTTTGAAACAGTGAACCAAAACATTTATTGTTATACTTATTAGTCTGGTTTTTGTATCAATTACATTATTTTTATCATATTAGTAACAAAAGAAGTGATTTTAATAAGTATATATAATCTTTTTTTATTTTTATTTTAACACTTTATTGCTCATAACCATAGAGCTTGTATGAAGAGAATTATGAATGAGAATTGCGAGCGAGTTGTGTCAGGATCGTGGCAAGTGGCGCTCCATTGTCTCTGCCTATCCCTGTGGAGAAAAGGCGTGACAATTTAATTGATTGATTGTTTAAAACATTTGGCTAATTTAATGGCCTTGGGCATTCTGTGCTTGTCAACCTTGGGAACAAGAGAAAAATGTTATATACTTATAAATACTATTTTCATGATTAGAATATTCGTAACATTTTCTATTGAGGAAATGAATTGTAAATTGTTAAGATCGGGCGTCTGAAAGCTAAAGAAAAATGTTTTCGCATGTTTCTGAAACGCTCTGAATAGTGACAGCAATTTGTAGTAAGGCAAATTGAGATATACATATAATTATGATAAAGTCGTAGTTACAATGCTCTCACGCCTCCGCGTTAAATGTGAACTGCTAACAAATCGCTTGTCCAATAGCGTTCTTCACAACCGCATGAATAATTGCATCGAAAATAGAATGATATTCTATTGTTGGACCATTATTTAAAACAATTTTAACACGATTGATATTATTATTTTTTATATCACATAAATGTTCACACTCACTTTTACAGCTTTTCTGTCACATATTTTGTTGTTATGGCTTCTGTTATTGGTAGACATTTTGTCTCAGTTTAAAAGTTGAATGCGTTTAATGGCTTTTAGAACTTGGATACAAGGTGGTCGGCGAACGGCATGTTATCTTCAGCATGACAGGGTGTCACGCGCCTGCCTCCTTGGCCATCATCAATCTGCGCCTGCGTTGACAGTTGTCGTCTACCGCACTTTTTATTCATTTCTCATAAAGTTTACTCCTAATATTAAATATAAGATTAGAATATATTTGTTAGTCTTTGAACCATTGTAATAAAGTTCAGATTTCTCTGAAGTGTTCATGAATTATTTGTTGTCATGGAGAAATATGGATTTCGGGACAGTTTTGGGTGGGAAGTGTTGATTTAAGATTAATTAGTTGTGGCTTTCTCACCATTTGTTAGGTATTGTACCTACGTTTCAAATGTCACCGGTAATTGTTATTTTGTATATTTAGTATAAATTTTAACTTTCTCTGCGTTTCTACAGTCTCACTCCTAATCTTTGTGTTACATTTAACGGTTGAGCTTCAACCACCGAATAGGGTTGTATACCTACTTGTAAGCTCTTCACTTTACTTTTAATCAGTTAACATTCTAAATCTTAGTTTAGACATGTTGACTACATCCGCAGCGGCCATGACGTGTGGTGGGCGGAGCCAATCGTGGCCGTTGCGTGCGATTGGACTACCAGATTCGTGCACGTCGTGGGAATTCAAGTTCGACATTTGAAAATTTTCGCCAACAGTCTTAGAAAGCTAAATAGGTGACTTTTAGGTCAGAAATTTAGACAGAAAACCTTGAACAGTCCGTTTCATCTTAGAATTTCGAATAGATTACAATTTATTTGTCTGCAACAATACATTGGCAATATATTATGATTTGATCAACTCTGAGTTTCTTGTGTGGTTTAACACTATCTTATAATTGCAGTGTTCTTATGCAGTTTGGAAGTGCGCGAACAAGTACGGGGAATGCGACGCGCTAGGCTGAAGCCGTCGCGGTCGTCACGGTCGGCCGCCAGCGCCCAACGGGCTAATCTCGCTAATTACAGATAAAATCTGCACTTTGGAACGCAAGCAGCGACGGCAAATCCGCGGAACGCTCTCACGTGCTCCACAAAAAAACGATGCCTCGCTGAAATGTGCAAAAGAAAAGAATTAAGCTTCCGCATCCAGTCGAGTTGTGATCGAGAGCAAAGCTGTATCATTTATATTTTAAGCGGGGAATTTATGAACTGGTTTTGGAAAAGTTTTCTTCTTTTTATGAAGCTATGGCGTAAAAGCTGGCGAATCTGAACTCGTTTCTCCTCTATTTTGTGGTGAATTTAATCCAATCCATGCTTTGCTTGTCGACAGGTGTGGTTCCAGAACGCGAGGGCAAAATGGCGACGAATGATGACGAAGCAGGAGAACAAGATGGTGGACAAGTGTTCCCCGGATGCAACCCTGGAAATGGATCTTTATCACGGGTCCATGGCGGGATCCATCCAGAGTCTCCCCCCGCACAGCCCACCATACAGTGTCTTGGGAGGGCCGAACAGCCCAAACTCCATGGAATGTCCATAGCCCATGTTTTGCGCTTACAGAGCGCTGGACGCATATGTGTTCTGATTATACTATTCCTTATAAAATACTCAGAACTAAACGTGTGGACGAAATCATTGTGTAAAGTGCAGATGGTTTTAGTTAATAGAAATGACTGTTCCGTTTAGATCTATGTAATTGTTCTAGAATTTTCTTTAAAAGTATCATAATTGAAATTAACACATGTGCCGAAGACTACGTAACTATTTCCGGGTGAAACAATTTACTTAAATAAATATTTGTAAATATATCATACATTAAAATGTACCTAATTCGTTTGAAATATTGGAATTTATATAATTGGAATTGTATATATTTATTAGGCGAACGTGGCGAGTCTCTGCGACTTTGTCCACACCAGCTGTCATCAAAAAGTCGCCTTGTAGGTAGACCAAACTACTGCCATCGTCGTGTTACTAGTATAAATATCACAAACAGGAACCTTCAACTTACAAGCTGATCCTGAAACGTGACTAAGTCACTTTACGGTCTTTAAAACTCTAAAAGACTAATTAGGTTACACCAGAGACAACTTCTTTTGTTGCAGTTTTGTAAGAAACGAAACTGCAACAAAACAAGCTGTTTTGCCTACACGCCATTGATAGTATGCCATGTACGATTCAGTGACGAGAGAAACCTCGAGACTGCTAAAACAGCAGAGAGATACCATTTAAATCACAACGCAGAACAATTTCCTTACGTCAAGCAAATTATAAACAGACTCTTCCTCAAGCGGCTGCTTTTAATGCAGGTAGTGGTACACCTGATAATGCTTCTATAATATGTGATAGTGGATTATAAATGATGACAACAATTACTGGGGCGACAAAAGTGTAAGTACCGTAATTTCAGAGGAAATCTTTCTGTGAAATATTCAGGGAGTAAGTGTAACTAAAACAAACAATTCGCTCATTGCTATACCTATACCACCAATTGCACACATTTTCAAGAGTCAAGAGATTACGGTTATGTCGAGCGATTGTTTCTATAAATTTCCTGGTGCCTAAACTTACGGTATAACTTAGACATATAGACATAGAGCTGATATAATAATCTTGGCAAAAAAGAAATTGGAACTGGACAGATTTAAGTACACTTTGATCTTAGTCAGCATAGCATGTGCTTTGTCAGATTTAAATAGTAATAGGTTATTTAACAGAATTCATGACGATAGTCGGTTTGGAAGCCGGTGAAAAAGGATAATATTTAAACCATATTTATTATTTTCTTATTAATTTCAATTTTAAAATGATAAAAATGATACATGTAGGAATATTAATATATTGTTTATTTATTTATTAAACTATTATTAATAGTTAATTAATTTTAAGTTTATAAAATAAGTATATATTGTGAATGCAATTTCCATGAATTAATATAAAAAATATAAGATACAAATTTGATTATAATTATGTAAATATTATCTAAAAGATTGAGCTAAATATTATTAGCGATTTTAATTTAGTAAGCAATAATTTGTTACTAGGGCTAAAAGGAAGTATAGATAAATTACTTAAGAAATAAGACATTTGTATATGTGCTCGTATGTTTTAATTGGTCACATGGGCATTTGTTTACAGTATTACGTATAGTGAGAGCAATTCGTTGCAGAAAATATGGATTCCATGAACGTGGAGCCTATAAAAAATATCAAAAGATACAGATATGTGTGCTTTTATTCGTTTTTTTCCGTACAGATGGAAAAATTTCTTAAGTTTCTTACTTATACTGAAAACCTAAGCTTGGGGTTAGTGAAAATGTACATATACGAGTATAACTATGAATAAGATATGGGCAATAAATTAAGAAATATAAAAGCAATATTTTTTTTATATATTTTAGGTAATAAATTAAATATAAGCTTTTTCTCTCTAAATATATTGAGCCTTTATGTCACATATCACTATAGTTTTTAAAGTACAGAATAAATGCCCGATTTTTGAATCTATAATTAAAATTTACAAATTAGAACCTCAGAAAATACTAGAAATTATTTCCTATAATGTTATAATTTATGTTTAAGTAATTCCGGATGGCAAACGCTCCGGTAGTTCCTTTATGTATAATTTAGTTTGTAAATGAAATATAAAAAACGCCACTTAATCATAATTTTTATTTTTGTTTAAATTATTTATACACTACAATTGTTGCTATCAAGCAATGTTTCTAATTATAAAAGTAAAACGCGTATGTTTGTTTTTGCTTTGTAAAAAGCAACTACCTATTGAGATCTGTTAATAAAAATATCGCTAAAATAAAACGTTGTTTTAATAAAATCGCCTTGCAAAATTCATGTTCGTGGCAGCGTAAAACGTATCAATATTTTTTCCTCTAATTGGTGTCGTCATCTGCCTACATAACCCATAAAAAACATATTTTTCATCAATTGAAAAATTTAATATGACATAAGTAAGTTTTTAAGTTAAGCTTGAATGGTTGCAATATATATATATAAATATTAAATATATATATACCTATATATATATAATGCAGATTTTTGCGCTAAAACATATAGGTATAAGGAATAACATTCGGTCTGTACAATATTGTTATAATTATGGACATGTAAAATGGAAGGTATTCGAACAGCGAGGAGGTGAAGAATGAACGATCTGTCAAACGGGTGCCGTAACACACGGTCGCAGTTCCCCGGATTCTGAGTTATGTAGTTTTAATTAAAACAATAAATTATGTGGAAACAGGCAGCTGGGGCGTTGGGTGGTCTCCAACAACCTCCACCGGGTTTCTTCCCACTGACAAATTCTTAAGTTTCTCTTATCAATACCAGAAACATCTAAATGAATTTTTTAAAGTAAATTTTTAGTCGCCCCATAATCGACTCGATTAAACCTAATGCGAGGGTGTTTATTTAAAGTCTTAAATATATGTACAATTAATTTTTTAACTCAATTACGGTCTGTTAAATTTAAAATTTGTGCCGTTTAATTACTCATATATACAACTTATATTATTTACCGCTTGATATTATCTATTAAATGTTTTTGTGTCCCTGACATAATTATTATAAAATCATAACGGCGCCATGTTATTTAAATACGACCAAATATATGTTTGTGATTACAAAAAAACCAAGGACAAGTCGAGAGGACGAAGTCCTTATAAGGAGGTCTATGCAGCATAAGATAGGGTGAGATGGAGTAGAGTAAAAATAATGAGAGTCCCGATCCTTAAAACTTGGGGAAAGTCTGAAGCAGGCGAGAGGTGCTTGTTTCAGTATATTCATTATATGAAATTTGTATTTTAATACCAAAATGTAATACACCTAAATATTATCTCAAAATTTATGATACAGCAGTTTGCTAAATTAGGTTAGTTTAAATCGACTAAGCCATATAGATAATAGTGTGGTAAATAATATTCGCCAAATTAATTGTTCGTTTAAATCATATTCGTAGTTTAACATACGGTGGAGGTCACAGGCTGTTATTAAGGGCTTCGTTACCGTTGCTAACCACAATATAATCCTTGCTTAAGGTTTGTGTTTTGAACTAAATGTAGAATACCAATTTAATCTTTGGATCACTCAAATAAATGATTTATATATTTTATCTATTTTGTTAAACATCACTTAATTCTTTATACGATATTTAAAATACACAAAATACAAAATCTTCCAATATAATATATAGTTTTTTTAAATCCTTAAGTAAAGATTAAAATTTGAACGGCCAATTAAAAGGTCGTGCATAAATCTAGAATAGTGCATAGAATCAGAAAATAACTGTATATCGTGAGATATCGTAATAAATATATTTATTTATTTTTATTTATTTTATTATTTTTATATATTTCTATACTAAGCAAATTAAGTGCTTGTATCATAGAAACAGGACAACCAAAGTACATATATCAAAGATACATTGGTATACTATACTAAGCAAATTAAGTGCTTGTATCATAGAAACAGGACAACCAAAGTACATATATCAAAGATACATTGGTACCGGTGAGTGGTTTTGAACCCGTGCCGCTAAGTTTACGTAGCCATTGCACTGCCACTACACCATGGTCGCCTTATCAATGTCCATAAAAGCTTGTGATACGGTGGCTTGTAACTAGACACCGTATTCCATTAAATTCTTTTATTAACTTAATTTAACATTTTCTATTGTTAAAATTATTTCATCTAACTCCTAAAGAAGGTATAAATAGCGTGCTTGAGAATAAGTCACTACCTTCTTACAAAGAAAAAACTCATTAGATGGTTGATATGTCTACCACATTTCTTCCACAAAAAGTGGCACACGCAACAGAAAAAAGAGTCTTCGAATTATAGTTTCCGGCATTAAATGATGCAAAACTAAACCAATAAGCAAAAACTTGCGCTTCTTAAATTTTGCAAATAAAGGGACCGTTATATCTTTTGAATCTTTTCACATTTATAATATCATGAAGTTTTTTGACTTTGTAAAGGATATGAGAATTTCCTAAAATGCACGGAGTATGTGATTAAACATAATCAAACTACTAAAAATAAGTCTAAAACATACGACTAGTTATGTATAACATATTAAATACAAAGAATTCAAATAAATAAAAAAAACGTTAGATACTTTTTCCGATCTGAAATGGAACCCAGTAAAGTAACAAAAGAGTGGTGAGTAATATTAAAAAAAAAAAAAATATTAATGATACATAGTATAAGCATTAAACATAAATTAAAAGTACACATTTAATATACTGACATGCCACATGAACGAATACCGCCTAATGTTAACCTGGAGAGCGACCCATCAGTGGACGCAACTGCCACCACAGATTAATGCCTGTAAGCAATATTCGTCGCCACTATGCCAACTTATCTTGTTTGCGACAACTTTCAAGATCATCCCGTAACGCAACTGACTTAGTCGCGACCACAAAGTCTTTGGTAAAATTGGTACTCCCTACGGGATAAAATATTGATCAACTTTCTGCCTTTCATACTTAAATATTGAGATCCGGAGCAAGCAGCCACGAAGCAAATAGATCTTATATGTAACACAGCAGTTAGGTAAGTATAGTATATAAATAGTAGTTTATAAATTACAATAATTATGTATGTATGTAGGATTCTAACCACTGGGATAGGTAGAGGTAACTGACCGTAATTTCACGATCCTGTCAGGCCTCTATTTCTACAGGAATATGCAGTGAAAACCATCACTTTCCTTAATCCCATAGGCAGGGATAAATATATATGTCTGGGCTTTTTCTATTTCATTGAGCCTACGAAGTAGTGGGTAAAATCTGCTAGTCATTTAAAATTGTCCTCTTTCTATTGAAAGGAAGCTTGTCAACTAGATTCTCAGGGCATCAATTGTTATTGAATTAACATCTATATTTTACTACCAGAACTAGCTGTCAATGTATTTAGGAAACTAACAAATTAAGAAGCTTGACGATACAGAAAATCTTATTGTTTCCCAAACCTCTGTATTTTGAACGTTGAATATCATAATTGCAATTAAATTAAATTGTTAGTCTTCTTTAGTGATAGCTATACGTGTAGGTATTTATAGATGATTATTCAATATCTCTAATAACGAGGATTATAGAAATAAATACAAAATTAAAACTAGTTAAAATTATAATACTTGTAGTAAATTATATTTTCTATCATAACTTTCTGTATAAATAAGTAGATATATTAAATTTTTAAGAGGGCCACTAAAGCGTGGTTGCCGTCGTTACTTCTAGAATTATTCAGCGCGGAAGTTGGGACTACTACGTACTCGTATACGTGCAGAAATTAATACTTCATTAAACGTAAGTTATAATTAATAATTAAGCTATAACATTTCATAGCACAAAGTTTGCTATTGTTGGCTTGCATGTGTTTGTTATTATTTTAATAAAATATCATGGTTTTCTATTTATTTATTTATATCCTCAAGAAAGCTAGGTTGCCTAGTGCTCATAACCATAAAGCTGGTATGAAGAGAATTGTGAATGTGAAAGAAGCGAAAGAGTTGTGTAAGGATCGTGGCAAGTGGCGCTCCATTGTCTTTGCCTATCCCTGTGGGAAAAAGACGTGACAATTTGATTGATTGATATACTTTGCATCATTTTCCACAGTGAAACGTCACTTCCCACGATTCTGACACATCTCACCAGCTTTCTTCACATCCACAATTCATACAAACTCTATTGTTTAGGCACTATAGACTAAACTTTTTTTTACAAATATAAAATCAAAATTAATAAATAAATTTATTAAAAAAAACATAATAAAGTAAGTATTAGAAATAGAATTTCCGTCCATAAACAAAATAAAAGTGATCTATCAAAAGAAAACAGTTATCTCGATTAGACGGCGCCTTAAAACAGTTTAAAAACAAAACTTTATCACGGACTGTCACCGCGGTCATTGATGACGACTCAGGTAGATGGCGTGAACATGGAGAAAAAAATGAATTGACTAATGCTCAGTGAAATTGAGATCAATTCTCACTTGTGCGTATTTCATTAGAATCGACTGCGACATGACTTGGAAAACTTTAGAGACTTCTATTTAAAAAAAAGCATTCAATTATTTTTCTCAGAATTTATATGTTGTGCATAAATAATTTTTTTTATGCATCGAATTGATTGAGCGAAGTCGGTGGGGCATAGCAGATACAAGGCCTTCAACAGCAGCAGATGCCTCCACTCAAGAATTTTTCAGAACAAATTATTAATTTGATACTAAGCTACTAAAAGTGCTTATATAATAGAAACTAGACGACCAAAAGTACATACATAATATATCAAAGATACTTTGATACAAGCAAGTGGTTCTGATTCGGTAGCTTTTGGTTTGCGTGAGCATGGTCGCCTTTATAATCTTTACTATTATCACGTAAGCTGTAGTATATGTGATAATAGTAAAGATTTTTCCACAGGGATAGGCAGAGACAATGAAGCGCCACTTGCCACGATCCTGACACAGCTCTCTCGCTTCCCCTCGCTCCCATCTACAATTCTCTTCATACAAGCTCTACGGTTATGAATACTAAGCAACCTAGATGTCTTTAGTATAATATTAAATAAATCCACGCCTTTTTCCCACAGGGATAGGCAGAGACATTAGAGCGCCACTTGCCACGATCCTGTCACAACTCCCTCGCTTCCTTCACATTCACAATTCTCTTCATACAAGTTATAAGTATAATACAATAGTATAAAAATAAATGTTCTGCTTGTAAAAAAGAGACTAAGAAAAAATGTGAGAAATAGTTGTCAGTGAAAGAAATGAGTTTAAAAATTCCATTGATAAAGCGCGTCTATACATCAATTTCACCATTATAACAACTCAACACCATCTATATGATTTTATTGATTTAGCCAATGTCAGATAAGATCTAAATCACAATATTTTGGAGGCGGCAATCGGCGAGATTGGGTCGAGACGTCGTGTGTCAGTAATTGATCGACTGGTTGCGGTCGTATTCGATCCCGATCGGTGCATTGACGATGTCAGCCTACCTCTATACATACACGAGTTTTTTTAGTCAACGAAAAGGTTTTTTTCATGTCGCTTGACAGAGTACATGCTTACGGATGTGTTGATGGCATAGATGGAAATTTGATCGATGACCATACATGAGTGCTCAATGAAATTAAACATATTGAATGGAATTGTTGTTTGAGACATCAATAACAATGTCAAGACGGTGATGACTTTATACATGAGACAAGCTCAAAAGAAATAGTACAGCAATTACAGGTGATTTTGTCTGTAATGTATTATGTTTCGTAAATTTTTTCCTACGACAAATTTATTACGACACGCGTGACGCATTGGTTTGCAAGTGCAACCAGTCTACTACGTGTAAAGTCCCAGGTTTGATTCCGAACAAATTTTCTTATAATATTTGTAATATTTATTAATTAAATTGAGAATTAATAAATAATAGTTAATCAAAAAAAGTGTATAGACCGTCAAGTGACTTAGTCGCAGTTCGAAATAAGTTTTCGGTTCCAACAAGGCCGGCATAAAGAATATGACTGCTACTTGCAAGGTTAAACTGGAGTAGCAGTCACCCCATACAATGGACATCTCAAAGCAGTCAACTATACTTGACTGATTTGAGATCGACATAATGCTTTACCGGACCATGTTATCTCCCCTTCCTATAACTTTGAATGCTTCAAGCGATCAAGTAAAGAAACATCTTTAGCCGGCGTTGTGACGGCGTCTGTGGCTTCCGTGCTGACCCTGTTTTTTCAGTCGTCGGCACTATTGGACACTTGGACATGCTTACCATCAGGCAGGTCGAGGTCGAGTTACAATAAAATAATGACAATGTGCTACTACAGCTCAGCACTCAGATCCACTAAGCGTCGGTCAGTTTATTTGGAACCGGCAACTTACAAGCTAATCCCGAAACCCAACTAAGATATTCCACGGTCTGTATACTTCTAACTACCCAGAATAGCCAGACTGGGCTATTCAGACTGTTATAAAAAGAAATACCACTGTTGGTACCGCCATGTTATGAAGTTATTGGGGTTATTTTCTAAAGCTTCATTGTAGTTATAGAAGTAGTCATAAGATTGCGTGCCTGTACTTAATAGCTTAATGAGTTATTTGCATTTTATATAGCACGTCAAATTAAAATACATGCGGTTTATTATAAAATATATAGATGTATGTAACATGTGAGTGCAAGCATATTCATAAATAACTTTATTATGGAAACTATCTAGATGAAAAGAACACGAATATAACTAATAATATATTACTTTGAAGTTTGATTTTCTAGCAGTGGAGACTAGCTGGGGTAGTATACAGTTTACACTTACAAGAGTTACACTCCCGCGTTTCGGGCACCGCTCCCGGTCGCTGAGCTGAGGCGGATAAGCCTCAGCTCAGCGATCACATCTCTCGGCATTTTATTATTGCTATTACGAGTATAATCATTTATTCATTTGTCTCGGCTACCGTTGATTTTTTGATATGCACGGTCCTAAGTCAAGTTCATACCAGGGGGTCTTCAATAAACTTTCTTATTAACTGACAGGTATTAAGTATTACGGCTTTATGTATTAATTTTGAAATATCTGCTGGAATATATATTATGATTTTACGTTTGCATGTGTCATTTAGATTAGGCTTTTTTATTATGTGATTGAGGTAGTTACGAGTATTACACTTATAGCTGTACCGTCTCTACGGTGAGGATTTAAAAATGAAAATGCATCTAGGTTCAACGAGGTTGAGATATACGAGTATTTCGTATTTCTGTTTGTATAGTAAGATGATCGTGATAGGAATTTTTCTATTTTATTTGGCGTAATTGGATTGTAAGTAGATTGTATATTGCATGGGAATTAATGAATTTAACTTTCTGTTCTCGAATTTTTGGTCAATAGGATTTATGTGAAAGAGCTAAATAGCGTCCATTGATACAGGATCGTGGCAAGTGGCGCTTCTTTGTCTCTGCCTATCCCTGTGGGATAAAGGCGTAACATTTTGATTGGTAACATTTTGATTGGTAGGCGTAACATTTTGGTTATAACCATCGTTGTAAATTTGTACGTTTTCCTGTTGGGTAAGATATTAATTACTTTACGTTTTCTATCTAATGTTTGTTTTACCTATACTAAATTCAAGCCGGAACTATTAAATTTATTTCATAAGATAGGAATTATAGTATGAAGTTCAATATAGGGGCTAAATTAATATGCCTGTTCGGGTATTAACCCTTAATTGCTGTTAAAAGATATTACCCGAGACTTTACCAGAGATTTGAATTTTTCTTTAGAAGTATCGAAGTCGTGGGTATCGAATGGCTTAGTTACTTTTAGTTTCTTACTAATATGAAGTCGGCATTGACGATGCTTTACTTTGTTTATAGATAACCGTGAAGTCTATTTCTGATGGTTGATGGCAAGCAGGGGGAGGTCCAAGAGTGTCGGGTCTTCACGGTTGCCTCAGTCGCCGTCACCATGCTGGCCATAGGTGCTTCTTCACGCATCACTTGATTCAGATTCAGCTTGTTCATGCATAACGAATGAATGTCACTGCTACTACAATTCAATAACTGTGAGTAGCAATCACATCCACTATGCCGGCCTAGATGGAACCGGCAACTTACAAGCTGATCCCGAAACGTGACCAAATCACTTCACGGTCTGTATACTTGTAAGTGGTCGTACTACTCCGGATCGGCAGACTGGGTACCACGCTTACCACTCTTTGATAACCAGACCCGAAGCAAATATCCGCTTCTTTTCCTAATAATTAACAAATATTTGCAATGTTTAATATAGTTATTAAATATAGCAAATAAAAGCTATGAAGCAAATATTTGCTCCGACCGGGAGTCGGACCCGCGACTTTACGCGAAAATAATAATAGCTAACCGTTCAGCTACGCCCGCCTGTCGTCAATATCATCGTCTGTGGTTGATACAATACTATTTAAACAATAAAATACATCGGTTGTCTGTAAAGTCGGTTTACTGACGATAGTTCAACGTGACAACGTCATAAGAAAAAACTGATGGAATGGTTGCATTTTTCAAAAGAAAATTTATCTTCAAGCCTCAAATGGAACGCCACAGGGCGAGGTAACGCCGCATAAGTTATGTTTTTTCAAGCGTGCAGCCGGCTCCATCGAATTATAAGACGTTGTCACGTCAAAAAATGTTTTTTTTAAATATGTCACATGAGCGCTGATGACTACAGATCCGCATATTCACGACATGACGGGTAGTATGCTCTAAAAATAACTTTGTTTTTAAATCGATACGCACATAACTATAATAACTATAAGGTGACCATGGCGCAGTGGCAGTGCAATGGTTACGCAAACCGAGAGCACGGGTTCAAAACTACTCACCGGTACCAATGTATTTTTGATATATGTACTTTGGTTGTCCTGTTTCTATGATACAAGCACTTTAGTAGCTTAGTATAGAAATGTATAATAATAAAAAACGTAACTGTAAATAGATTCTCTTCGCTATCGATTACCAAACGACCAGTTATTTTAATACTTAGAAAATAATGTAGAAGGCAAACGTCAGAATCGAGGCAAGAGATAGTCTGTTCTAATAAACGACAATTTAAGTTATAATTTCAAAAGCTGATAAGATTAAGCCGATTAAGGTATCCACCCCCAAAAATGAACACTAAATTCGGTTTATGATTACTCGTAAAACTACGATTCTAGTAGATTATTTAAACTAAGCAGATTTACTGTGAGAACTTTAAAACATTCAGAGGTAACCCATTGCGGTTGAATATTAATTAACAAAAAAATCGGAGCTTGTACTACTAACAATACAATTTACGTTTTTTTGTAGACAATTGAAGCTTTTTTACCCTTCGGATATCGGAACCTCAGTGGAGGGTTACACACGCGACTCTCACGCGACCGGCTTCATTAACGACCTCTTACCAACTTTATTATTTTTCGCCACGTGCCTATTATAGTGGTTTTTTCCCGAATAGTACCTGTGACAAAAATACACGTACGTCAAACTAGTAGGAACATGATTAGCGAACAATTAATCCGTATTTAAAATAATTGGTTTAGTGACGTCTATTTGGTATAAATTAATGATCTTGATTATTTGTAATTGCTTTGATTTTTAATTACTGCACACAGATGTGTTGATAATTAATTAAATTTTTATTCATTAGTGACGATTTATCATATTTTTATAAATAGTAATCAATATATTACTATATAACAGCCAAACTACGAGTATATTAAGGCGACCGTGGTGTATAGAGGCAGTGCATTTTTTTTAATGTGACACGACATTTGACCTTGACCCGCTTGATGATAAGCAAGACGAGATCCAAGAGTGACGACGACTGACGACTCCATCCTATGACGACGGATCTAAGGTCATAGGATGGAGAGGATGCTGATAGAGGATAGAGGGCTGTCGATTCCACTTGTCGATTGTTCTACAGAGAAAAATCGCACCGAACTTTTTAGTTCGACTGCTGATTCGGTCGATAGAATGCGGATGCTTTAGAACGCCATTCCGAACGACAAAATGCCAGTTGCATCCACCGGTTATTTGTTACTTTCACTATGTCAGGCCTACCTACGCTGCGTCTTCCGGTACATGGTCTCTACTCTAAACCTATGTTCAGTAGTGGGACGTTAATAAGACCACGGTGAGTATCACTATCACATAATACAACTGCGCTTTCTGTCGTAATAAACTTTGATCCCTCTAGCTTGACGAGTAAAATAAAATAGGGCGTTTTAACAATGTATGTGCCTTGTAAGCGGATCCTACTATAATAGAAAGTAACTAGCGGTATGAGGCTAGTATTAGTTATCATCTGATCGGTCTAATACAATTGTTGACTAAATACTCATGATAGTGATCAAATATTTGCGATTTATCCATACAATAATTAACCAATTTAAGAATTAAATGATGCTAATAAGGTTTAATTTTGTATGCATAACTAATTAATTTAGATTGCTGATTAAAGAACTTTGGACGGTATAGTGATGGGCGGCAACTGAGACAACCGTATGCTAGTTTTTTTTCGTCATCGTCGTTTATGGACTTCCCAGTGCTTACCATTAGCCAAGTAGAGGTCAGATATCGAGTGGTAATAAAAAAACGTCATTTTTTATGTCCAGATAAAGTAAGGTCACATGTAACACAGGTAGCTTAGTATTGAAATGTGAATAAAAATATCAATCAAATTGTTACGCCTTTTTCCCAGCGCGCCACTTGCCACGATCCTGACATAACTCCATCGCTTTCTTCACATCCACAATTCTCTTCTACAAGCTCTAAGGTATATAAGCTAATTCATTTTTATTCTAACCTTAGAATATGAAATAAAATAATTAAAAATATAACAGGTGTTTAGTTAGAGTCCTAGTATTATTGTGCAAAGTTACTGCCTTATAAAGATTTTTTAAACAAAGTAAAGTCCAAAGAGAGTTCAAAGAGTGCCGACGACAGAAAAAAACGACATAGTTTACAGCTGTCTCAATCGGCGTCACTATGCCGGCGCTTTTTCACACATTGCTTAACATTCAACTTGTTGATTATTGGGGAAGGCATCCGCATTTTGTCGACCGAATCGGCAGTCGAACTAAAAAGTTCGGTGCGTCTTTTCTTTGTAGAACAATTGACAAGTGGAATGCTTTGCCAGCCCATGTGTTCTCTCCATCCTATGACATTGGATCCTTCAAGCGATGCGTGAAGAAGCATCTTAGGCCGGCATAGTGGCGGCGGCTGGGGCAGCCGGGAACTGACTCGGTTATTCCAGTCGGACCTCCTCTTGCTTATCATCAGGCGGGTCGAGGTCGAATGTCGTGTCACAATAATAAAATAAAGATTTATAAATTTCTTCAATCTAAGTACTTTCACTCATCCTTTCCAGGAGGAAGTTTTTTTTCGACTAAATCGGAGACATCCTCAAGAAACCTAGGTTGCCTAGCCAATAATCATAGAGTTATTGTTATAGAGTGTTAGGATTGTGGCAAGTAGCGCTCCAATCTTTTTTTTCTTTTTTACCTAAGCAAGAGGAAGTACAAGAGTGACGACGACTGAAAAAAAAGAGTTAGTTCACGGCTGCCTCAGTTAACGTCACTATGCCGGCCAAAGGTGCTTCTTCAAGCATCGCTCGAATGATCCAAGGTCATATGATGAGGAGAACAATGCGTGACTATTTGATTGATTGATTGATTGATGTTTAACTCTATTATCAATAACAACCGTTAATAAATATATATTTTTTGTAACAAAATAGTAAGTTGGGTCAAGATTTCACGCTTGTTTCTGAGGTTCCCTGCGGATAATACGTGTGCATCATTAGTAGAGGCAGTTGTACAGGAGAGATGGTCACGTGTCCCGCCTGCCACGCGCCTTCATACATCCGCCCTCCCGTCGCTCAATTGCAAAACCCGATTATTTGTTTTTACATCATTTAACTTGTTTATTTGGGTCGATTTTTTTCGGATTAGTGTTTGGTTTCGTTATTAAATGGATTAAGTTTGAAGTTTGTTTACATTCTACTTGATGTTTGATAATAATTAATAAGTCTGTGAATTCATATGAATAACCAGGATTTATATTTGGAACATACATCCATAAAATATCGTAACTCTTGGTCATTGCAAGGTTACATTAAATATTCACTCTTTAAAGTAGGGTAAGATATTTCTATTTCAAGTCTGTGAAATCATTTTTAAAATAACCAGGATTTATATTTGGAACATACATCCATAAAATATCGTAACTCTTGGTCATTGCAAGGTTACATTAAATATTCACTCTTCAAAGTAGGGTAATATATTTCTATTTCAAGTTTGTCCTCATAGTTATTTTAAAGTTATTGATTTTGCAATTTGCATTATTAATTTGTGATATATTCAGAACAGCGTGGTTTCAATAGTTTTCAAAGGTGTTTTTCATGCTCCACCTGAAAGTTTCAAGGTTTTAGGATGAGGAAAACACAAAAATTAGTAAATAATTCTACTTGTCGATTGTTCTACAACAAAAAAACCGACGCTCCAAACCTTTTTTGTTCAATTATGCGAATACTTCCCTTAACAGGTATCACAGTAGTAAAAATACAAACGGGTTAGACATTATTTTTGTTGTGACCCGACATATGACAGCACCCCGCTTGATGTTACCCTGGAGTGTGGTCTATGAATGGATGTCACCGCTACTACAATTAAATAACTGTAAGTAGCAATCACATCCACTATACCGGCCTAGTTAACCGGCAACCTATAAGCTGATCCCGAAACGCGACCAATTTATTTTACTGCCTACCACTCTTTGATAACCAGACCCGAAGCAAATACCCACCTCATTTTTATTAACAAATATTTGCAATAATAAATATTACAAATTAAAGCTACGAAACACATATTTGCTCCGACCGGGAATCGCACCCGGGACCTTACGCGCAACGAACCAATCGTCAACCGTTCGTCCACGCCTGTCGTCAAAACAAACCCTTCTCAAAACATTCTCTTTGGATAGGTGATAGAAGACCCATAGAGCTGCCATGTCAAAACTTTCTTGCTCCCTTCATATCTACAATTCTCCTCATACTCGTACATACTCTATAGTTAAAAAAAGCTGCTCCTGTTCTTTTTTAATGATCACTCTGATTTGATCAAGAAGCAATCTTCTGGGTTGGCCCGGTTTTATCTTCCACTCGTTTCCGATTTATAATAAATCTCTATCAATTACCTTTTATCTATTTTTCACCATGCCCAAATCAGTGTTGGTGCAAATTGCAATGCACATGTTGCCTACTATTTTGAATTATTTATTTTATAATACAAACAAACAATGGATGGCGCGTGAAAATAAAAAATAATTGCTGATAAATTGTTTCCAATTATTTTTATTCCAATTCAATATGAAGATAAAATTTCGCGTAAATACCCAATTACATATATTTTCGAATATTTTTTTGTACATTTATTTAATAGTCCCATCCATATACGAGTATGGATGGCGTAACATAACATTTTAAGTTGGTCTTTTATTGTTTTTAAACTATATAATCTGGAAAAAATATATTTTTGACGACAAGCATGTCTGAACGGTTGATTCATTTGATTCTCGGGTACGATTCCCGGTCGGAGCAAATATTTGTTTCATTGCTTTTATTTGTAATATTTAATAATATTAAATATTGCAAATATTTGTTAATAAAAAATAAATAAAAGAGATGGATATTTGCTTCGGGTCTGGTTATCAAAGAGTGGTAGGCAGGCACTTACAAGTATACAGACCGTGAAGTGATTTGGTCACGATTTGGGATCAGCTTGTAAGTTGCCGGTTCCATCTAGGCCGGCATAGTGGATGTGATTGCTACTCACAGTTATTGAATTGTAGTAGCAGTGACATTCATTTATGGACCACACTTCGGCTTAACATCAAGCGGGGTGCTGTCATACGTCGAGTCACAATAAAAAAAATAGGTTTTCGTTTGACCAGTTGCAAGCTCACACTTAAAATAATGAAACTATATAAATAAAACCTGTTTTTTATTATATTGGTTCCAATCTGGGTTTTATTTATCTTGTCCTTTGAGTATACATGTATCTTGTCCTATTACCAACAGTACAGTTCTCGTTTAGGTTTAGCCGGTCAACTTCAGACAAATGAGAATACGCAGTGAATTCGTTCGAGCTATTGTCAAATATTGTTATTTCGATTTACGAGTTGTTTGGTCACGTCAATAAAATCGCGGGGCATTGTATACAATGATAACTTTTTCTTTTAAATCATAATAGAATATTTACCTAAGTTTAAGTAATTTTCATTGGATTTTTTTAACTTGACATCTTAACCCGACTGGCTTAATGGTAAGTACGCGCCGACGACTGAAAATAACGACTCACTTTATGTCTGGTTAAGTCGTATTTTTAAAATTTATAATAATACTTATGATTACCAAGTAATGATTAACACTCATTAATAGAAATAATTTTTTCCTTAAAATGTAAAAAGAACGATAAATATTTTAATTACGTTTTTTTAATATAAATCTTTTGCTATTAAAATAAATTAATAAACACTAAAGTGGAATTTATATTTGTAAAAGGTACATTAGGTGCACATAAAAGGTACTTCCGTTGGTTGTTTTTTTTACCAATAAGTAGCAATTAACCCTTCTCTAACACAATAGGAAGATATCTATTTTCCGATAAACAAAAGACAATCCAGCGAAAATTTTACTGGTTTTGAGTGGTATTTAAGTTTGACGGATTTATGTAATGTAACATTTTTTTTTAATGCTGTTTGAAAAATGTGATTGGGGGATACATAATCATCCAAATGACATTTCGACAGTAAATTACTGTATTAATTAGGTAGTGTGGCTCCATTCCCTAGATCGTTGTTAAATTCTAGCGAGTCCAGCGAAGTCCAGGTAGTAATAAGAATATTTATTAAGCTATTTTATATGTATTTTATCCATCTTTATTTGTGCCGACCTTTCCGTGTTCACACAAATATTGTTTTAAAACATTAAAAAAAACATTGTCATTTTAAAAATGATATTTTCATTTATTTATTTATTTTATTTATATCTCTGCACTTTCACCCTTTTGACCAGCAAGCTAGATGAGTATCTAGCAAGCATTGTGAGTATTACTTAACATATATACATTACTTAGTATATAATATATGTGGCGCTCCATTGTTTCTGCGTATTCCTGTGAGAAAAAGGCGCCACAATTTGATTGATTAATTAATGTAACAAAAATGAACGTCATAATATATGACGTGCTAATATAAAAATGTATCTATCCGCAGCGCTTATTAAACAACATACCATGTGAAGGTACAAAAATAAAATTTCAAAACCTATATTATAACTAATCCGAAATAAGACAAACAAAAAATTCAAGACTACACTAATTTAACATTCAATAGCAAGTTAACTAGGTCAAACAAACCCCATTTAGATTTGAAACACAATATTCTTAAATAACTATTATGTAAAGGCTTGCAAAATTTAAGACGTTAACAACTTCTCAATTTGTATATAAATAGCTTTTGCTGCAGAAAGTATTCTCTAAATTTAAAATACACTTCAAAGTTTGTTTCCTTTTAATATTTTTGTAAAGGCTGTTCGTACGCGAATAATATCATTATACTGGTACATAATTATATACGAGTATCAATCTATATCACATATAGATAGATATATTGTATATATATGATAAAAATATTAGAGATGAGTGACAGGATAAAACGGGAATGGTCCAGAATTGATTTAAATCAAATTGGTCATAATCCTAAGTACCCATAACCATTACAATAGAGCTTATATGAATAAATGTTGGATATGAAGGAAGCGAGAGCATTAAATCAGAGTCGTGGAAAGTGGCGCTTCATTGTCTTTGCCTAATATGATAAACTGAGTCGTGAAATAAAAAAAAACGTAAAATATGTTATTTATTGAATTATTAAGAAACATTGGCGTACTTTAAGGTACGCCGATGTGTACCTTAAAGTACGCCGGTAAAATAGACAAATTAAAATTAAATAAGTTATGTAATGTAAGGGGAACATCGCAAAGCGCGGGAAAAATAAAAACATATCACACGACATGCCTCTTAATAGGATCGAAAAACGATATCACAATTTCCCAAGAACCAGCGCTCCTTTGTCAAAAGAACAATAAACGGTTCGTGAGTTTTGGCTTGTATTTTGACCCTCACAATGGAACGATAGTGAGGGCCACGTGACCTAACGGCGTTTAACCCACTACACTACTGTTTACCCCTACAATAATACTACAATTACTATCATAAACCTTATTCATACATGCATAAAGGCGGTTTTACCAAACACACAATTGAACAACCTACTTATCACTCCGATAGCAAATTATTTAGGTAATAAACTTGTTTGTTAATTCTATTAATACTTGCGCATTCAAATCATTATAACGGATTATATACGTTTAATGTGTATTAAATATTTTAATCAATAATATGACTAATGAATTAAACAAATTTTATGCGGCTTGCTATCACGTTATTATCACGTTACTATACCATCATGGTCGTGGTCACGGAGAGGCTGCAATGCTCTTAAAACGTCAAAATAAAAAAAAACAATAATCAAAATAAACGCGATAGTAAGCCGCATAGTTTAATTCATTATTAAATGTTCGCACAAAATCTACTAATACTAATAATGTGATTTAATATGTTCTTTGATATAGGACTAACTCTTACTATCACTCTTGTACGATCGCGAAAGTTTAATAAATAAAGAAACTCGTATTTTTGTAATGCTAGTTTTTCTTTATTGTCTCTCGACATATGACAGCACCTCGCCTCATATTAATCTAGAGTGCCGTCCATCAATGTAAACGAGTACAACTACTAAAAATTCAAGTAGCAGTCGCATTCACTATGCCAGCATAGTTAGAACGGACTACTTTTATGCGAGACTGAGTCACGGTCTGTATGTACACATGAGGCGACCGTGGTGTAGTAGCAGTGCAATTGCTATGTAAGCCGAGTGGTACGGGTTCGAAACCGCTCACCGGTACCTATGTTTCTTTGATTCTCCTTCCTTTGATTGTCCTGTTCCTATGATACAATTATTTTAGTAGCTTAGTATAGAAATGTAAAAAAAAGAAGTGTTGGAGTACTACTACGGATCGGCAGGCTGGGCAAATGACCAACTATCTGCTTACCAGTTTAAAATTCTATTAATAGTGGAAACAGCTTACAAATATATTACAAACAAATTATTAAAATAAAACGAAAATATTTTAATACGACTCGATTGTTGATTTTGTTCGAACTGTTCTTTTGCGGTAGGACTGAGCTAATTGCGATTTTTGTTTTAACAGATGTGTAAACAAGTGATTAAAAATAACGTGGATTGCTTAAAACTCTGAATTACCTTTAAGCAAAAAAATAATAATAAAAAAAACCGACTATTTAATTTAATAAAATAATTATTGTAATTAGACAACCCGCTTGACAGACGCATTGGTTAGGCTGATGTTTGGGCCATGAATTTAACCACTGTTAAATAACTGCTAGTAGCAGTCACATCCACTATGACGAACTAGATGGAATCAGAAACTCACAAGCTGATCCCGAAACGCAACTAAGTTACTTTACGGTCTGTACACTTGTAAGTGGTGCTAAACAGATCTGCCGTGTGGGCATCACTGCCTACCACTCAATTTTTTTTATTTATTTAATAAGACGCCACATTTGATCTCGACTTGCTTGAAAACCAAGTGCGCTGACAACTGACAAAGCCGTTCTATATTATTCGGTTGCTTCAGTCGCCGTCACTATGCCGGCCAAAGGTTTTATTTACGCTTCGGTTAGGACTAAAATGAAATATTATGTCAAGCTTTCCAAGTTTCGCCAAAAGACGTGTGTTTTTTATTTTAATTTTCATTCACTACTTTTTAAACAGACAAGAAATAGTTTATTGAAGAAGTTCTAAACAAATTAAACTTTGATGCGCGCTTTAAGTTTTTCAAAGTCAATTTTCTCTCAACATTCGAACTACAGATTAAATTGAAGAGTGTTTGTTTAAGGCATACGACATAAGGAATCCACCGGTGAGTGGATTCGAACCCGTGCTCTCGGTTTGCGTGACCATTGCACTGTCACTACAACACGGTCGCTCTCATTTTCGTACCGCTTCATTAGATGCTTCACATCAAAATCTGTGCATGGTCTATATTTTTGATGCCTTTTAAATGCCTTTGCCACGTGTCATTTAGGTCATATGAAATTATAGCAAAGGCGTCTTTGACACGACAAGGACAATCGTTGCAAATTATAATATTAAATAACTATAATCATATTTGTACCAGAGACGTGTCGTGATTATAATAACACTATTATAATAATAATATATCTTTACATTGTATGTAATAATGCTACAATTTATACATCATCATCAGCAGAAGACGTCCACTGCTGAACATAGGCCTTCCCCTTAGAACGCTATTTAGAACGACCAGATGCCAGTTGCATCCACTCGTGAATTTCACTATATCGTCAGTCCACCTAGTGAGAACCCTACCTACGCTGCGTCTTCCGGTTCGTAGTCTCCACTCTAGAACCTTCCTTCCCCATCGGTTGTCGGTTCTTCGAGCGATGTGAAATGTATATAATTAAGAGTGGTTAGCAGACATTTGTACAATCTGCCGACCTGGGGTAGTACCACTACTTTCTAGTGTAGTACATACCTTGGAGTGACATAGATGCTTTAAAATTATTTGCGGGTTCCAAATTAGTCGGCATAGTCCGATGAGTACATGCATTTATTTACCTTTAGTAGAAGTCGCACGGAGCGAGGGTGAAGTGGGGTGCTGTCATTAGGTGGGTCAAAAATACAATTAAAACATTTTTTTAATATTTTTAATATAACTACTTTAAATATCTATTACTGATATTTTAACTAATTACCAACTAATTTATAATATCTACTGTTACTAAGTTACTATTTTTAAGCAACGCGCAATTTTGTTCGTGGAACTTTCCTAATTTTACAGCTTAATCCTAATTGAACAAGGTGAATCATAAGGCAATTACCTACTCTTAGTATCCTCAAGTTTGAGAATTAATGTAATTTAAAAATACAAGCAACTTACTATTAAACTAACATAACACAAGGATCTGCATACAAAATATATGTTTATACGAAAATCGTGTCTAATGCTTTGAAATAAGGTCTATTATGTACTAGTAAGTTCTATATTTCTGCATAGAAATATTTATTATCTGGATGTCATAATATTAATAAGTATTTAAAAGGAAAGATGTAATGCAATTAAACAACAGGTTAAGAGGTTTTTCAACTTACTGAAGTAGTTCAGAAGGGGTTGTTATTCTACAAATGGTCCCACCAAATGCTTCAATACAATACCTATTACAAATGAAAAAATAACCTCGTGGCGAAAATGATTTATAGTAATATCTAAATAATATATAGGATTATGTTAGATTTTATAATAGATAACATTACTACGACATGCCTTAAAGTGACATTTTCTAAAAACAATCATTTAAAAATGGTGCCAGGCATCGATTAATCAAACTCTGTTACCTCCAGGGCAAGGATACAAAAACACCTTTCTGTTCTCTATCCTTTTTAGGGTCCACTTTACTTAAACCTTAGTAGATATTTAGTTTTAAAACTAAAATATTTCCTTAAAAAACTACACTTTATTAATATAAAATAAGAATATTTATTTGAGAAAAAAAAATTAATTCCTATCAGAGTATTTGTAAAATTATATTTATTTTTTATTATAAATGTATTATTAGCGGGGACGACTCAGAAGATTGTCCCTCGTTCAAACCATACACTCTGTATGAAGATTATCGTGGATGTGAAGGAAACGAGAGAGTTGTTTCAGAATATTATCACTCTGTTGCATCTGCCTATATCAGTGGGAATTGAGACGTGACAATTGATGATGATATGAAAACATAGATTCTCATTCTGTAAAATAATTTCTTAAAAATATATTTTAGTTTAATTGTATTTAAAAAATAATATGAACATAAATTGACAAAGTAAACAAAATCAAAACAACGGAAAGTGAGGACGCACTTTATCATTTATCTACAGCGTACCTGCTTGGAAGGTGGCTCGGTCGGATTCGAAGTGTTAGATAGATACAAACGAACTTTTTGTTGGGCAATGTCAACGCTTCGATTTATCGTTTAATCTCGGGACCGACGACACTCGACGTCTTTAAGAATAAAAAATATATAGTAAGTGATAATGACAGCTCTTTTTGAAATTCATTCATACGTAATACTGATTTAGGTCGTTGTTACACTTTAAAGTATGCCAGGATATATTTTTTTCAACATATATAATGTTTATGTGTTTCTTAATTTGAAATTTACGTAATTTTTAAAATAAATGGTGGTAATTTTGATTAAAACTATAGAGTGAATAATATACAAAAGAACAGGGTTATTTTTTATTAACATCTAACGTTGACCTGCCTCATCGTAAGAAATGGGTGACCTAAGAGCGCCGACAATTGAAAAGTTACAGTCACCACAGTTATCATTACTATGTCGGTCAGAGGTGCTTTTTCCACACTTCGCTTAAAGGATTCAAGGTTTTATGATGCAGAGAATACATGGGCTGGTAAAGGATTCCACTTACAGATTGTTCTACAAAATAACAACCCTTGAAAACCTTGAAAGAGTCACAATTATTTTCACCTATTTTGCACCGCCATTAATACCATTAAATCCTTTGCTTGAAAGGTAAGCTATTCAGGAGTGCCACTTAAAATTATAATTTTAATTTAGAGTTTGTAAAGTACCTTTTTAAAAACTTAGCTTTTTTTTGTTAAAACCTTGCTCTGTAGAAATGTGTCCTTTCTGGCAATGGAGCGCCACTTGCCACGGTCCTGCACGACTCCCTAGCTTCCCTCACATCCACAATTCTCTTCATACGAGCTCTATGGGTTTGGGCACTACTCAGCTTTCTTGAGGATGTCTCCGATTTGGTCGGGTCTGCCTCGATTAATGCATTCATCAACATCAGATAAATGTTAATAAAATAATACGTGCGATGAAGTGTGAATGCATTGCAATTAATTATTCCATTGGGAATGTCATTGAAAGTGTATTAATGTCTTAAAATAGTGGTAGCAAAGAGATAAGGTGGCACCCGCGCCGGTGTCAAAGTGGCTTTTTAGCCGATAACAAAATTTCCGGTATAGATTTGTTCAAAGCAACCGGTTATATTGTAATTAAATTACTTTATATGTGCATTTAGCGATATAAAAACTGTAAGCGAACATATAAATACATGCACATACTGATAAATAATATACATATTGTGTGTGTGTGTGTGTGTGTGTGTGTGTGTGTGTGTGTGTGTGTGTGTGTGTGTGTGTGTGTGTGTGTGTGTGTGTGTATGTGTGTGTGTGTGTGTGTGTGTGTGTGTGTTAAATTATAACGCCATTAAAGAAATTGACAAGTAAACATTATATTCTTTTTTTCCGATTTCTAAACTAAGCTTATAAAGTGTTTGTATTATAAAAACAGAGCAACAAAAGTACATATACCAAAGATACATTGGTACCGGTGGGTGGTTTCGAACTCATGCTCTCCGGTTTGTGTAAATATTGCACTGCCACTGCACCACGGTCGCCACATATCACAATTTAGTTTTGATTTGTTACTTTATTTTTAAATAATAGTTGAGTTCTTTTTATATAATAATATATAAATATTATTTTTATGGATCAAATCAATCAATCAAATTGTCGCGCCTTTTTCCCACAGGGATAGGCAGAGACAATGGAGCGCCACTAGGCACGATCCTGACACAACTCCCTCGCTTCCTTCACATTCACAATTCTCTTTTTACAAGATTAATGGTTATGGTTACTAGACAACCCAGCTTTCTTGAGGATGTCTTCGATTTGGTCGGAACACCTCCTGGGCCTGCCTTGTTTAACGCATCCATCTACATGAGATTTATGGAGTTGTGTCAGGATCGTGGTAAGTGCCCCTCCACTGTCTGTGCCAATACCTGTGGGAAAAAGGCTTGACATTTATTTTTATGCCTAGAGTATTATTTATTATCACTAGCTTTCATAAGTTTTTATTCATTTATATGCGGTTAATAATTATAATAAAATATCCAATGAATATCCAAATATTTATCAAATGAAAGATTGTATACGAGGAATACCATTTTCCTTTTAGGTACAAACCATGCGGTTTTGCGATATGATTATGAGCATTTATATAAAATAAAGGCATTAACAGAATGTAGGAAACAAACAATAGAATGTTTTTATACACACGCACAGCTCGGGGGAAGCATCCGCATTCTGTCGACCGAATGGACAGTGCGTCGTTTCTTTGTAGAACAATCGACAAGTGGAATGCTTTACCAGTCCATATGTTATCACCATCCTATAGCATTGGATTCTTCAAGCGATGCATGAAGAATCACTTTTGGCCAGCTTAGTGACGGCGACTGGGGCAGCCGTGAAGACTCGGTTGTTGCATTCATCGGCACTTGGCACCCCCGGATCTCTTCCTGTTTACGAACAGTCGAGGTCAGATGTCGAGTCATAATAAAATAAAAAAACTTATAATAATGCGCCTCGATTTCTCAACACACGTCAGCAGACAATCATTGGAATTTATTTCGTCATCCTGAGATATAACGAAAATAAATTCACACAAGACATTAAAATTTTCCTTTGGAATCCTCCTTCATCTAGATTATCCTAAGCCACCGTAATCTCCAAAGTCCAAAATCACTCTCCCGCTTATGGCTTCATTTTCTGGGTCTCTTCCGTTTGGCAGGCAAGACTAGGTCAGATGTACAGTTCAAAAAAAAAAAAAAAAATTATGTACAGTATTTCTAGCTTTTTTTAATTTTATTTTCAGTAACACGACTTCTGACCTGACCTTATCCTCTCTTGGTAGTTTAATTAGTTTCGACTCGACTGATATCACTCTTAACTTTTTGGGGGGTATACTAATGACGTGAATAACTCACTTTGAAAGCATCGTAGATCCTAAAATACTACATAATATATGTATTTTTTATTTATTGTGTGGTCCATGAATGGATGTCACTGCTACTACAATTCAATAACTGTGAGTAGCAGTCACATCCACTATGCCGGCCTAGTTAGAACCGGCAACTTACAAGCTGATCCCGAAACGCGACCAAATCACTTCACGGTCTGTATACTTGTAAGTGGTGGTACTACCCCGGATCGGCAGACTGGGTACCACTGACTACCACTCTTTTATAACCAGACCCAAAGCAAATATCTCTTTTTTTTATTAACAAATATTTGCAATATTTAATATAATTATTAAATATTACAAATAAGAGCTATGTAACAAATATTTGCTTCGACCGGGATTCAAGCCCGGGACTTTACGCGCAACAAACCAATCTCTGACCGTTCGTCCACGCCTGTCGTCAAAATTCCTACGAAGAACTATTTTACCTTATTTTCATTCATTGTCAGCATCCTGTCAACTACGAATTAACGCATTCGACTATTTCTAAACCTTGGATACTTTCGTTTAAATACCTATTATAAAAAAAATGGCTGGCATAGTCATCAACGCTTTTTTTTCTTCCCTTGACTACAGTCGTGTCTTATTAAAAAAGAGGATCGAAGTACGAGTAGTTTTATTTTATTGAGGTTCGACATAAATATACAACATCTTGTCCATGAATGAAGGCGACTGCTACTATAGTTATACTAATACAATAGTACTCGCTTTCGCTATGCTAGACTAATTGAAAACGGCAACATTTAAGTTAATACCGAAACGCAACTAAGTCACTTCTCAATATGCACGTACACTCGAAAGAGTTAGTCATTCCCCTAGTTGTGAACATAAAATTAGTCTTAGAATTAGCGGGTTACGCCAACATATTTAAAATTGATGACTTCACTATTGCAACAGCAGTTAAAACTATTTGCCACTAACAAATAGTTGGGGTGGGGCTTACATACAAGTAGCGTGTAATTGATAATATTAACATTACAAAAAATCCTTCTTTATTTGCTAACAAACAATACTGGTCACATATTGTTGATGATCACTGTTCCCCTTGTATTATTTGTTAAGTTTTGAAGAGCGCGTCCAATGCTTTTTTTTAATGTTTGTTTTTATGACGTAGAAATATTAATATTTGGGGTCTGTTGTTGGTATAGCCAATTTAGTCATTGTATTTATTTCTATTGTAACTAGTTGCAGTTGTTTAAGCATAATAGGTATGAATTTTTGTATTGAAATTACACGCTGTAATGAGTACGAAAGTGGTTATTTTCTTATCGTTTCCTTTACAAAAACTGAATTTCATAAAAGAATTGGAGGTTTTATTTTACAAAACGGAAACCCCCGAGTTTCTCTTCCTGCCTTCCTCCTCTTCCCCCTGCCTATCCCTGTGGAGAATTTGATTACTTTATTGAATAAATAAATATATATATTTTTAAATCAATCAATTAAATTGCCAAGCCTTTCACAGGGCTAGGCAGAGACAATAGAGCACCATTTGCCACGATCCTAATTTTCTCGCTCCTCTCACATTTAGAATTCTCTTCATACAATCTAAACCTTTAGAATTAAACATAAAATTCCTGGAAAAATAAGATTCCAGGGTTATAGAGGACTCGTATGAATTCCTAATATTTCACCGCTTCTAATAAAATATAATTTAAAAGCGATATATTTTGGTAATACAGAAATCCTTCTTCAAAAGGAAAAACAACATCTATGAGGGTACTGGAATATTATACACAAAGAAAATATTAAATAACAAATGAAGGTTCAAGATAAGCGTTATCAAGTTATCACATATACGAGTATTTTATTAATGTTTACGCATTATGGATCATCTTAGAGCAACTGTAGGTTTTTTTATTGTGACACGTGATTTGACCTCGACCTATCTGATGATAAGCAAGAGGAAGTCCAAGAGTGATGACGACTGAAAATACCCAGATAGTACACGGCTGCCCCAGTCGCCGTCACGACTGCCGGCCAAAGGTGCTTCTTCAATCGCTTGAAGGATCCAAGGTTATAGGATGGAGAGAACACATAAGTTAACTCTGTTAAAGATTATATGATCTAGACAACATTAGCTTCTAATAAAATAAAAATTCAACCCCTCACGCATTTTCCCCATACGTATAGGCAGAGACAATAGAGCACCACTTGCCACGATCCTTACACAACTCCCCTGATGCCCCCACATCCACAATGGGTACTAAGCAATTACGACCCTTTCTTTAGGACTTCGCCGTATTCGGGTAAAAAAGTATAGAACATTTTTAGGTTTTAAAAATATCCTCCTCTGGTTTTCCATAATAATTAATTTATTAATATACCAGAAAGCAATAAATAACAAATGTACTATTTTTTTTTAAATTCATTGATATACATGCATATTTCATAGTGTATATTTTTTTTAAATTTTATACCCACTGTAAGATTCCACTAAAGTTGATCATCAACTGTAGTCGGTAATGACCTCCGATGTTGGAGCGATTTAAAATAACTTAAGAAAAATTTTAAAAACATCCTAGATATAAAATTACGATAAAATCACATATTCATTATACAAAACTTTACATCTTTCTGTTTTTGGAGGCAAAAAATAAAAATGAAAACCTTCTACAATTCATGTCAAGTGTATGCAGAGAAACATTGAACCTGCGCCTCCGAGATTTGTTGATGACCATCGAAAGTAAGTAAAACTTTCACAAGTGGATACTAACGAACACTGAAATATAAATGGAAAAGTTTTGGGTAGAGGTTTTACCACTTACACTCGTAATAATATTAATGATGTATTTATTCCTAGTTGCTATGTTGTTATGAAACGATAGAAATTCAACGTACCTAATGGATCATTTACACGAGGCCAATAACCAAGACAACCCACTGGCGACAATATGTATTGACTTTGTGGCCTGACCTAAACTCAGGCCTCAATTTAGTTTTTATATTTACTATTTATTATTATGTCGATGTTAGAAATTTGTTTACGTTTTCACAGAAATGAATTGCCACAAATAAAAAAGGAATTTTTATTTTATTTTTTATCATACATTTATTTATTATTTAATTCTATCCTTCCTATTCACATTAAGCATAATTAAAGGAGAGGCAAGTCACTGCATTGTATTGTCCTAAAGCCATTGATCGAGCCAAGAATGATTTAAAATTTTCATTGGACTGACACTTATCTTGGCTCAGTGGATTGTCTTGCCTATTATAAGTTATGGACTAACTTTTATAACAAATCAAACTGTCGTCCATAGGGATAGGTAGATCTCCACAAATGGCTGCCAACTTTCACGACCCTGAAGCAACTATTTTTTCTATCTGCACAATTCTTTTCATACAAGCTCTGATTATGAATGCTGCGGACCGCTCTCTTAAGTATGTCTCCGAATGGAATGTAAAAAAAACATTTGGCTTCTACTCGTACACTATGAATTGAAAATTCTCTGAATGAGGAATGAAAGAGTTACCTCTTGTAGATGAAGTTAAAAGTAATTAAGGTAGAAGTGTATTTTTTTATTGTAGCTCACCCTACAGCACGGCCATCCAAGAAGCAAGATAAAGACCTGCAAAGAATATCATTGCAAGTCAATTTAAATAACTTACTAGAACAGTAAATCAAAATGATCAAAAAAGATATATAAAGGTTCTGTAAAACTTTACACAAGACAACGTTGAAAACTTTAATAAATATATTTTTTAAACATTTTGATGATCCGGTCTATTAAATTATTTAAAATGAGTATAATAATATTCCTTGCAATTCTTTATCTTACTTCTTGGCTTGCCGTGCTAGGGGGGCTGAAGTTAAGATGGATTACGGTACTTGAATGGAGGCGACTACAAGTAGCTGTCGCATCCACTAAACCGGTAACTTACAAGTCGATACCGCACCCCGATTTCCTCACATCCACAATTCTCTTCATACAAGCTCTACTATTATGGGCACCAGGTAACCCAGCTTACTTAAGGAAGTCTCCGATAGTAGAGACACCTTAACTTAACCAATTATCGTTTAACTTCACAAGACAACCCTTATATTAGTAACCCTCATTTATTTCACAATTGCATAATGCCATGTCTAATATCGACGTTAGCTATAAATTATTTAGTAGCTAGTCTTGTTGGAAAAGACAGGAATACAAATCAATACATATGTAGTTCGCATGTTTTTTATATAATTGCGTCCATTAATTTTTTAAATTGAAAATAATAAGGGTTTAATTGCACCAATTATAATGTATTTTTAAATGTCTATTATTCTTTTTATTAACCCCCGACCAAAAAAGAGGGGTGTTATAAGTTTGACTTGTCTGTGTATCTGTGTATCTGTGTATCTGTGTATCTGTGTATCTGTGGCTCTGTGTATCTGTGTATCTGTGTATCTGTGTGTCTGTCTGTGGCATCGTAGCTCCTAAACGAATGGACCGATTACGATGCGGTTTGTTTCATTTGAAAGCTGACGTGATCGAGATGGTTCTTAGCTACAATTGATGAAGATCTGATCAGGGGTTTCAAGGTCATCAGCTCGATTTGTTAGCTGCGGTAGCGATATTAGACGCGCTGTTTAGGATGGCAACCCTTGTACGTCGCTATGCGACAAAGATTGTTATTTTATGTCAAATAAATATGCCAATGTAAATACACGTAAAAAATGTTATAATTTTTCCCTTAAAATATTCATATGGCGAGGTTGGTTTGCAGTTTAGATCGATTACCTTGATTGAATATTTTAGGGGAAAAATTATAACATTTTTTACGTGTTTTAACAATGGCATATTTATTTGACATAAAATAACAATCTTCGTCGCATAGCGACGTACAAGGGTTGCCCGTTCTAAACACGCATAAGGCTGGGAATACACGTCCGATATTGCTGAGCAAATTATTTATAAATCGGAAGTAGGAATCGGACGTCTATTTTGTTTCTGTATTTTGTATGAAAACTGCACCTTCAGACAATCGGATCGGCCATAAAATCGTAAGCGCCTTGGCGTTGTTTCCGATTCTGACATCCGATCCGACTATCGGATCTGACGTGTATTAAGTATTCAAACAAATGTATGGCACGAGTGACTATCGGATCGGACTATCGGAGAGGAAAATCGGACTTGTATTCCCAGCCTTATAGGTATTTACTTTTAAACATATCTGTGACTTAACATTTGAAATAAAAACGTATACAAATACATGTGTGTTTTAACTGGTACCACTGAGTTACTCTGATGATGGAACTCGAAGGTAGGAGACGAAATCCTGGATGTGTTCAAACTTTTTTTTGGTATACTAAGTTTGGACTTATTAGATTTGTCTTGAAGGTAGGAAACTAAGTGTAGAAAAGTTAGTGCGATAAAATAAAACATTCCGGATCTAAAAAATCTGATCATGGATCCTCTCAGATCAGCAAATCAACAAGAAATGGACCTGTAGTGCTTTAACTAAAATTGTTACTCACTATGAGCCATTAGCTGGACCGTTATCAAATTAAAGACCGAGAGTATCTGATGAGGCACCATCATGAATCCTCTCAGATCAGCAAATCAACAAGAGATAGAACTATAGTGCTTTCACTAAATTTGTTACTCACTAAGAGCATTTAGCTGGACCGTCATCAAATTGAAGACCGGGCAATCTGATGATGCACCATTATGAATCCTCTCAGATCAGCAAATTGATATCAATTGATCAGCAAAAAAAGAGATAGAACTGTAGTGCTTTAACTAGGCCTTTAGCTGGGCCGTTATCAAATTGAAGATCGGGAGTATCTGATTATGAATCCTCTCAGATCAGCAAATCAATAACAGATAATATCATAGTGCTTTAACTAAAATTGTTACTCTCTATGAGCCATTAGCTGGGCCATTATCAAATTAAAGACCTGGAGTAGTTATCTGATGATGCACCATAAGGATCCAAGGGATATTAAAGGGATATAACTATTGAGCCATGACTAATGTTGTTTATTACTATAAAGCTGATGATATGACCAAAGTGGTTCCAGGCGTTTCGGGGGTTCCTTTAAAATTTTAATTTTGATTTTATTATTATTGTGGTTCGACATATAACAACGTAACGCCTGATGTTACTGAGGTACAGTCCATATATGGAGGCGAATGCTACTACAGGTAAATACTAGAAAGTATAAGTCGCATTCACTATGCTGGCCTAGCTGCAAACGGCTTTTTTATTGTGACAAGACATTTGACCTCGACCCGCCTGATGATAAGCAAGAGGAGATCCAAGAGTGACGACGACTGAAACATCCGAGTTAGTTTGCGGTTGCCTCAGTCGCCGTCATTATGCCGGCCAAAGGTGCTTCTTCACGCATTGCTTGAAGGATCCAAGGTTATAGGAGGAAGAGAACACAGGCTGATCCCAAAACGCATAATCGGCATATTGGTATAAAGACTAACTGAATTAGCGTAGCGTATTACTAATGAAATTAATTATAATATAAATATTTTTGCTTTTAGCAATATTTAAATCTCCTACTCTTTTGACGATAAATCTTCCTCTCTAAGCATATGTTTCTAAATCTTTCCTTTTTTTAATCAATCAAATTGTCACGTCCTTTTCCCACAGGGGTAGGCATAGACAATGAAACGCCACTTACCACGATCCTAATACAACTCCCTTACTTCCCTCACATCCACAATTGTCTTCATACAAGCTCTACTGTTATAGACACTAGGCAACCCAACTTTTAACTAGGCCTTTAAGTAGGCGGATATTGGTTAGGTTAGAAACGAGTATATATTTATTATTACCCGACTGCCAAAAAGACTGAGTATGTTTTTCGAGCGTTTGTACTATGTTCCAAAAGGAGCCGGAAAATGTAAATAAAACACAAAGGGTAATTTTAATCTTTCTAAATTGTATACCCTTCCTAGTCATTCCCATTAGAGCCACTTACGCCAGCGCTTTAACCAGTTCTCGAAACACTTTTCATAAGCCGAATTTTCCTTGTATGTATCTATGTATAAATTTGTATGTCTATTTTTTCAGAATGCTCGGTAATACAAACGGTTTAATAGATTTTAACGTATGAGTTGTCATTAGATTCGTCTTAATCTAATAACAACTCATACTTATACTAATATTTCATTGTAAGAGTATAATACATGGCGCCAGTGAAAAAAAATCTAATCTATTTGTATTATTTATCTCGTAAGGATGAGTTTCTTAGGATTGTTAGGATGTCTCGTAAATCTATCATTACCGCAGAGCTTATACATTTTTTTAATAAAAAATATTTTAATTATAAAAACTACTTGTACCTTGTGTGTTGTAATATAAATTATAAAAAATTGTTGCTTCAACAAGGGTTCCTACCCCGTCCTTAACTCCTAGTATAAATGCAGAGTACAGGTCGGGAAAAGCATCCCCTATTCTGTTGAACGAATCGACGGTCAAACTAAAAGATTTGGCACGTCGTTTCTTTGTAGAATAATCGACAAGGAATGCAATGGCAGCTCATGTTATCTCGTATAGCTTTGATAGCGATAGCGAAAGTGAATAGTTCGAAGGTGTCAATTCTCAATATATAAAAAAATAATACATCCAAACATAAGGTTTGTTTCAATATTTAAAATTTTCTACCACTCTTAAACAGATGTCCATATAAATTGTGATACTCTATGGTCTTAATTATGCTCTACAATTGAGATTATTGGCGTTACCATGGCGTATAAAAGGGGATGAAATTTGTTAATTATATAGGGGTCCTTGCAACATACGGTAGGTCACCCCAAAAGGGCAAACAGGATGACTATCGCACATCAAGCGATAAATTATATTGAATCTGATTTAATTTTTTTGATGTGCTTGATTATTATCAATAATATAATATAATATAATATAATATAATATAATATAATATAATATAATATAATATAATATAATATAATATAATATAATATAATATAATATAATATAATATAATATAATATAATATAATATAATATAATATAATATAATATAATATAATATAATATAATATAATATAATATAATATAATAAGAATAGTTATAATACTTTATCATAGCTTAAAATCGAGTAAAGACTATAAAAATGACGAGATAAATGTGTCAAGACAAATAAAAAAATACTAAAAGCCTTTTATTTTTATAAAGTAAAACTTATAACATTTATAGACTGCAAAAAGGTCATAAAATTGTCAGTTTTTTTGACATAATCATACCCAATGGGGGGCAAAAAAAGGTCTAAAAGCACAGAAGACTAAAAGAACCGACGTTTGCGTAGTAGGCTGAAAGGTGATATTTTGTTTTGCTTAAAGAATTTAAGGTTGCAGGATAGGAAGAAGACATAAACGGGTAAGACATTCCACTTGTAAATAGTTTTCACAGAGAAAGCATTCCTCAAATCGTTTAGTTCAACTCTCGATTAAGTCAACAGAATGATCTGTGCGCAAAATATCATGGGAGTAAATCATATTATTAATGTGTTTTATTTATTGGCACATAAAAAAATAAAATAAAAACAAATTGTCACGCCTTTTTCCCACGGGGATAGGCAGAGACAATGGAGCGCCACTTGCCACGATCCTGACACAACTCCCTCGCTTCCTTCACATTCACAATTCTCTTCATACAAGCTTTATGGTTATGGGCACTAGGCAACCCAGCTTTCTTGAGGATGTCTTCGATTTGGTCGGCAATCACTGGGCCTGCCTCTTTTAACGCATCCATTCACATGAGATTTATAAATTCTTTTCGTCAATCAACTTTTACTCATTGTGCCCAAACCATCTAAGCATTCCTTTATTAATCCTTGTCACTACATCCTCTTTCAAACCACATCTATCGGGCACTCCTTAACGTAAAAATACAACGTAATAAAGAAGTACTACTGCAATTCCAACTAAGTACATGCTTCAAATTGAAAAGTATTTATTTGAAAGAAAAATAGCCAGGAAAGCCAAGAACAAAAGTAATATTAGTTCCTATAAGTAATAAATAAGTTATAGCTTATGAAAAACATTATACAACAACATTTATAGACTCGTAACATTTCAGTGCAGAAATGAATGCGAAGTTTAATCCCGGCTTTTATTGAAAATTGCATGTAATTATTTAACTTATTTTGTACAATCATTTACTGAAGTATTGTGAATAAGAATGGAAGTCTTTTGTTGAATTACATTCTGTACTATTGGCAATTATATTTGTAGACTATTGTAAAGTGACTAGTTTTTTTTTATTGTGACTCAACATCTGACCTTGAGTTGCCTGATAGTAAGTATAGTAAGTATAGTAAGGTTATAGGTTATGTGACCAAAATCTGCCAGATTCAGGGCTTTACTTTTATATAGAAGGATAAAAATGGAATGGATACATTAAAGAAGGCGGACCCAGGAGGGTGTTTGCCAACCAAATCGGAGACATCCTCAAGAAAGCTGGGTTGTCTAGTGCCCATAACCATAGAGCTAGTATGAAAAGAATTGTGAATGTAAGGGAAGCGAGGGAGTTGTGTAAGGATCGTAGCAAGTGGCGCTTCATTGTCTCTGCCTATCCCTGTGGGAAAAGGGCGTAACAATTTGATTGATTGATTGATAAAAATCGGCTAATTGATTTGAAGTATTGAAGTTATAGGAGCATAAAAAACCTTTGAAAGAAGAAATAAAAAATTTAATGGGCTTTCTCCCAGCTACCACACTTGCTTAACTCAAATTAAATTAATTGCCTCGTAGAAGAACAGCCTTGTAGACTAAACTCTTGATCTTTCAACTCTAAAGATCTTTGTAGAGCAAGCGACAAATGAAATACCTTCCTCCACTTTTAATAACATTGTATCCTTCAAGCGATCCGTGAATAGTCACGGCGACTGAGTGAACCGTAACTTAGTTTTTTTTTCAGTCCATGGCACTCTTGGACGGCCCTTTGCTTTCCATCAGCCAAATCGAGGCGAGATGTCTAATTAAAAATTAAAAACTGTGAACATACTTACAAATACAAAAAAAAAACAAAAATAGGGGATACTTGTGTTATTAAACAATACAACCAATTGGCAATAAATATAATTTATACACTACTAAAAAACACAAATGTACATCGAAACAGTCAATTAAAAATGCCCGCGTAACTATACGTAGTTGGGTTTGTAATGAAGTCATTGTCGCTGGTAATTGTAGGTACTATTGAATGTCCGTAACCCTTATATTAATTTTATGACTACAAAGAAACTTACGATAATAATCGTGTAATGAAATATAGCTTGTCCAATTATACGCTACGAAAAAAAGTTGGTTATGTATTTTTTAAACCGTGATTTTTCGCATTTTTTATTGCATCTGTTCTAGTGAAAATAAACTATTTTTACATAGCAATAATGATGGCATTGATATACTTTTCTTTGTTTTCAACTATGAGTGCATACATCCATCTTTATTATCATCAGCCGGAAGAATGCTAAATATTTTGACGACGGGCGTGGCGTATTTGTTTCATAGCTTTTATTTGTAATATTTAATAGTAAGAATAAAATTATGAATAAAATATCATCATCTGCCAGAAGGCGTCCTCTGCTGAACATAGAGGCATCCCCTTAGAACGCAATTCCGAAAGACAAGATGCTATTTGCATCCACCGGTTATTAGTGACATTCACTATGTCGTCAACCCACCTAGTGGGAGGCCTACCTACGCTGCGTCTTCTGGTTCGTGGTCTCCACTCTAGAACCTTTTTTTCCCATCGGTTGTCGGTTCTTCGAGTGATGTGGCCAGCCCATTGCCACTTCAGCTTGAGAATCCTACGGGCTATGTCGGCAACTTTGGTTCTTTGTCGAATATCCACGTTTCAGATTTTATCGCGCCAAGCATAGAACTTGCCAAAAATAAAATATTTTTTAATAAAAAATGCAGAAATTTGCTCAGTGTCGGGTTGTCGAAGAGTGGTAGGCAGCAGTGCCAGTCAGCCGATCCAGGGTAGCATCACAAGTATACAGCACGCAGTGACTTAGTCGTCTTTCGGGATCAGCTTGCAAGTAAGAATCACAAAAAAAAACATGGGACTCCCCCATGTCACTCAAAGAACCGACAACCGATTCCCTAGAAAAGTGCTTGAGTGGAGACTACGAGGCCTAGGTAGGCCTCCCACTAGGTGGACTAACGACATAGCGCATACGTTAATTAGATTTGTTTAAATTTAATTTCTTTATATTTTTTATACACCTATCAGTAAAATGAAATCTGTGAGATCAAACGGTACGAGTCATGTCTGATGCCCCTACTACCCCGCTACAAGTTGAACAAAACGCGTAAGCTCCTTGAAATTCAGGGCGCTTATAACGTTTTGGTCACGATAACACTACTCTATAAGCAATCTAGCGCTGCACGTTTTAATAGCTTGATTAGACGAGATTTAGCGCTGCAGCGGATTTTGGACCATAATACGTTGTCCCTGCTTATCCTTTGGGAATTGAGCCACGATTGACTATTTTTTTATTATTTTCAAAATTATTAAATTTTATGTAGATTAGTAGATAAAATCGGATTGTGTGAAACAGCAATAAAAAATAACAAATAGGGGTAGGTGTCTGTTGTCTAGTTAGCAGTCATTTGCCAGTCTGCCAATTTGAAAGTTCCCGATTAAAACTAGGCCGGCATAGTACCCTCTATTATTGGACCACAATCCAGCTTAACATCAGGCTTGGTGCTGTGTCAATCCAAAATAAATTAAAAAATGACTGTTATAGATTGTTACTAAAAACGGTTTTGTCATTCGTTGGCGCTCTTAGACCTCCTATCCAGGATTTGGAAATAAAGGCGCGCAATTAATGGTGATAATAATGTCTGATTATAATAATTGGTTATGGGCAAAGTAAAAAAAAATTATTAAAAAGTATTAACTTGGGCAAAGTACGCTTCGGCCGGGAATCGAACTCGGTAACTGAGACACCTACGTGCACAGTCGCTCCGCCAGACTACCGAAACTCATACGAACGTTTGTTAAAATATTGGTCGCTATACGACTCGCGAGCGCTTCTATTGAAGGAAGCCACGCCCCCTAGACTCGACTCCCCGCAACCTCAGGTTACTCAAGTATATAGGAGATATGCTATGATTAATTACAATTTTGGTACAAAACCGCTGTCGCCAATTTGTACATCAAATTGCAAATGATGTAACGCAAAAAATTCTACAGTTTTTAATTTTTATGTCCAAGACATACGGATGCATTTCTATGGTTGTCACATTTGTTATCTAGGTCTCCATGGCAACCGCAACAGACATTGGAATGGTAGGCAGTGGTACCCAGTCTGCCGATCCGGGGTAGTACCACCACTTACAAGTATACAGACCGTGAAGTGATTTGGTCAGGTTTCGGGATCAGCTTGTAAGTTGCCGGGTCCAACTAGGGCGGCATAGTGGATGTGACTGCTACTTACAGTTATTGAATTATAGTTGCAGTGACATCCATTCATGGACCACACTCCAGCTTAACATCAAACTGGGTGCTGTCATATTGCGAGTCACAATTAAAAAAAGTGGAGTAATGAAACATGGAGATATTATAAAAGTAACTTCATTGCAAATTCTCAAAAAACATATTTAGAAATACGATGAAAGCACGTACTATTGGCACTTAAAAATTGAAAAAAAAAACACATTACATCTGTTGTTAACTTATAACATTGGGATGATGCAGAATGACGGAGCGGAAGAAAATAATAGCGTACAAAGGAATGCACATTTATGTCTATAAGAAATATGGTTCAGAACTGCATGCACTTTTTACATACATATTTTTAAACAACACACGTGCACAACGGTCAGCTGCGCCCGGGGATCAAACCCTGTATCTGTCGCTTAACGCGCGAGCCACACAATACTACTAAGCTGACCAAAGTACACATGTCTATATTTATTACTATTTTATGCGGTAATACAACGTATTTAAGTGGAGCTTCAAGACAAACTGGACGATGAAAATAAAGCATAAAAAAATAAGCAAACAATTTTCGTTGCATGTGTAAGCAAAGCAACACAGCAAGCCCCACACGAAGCGAATTTAGTTGATCAACTGCGAAATCGTTTGCGCATTAAGGGCCGGTTTCTTGATGGTTGGTGAAATTTGTCTATTTGTAACTTTTATAATTAGTTAAGCAACTATAGTAAATTCACAAAAAAATAGTAATCAGCGAAATGTGTTTCTTGAAAAAAATAATTATTATTGTTATCAACAGACAGATCGTAACTATTTATAATTAATATTTTTAAATTCATTGAGGCATTGATTACCGTTTGACATATAGTGTTGCGACTTTCTTATTTTTTTAAATTAATTGGGTCAGAAATGCATTAAATACTCTATCCTTATGCCAATAAAAAAAATATTGTCAAAGTCAAACTTTATTTCCCAATACATATGTAATATTCTTTTAGATATCTTATTGGTTTGTAGATATATTAGTGGATTATGGCAATAATAATGGATAAAAATAGGTAGGAAACCCTCTGGATCTAAAGAACCTGATGATGGATCATCTCACATAGGTAAAACCGCAAGAGATATAACTATGGTGTTTTAACTAAAAATGTCTCTTACTATGCGCCTTTAGCTGTGCTGTTATCAAATTAAAGCCTGGAGTACCTGATGATGGATCATGAGGATGCAGGGGATATGTAACAGACATAATTATGCTGATTTAACAAACTGTTTCTTACATTAAGCTCATACCTAGGCTGATATGACAATATGGTTGAGGAGTACCTGATGATGGACCACAGGGATGCAAGGCGTCCTGTAATGTACTCAAGCTACGAATTACTGTTTATAAACGCGGGTTTGACTGCGGGGAACAGCTAGTACAGTTTCCGGCAAAAGAGCGCTGACTTTTGAGCTGATGAAATATAGGAAGATTAAAAGAGCGCTGGACGTCTGCAGTGGAAGCAAGTGCGCACATCTATATTATATCTCAGTTTTGATACTATTCTATGTTTCTGCCTATCCCTGTGGGGAAAAAAGCATGACAATTTAATTATACCTATTTCTCTGTATCCTATCTTTTATTTTTCAAAACTTTTATAATGAGTATTTATATGTATAGGTTTTGTATATTATATAGAATAACATAATAGTAAAGGACATCCTCAAGAAAGCTGAAAGCTTACCTAGTGCTCATAACTGTAGAGCTTGTATGAAATTGTATTGTAAATGTGATGGAAGCGTGAGAGTTATGTCAGAATCATGACAAGTAGCGTTCTATTGTCTCTACCTTACCCTGTGGCATGACAATTTGATTGATTGATTGATTTTTATATCTAAAGTCATCAATTTATGTTATATTTATGCAATATTATATGGCTGGATTATTCATAATGCAGTTCTTGTTCCTATATTAATGTATGGAAGTGAAGGTTGGGTATGGCAGAAGACGCATGAGAGTAGAATTAACGCTGTAGAATTGCTGTCGTTATGGAGTGTATGTGGAGTGACAATAGCGGATAGAATAAGGAATAGCACATTGCGTGATAGATGTGGCTTGAAAGAAGATGTAGTGACAAGGATTGACAAAGGAATGCTTCGATGGTTTGGGCACATGGAAAGGATGAGTGAAAGTAGATTGACAAAAGAATTTATAAATCGGATGTGGTTGGATGCGTTAAACAAGGCAGGCCCAGGAGAGAGTTTTCTAACCAAATTGAAGACATCCTCAAGAAAGCCAGGTTGCCTAGTGCCCATAACCACAGAGCCTGTATGAAGAGAATTGTGGATGTGAAGGAAGCAAGGGAGTTATGTAAGGATCGTGGTAAGTGGCGCTCCATTGTCTCTGCCTATCCCTGTGGGAAAAAGGCGTGACAATTTGATTGATTGATTGATTGGATTATTCAGATTAAAAAAACCTGTATTATTATTAATAATTTTATTTTATATACTTTTGTAGATGAACATTATAGAAAACTGGCCCTCAAAGCGGGGTTATAGACCTTTCACAATATCTGTAGCTTCAATCTAGTAAGGTGGGGACCTTACTAGATTGTTTTGATCTAGTAGGGACTTTTGAAAGACTATTAGAACTTAATAAGCACCGGAGACAAATTGTGCATTAATGTGCACTTCAAGCTTCCTCAATGGTAAGCTGTTCAATCTAAATCTCCAGGATCTTGGTGTGAGCTCTGTAGCCATTTTGGCATTAACTTACGTTTTCCAATCTGAAATGATATTAATATTTAGGTATATATTTTTTGTTGTGACTGACATTATGGCAGCACCCGCTTGATATTAAGCAGGAGTGTGGTCCATGAATGAATGCCATTGCTACTCCAATTCAATAACTGTGAGTAGCAATCACATCCACTATGCCGGCCTAGTTAAAACCGGCAACATACAACTGATCCTGAATCGTGTTTAAATCTCTTCACGGTCTGTATACTTGTAAGTGGCAATGTAAATGTGGATCATATTCTGAGGTAAGGTTCAGGAATGTTTTAGTTTTGAATAAAAAATAATCATTCCATCAAATTTTAAGTTTTTTCCCACGGGGATAGGCAGACACAATTAAGTGACACTTGCCAAGATCCTGAAACAACTCCCATCACTTTTTTGCTTCCATCACATTTACAATACAATTTCATACAAGCTCTACAGTTATGGGCACTAGGTAACTCAGCTTTCTTGAGGATGTCTCCAGGGCCAATATTTCCAGTGGCATTAAATCTTATTGTTAATAATATTTGATCCTTTATACTGACATCATGAATTCTGTAAGAAAATAATTTAGATTAATATTCAGTAATTGGTTGGAACTGTATGTTAATGATTATTTAAAACTTTGCATGACCAATAAGAACATAAAATGGGTCATACAAAAAAGTATAGGTTTTTTTTATGTTATTTTAAGGCTAAGAATTATATTGACCAAAGTACATATATCAAAGATACATTGGTACCGGTAAGTGGTATCGAACCCGTGCTCTCGGCTTGCATGACCATTACACTGCCACTACACCACGGTCGCCTTAAATTGCGCCGTGATTTCTTAGCATTACCTCTTTTATGGGGACCCTGTCCTAATTAGATATAGGACACTTTAAATAACCTCTCCTATCAGTTTGAATATAAAGTTATTTTCTTACCTTGTTGTTTGGCGTTCAAGAAACATTTTTAATTCTTTTATGAGCCACGTGCATGTTTTTTTATTAATCCGAAATCTTTCTTTGACATCATGTTAATCCCACAATCCAAAATTATCTTTCCTGGGACGGAAAGTCTTTTTATGTCTTTTTGCCATAAAACAATCTTCATCCGAAAATTGTTTGTGAATGAATGATGAATTTTCACAATAGGAAAAATGCATTTTCAATGCTCAAATTCGTTTTAATTGAGATAATTTGCAAAAAAAACGCAATACAAACATGTCAATTATGACACTAGTTCGCATACTACTAGAGATTAAATAGTTTGACCACTCACATCTGAGTGGTCAAAATAAATTGTTATTAGTGACGTCATATAATAAATAGCATGCCTAACAATCCATCAAGAAACGCATTTTTTTCGAAATTCAGTCAATAGTAAGTTATCTGTCATTATTTTACGATTAGTTGAGATAACTATCCATCAAGAAACCGGGCCTAAACCACCTAAACAGACTTTCAATCAAGTTGAAGCAATAAATATCGGTTCATTAAAAGCTAAAGACCTTTTAAATTTTATTTATTCAATTTATAGTTGAAAGCGAATAGACTCGTCTGAACTTGTTCGTTAAACTCGCATTGAATATTCAGTCCAATCAGTCAATCAATCAGCGCGATTAAGGGCCGGTTTCTTGATGGTTGGTGAAATTTGTCTATTTGTAACTTTTATAATTAGTTAAGCAACTATAGTAAATTCACAAAAAAATAGTAATCAGCGAAATGTGTTTCTTGAAAAAAAAAATTATTATTGTTATCAACAGACAGATCGTAACTATTTATAATTAATATTTTTAAATTCATTGAGGCATTGATTACCGTTTGACATGTAGTGTTGCGACTTTCTTATTTTTTAAAATTAATGGGGTCAGAAATGTACTAAATACTCTATCCTTATGCCAATAAAAAAATATTGTCAAAGTCAAACTTTATTTCCCAATACATATGTAATATTCTTTTAGATATCTTATTGGTTTGTAGATATATTAGTGGATTATGGCAATAATAATGGATAAAAATAGGTAGGAAACCCTCTGGATCTAAAGAACCTGATGATGGATCATCTCACATAGGTAAAACCGCAAGAGATATAACTATGGTGTTTTAACTAAAAATGTCTCTTACTATGCGCCTTTAGCTGTGCTGTTATCAAATTAAAGCCTGGAGTACCTGATGATGGATCATGAGGATGCAGGGGATATGTAACAGACATAATTATGCTGATTTAACAAACTGTTTCTTACATTAAGCTCATACCTAGGCTGATATGACAATATGGTTGAGGAGTACCTGATGATGGACCACAGAGATGCAAGGCGTCCTGTAATGTACTCAAGATACGAATTACTGTTTATAAACGCGGGTTTGACTGCGGGGAACAGCTAGTACAGTTTCCGGCAAAAGAGCGCTGACTTTTGAGCTGATGAAATATAGGAAGATTAAAAGAGCGCTGGACGTCTGCAGTGGAAGCAAGTGCGCACATCTATATTATATCTCAGTTTTGATACTATTCTATGTTTCTGCCTATCCCTGTGGGGGAAAAAGCATGACAATTTAATTATACCTATTTCTCTGTATCCTATCTTTTATTTTTCAAAACTTTTATAATGAGTATTTATATGTATAGGTTTTGTATATTATATAGAATAACATAATAGTAAAGGACATTCTCAAGAAAGCTGAAAGCTTACCTAGTGCTCATAACTGTAGAGCTTGTATGAAATTGTATTGTAAATGTGATGGAAGCGTGAGAGTTATGTCAGAATCATGACAAGTAGCGTTCTATTGTCACTACCTAACCCTGTGGCATGACAATTTGATTGATTTTTATATCTAGTCATCAATTTATGTTATATTTATGCAATATTATATGGCTGGATTATTCATAATGCAGTGCTTGTTCCTATATTAATGTATGGAAGTGAAGGTTGGGTATGGCAGAAGACGCATGAGAGTAGAATTAACGCTGTAGAATTGCTGTCGTTATGGAGTGACGATAGCGGATAGAATAAGGAATAGCACATTGCGTGATAGATGTGGCTTGAAAGAAGATGTAGTGACAAGGATTGACAAAGGAATGCTTCGATGGTTTGGGCACATGGAAAGGATGAGTGAAAGTAGATTGACAAAAGAATTTATAAATCGGATGTGGTTGGATGCGTTAAACAAGGCAGGCCCAGGAGAGTGTTTTCTAACCAAATTGGAGACATCCTCAAGAAAGCCAGGTTGCCTAGTGCCCATAACCACAGAGCATGTATGAAGAGAATTGTGGATGTGAAGGAAGCAAGGGAGTTATGTAAGGATCGTGGTAAGTGGCGCTCCATTGTCTCTGCCTATCCCTGTGGGAAAAAGGCGTGACAATTTGATTGATTGATTGATTGGATTATTCAGATTAAAAAAACCTGTATTATTATTAATAATTTTATTTTATATACTTTTGTAGATGAACATTATAGAAAACTGGCCCTCAAAGCGGGGTTATAGACCTTTCACAATATCTGTAGCTTCAATCTAGTAAGGTGGGGACCTTACTAGATTGTTTTGATCTAGTAGGGACTTTTGAAAGACTATTAGAACTTAATAAGCGCCGGAGACAAATTGTGCATTAATGTGCACTTCAAACTTCCTCAATGGTAAGCTGTTCAATCTAAATCTCCAGGATCTTGGTGTGAGCTCTGTAGCCATTTTGGCATTAACTTACGTTTTCCAATCTGAAATGATATTAATATTTAGGTATATATTTTTTATTGTGACTGACATTATGGCAGCACCCGCTTGATATTTAGCAGGAGTGTGGTCCATGAATGAATGCCATTGCTACTACAATTTAATAACTGTGAGTAGCAATCACATCCACTATGCCGGCCTAGTTAAAACCGGCAACATACAACTGATCCTGAATCGTGTTTAAATCTCTTCACGGTCTGTATACTTGTAAGTGGCAATGTAAATGTGGATGATATTCTGAGGTAAGGTTCAAGAATGTTTAAGTTTTGAATAAAAAATAATCATTCCATCAAATTTTAAGTTTTTTCGCACGGGGATAGGCAGACACAATTAAGTGCCACTTGCCAAGATCCTGAAACAACTCCCATCACTTTTTTGCTTCCATCACATTTACAATACAATTTCATACAAGCTCTACAGTTATGGGCACTAGGTAACTCAGCTTTCTTGAGGATGTCTCCAGGGCCAATATTTCCAGTGGCATTAAATCTTATTGTTAATAATATTTGATCCTTTATACTGACATCATGAATTCTGTAAGAAAATAATTTAGATTAATATTCAGTAATTGGTTGGAACTGTATGTTAATGATTATTAAAAACTTTGCATGACCAATAAGAACATAAAATGGGTCATACAAAAAAGTATAGGTTTTTTTATGTTATTTTAAGGCTAAGAATTATATTAACCAAAGTACATATATCAAAGATACATTGGTACCGGTAAGTGGTATCGAACCCGTGCTCTCGGCTTGCATGACCATTAATTACACTGCCACTACACCACGGTCGCCTTAAATTGCGCCGTGATTTCTTAGCATTACCTCTTTTACGGGGACCCTGTCCTAATTAGATATAGGACACTTTAAATAACCTCTCCTATCAGTTTGAATATAAAGTTATTTTCTTACCTTGTTGTTTGGCGTTCAAGAAACATTTATGATTCTTTTATGAGCCACGTGCATGTTTTTTTATTAATCCGAAATCTTTCTTTGACATCATGTTAATCCCACAATCTAAAATTATCTTTCCTGGGACGGAAAGTCTTTTTATCTCTTTTTGCCATAAAACAATCTTCATCCGAAAATTGTTTGTGAATGAATGATGAATTTTCACAATAGGAAAAATGCATTTTCAATGCTCAAATTCGTTTTAATTGAGATAATTTGCAAAAAAAACGCAATACAAACATGTCAATTATGACACTAGTTCGCATATTACTAGAGATTAAATAGTTTGTCCACTCACATCTGAGTGGTCAAAATAAATTGTTATTAGTGACGTCATATAATAAATAGCATGCCTAACAATCCATCAAGAAACGCATTTTTTTCGAAATTCAATCAATAGTAAGTTATCTGTCATTATTTTACGATTAGTTGAGATAACTATCCATCAAGAAACCGGGCCTAAGTATCTATTGTGTTCCTTTGTCACCAGAAAAATGCTAAAATAGACAGATAATGTAATGACACGTATAATATTGAGTCGATCATTATTAAACCGTGAGAACGCTACAGTCAATATTCGCTTTCAATTCGCTTAATATTGAAAAACTAAATTCGCTTCGTGAGAATGCTGTTTCATTACCAACCTTTACTCTAATAGTACCTGAATTGGAATATACCACAAACATTTTTGTTCATTACCCGTATTAAGTCAGCGGTAATGAACTTAATATTTTCACCTACATACATTATACTCATCAATTTCCACGCTCATAATTCCCATAGGGATAGGCCGAGAGAGCGGACCGCTAGCTACTTTTCATGATCCTCTCGTTTCTATTTGAAATATATTATAATTTCTAAATTTAAAGCACTCATCAAAGCCAACATATTGATCCCCGATTTAAGCTTATTAGCTATATTTTTTATATTATTACGTAACCCTTGCGATCAGGTGTTTGGGGGTAACAGTCGCACATCTGAGCCTGTTAATCCCTACTGACTGAAGTAATGCTTGACTTCAAATACAAGGGGGTGAAGCGTTTGAGTTTTTTATTCGTTCGTTCATTTTGTTGCAGGTTACAATAGGACAAATAACTTTTTTAAATAATTATTAGAGTGTACTAAATTAAGTTTCGTTTTTTAGGTGTAATAAGCTGTTGCATTTTATATACTTTTATTGTATGGTATTTAATATGAATATTTACAATATTTGAACTATAATAATATTAAGATGTTTAAAGTATTATTATAGTTTTAAAATATAATAATCTTTATATTTTATACATCTTTCATTAATAATCTTAATTAGTTTAGTATGGTTAATGCACTATGTATAAAAACGTATTTCATGCCGTTAGAAACCTTAGGCAATACATAAATATATATTGAGAATGTAGGTTTGTCTTTATAAATATCAGTTCGCCTATTATGGGCTTATAGGCTAGGGTCTCAAGTGTGAGGTCTTGGTGTAGAGTGCCCACCAGGTACCGAAGTTTAAATCAAAGATGCATTGGTACCGACAAGTGGTTTTGGGACTCTCGGTTTGCGTAACTATTTCACTATACCACGTTCTCCACTAAATTAATTATCTATATATAGTATAACATAGATTACCATTGTTTAACGATATTGGAAAGTGAAGAATAAAGGACAGCTACGCCTTTATCTAGGGATAGGCAGTGACGATGGAAATCTGTTTTAACCGATTTTTTGTGTCAATCGAGAAATATGAATTTACCATAAGTATATTTTACCGTACTGTTACCGTTAGTATATAACAAATTGAATCCCATTTCAAGCCCAACCTACAGTATAATATATAATAAAACGAATGTGGTGTAGTGGCAGTGCGATGGTTACGCAAGCCGTCGATGATACAAGCCAAGAGCGCTGGTATCATCGAAACCGTTTCTATGATACAAGCACTTTAGTAGCTTACTATAGAAATGTATAAGAAAAAACGCAACCGCCTCTTGCGTCAACCGTGAAATGTGAATTGATTTTAAGTATATAAAGAAGTCGGTTACCGTTAGTAAATAACAAATTGGATTAATACTGTCAGTAGGCTAGTTTGAGCCCAACCGACAGTATTAATCTTAATAACATACATGTATTATTAATCTTATCAGGAAAAGATCGCTCATAAGATACAGGTTCTATTGACATTAAATTAAAAAGAACATTTTTATATTTTGAACAAAATGATAACAAACATATGCGACAGTTGATATTATCATCATTTATGTTACAAACGGGCTCGAACCTGCAGATAACTATCCGTTCGTTTACAACGGTGCACCTGTCAGTCGATGCAGTGTCGGCAACTCTGAAGAGCAAATAGGGGTGTTTTAATTCATCTCTCTCTATATTAGATTGTTTAATAGTAATATAAATAGGTAAAACGTATTTTAAAAAATGTTAACAGATTCAGTAAAAACTAATGTTTTAAAAAGTGTGTCATATTTTTTTGGGTACAGCGGGTATGTTGTCATTAAGTTTTCAGGCAATATATATACCCATAACTATAACTTTTTCTCTACACTACTAGATTTATTATAGACTATATTATATATATTATAGCTTTTGCGATTTATTATTAGATACATTGAAATTTATTTTGTAGAGTGATGACATACGTTGACATGAGTGATCTCAGTCGTTTTTTTTAGTCGTCGGCGCTCTTGGTCTACTTACCTTACTTACCATCAGTTAATGTTTCCAGGTAAATTAATTAAATACACATAAGGTTACCTAAATGTTTTGTTCTCTTGTGTGTTTATTAGTTATTATGTATTTATATTAAGTTACTACGAAAAATTTTGTAATTAATAATATTTTGTATTCTCACGCAAGTGAATATTATGTTCTTGTGAGAAATAAATGTCTTTAAACCTAAATCAAAACAGTCAATTACTCCTAGGACAACATTTCTTTGCTTAACGCATAAAGCGTTCAATTTTGTTTGAAAGGAGGACTTGAACCCTCCCAAGTTGAGTTGCTATCCTCTCAAAATTTTAGTAAAATATTTTATCCGTTCATTCTATATATTTTCAAAATAACTTGCTAAAATTTATAAATAATAGTTTAGACGTATAGGTAATACCTACATGTTAATAAGTTTTCCGATGATGTTTTATCTCTCACCCCACCGTTTCTTGAAATCGATGGACGTTATTGCAAAAACATGATTTTGCTTAAAGTTATAATATATGTCTTATAACTTGTTATGCAGCTCGGTTGCCTAGTACTTATAACCGTAGAGCTTATATGATGAAGTTGTGGATGTAAGGGAATCGAAGAGTTGTGTTAGGATCGTGGCAAGTGGCGCTCCATTATCTCTGCCTATCCCTGTGGGTAAAAAGCGTGACAATTTAATTGATTGATTATAATATACTATAATTATATACAATAATTATGATTATATACAATAAGCTAACAAACTATTTCTACAGTAATGGGCAGTGACAATGAAACATTATTTTCCACGATCCTGACAAAATAATTTCGCTTCTCATATTCATAACTCCTTCATACAGCAATTGAACAATAACGGAAAATCTATATTTATATTTAACTGCCGTGTGGGTGAATAATTGGCATCAAACAAGATTCTCGTAAAATAGCCAATTGTATATTTCCTTTACAAATTATTAATTAATTAATACTTACTAAACTAAAACACATGTATTGATTCGAAAGTCAACTTACTATAAAGACAGTTTCAATTAAATGAAATTACAGCAATAAACATGTACTCGTATATTATACCTACGGATCTTTGAAATGATTTATTGGCGAATAAATTTTATTACAAAGGACCTAGATTTCAAATATAGACATTTATTACTGTTAAAATGAAAGTTGTAATTTAGAATTATTATAAAAACCGCTGCTTATTAAGATCTTCAACTCACTGCTTTTTTTTTTAAATAATCATAAGAACAGTCTGTGTAACAGTGCAAACTAGCAAGTCACCTCAAGGCCTACAATCATAGGGACTTCTAAATAATTTTATTCGTATATAATTTGTAGGTAACAAAAACTAAAAACTCCGACTAACGCTATTATGTTTGTTCTTCGTGAGTGTGAAATGACTAGTTTAATAGTAGCATTGATAAATACACGGGGCGGCATTCCTTCGAGGGGAACAGCAAAAAAAAGACGCTACTTGAAAATTACAAAAGGTTTTTTTCGCTTTAATTTAGGTACGAAGGTTTAAACTAATTGTGTAGAACAGTAGCTTGTCTCGGACAGTTTTTTTCCACTTACTATACAATCATTATTTGTAATCTTCATTATAGGTTGTCTTTTTCAGATTGTGTACTTCGTTTGTCAAAGAGCCACGGAGTGCTGTTTTCTGGGCTTGGAACTTATAAATAACATTTAAAACACCATACTGCGCTTCATAACATAAATTGCTGACGAAGCTGAAAAAGCCGCCAAACTAAAATGGGATGGGGCAGGGCATCTCTGTCGCATATCTGATAAGGAGAGATGGCAGATGGAGGCGCAGGTCATTTGCCAAATCTGCTGATCCGGAGTAGTACCACCATCAGACCATGACATTTCTGCCACTTTTTAGGATATCACTCCAGTTTCGAGCCTAATATCAGGTGATATACTCTTAGTTGTTAGGCCAAAATAATGAAACAAAACAAGTTAGAAATGTGTAGCATGTATACCACGAGAATTGTTTTGGCGCAGAGAAAGAACTTTACAGCCACTCATAAAAAACCTCTTAGGTTACCTTTTAATAAGATAATTAAGAATTTTAGATGTCAAGAAAGCGAGAGAGTTGTGTCGGGTTCGTTGAAACTCTCACTTCATTATCTCTGCATATAAGGTGCATATAACTCACGAAGAACAAAGGTGCAGTAAGGTACTTACTGGTTGGATGTTATTTTAAAATAAATAGATTGAACTTATGAAGAGGCCTGGATTTGATGTGAAGCAAAAGATTTGTATCAGGATCACGGTAAGAGCCATTGTCCATTGTCTCTGTCCATCATACGCTGTGACACAATTAAATAGATTGATTGTCTGAAATTTGTTTTTCTTTTTCGTAAATCGAAAAAAAGTAAATTTATGAAGCGGTTGTGTGAAGATCCTGTAAAACTACGCCACTGTGGTTTTAGGGCGAATCGATTGATGATGATAATGATTCACCCAATGTGTTCTATTAAATAAATACTAAAATATGAAATAAAATGGATACTCTGGCTGCAAAGCTTGCGAATAAACGTCGGATTAAAATAATCAAAATAAAAGTGAAAATAACCCGCAAAAATATTATACTCGTATATTTCATATATTATTCGAATCCTAACATATTTCCTAAAAACATTTTATGAATATTAATTAAAATATTGTTGAAAAATTTTCTCTTACTTAAAATAGCTTCTTGTAAGCTTTTTGTAAGAAGCTATGAAGTACCATCAGCCTAATTCTGTAATGTTTAAATAACAGTTATTATTTTCATATTACAAGGAAATTTTGTAAATTATTTTGTGGACCCAATAAGTCCGAATGAATTCGACGTCGAATTTATTTCCCGCTTTTTTTTGAACGTACGAAATTTTAAACCTTAATTCTGATTTATTTAGGTTGTTTTTCTTGGCATATTTTTACACTGTGTAATTTATTAATAAAAACTTGATGTTTTAAGTTTTCGATCCCCGGTTGCAGCTAACGGATGTGCACGCGTGAATATTTTTTTATTTAATTTGATTTCTAAATTGTAGACCATTTATAAATTTTATTTCGACCGAAAAAGTGATTTAAACGTGAAATGTTTACATCGCTTAATGTTAAGCTGAAGACACTCCGTGGCCGATGATCACTGTTGTCACAAATGTGTGTTTGCAAGTAGCAGTGGCATCCATTTTGTCGGATCTATTATCTTTCATCAAATGAAGTAAGGCATCTATTAAAATTACCACAAAACGCGCCATATTTCACGGAGTGGTGTTACTACACCAGGGTTGACAGACTGGGCAAAAGCTTATTAACCGATTGTGCGTTATAGTACTTGTAGTTGCTATGTCAGCGTTTTACGCCAAGATAAGATTATAATTAATTATTTTGTGTCAATAAACCATATTTATCAATAAATAAAAATCAATATTTTAAGTTTTTTTCTTCATTTTTAACTTAAATTAATTAACTTTAAGTTATTACAAGTATTTTCATTATATTTTACAGATTACATTGTGATTTTTGCATAAAATGTAAAATTTATATAAAAGTTTAATTTTAATTTCTACCGGTCTACAACCCGTACACCGAACTGCCTATCACTCTTTGTCATATTCTCTTTCACACATTTACACACATTCGGACACACTTAGTTTCTTAGCTAAGTGTGTCCATATAAAGATAAAAAATTGGTGAAAATATTTTTCAACGTCTATTCATATGACATTGTTTTAGATCGTCATTATATTGATGAATTTTATTGGTATTCATTAGGAGCAAATAATAATTTTAGATTCAAGAAAATAACTGATTTATTGAAATGGGACTAAATAACCTTTTCCTACCTGATAGGGAAAGTCCGAGAGCGCCAACGACTAAAAAATTAGACTCAATTCGCGACCGTCTCAGTCACCGTGACTATGCTGGTCAGAGATAATTAGAATGTATGATTTTAGTTTAGGGTCATAACATAACTTGGAAGAGCTTAATACAACATATTATCAACTATTCCAAGTAGTCACATTTAGCGAGATAACAGTGGAATGTGAAGTAGTGAAACACACACATCCGATCTCGACTTGCCTGATGGTAAGCAATCACTGGAAATTCACTCATGAATTCCTTTTAATATACGGGTGACCGTTTTCCAATAAAAATAGTACCTACACAAAACAAATTATACATTTATGCCGACACCTATGGAATACATAGAAACGTATACAACTAAAAGTATATGAACACGAGGCATATCCCTAAACACCAGGCCACGGACCCATAGCTTCAGCGTTATTTCAAATAAAAACTAAATTAAAATTATAATTGTATGTTTTATAGAAATAAAAATCCACATGAATTATTAAGTCGTCTAAATCTGTACATAATTGAAGAGAAGAGGAAATTTAAATTGTCGATGTAACAAGTAGCTGATGGACGTCATCTTGCTCATTTATCACGCACTAGTGATGCCCAACTGTGAGTTACATATGAGTTATTAAATTAATATCAAATATTATAACTTCTAATGAGGTATGCACTGTGAGCGATTAAAACTCGTTTAAAACAAGGTAAATATGAAATAAACAAAAATAAGATTTAGGTATATTTGACGATAATCAAATGAGACACATTCTTTCTCTACAAGCCCTAAATTTTAACCTTCAAATATACTTTGATTAAAAACTTTTTTAATATGATGGATCGACATTTGTACTCGACTTGCCTAATAGTGACCAAGGTTCAAGAGCGCCGACAACTAAATAAACTGAATTAATTTACTGTTGCCTCAGTTGCCTTTCTTTTCCGGCTAAAGGTACTTTTACACGCTACGATATATACGTAGAAAGGATCCAAGGTTATAGGATGGGGAGAACACATAGGCGAGTAAAGCATTCCACTTGCTACATACGAAGGGACGCACAGAATCTTTTATTTTGCGTGATCGTCTGATTCATGATTCGGTCAACATGCTTTCCTGGCCCTATGACGTGAATCATAGAAGTAAAAAGACGAGGTACAAACCAGGTAAAAGAGTTTCCAGGTACATTCTTCGTGGTATAGGCGATAACGGAGGCATAGAGACGCCGTCTCTGATATTGTACGGGCTCTAGAATACTATTTATTGTTCAACGAACTGCCATGAATTTCATAATTTTTTTACTCGAACTTTTAGATTGATAAACAGTCTTTTGTATTCTATCTCTGTTATCATAATCATTATTGTAATAAATTAGAAAAATAACCTAAATATAACCAAATACAAATTAAACTTTTATCAATTACCCATATTATTTTGTATCACTTGACAACTAAAATCTCAACGTATTCTTTAATTCTCTTTCGCATTTTTTGTCTTCCATCCGTTGCTCTGATACAATTTAATATCCAGTATTATTAATATCCGTGTGGTGAGTCGGCATAGCGTTTGATTGAAATGTTACCTCGGTATGTCTACTGGTACCATTGTACAATCCATTGAATTGTGTGCACTTCCCTTGATTTCCGCGGGTCATCCTCAATACAGACACACAGACGGACAGATTTAATGATAATCGTTATTGATGATTGCAGGTAGATAAGTTTTTTGTTGCTTGATCTCTGAGACTTCGTTTGAAGATGGAGCGGAGATAGAGGCGTTAATTAATTTATTTTATAAATTTCAAATGTCTAAACAGAATAAAGAGACTTCCGTAATGAGAAGCCAGCATTTAAACTTAGTCCCATTATATTCAAAAAATAAATTTATTATGAAATAAATCTATTTATTTAGAAAGTCAATGCACAATAGTACAAAGGCCAAAGATATTCTCTAGCAGACAAAAATTTAGATAAACCTGAAATGATTCTTATTGTTTTTAGATTTCAGAACACTATATACTAGTTATATACACCTAAACCATCCTTGTTAACTACATTCTTGTATTTTAGGTGATTGTATTGCCCAAAAAATAATTTAAACTCCAAACCCTTTCATATACATACATGTAATATTATGTATGGTGTAAAATAAATCGCTCCATCGAATCATTAGACCACACAAACCTGAAGCATGTTGCTAACTCACTGCGGTTTCAACTGCCGCAGTGGCCCCGGGATAAAAAAACACATACAATAAAGCACATACATTCTATACAGTAGTGTTGATTGACTGATTCAGCCGCTGTCCGCGTTAAATCATGATGGACAGCAGAACTTAAATAACATATCTAAGCTATTCAAATCCGCAATGTTGTACGCTACTTGAATTTCATAGAAAATAATACAATGAAAATATTTTAATTTACTAAAACGCATATAACGAGGTTTTCTAATTTATATAACTTATCATACTGTACTGTAAATAATTCTTATAAGGTTTACAGTCTCATGTTAGGTCAGAGTTTGCAGACACATTAGCCCCATCTCACATCCAGGCGACCTCGTTAAGCTCGGGAAGTGCGGCGATTTCTGCTTAGAACATCAAGCTGCGCAAATACGCCAACCACAGTACAGGTTACAAATTTGCGCCGTTTGTGGTCAGGACGAGTGGCCCTTGGGGACCTTTAGCCAATCGCCTGGCCAAGGAGTTGTCCAAGCGGCTGACGGACACAGGAAGACAGGAGGCTGGAGACAGGAAGGCTGGACATTGCTTTTGCCAACGTATTAGCCTTGCTATATGAAGGGCAAATATTGCCAGCTCCCTTAGCACTGATTGGACGTCCCTGGACTGTATATTTTATTTATAGTTCAATTATAGTTACTTTTATATAAATATCTAATAATTCTTATTATTATTGCTACAACGATCTTGTCAGCAATCAGAGCATCGTCATCGACATAGACATTTTCAACCCCAATGTTTTAATTGTTAAAAGATCAATAAATTCATTATTTAATGAATAATGTTATAGCTTGTGTCTTTAAGTGTGTTTTATGATACGACCCGCTTGATTATAAGCAATAGGGGGTCTAAGAGAGCCAACGACAGAAAAATGAGTTAGTTTACGGCTGCCTCAGTCGCCGTCACTATGCCGGCCAAATGTGTTTTTTTTTCAAACTGGCTGCCTAGTGCAAATCAATGTCAAACTAATTAAAACATAATTTTGTAACGAGGCAAGTTTATTATAAGTTTAAAACAGAAATAATTAAAAAACGCAGTCCCGTCTTAATGTTAATAAACCTCTTTTTAATTAGATTATTCTAATTAGTTTGTACACATGAATCGTAAGTATAAAAATGTCTACAATCTCTGACCTACCATGAGACTGAAATTCTTCATCTAAAAGTAACTTAATAATATATGTTAATAAAAAAAAGGGGGAAATATTTGCTTCAGATTTGGTTATCAAAAAGTGGTAGGCAGTGGCCACCCAGTTTGCCGATCCGGGGTAGTACCACCACTTACAAGTATACAGACCATGAAATGATTTAGTCGCATTTTGGGATTAGCTTATAAGTTGCCGGTTTCATCTAGGCCGGCATAGTAGATGTGACTGCTACTTATAGATACTGAATTGTAGTAACAGTGATATCCATTCACGGAACACACTCCAGCTTAACATCAAGTGTTGTGTTCTCATTTAGTATGTCGAGTCACAATAAAAAAAAAATGTATTAGATCAACACCTCATCAATCAATCAATCAAATTGTCATGCCTTTTTTCTACAGGGATAGGTAGAGACAATGAAGCGCCACTTGCCACGAACCATACACAACTTTCTTGGTTCCTTCACATCCACAATTCTATTCATACAAGCTTTATAACGGTAATGGACACTAATCAACCCAGCTTTCTTGTGGATATCTCTGAATATAAACAACTACTAATTAATTATTCTGCAAGAGTAATAGGGCTCATAAAACTACGCCACTATTTAAATAATGATCTTTCGATATAAGACAAAACTGATACGATATGTTGTCACTTTTTAATATGTATAACATGTGATTCTCCTAAAAGTCTATTAATCATGAAATGTTGTAAAAAACTCAACGTCTCCGGCTAATGAATTAGTTTCGGTGGAAGGAAATAAAATCCTCAGTTTACCGTTTAGGTGCTTAATGGTCTCCTTTTTGGTTAACCAACGAATATATATCATAAATTATGACGTTTTGTTACACCCACTCTTTGAGGTCGGTTTAGGGCGACATTTAACGAATTATTATTGTTCAGATGGATACTTCTTTAAACAATCTAATAATGACCCTTAATTAAATCGATTTACTTTCGCCTTTGTCCAAATAATTATTGCTTTTGGTACGAATAAAATGGATTTCATTTGTGTAGAATAAATATAAATAAATAGATTTAAATAATATAATAGAAATATTAAATTATTAATATTATTTTTTAAATTTACGCTCAAGTTAAGAGGCGAACATAATTCCGCTGGACATTCTTCGCCAGTTAATCCTTGGGGCTAAGAGAAAGATCAAAATAAAGGATATCTTAATTTTGTGTCAATCTACAAACATTGGAAATATAATTCAGCGTTTACAAAAGATTCGCATGTAGAGTACAATAATAAAAAATCATCCCAAAATAATTTAAATCACATAATAATTTTGAATCTATATCCTTTTAGGATCGTATCAGTTGCAGAGTGTAATAAATTTGGCGGGAAGTCGCAGGTCTTTGTAACCGGAGCTGCGCGTACGCACATCGATCACTTGGCGCCGTCTCCGTCGAGTTACTCATGCGAGACAGAAACGACAAAAACACGTCCTCCGAATATGACTTTTCTACGACACATCAACCCATATATCCATTTTTATAATATGACTACATCATGTTATACAAATGTATTTTGAAAAGACACAAGTATTTATTTGACAATCTCAAAGAGTAATTGACTCAGCAGTTGTTTCACACTTTTTTTAAATTGGCTCACAGTGAATAAATACTACATGAAATTTATATAACGTTTTATCGTGCAGTTAATGCGGAAGCTTTGAAGTTAAATTAGTCTTTAAGAATTTTCTCAAATATCTTTTATTAACATTTTTATACTCGCACTTACAACTACTAGCGATATGGAATTAGTTAGTTTATGCACGTTCCCTTCGTTTTCTTCTAAATTTCTTCAATTTAACGAGCCATAGCGAATTGTTCTTAAAAAACAGAAAGAAATAAGACCCCTGAGGAATGTGGAGGGTTCCCACTTTTTACTTTTTTGACTTTGCAACCGTACATTCTGACATAGTTTGGTCATATTAAGTTTTTATACAAAATTGTTGTTATCCACATTTGTTGAGGGAATATAGTTTTTATTTAGTTAATCTACGACTTTACCACGTATTATGTCAAAATATTAAAATAAAAAGAATGAAATATGTAATCTATAATTCTATACCATTTTATGTTTTATGGAAGAGGTTGATTAAATAAGAACTAGTGTAGGGAATGGCGGATTAAAATTGAACCCATATAAATAGTTTTCCGTGAGGGACCATAGTAATTAATTAATGAAACGATTTATCCAAACATCGTGATGAACAGTTATTTTAACTTAATGTTATTGCACAAATGCTGTATATTCGTCTATGCACGATCGTTAACCCTTCATAGCAATATCGAGACCTGCGTTAAATTGAACAGAACATAAATGTCTAATCTGAAAGCGTGCGTGTTCATTGAATGTCACGTATCTGTTGTAAATGTCAGAATATGTTTTGTTAAAATTATATTTACTGTAACCTGTATGATTTTAATGGAATCTGTTGAATTGTAAAATGATTTTACTGTGATGGAAGACTCTTCCTTAACTGTATGTAATTATGTTTGTATCGTTTCAGTTAAACATAAATTATATATTGCTTGTTATGTGATAGCGTGAAACAGAAAAGGCCGAGAATGTTTCCGTTAATAAATGTAATTTCGAAGTTCATATGTTTTATTCATATTTTAGTCTTATATATGTTTTATACGTCGTCAAATGCTCGTTTCAAATGATTTATGATACAACTTTAAACGTTTGTTTGAGTGTTTATCGCGTATCCTATTTTCAAAACGTTGATTGGTTAATTACAAAACCCATAATTACAAGGGGCTGAGTATCACTAAAATTTTGAAATGCAAATAAGGAAGTTTTTGCAATTTACATCAGCACAAAAGTCATTAAAGTTTGTTATTACGGATGTTGGAATTAAGAAGAACATTTACAACTGGACTTTTCTTTGATTGATTCTGTAATCATATTTTAATTCATACATTTAGAAATTTATTGCTACGTATATAACTAAATACTTTAATAAAGGCCATAGGTGCCACTAGATATATAATCTGCTAGTTAGGCACTGCAGAGACTAAACAGAAAGGTAAAAAAAATAAAAATTTCGGGATATACGTTCGCAAAGCATATCAGAAAAACTAGCAGTATTAGCATATAGACCAGACAGCTTAATTTACTTTTGGCTTTTAATAACTATAATAATATTATTCTTAGTAAGGTCACTAATGCATGAAAAAAAAAACGTTCCAAAGGACCACAACATTAAGCTGTAGAATCCTTGCACCATCTTTTAAAGGATCTTGGCGTAGAGGAAGTCGGCTTAAAATGACTTTAAACGTAGCCAAAATGTAAAAGATTAAAGCGTTGACATGCCATGCCGAAAACCTACTTTTTAGTCACTAGTCTGAAACGCCTTTACCTTCTGCCTGCCGGACCCGGCCGGCATTCGCACGGAGGATCGATGGAGAAGCTATAGCTAGCTATACCTATAAAAATAAAGACGACTGCTACTACAATTTATTATTTTGTTATACATTTCTATACCAAGCTACTAAAGTGCTTGTATCATAGAAACAGGACAACCAAAGATACATTGTTGGTACCTGCGAGTGGTTTTGAACCCGTGCTCTCGGCTTGCGTAACGATTGCACTATCGCTACATTTGTAATAACTATTATGTGTTTATAACAATGTGGATTTTAAAAATTAATCGTATTTTCGTTACATGTCATCAGCTGTAATAATTGAAGAGTTTCTTTTGATTCTTGTAAGTCGAAAGGCCTATGCAAATTAAATGATTTGATTTTGAATCGTATACACACTTTCCAGTCTGTACACTTGAAAGTGGTGATTTGGTCGCTTTTCGGGATCAGCTTGTAAGTTGCCGGTTCCAACTAGGCCGGCATAGTGGATGTGATTGCTACTTACAGTTATTGAATTGTAGTAACAGTGACACCCATTCATGGACCACACTCCAGCTTAACATCAAGCGGGGTGCTGTCATATGTCGAGTCACAATAATAATAAAAAATACTCCGAACTGGTAGGCTGTTCTTTATTTATTTTTAGTATAATAACTCACAAATTTTTATGATATAAAATAAACACATAAAAGAGGCAGAAAAGATTAGATAATAACAATAAAATCTACCCCTTTGAATCTCGTACAATAAAATTAATTATGGGTTTGGAGAACTTGTTGATATAAAACGAATACTTGAAATGTATTATAATTAAATAATTAGACTTTTATTGCTCAATTATCTTTGGCATCAGTTTATACAAATAATGAAATTAAATAGCTGTTTTAATTAAAATTAAACGATAAGTTATATACAAGTATTTATTATTGTTTATTGAGATAGACGGAAAGAAAGTGGAACAAGTCAAACAATTTGTTTACTTGGGAAGTATGTTTACTAGGGATGGAAAGTGTGATGAAGATATTGAGAGAAGAGTGCAAAAGGGTAACGTAGTGAACGGTGCCATCCATAGTATAATGAACAGCCAAATAATGTCCCAAAAGTCACGGATGGCTGTTCATAATGCGGTGCTTGTTCCTACATTAATGTATGGAAGTGAAGGTTGGGTATGGCAGAAGAGGCATGAGAGTAGAATAAACGCTGTAGAAATGCGGTCGTTAAGGAGTGTATGTGGAGTGACGATAGCGGATAGAATAAGGAATAGCACATTGCGTGATAGATGTGGCTTGAAAGAAGATGTAGTGACAAGGATTGACAAAGGAATGCTTCGATGGTTTGGGCACATGGAAAGGATGAGTGAAAGTAGATTGACGAAAGGAACTTATAAATCTGATGTGGATTTATGTGTTAAACAAGGCAGGCCCAGAAGAGTGTTTTCCGACCAAATCGGAGACATCCTCAAGAAAGCCAGGTTGCCTGGTGCCCATAACCACAGAGCCTGTATGAAGAGAATTGTGGATGTGAAGGAAGCAAGGGAGTTATGTAAGGATCGTGGTAAGTGGCGCTCCATTGCCTCTGCCTATCCCTGTGGGAAAAAGGGGTGACATTTTGATTGATTGATTTATTGAGAATTTCATATTTTAAAGTTTCTGTAATACCAGCCAGTATCATATTTTTAGGGTTTTTTTTTAAGTGTCAAAATCAAAGCATAATACAACCGTGTACAAAAATAATTTTGTAACTGAAACTGAGCAAGATATAATTGCGTATATCAAAGCTCATATAAGTTCAGCTTTTGAATAATTAAACTAATTGGCATCATTAAGTGGATGCATTCAAATTGAACATTTATTTACACTTTAGCAATTGGCCATTTAACGATTGAGTAAATATAGTTCAATTTGTTTTTATTCAATATTTTTATTATATATTTTTATATGACGAGATCAGCTGTCGTGTCACAATAAAAAAAAAAATATTATGAATGAATGAATTTTAAATCAATCAATCAAGATGTTAAGCTTTTTTTCCACAGGGATAGGCAGAGACTTACCACGATCCTTACACAGATCCTGCAAGATTGAGAACAGTGGCGCTCTTAATTCTGTGAAAATGAAATTGTTACAATTTAAAAATAAATGTAAATATTACACAAACTATTCATCGCTGACATGATGATAACTAAGAGGGATTTAGATACATCTACGTATGTTAGTAATTGAATTTAAAGTTAAGTCTCACAAAGATATTGACGAAAGAGATAAATTAACCAGAAGTATTATAGATATACAAAGAAGAGGTTTTTTTCGTTGTCTCACATTTCTGTCCCAATAATTCTATTGACTTCTATGTTCCACTTCTTTATTTCTTTAAGTATATTATTTTCTCTTGTGTGTCAAAACATAGTTATTAGACTTGGTCTGTAGTACCTATACTTTAATAAAGATGTGAAGGAAGCGAGAGTGTTGTCAGGATCGTTATGTGTCACGCTCCGTTTTCTCTGAATATCCCTGTCGGAATTGAGGCGTGACAATTTGATTGGTTGATTGATTCTCACCAAGGTTAAATAATTTGATGGACCACACCGGATTGTGGGTTCAATTTGGATTAAGTAATTAGAAACGTACGGACTTACATTCGACAAAGATTAAGTATTTGTGTAAAGAACAAATAGGTGTAGTTTGTCTCGAGGTCGAACGGGGACAGGTGCCTCGGGCTCGATTTGAACATAAATATTATACTTATTTATATTGTTATTATAAAGCTTGTATGATATTTACCATTATATTGGCTTACAATCGCGTTTATTTTGGTTTTGATTTTACAATTTTTTATTATTCCGTTTCGAGAGCTTTGCAGCCATCGTGGTCACGGAGATACTGGGGTGTTGGCCGCCCTATTGGTTGATGCTGTTATTGTTTTCAAAACGGGGTAGCGTTTGATGTTTTAATTTTGTTTTTCTGTTCCCGGTTTATTTCAAATTTTTGCAAAAATAACTGACGGTGTCATTTGGATTAGCACTTTGCTGGACTTGGAAATCTAAGAAAATACTATTTTTATACCATAATTAAGAATTTTTGGACCATAAATCTGATACCACAAAAATAGGATCGTTCTTATATGACAATTTATAAAGAATTACTTACATTAATGGCAAATAAAATATCAAAAGTTAAAAAATGTGTGGAAGACTTTGTAAAAAGAGTACAATGTTTTACAATGTTAAGTATATATAAGCACATGTACTGTCACGTCTCCCAAAAGTCAACTGGTAGAAAGTACTATTTAGCATTAGGCTCGTCCATTGGATTGTATTTACTGCGCAATAAAGATTATTTTATTATAATTATTATATAAATCCATAATTATATCCAGATGTTAAACGAGGCAAACCTAAGAGGGTATATTCCGACCAACATTCTCAAGAAAGCTTGATTGCCTAGTGCCCATAGCCATAAAGCTTGTATAAAGAATTGTGGATGTGAGGGAGCGAGTAAGTTGTGTTAGGATCGTGGCAAGTGGCGCTCATTTGTCTCTGCCTATCCCTGAAGGAAAAGGCGTGACAATTTGTTAATGATGATCTTAAATGCCATTCTTGATTTTTTTAATCACAAACTTGTGACTACTTTGAAGTATGGAAGTGAATGGATATTGTAGAGGATGAAATTGTGAAAATGATTCATTAAGAAGTATAAGTGAGGTAACTATTGAGAAAGACTTTAATTGAGATAAATGTAATTTAAAAAATGAGAGCAGAGAAAAGTATGTTGCGTTGTTTCGGGCATATTGGAAGAATGGATGAAAGGAGACTTATGGTTAAGATGCAGAGTAAAGGATTAAACTGAGACAATTCGGTAGTATGTTCTTCGATTAAATAAAAGGCAGAGAGAGAGAATTGTAATTGTATTGGATACAAGAGAGTCGTGTTAAGTGGCGCTTTATTATATCTGCCTACTCCTGTAGGAATTAGGGTTCACAAAATAAAAGTGAAATAAAAACACCATAAAGTTTTGCAATATCTAATTTTAGCAATCTCAGTGTGAATGTATAGGGGATCAACCCTTCAACGCGTGGTATTTGATTGACGCGGTTTATTTTTCAAATTATTTTTAACTGTTTTGCTCTTTTGGTGGTCCTTTATTTTATTATGACTTGTGGTAATGAATTCGGAATTTAAAATTAGATATGGGCTCTATATACTGCAGTAGTACATTTTATTTTCTCGGACGGCTTAGTTTTTATAATTGCAGAAGAAAGTTCAGCGTAGCTTATGTTAAATTGCCATAAGTTCGGCGTGATTAATTTGATATCTAGGAATTAAATGTAAGTTTGTAAGAAATCTTTCCTATTTGATCAATATAACCGCTGACTGTAAAGTTTTCGTAATGCCAAACCAATTTATTAATAAATATACAAATTATCATTTTCCACAGGAAAAGGCAGAGAAAATGGAGCGCCACTTTCACTTTACTCGTGAATCTTGTGTCATGTCTGACACAACTCTCTCACTTCTTTTTTATCCTTAATGTAAAAATAAGTTAATATGAAATCATAACATAAGTTAATGTGAAATTAATTCACAAATTATTGTGAATTCAGTTGTCACGCCTTTTTCCCACAGGAATAGGCATAAACAACGAAGCGTCATTTTCCACGATCTTGACACAACTCCCTCGCTTCCCTCACATTCACAATCCTCTTAATACAAACTCTTCGGTTATAAGCACCAGGCAACCCAACTTTCTTGAGTATGTGTCCGATTATTAATTAAAAGAAGATTGACCAAAGAGATTTATAAATCATAGATGAGTGGAAGGATAAATTGAGGTCGAGCAGAAAGTTGAACCTCGATCAAAACAGAGACATTCTTTTATAAAAAACCTCAGTGGTCCGTAGTGCCTAGTATAAAGGAGGAGCCTGTATGAAAGACTTGTGTCAGGATCATAAAAAGTGGCGCTCTGTCGTCTCTGACAATTGCAGTGATGATGATATAAAGTGGTCGAATAAACTTTATTACAAGTACAAACGTCATACTGTAATGGTGATTCAAAAACCTATACATTTAGTTATATGTGAAATATAATATATATGTATATGTAAAAGGTACAACAAGATACATCAGTAAGCCGCGAGCACCTTGTTGAAAGCAGCACAATGCTTATTTGTCCAAACTGTCAATGAGAAGTATTAATTCACAAAAAAAGTTCACGTGGAAATACAAATCGAAAAAGCACATCGATGTTGTATTGAAGTGTTAATTGTGTGTATACATTGAAAAATGATCAACATATGTTATATAAATAGTCATAAATATTGTCTCGAAATTTAGTTTAAATAATAATAAGTGCAACGGCAGAACAAAAATTAAAAATCAACATGTTATTAATTTTGGTCTCGGACCCGAGGTGTGAGATGAGATCACAGGGAGTGTTATGGAGCCACGTACAAAACTAATAAATATTGCTTAAATACAAATAATATTATATGTCTGGTTGTAGACTGGTTCTAGGACTTTTTTCCATTAATCAATTTTAAAAGTTTTTTTTTTCTAAATATTTTCTAATTGTATATTTCCTATAGTTGACAAGTTTCTTTTGAATTCCTCTCGGCATATGCCTTTCCCAAAAAAGGGTAGAGTCTGACAATGTGCAAGAGCCCAGCGGCGATCGGCTACAAAAAGAAATCAAACCCAGCGCTGGTTGCCTTACGTTGGAACCCTCTATGTAGCGCCTATAGATACCGGCAGATAAAAAAGAGTGCTCACTTTTGAGTGAACGACTGAACGACTGTGGTCGATGTCAGTCCGCAGATCCATACAGTTGTGCATATATTTAATAATATTTTCAATTTTATACACATTCGTAAAACGAAAAGTAAGTATGTAACAAAACAAGCGCAGCTTCAATGGCGGCGCTATTTTTATCTGCCGGGCTGTATACTTACGTCGAATTTCTCTTATCCTATCTTTCAAGTAATAGTACTAATTATTTACCATTTATTCTATTTTAATAATTATGTTAACATTTTTGAAAGAAATGGATTTAATATAAAAATAATTAATCTGTTAGTGATTTTAAGCTTTATGTTAAAGCTTCGTATAGCAAAAATAAAGTAATCATACAAGTAACTTCGACAAAATAAACAAAAATATTATCATATCTTTTAAACTACATTTTAGGAGACGTAGAATCTGCTATTAAAATGCTTGCGTGTACCATAGAAACAGGACGACCAAAGTTCATATATTAAAGATACATTGGTACCGGTAGATGGTGTTCTGCGTGACCATTGCACTGCCACTACAACATGGTCGCCTTATAGCTAACGTGCTATGCTACTAACGTGTTATATCCCATACACTAAAGTATTTATAAATGGAACTTTAGCTTTTGGACGCTTCTACGATCAATTTATAAATAATTTTATTTATAACCACACAATAATAACTACTCTATGGTATATTGTGTTCTAGGCTCATACCGGGCGAAGTTGACTTACGAGCTGGTTCTAAATAACGGCCGGCCACTCATTACAAGATTTCGAAGCATATTTGCATAACTATTGGAAATGGGCATCGAGTCGTAAAACAACTCATGCGAACTATATACGTGTGTATTTAGGATTTTGATTTAAGAGAGATTTTCGACTTAGATTTTTTACCTTTTAACTTATTATCTTTTTTTTACTGACTCTTATTGAAATTGAAATGGTTTCTTATCCTGTTATTATACAAATCAAAGTATGGAAGTATATAGTTTGATATATGATAGCACTTCACATCATAACATCATGATGTTAAGCTGCCATGTTTTTATTTAAATGTAAATATTTACATTTAATTTAATTTGTCTCTGCCTATTACTGTTGGAAAAAGACGTGACAATTTGATTGATTTATTGAAGTAGTAGCATTCGCATCAACTATAATAGCCTAGTTGGAATCGGAAACTACAAAGCTGGTCACGATACGCATCTGAGTCACTTCACAGTTTGTACAACTAAAAGTAATTGTTGAAAAATATTTGATGAAAGAGCAGAAGTGATTTGATGAGATGATGGGGGGATAACCCAGAAGATTATTTAATTTAATTTGGGGACTTTCTCTAAGAGCAAAAGTTCAGAGTATCCATAACAATAAAGCTTGTATGATGAGTTGTGGATGTGGAGGAAGCGAGAGAATTGCATCAGTTTCGGGGATTGTTCGGGGATTGTTGCGCTTCATTGTCTCTACGTATTATTGTAGCAATTGAGACTTAATAAAAATGTACATAATTTCAAAAATAATAAGTTTGTATATGTGAAAGAGATTTTTTGATATCATTTATATAATTATTTCATTTTAGGAATATTCGAATTAAAGTTATATGGGATACCTTTAATTTTTGTACATGTCTTTAATAACAAAAGGTTCTTATTCAAAGCTATACATTGTTAATAAATAACTTGTGTTTTTGTGTTTCAATTACCTCGACACCTTATACAACTTTTAACACCTGACTTGTTAATATGAATGGTTGTCTATAAAGGTGTTATTTTGTACGTATTAAAAAAGTAAAACTCAAGACTAATTTTAAATTTTGTGCTTTTAATAATGTTTATCCATTTATTGAGTAAACATTTACTCTTTCAAAGCAATCATAGATAAAATAAACAGTTACATTCCATCAATCAAATTGTCACGCGTTTTGTAAAATTTTAGAGAGTTAATTATTACTTATTCAATTAATTAATGTAATAGATCCTTTCAGATTTTTAACATAAAGTTATATTTAACTCAATAGTTATAGATAAGGAATCTTACCTGTGATTTTCACGCCTAGAATACTTTTTTTCTTTATTTCTATACTAAACGAGCTATATATTGATGACCAAAGTATCAAAATATATCAAAGATACATTGGTACCCACGGGGTGGTTTGAACCAAGGTCTCTGAGTTTGTGTAATCATTTTACTACCACTACGACCGCGTCATGGCATGGCTCTTTGGCAACCTTCGAAAAAAGAATATCAATTTGTTTTCTCATCAAATTATTTTATTGATGTCAATAATATCAACTACTGCAAAATACGAGCACAAAAACATTTACGATCCAAATGTTATATTGTGACTATTGCAAGGAAAAATTACTGAACGGGAAAATTAATTACCTACGAGTTTGTAACTCCGGAAAAAATCAATATGCATTCATTTGTCTCGGTGTCTGGACATTTTGTATTGTTATTACAAATCGACATGTGAATTCGAGTTGTGTCTCCGTGTTGTCATCAGTCATCCAGCTTGTGAATGTAAGGGTTGCCACAAAACGCGACTTGGTCGCTATGGGATTTTTGTTATTATTGAGATTTATATATTATTGCTAAAGCTCATGACCACGTAATTCATAGGAAATGTCATCTCATTGACGGTTTCCTGTGAACTGTAGAGTTCCTCTTGTTGTGTTTATTGATGAGCAGGGGGAGAGGTCCAAGACTGTTAGTGGCACTTTTTCACGCGCCGATTGAAAGTTGAATGTTGATAAGAATGTGAAAATACATACATAATACATAAACGGTTTATTTGATGGCAGTAACGTCCTGGGTTCAATTCCCGTCGGAACAAAGATTTTGCTCATGACTTTTATTTGTTATATTTAATAATTGGATGAAATATTTGTAATAGTGGTCAGACTATTCTGCCGATCCGGAGTAGTACGACCACTTCAAAGACGGTGAAGTAACTTAGTCGTTCGGGACTTACAAAGTTGCCGGGATTAGCCTAGCAAGCCGGTATAGTGGATGTCACTACTATGTACAGGTATTTAACTGTAGTAGCAGTAACCTCTATTCATAGACCGCACAGCTTAGCATCAGAAAAAAGCTTTTCACAGTTTGGTATAGAAATATCAACGGTTGATTCTTCATACATCGCCTAAAGGATTCAAGGGCAAAACACACAAAAAACGCTTAATATGACTTCGACGACTTGATATGACTTCGCGATATGACGCTTAAAACAAACTTCAGCTTAATATGAACACATATTAGGCTGTAATATGTGGTCATATTTAGTTGACCTAGGTATTAGAACATAATAGAAGATTAACCTTGTATGTAACAATGTCCAATATCAGATATTATGTCAAAGATTTATCAGTTGTTGGACTGACGGCTTTACTCTCGCGAACATTCCGAGGTCAAAGTGAAGTAATTGACAATAAACATTATAAGCTGCTTATCTGGTACGAGATTGAGCTTATTCAAGTTGCAGCTAAACATCCAGGATTAAATCAATGACTTACGGTTGTTGGTACCTATTTGGCAGTTTGATTGTACGCTCAAGTACCTTTATTGTGTGATAGTGAATTCCTAACAATACAAAATAACATACTTATTTATATTATGAATGTGAAGCCTATACTATAGTCACTGGGCGTCCAAACGCCGGCATAGTGACGGTGACTGAAGAAGCCGTGAATAAACTCGGTTTTTTCAGTTGTCGTCACTTTTGGACCTTCTCTTGCTTATCATCAGGCGGGTCGAAGTCAGATGTCGTGACACAAAAAAAAAACTATTTAAGTACTCATTTATATAAATCATCTTACTTTTTCCCGCATCTAAATTACGGTCATTATAGTTATTTTCAGAGGATTGCTAGCAAATCTCTTGCATCATTTATAAGTACATTTCAGACCAAATGTCAACGGCAGAATTGGGTAGGTAGAAAGGATATAAGGGTAGTGTAGGTGGGCGAAGGCTACAGACTTACTTTCTGGTCGCAGATGGACCCGGAAACCCGCAGGGATAATCCATGGATGCTAAGGTAATTGTTTCTATTTTATTATACAATTTACAACAACGGTATAGCTTGTCTAACTATAAATGACGCGCCCCTACACTTTGTTAGTTTATTTAAATGTGTGAATGCAAATATTACTAACTTTACTACTATACTTCATCAACGTGCTCCTCCTTCGGAATGACCAATTACAATTGCATTTTCCGTGTGTTGCATTCATACTTCACATTCGCACGTGTGCTCAAATGCAGTGGAGGGGCGCGTCATTTCGGGTTAGACATACTCTACTAATGTCGATAGGTGTATTTCGAATGGGTCAGTTTTTTCAATGCACTCTTGGACCTCCCTTTTCTTACCATCAGTAAAGCCGAAGTCAGATGTTAAAATAAAAAAATACGTTTTTATAAAAGTACAAAGGGATTTTCTTATCTCAAACTAAAAAGGTATATCTAATCCCATCTACACTTGCCACTTACCAACTTAACATATTCTTAACACCTACATTTTTGACTACATAATGTTGATTTATAGTCATGTCAATTTAACACAATAAAAATGTTAACTAAGCGACTGTTTTGGATTTCTTTAACTTTCAATACAACCGTTGCTATTGACACGTATATATTTATTTGTCAAACAATAAAATGTGATATACAAAAAATAGTGGCATTCAAAAGTTCAACAATGTGCTCTCTTCGTGCTAAATGCTTCGTGTACTATAGATTTTCACAGTTTTAGTTTAGGAATATTTAGCCATAAGTACATTTTTAGATATGTCAAAGGTGGCTTTGGTGTTGGCATTGGCATTTGGGTCTTACAATATTTGGTTGAGTAGAGGCGAGGGCAGGGAAGGTGAGTGTTGACATGTCGCAAAAGCTTTCAAAACTACATTTCGGTCACAAGTTCGGAACGCTGCCTTCACTTATCCGCCTGCCACGCGATGGACGGAGAATCCATGGATGCTATTTTTATTTTATTTTGGCTAAAAATGCATTTGTCTAAAAAGCAAACAGAGAGCACGGGCATCAAAGTACTTGCCGGCACCAATGTATCATAGATATGTATACTTTAGTTGTCCTGTTTCTATGACTTTAGTAGCCTTTTAGTAGAAATGAAAAATAAATAAAAAATCAAATTCAAAAATGAATGTTCATTTTGGGCGTCCAAATTCAGAAAATAGTTTGCTGTTTGTTGAATTTAGTTTGCTGTTTGTCAATTACAACACATTTTACAGTTGCATATTTTTTGAAAAACCTTTTTAGTTTGTTCGACTATATTATGTATTTTTCCTTTATCTCGTCATTTCAGTCCATTAATACCCAGCTCGTAAGAAGCATTCGGTTCTGTTAATCGAATAGAAGGTCATCCTATCTTTCACAAACAATAGCCAAGTTAAATGCTTTACCAGTCCTTGTGTTCCCTCATCTCATAACCTTAGTTCTTCAAGTGAACCGTAAAAAAGCACCTCTTTTCACCAAGACAAGTTCAAATCAGATTTCTAGACACAATTTAAAAAATCTGTAATTAAGTACACACATCCGCTATGCCGGCTCAGTTGGAACCGGCATCCTACAAGGACCAAATTTTTATAAGTGATGGCATTTCCCCGGAATGGCAGACTACTCAGTACCACTGCCTACCACTCTTTGATAACCAGACCCGAAGCAGATATCCGCATCGTTTTTTTTATTTTTTTATTTGCAATATTTGATATAATTATCAAGAAATCAATCAAATTATCATCAGGCGGGACGAGGTCAGATGTCGTGTCACAATAAAAAAAAAAGCCTTTTTCCACAGGGATAGGCAGAGAATTGCTCTCTAGGAACGCCACTTGCCACGATCCTGACACAACTCCCTCGCGGGGTTCTCAGGATAATTATTAAAAGTTACAAATAAAAGATTTAAAAAAATATTTGCTCAGACCAGGAATCGAACCTGGAAGTTTACTCGTAACAAACTGGCGTGCTAACCAATTGACCACGCCTGTCATCAAGATCTTTTTTTATTTAGTTATATATTTTTTGCCTATTCATGTAGAAATTAGTAATATTTAAATATTTAAAATTGTAAATAAATGCATCTATTATAGGAAATAATAGATGCGAACTCCTTTAAAAGTACCTTCGAGCAGGATTAAGAATAAAGAAGCACCCTTGGCCGGCATACTGACGACTGACTCGAGGTCAGATGTCACACACAATAAATAAAAAACAAACGTACGTTACATACCATCACAGTTGTTCAATAAAATAAAATAAAACATTTGCTGTAACTAACAAAAATAATTATAACAAAGGTTCGACAGAGGTACTTGTGTTTGTGAGAGCAAGGCTACCGCATGCCGCTATTTTTTTCTACCACAAACGGGCCGACCGATGACGCTTAAGAACCCAAACAGTTCAAAACTGACATTTACAAGAGGCGAAGAAAAAAAATAACACAATCTGACCGATTTTATGGAACACTCCAGCAGGACTTGTTATTTTAACAGACACTATTATAATCCTAAAAAAATCTTAATAGTCCTTCAATAAAAGTTGCTCGAAACTTCTTTATTTCGAAATTAAAAGGTAAGGTTTCTTGGAAGACGGCAGGCGATGTTCTCACGAGGTGGTAAATATTCTTATACACGATTGATAGAGTTAATAAATGCTTGATTATAGGAAGAGCGCCGTCTGCTATAAACATATATAGAGGTGTGTAAACTTTTTGTAACCGTACCCCTTTAAATACATACGATACTCTTTATCATTACAAGAATTATCCTATTGTGACTGGATCCTATGTTGATTTGTAATGTAAACCAGCAGATTTTGGTTTCGTTCATCAATCACTATCCTAAAAAAACAATGGAGCGCCACAATTCTGATTTCCTTTACATCCACATTCATAAAGCTCTATTAAGCGCAACGTGTTATCGATCGGGGATCGTCTCACCACAGGCATCTCATCGTCTCACTTGCATTTTGGGATAAGTTTAAAAATTGACGGTACCAACTAAGCCGCCATAGTGGATGCGTAGTGTCAGTATCAGTCACCTCCATATGTGCAATATTATGTCGAGCAACAATAATACCTAATAAACGAATTCATTTGAAGATCGTGAGTAAATTCTATTTAGTTTTGCAGTTAGGGCTTTAACCCATAATATTGATTAAATAGCATTTAACCATTTTATAAGTTTATAATACCTCTATAAACCTGTGTTATAACCCACGGTTGAAAGATAAAAGTTGATAAACGACAAATTCTGAGAAATTAATTTTTTAATGTACAATCATTAAAATGGCTTGGTTTTTTAGTCTAACATGGCGTTCAGACGAGGCGAATTTAGTTGATCAACTGCGAAATCGAAATCGAACCGTCTATTCAGACTTTTAATCAAGTTGAAGCCATAAATATCGTTTCAAGAAAAGTTAAAGACCTTACAAGTTTCATTGATTCAATTAATATTTGACAGCGAATCGACTCGTCCGAACTTGTTCGTTCAACTCGCATTGAATAATCAACTAAATTCGCCTCGTGAGAACGCCGTATTAGATAGGGTTTTATTTAAATCACATATATTTAAGGGTTATAATAATATTACACAAAAACAGCTCAATAAATAAACCTTTATATTGTGCTTCACGTGTTTTTTAATATTGACTACATTGGAAGCAGTTTTTCCATAAAATATCCTGATGTAATATCACTTCGCGCTGCCAATAATGAATCCAGGACTTTAGAACAGAGGATGTTCTAAATGTGTTTTTTAGAACATCAGAACGGGATTTTGTCACCCGTAAATAAAGGCAACTACTACTACAGTTAAATAAATGCAAATATCAATTGAATCCACTATGCTGGCCTAGTTGGAACCGGCAACTTTCAAGCTGATCCCGAAATGCAACTAAGTCACCCAGGAGCTGCAGAGCGCGCACCACTGCCTACCACTCTTAAATAATCTGTTTTTTTTAAATAAGATGATTTTTTTGAGGAGATATCCTTATTCTTGTCAGGCGTTGATATAATCATGACTGATGTCTTACTGGAAAACTGTTCGAGTTATAAAAGTATATGTATTGTATCATTACGTGTACAAGCTATTATTATCGAATATTGCTTTATGAAATAGTTTTTTATTATTTATGCTTTATAATAAATACTACACGTGCCATAGTTCCTCGGAGATTATTGCGATGCAAAATTTATAGTGAAGATTGTTAAGTTTTATATATAATGTGGTAAATATTAAGATGAAGAAAGAATTTAACAATATTTATAGTATAGTTATACATCCTTTTTCATATGAGTACATGCAGTGTACTGACCTGATTATAAGTGAAGTCCATAAGTGATGACTACTAGTGGAATTTTGTTTCTCCTCTTAGTTATAGTTCTGAGACCATTTTTTTGTTATTGTGGCTCGAAATATGCCAAAACCCCGCCTGATGTTAAGCTCAAGTGCGGTCCATGAGTAAAGGTGACTGCTACTACAGTTAAATAACTGTAACTTCTCACAGTCACATCTGCTATGACGGCTTAATAGTAACCGATAACTTACAAGCTAATCCCGAAATTCGAATGAGTCACTTTACGGTTTGTATACTTGTAAGTGGTGGTACTACCCCGGATGGGTAGACTGGGCAACACTACTACTCTTATACTGCTAAAAGTGATAGGCAATGGTGCCTATCTAGCGTAGTACCACCACTCACAAGTGTACAGACCGTAAAGTAACATCGCAAATTGTGATAAGCTTTTAGGTTGCCAGTTCCAACTAGGCCGGCATACTGGATGCGACTACTAGATTCTATTATTGACGTGACAACGTCTTATAATTCGATGGAACCAGCGTTACCTCGCGCGTTTCATTTGAGGCTTGTAGTGCACGAACGAGCGACAAAGAGGCACAATCGGCCTCCGCGTTCGGCAGCGTTCGACATCTGTCTCTCTCCTACTTGAGTGAGCGATGCGTACTATTAATATTAATATTACTAATATTAATACTATTAAAATTGACATAATTGTATTTATGCGTACAAATAAATGTGACTTGATCAATTCAATTGTGATTTCCATTTACCTCCTTCTCTATATCCATACAAAATATCTATTATTGCAAAATGCAACCATTCCATCAGTATTTTCTTATGACATTGTCACGTTCAACTATTGTCAGTAAACCAACTTTACAGACAACCGATTATTTAACAGTAGTAGTAGTTGCCTTTATTCATGGATCGCACTCCAGTTTAACATCAGGGTGATTGCTGTCATATGTTGATCCTCCCCAATAAAATTGATAAGCAACGACAGTAAATTTTATGGTAGGCAAAGTTGGTGATCATTTCCCCAGTCTGCCGATCCCGGGTTTGGTGGGGCCTTTTCAATTTACAGACTGCGTCTTGGGGCAAATTCGAAAGCTGCTAGTTCCAAGTACGCCGTCAAAGGGGATTAGGTTTGTTCCTCGATAGTCCAAATTAGCTTCCTCATTTTATAAAATACCTAACTAATTTTTGTTTGCTGTGCTATTGTATGACGGCTCACGATACAATTTGAATCCTTCAAGAATCTTGCGTGAGGAAGCGCCTTTGGCCGGCATAGTGACGGCGACTGTGGCAGCCGTAGACTGACTCGATTTTTTTTAGTTGTGGGCACGACCTTCCTTTACTTATCAAGTGAGTCGAGGTCCAATGTCCAGTCATAATTAAAAAAACTTCATTACTTAAAAATACTTAATATTAACAATTTTATTATGTATATACTTGACTATGTACGATATCTGTAATAACAATTAAACGATTTATCTGTAATAATATAACTTACATTCATTAGTAATACTACCCTATCGGTTACTAATGAAGTATAAACCAGTGGTTACTCTGCCATAAATAGTCTCGCCATACGAATGTCATCTGTTTCCCAATGAATTTCAGCGGGCTGCCATCCGTGGGTTCAAGTAACGTGCGGTCGGCACGCGCTTCCCTTTGATCTTAACCGACTGCCTTTTGTAATGTGACCGTTGACGCCCGCCTGCGCTGCCTCAGGGCTGTAATGTAACACTATAAGGTGCTGAACGCGGTTTTAGACAATTAATTTGACGCGACGACATCGCATTATGAAAGTTAATGAAAGATTAGGGTTTGAGGTTTCGTTTTATAGGTTAGTTTGTTATTATAATAAGTTTTGTTACGTGTAATAATCGGCCTAACAATAAATATTATTATGATATGATAGGTACCTAATATTTATCAAAAATGTAATATTATTTTATTTATAATTAAAAAAAATTTACAGTTAAGCAATCAATCAAATTGTCATGCCTTTTCCCATTTCAATATTGGAACGAAAATAAAATTTAACAGCGAGGAACCGTAAACTAAGTCAGTTTATAAAGTCATCGGCGTTTATGAACCTCCCCTTTCTTACTATCGGGTACATTTTTTTATTGCGACTCGACATATGACAACATCCCGCTTCATGTTAAGCCGATAATAATTACACAATTAACTGAAGTTTCTTGATATATAATCGAATTGGAGATATTATTATTAGATGTCCTTATTAATTAGTATACTAAGATTATATGTTTTGATAAATCTAATAATATATGAAACCACACGAACGTGTAGGTACGTATTAATGATTAATTAACGTGCAAATATAGATCCAAGGAGTATATTGGTTGTATCACAATAATACACAACAAACATCTGCTTATTATCGTAAATGAACATCGCAACAATAAGTACAATCATACAATATATTTTCTCAACATTGTATTTTGTACATACTGCCAATTTCGATTCAGAGAATGCGGAAGCCACCAAAGAAATTGTACGAAAAAGCCCGAATAAAATTAATATTTAACAAACCTCTTCAGAATGCTGAGAAATGTATAAAAAACTCACACCATGTCTTGTTTGAGGAAGAAAGGCATTGGCCCCGGTTAGTTATCGAGTCACGACACAAGCAACACCAATAAAAGGACATCTTTTTATAACTCTATAGAAGGCGGTCCCACAATTGTTATTAATTTCATGAAGAAGTTTACGAAGAAAAAGTTGTACTTTTAATGCAGACGATTTCCTTTCGAGTGCATCCGATCTGCGAGATAGCCCTTTTTGTGCCAATACAGATAAATGAATGATTATTCTGCACACGAAAATTAAATTGCTGTGTACGACGATTGTGACCTATCATGAGAACTTTTATGCTGACAATCAGCGCGGTTTTTATTAAATTTGGAAAATATATAATAACACAACCACATAATAAGAAAATACTTAAAGTATATAAATATTCATAGCGGTCGTACAGATGATATTTACCAGTACGATATAAGAAAATCATGAGTAGCATTAAATTGCAGACAAAATGAACAAAGAGGATAACAAGTTGAATGAAGTGTTGTTCCGATGTCACAAATTGTGTTCCAAGAAAGTGTAAGTATCATTAATTGAGTGGCTATATGTGAATGCAACTTGCAAAGTGCTACTATACTTGTTTCGTGTGAATTTACTATCTCAAAACAAATAAAATTATTCGCTTCACGCGCATAACTTGTGGCTGCAATGTCGCGGACAGATTTATAATAATTAGAGGGGTTTAAAAATAGTTCGTCACTGTTCCTTTCATGTGACGCTTTTATGGAATCAGGACATGCGGAGAATACGTTCTTACTTAATAAATAAATATTCATATATTTACTTTAATATACGTACGAAAACAATTTAAATTAATGCTTCCGTTTTATTGTGGAGAAACTATAATTTTTGGTACTAATTAATAGCTTCGGAAGTGATATTTATTCAATTATTTTGTGTTGAGGTTTGACGTGCGATACGGAGGGCGTTTGACGTGTCGCCTAAAGTTCATTATATCACTCACCCCTCACTACTCGCCACGGTTGGCATCCTAATGAGCGATCTACGCTGAGAGACGGTTAGACAAAGAATAATTTTGAATCAGAATGCCACCTTTGTTTGAAATTCATGACCTGTTTTTGGTAGCACTTAGATACTATTAACAATGTGAATTGTCAATTGAAGGTCAACACAATGTATAAATTATAAAATAAGTTGTTAATTATGTTATTATATTAAAGGTCTAGAGAATATTCGTGAAATAATTTTGTTTGGATGAAATCTTTATAATGTATCTATTGTTATTTTTTTTACATTTTAAATAGGTGTACTCGTATGATAATAATACCTTTTGCGAGAGAGTTATGTCAGGATCGTGGAAGGTGGCGCCCTATTGATATATATATATATATATATATCCCAGTGGAAATTGATACGTAACAATTTGATTGATTGATTTAAATTAGTCGTGGATGTTTTTATTTTTCTTTTAAGTATTTTTATTTTATTACCACCTACCTACCGTAACCCAAAAGACGTCGCGTAGAAACGGAAGCCGGGAATTAATTAATTATATAAAAACTGTCCTATGTAACGAAGACGTTAATTAAACATTCATGGACATTGCACAAGCTAAGGGTGTCTTAATATGAAGTTGACAATACCTATGAACTCACCCTAATATAAAATTAGGTACGCTTCAAAGATAACATAGTAACTCAGTGATTCGTAACGTGTAGACTAGAACTTTTGTTATTTACAATTCCTTTTAATACAGAACTGTTATATTTTTTTATGTTGGTGAATTTTCAGTCATACCTCTTCTTGCCTGATGGTACCGAAATCTGAAAAAATGTTTCATTATAAGGTTGCCTCAGTCCTCGTAGCTATGCGACATAATGGTTGTTTTTGCATATATTGCCCAATAATTTAAAAATTTACTAATAAATATTTTACTAATATTTTTTTTGTTATTTCATTTAGCATTATTTGGATCTAAGATAGGAAAAGAAAAAAAATCGCACTAAAATGGTTTTTTTTCTAAACATTTTAATTTAAATAACTTACGTGTCAATTATTAACTGCATAAAAAACAATATTGTAAATAATGAATTAATTTCGAATAGAAGGGAAGTTTTCTATGAACTTGATTCTTCAAAACTAAACTTTACTAACTACGTGAACTTCAGAGACTTGCATGAACTTGAGACTTTTAGAGATAAGTTCTATTAGTTACTTTGAAGTACTTAAACTCATCCGTAAATGTACATAATTTTGAAAAACTTTCTTTGAACAATCAAGTTTAATTCAACATGCAAATTTTAACAATTAAAATTAAACTTTATAATGTTAAAGTTATTAACAGTTTTGCGACAATATATATATTTTTAAATATATTTTGTAAATTGTAAGCTATGAATAAATAAAAAATATATGTATATAGGTATAAAGTGTAATTATTAGATAGTCATGTTAGTAGGGTAAAAATAGTTAAATAAATGAACGTACTCTGTTCTTCGTGTTAGATAATCTGTGTTATGTGCATCAGTATGTCGCCGCTTGACATCCCAGCTCACGGTCCAGTAGCACCCACTCATCCCTCTCTGATTTCAGCCGACTTCACGCTTTCATATCTCCCTTTGTGCCGCCGTTTGATGTGCATACATTGTGTGAAATTTTGGTAATGTTCACATTATACGTCAATGAACTATTTTTGCTAGTTGATATGTTTACTCTATTAATAATAATATTTTAAATTATTTCAAATCAAATAGAATTGTCACGCCCTTTTCCCACAATGAAGTAGTGACAAGAATTGATAAAGGAATGCTTCGATGGTTTGGGCACATGAAAAGGATGAGTGAATGTAGATTGACGAAAATAATTTATAAATCTCATGTGAATGCCGACCAAATCGGAGACATCCTATTTCTCAAATCAAGAAGAAAGAAAGCTAGGTTGCCTAGTGCCCATAACTATAGAGCTTGTATGAAGAGAATTGTGAATGTGAAGGAAGCAAGGGAGTTGTGTCAGGATCTTGGCATGTGGCGCTCCATTGTCTCTGCCTATCCCTATGGGAAAAAGGTACTAACTAATATAGAAGTACGAGAAGTACGAATCCTATACTTGTGACAGTAGGTACAATTCTTTTATATACGCAATAAAAAAACTATTTCATTAAAGTATGTGTTACGGACGGAATAAAATTAGTGATGAAAGAAATATGGTAGCTAAGTTTGAGTAATGAATCTAACTCTAAAGAAATCCCATCAAAAGATGCACTTCTATTCATGGCTTTCATAATTAAGGCTGTATTTGTATAACAAAAAATATATATCTACTTATTTATATATGTACTTATTATTTTTTTATAAATAAATATACACTGATAATTATTATAATGATAATTCGGTTAATTAGGATCGTGGCAAGTGGCGCTCTATTGTCCCTTCCTATCCCTGGGGAAAAAAGGCGTGACAATTTGAATGATTGATTGATAACTAGGTTAAACTCCTTTTTATTTTAAATGTTTTTAATAGGATAAGAAGGAGATTCCGGTTATTTGTGATTGTAAATTATTTAATAAATTAGTAAAAATCGATTGAAAAATCTATCTGAGCACATCAGTCAGCTGCGGCTTGGAATCGAACAGCATGGGTCGAATTTTTTTATCATATCTTTCTACCGTGCTTTATTGTTTTTTTAAACTATTGTGTTTACAATTTGCAATCATGATGGAGGTCCAAGACTGCCGACGAATGCAAAAATGGAATCAGTTCACGGCTGCCACAGTCGCCGTCACTATGCCGGCCAAAGATGCTTCTTGAAGGATCCTAGGTTACAGGATGGGGAGAACACATGGGCTGGTAAAGCAGTCCACTTGTTCATTGTTCTACAATATTGTCGGGTTAATAACAGATTGCAGCTTCCCTTCGCAGTTAACACTGTTTAATTTTTGTTAATCTGCAGTTGATTTTCGTACCTCATTATCAGGGGGCCGATCGCGCAATTTGAATGGTAATGAAAATAAAATTTATTCCCATTTGTCAAAAAGTTACGCGTTAAAAACAACTTTTAATAATTCGGACAATGAGCTTATTGTGTTGTACGATTGCGATTATAATTTTAAAGCTCATTAATGGAGCTCAACTGTCAAAACGAAGCCCATTGTCATTGAATTAAGCAGCCCGCAGTACTTGTTATTTTACCGTAGAGCATGTTAAAGGAGAATTGTGGATGGGAAGGAAGCGAGAGAGTTATGTCAGGATCATGGCAACTACATATCCCTGTAGTTAAAAGTCAATTCTCTTTAATTTTTTAATTTGTCATATAATAAAATCACCCAATACTTACTTGAGATTTTATTTGCAATAACTACTATAGTTAGGATAACAAATGTTTATTATAAAAAAAAAATAATTTACTTAGTTTTAATTTACTTTACGAGTTACAAATCAATAGATAAAATGATAAACGTTGATGGACATTTGAACGACCCAAATTCTCATATAGCTGTCATATTATTAATTAGAGAAACAAAGGCTTCAAACGATGTAGAATTGGCCCATTTCTTTTTTAATAGTTCGTGTTAATATTTTTTTCTTTATTTTATCGGCGGAAGTGGGCGATAGGTTATCGGTCTGGTGATCGCGGCACTCTTCTATATTTAATTTCATATTACGACTGTTCCTACTGTTAAAAATATTTATTACGTTCCTGTATCGGTCGCCGCGAACGTGAAATACGACAACCTTTGGATTTCTATAGAGCTGTTACTACTTATTTAAAATGTTTTATAAAAAAAATGTTAAATAAATATAATTATTATATATTATCATGATTGATTAATCATTTTGTTATAAGGATACATTTATTACCTGGGTTTATTTTAAAAACATTTTTTTTTAATTTTATATTATTATGACGCGACATTTCACGTGGTACCTAAGCAAGGGGAGGACCAAGAGCATTCATGACTGGAAAAAACTGACTGATAAGAAATATTCACCTGCCTCAACCAGTCACATGTGAAATACTCTTATTTAAAGTTGATTATAATCGCAATAAAATTCAGCGTGATAATATTAATTATTATTTATTTAGGTAATTAGCGAAGTAAACTTTCTCACTTCACCATAAGTATCTACAACAGTAATTTAAAAGCAACCACGGTCGTAATTTTTATCACTTGTTGTACCACAGCGGGGGGACCACATCTGCTCTAAATATTCCACATTCCCCTTTTAATATTATTAATTTAAATTAAAACAAAATGTTGTTTTATATTTACATTACACTAATTAGTATTATCTATGTTTTATCGTCGGCGGTGGCTGTGGTATCGTCAGCAGGACGCCTGCTTGTCTGACTGTCTGTTTCTAAAATTTAATATCCTCTATCTCGCTTAACGTCAAGGTGTTTTAACGCATTGTATTTGAATAGAGGGGTCAAATTTAAACATGTCTATGTTATAATAAAGTTAAATTATTTAGTTAGTTGACAGTTTTACAAATAATATTTAAAACTTTTAATAGTTGTTATATATATATATATATATATATATATATATATATATATATATATTTTTACTGCCAGCTAGTATTAAGGTAAGTTACAAGTGCAGTCAGCATAAATATTAAAAGGAGGCTTCAGTTTCTATTCATAATTTTTTTCTTAAATACCGAAATATGACCGGCTGACTTAACTATTCATTTAGTTGGATTTTAAACGAGGCTCACAAAGTTCAACCAAATTATACGGCAAAGAAACTCGTATAATTTGAACTTTAATATGTTATTCTAAAAGAACCATTTTTAAATTGAATATGAACTGAAATTCGGACGGTTTTCCCCTCGATTCAAACTCAACGGCTCGGTTCGGCGATTCGATCCCTCTCTGTGGAGGCTCATTCCTCTAAATAAGAGAGAGATAGATGCAGTTTCGGTAGTCACAAGGGCACCGGAGATGTTGTTGACTAGTCGGCGGTGTTGGATTGGGTGCTCCGCTTTGGCAGGCGTGGCGACAATGCCGGTCGTAGTGTACCTTCAGATATCCGTCGGGTTTCGACAGTATCGCGCTTCTAACTCAAACAGTTGAATGCGTACAGTGTAAACTGTTTGACAGAAGCTGATTTTCGTCGGACTTTTACGATTTGTCGCGTAAACTACTCTTGAATGTAGATCTGCAGATTTGTTATGATTTTATTCTATTGTGTCACTTCGAAGTCTTCGCATTAAGGTTTGTATTTTAGAAATTCTTGGATCGAAAAACTTTATTGTTTTGAATGCTGTTTTGTTTTGCTCAACTTGTAAACGAGGTTATGTTATTGAAAATATAAGAAAGACCCTGAAACTTTTATAAAGTGATGGGCGAAACTTTTTTAAGCTATCTATTGAATTTTTATTTCAGTACTAATTTTTAATAAAATAATTTCGTAGTTTACATTTCGTAGTTGTATTTGTGGATTTTATTGTAGTTCTTATTTTGCTACCATAATTATTGAAAAAAAAAAAATGTGAATGTAATTTTATATTAACATTCACAAAAGATTATATGAAATTTATGCCTGAATTTTAGTTTTTATTTATCAGACCAATATACCATTTTGTTACAATTTCGTTACAACCTTATTACAATGGCACCTTGGTTCAATTTGTAACAAAAACATATTTTCATATACCTACCTAGCTAGATAACGGCGTTGTTGCTTACCGGAAAGCGTGAGAGGGTTAATAAGTAATTAAACCTGAGGCTATTTAGGAAGAAAATTGCGAACATAAATTTTATTTAAGGCTGTTTTTTTTATTAGTGTTCGAGTCGCTTTATTTTTATTGTATGGAATTAAAGGGTTTTTAATTATTATGTGTATTTTTCTGCCTATTTTTGTGGGTGACAATTTGATATGATTATTTTGGTGTTAGTGTAGTTTCGATGTGAGGGAGAGGGGAAGTTATGTCAGGATCGTGGCATTGTCTCTGCCTATCCCTGTGGGAAAAAGGCGTAACGATTTGATTGTTCAATAAAATTGTCCCGCCTTTTTTCCACAGGGATAGGCAGAGACAACGGAACGCCATTTGCCACGATCCTGACACAACTCCCTCGCTTCCTTCACATCCACAATTGATTTTTCTTGTAGTTATTTTTGTTATAAGTGATATATTATTCACAAATATTATAGTAGATAATTTATTTTACTGACAATAGGTAGTATTGTCTTTTAGGTATTAGTTACTGGATGACAGTACATTTTGTTTGGAACTGATGTATTTTTTTACTGGATAATCTATATAGCCTATAGTGAGTTCTCCGATAACTTTTTCATATTTTTATCAGCGTGCCTCGACATAGGGTATGACAGAGCCCTACCTAATGTTACCTGGAGCGCGATCCATAAATAGAGATGACTGCTAATACTGAACAGTTAAATAACGATTCACTATGCTGGCCAATTTAAATAACTAAATTATATGTTTAGGTGTTTTATTAAAAAAATACAAACTTTATGCAATTTGTTTTACAAATTGCATAAAGTAATTTACACTTTGATTATTAATATTGTTAGTTAAAATCAAGTAGTTTAACTAAAACTATTCCATTGAATTCGTCTAGACTATACAAGCTTTAAACAATTTAACTAAATTTACTTTTGCAATATCGAATATTAAAGGCCTTTGCTTATGCGAAGTAGATCTTTATACCTATAGCGATAGGGTTTGAAATCGAATAATTTCTTCAAAGCGATGAAATGCTACGTTTTATGCAAAATATATTTATTCCGTTGCCTACTTTCTCCGTAAAGTTACAAATAGTTAGGCCACAATTCTTTTATGAATGAACGGGTATGTTTAGCAGATTTTAATATTTAAAGTTTAACGCATTTTTTACTAAACTTAGTACAATTTATTATTTAACTTACATTGAGTGGGTATGACACAACTACCTCGCTTCCTTCACATCCACTATTCTCTTCATACAAGCTCTAAGGTCGTCGAGAGTTGTGTCAGGATCGTGGCAAGTGGCGCTCCATTGTCTCTGCATATCCCCATGAGAAAAAGGCGTGACAATTTGATTGATTGATTGATTGATATATAGAGATTAAAATACCGATTATGTTATAAACACAATACTGTAGTTTTGAGTGTTTTTCACATATTTTATTATTATTTTGACGCGAAATGTGACCTCTCCTTGCCTAATAGTAAGCAATAGCACCAATAGCGCTGGCGACTGAAAGAAACTACGTAATAATAGCAACACATCTGCTTGCTTTTGACGAGGCGTGGAACATTGGTTAGCTAGCACACCAGCACTTAGTACTTTACGCGTAAAGTGCCAATTTGTTTCATAGGTTACAAATTATTTGTAGATATCCAATATTTGAATTGTTAGATTTAATATTACAAATAATAATATAAATATATTATCACGCCTTTTTCCCATAGGGAGCGCCACTTGCCACGATCCTGACACAACTCCCTCATCCACAATTCTCTTCAAACAAACTCTACATTTCGGGGCACTAGGCAACCTAACTTTCTTAAGGATGTCTCCGATTTAGTTGGGAAAAACCCAAATTACAAATAATCAGTAATACATATTTTTTTTGCGGGTGTGGTTGTCTAGCAGTTGTGGGCATTGATTCCCATCTGCCGATACCATCACGTGAAGTGACTTAGTTGCGTTTCGGGATAAGCTTTTAAGTTACCGGTTTTAATGAGTCTGGCATAGTGGGTGCGGCTGCTACCTGAAGGTATTTAACTGTTGTAGCCGTAGCTTTGATTCATGGACCGAACTTTAGCATAACATCTGTCAGGATGCTGTCATATATCGAGCCATAATAAAATTAAAAGAATAAGATAAAATATTGTAGGTGTTAATAATAATTTGAATTGTTATAAACACAGAACAGCAATTTCAGTTTGATTCTATTTCCGTTCAAACGAAACAATTATACGTACCTACATATCCCATTTAAATTATTAGGAGAAACACTAAAGAAAATTAAGCCCTATGTTTTGAGTGTTAATGATGAAAATGCCTTGAACATTTACCGTTTTCAAAGCCTGCCGTCCTAAATTAAAACACAAAGACATTGTTTACAAATAAATTGGCTCGAATTTTTCAAATACATTTAACACATTTATTTTAGCCGCTTTAATGCCTTTTCTATTAATAGAACACAGATATTTCTTCCTAATAGCATTTTCACTTTAATACTTACGCAGTCAGTAAGGTTTAAATATTGTAAGTATATGCGTGGCCATCTATGATTTGCGCATCGTCTTACAAAACAAAAGAGTTAAGCTATCAGGCAAGTCAAGGTTCCATTTGATAAATTTGTTATTCACTTAATACAATATGCCGACAAAAAAGCAGTGAAATTACGTCGCACTGATATTTGACATCTTCGTAACCAATCAGCGAATAACAAATTAATGGGTAAACTACGTTGATTAGTCACGTGCGACCGCGGCGCAATTTCTCTGCTTTTTCGTCTGCATAATTTATTAAGAGAATCGGGGCCCAGAAATCGCATCACAATAAAAAATGCAAGTTAATATTTTTTTAGAGTTGCATGAACATTGGTATGATATAAAATCTTTTAGTGGCTTACTCCCCGTGACCATGAGGCCGGAAAACCATCTAAACAACAGAATAAAATAATAAAAGTAAACGCAATAATTAGTAAGCGCAAAAATGTTTAACACCTGCATACTGTCTCTGGTTATCTGTAACTATAATAACACCGAATAATTATAGTTGTGTAAACTTGGAGAAGCATCATTAGACGTCACTAAGGCAACTGTGAACTGAATCTTTTTTTTCACTTGTTGGCACCCTTGGACCTACCTCCCTAGCCTCATATAAGTTATTTGAAAAAAAAAACTATTAATAGTTTATGGCTACTGTGGTCGTGAGGTATTGAAATTGTCACGATGTATCTTTGATATACTCGTATGAACATATGGTCGTACTGTTTCTATGATATGAGCACGTTTAATAGCTTAACATAGAAATGTAAAACAAAACTAGTCCGAAAACTATTCCTTATAATGTATTTAATTTTTATGCAGCAGATTTATATGCATTTACCATATGAACATTCAAACTTGTTAATTAAACGAAAGGTTTAGTTTGCTGACTTACGGTGTAATAGAATTATTATTATATTAGTTAGATCCATTTCAATAATATTCAATATGGAGGTTTTAAAATTGCAGATAAACAGTTTTACTTCCTCAGTTATAATTTATGCTTTATTAGCCCATGTACTTAAGTATTCTTCTTATTTAGCGGAAAGTCCTGTGTTCGATTCCCGGTCGGAGCAAATATTTACTTCATGTCTTTTATTTATAATATTTAAATTATATTAAATATTGCAAATCTTTGTTAATAATAAAAGAGGTGGATATTTGTTTCGGGTCTTGTTATTAAAGAGTGGTAGGCAGTGGTACCCACTCTGCCGATCCGGTGTAGTACCACCACTTACAAGTATACTTACCGTAAATTGATTTGGTCGCATTTCAGCATCAACTTGTAAGTTGCCGGTTTTAACTAGGCCGGCATAGTGGTTGTGGTTGCTTCTTACAGTTGTTGAATTGTAGTAGCAGTGACATCTATTCATTGACCACACTCCAGCTTAAAAAAAATAACCTTAAATTAAGTGAAGTGTAGAAACATACCACTGGATGCCGGCCAGTGACGGCAACCGACCGAGTGAGATTTTTCAATCGTCTATGCTTTTGGATTTACCCTTGTTTACAGGCAAGTTGATCTCACATCCAGTAAAATCATAATAATAATAAAAACAGTAGTACATAAAATTAAAATATATCTATTTGGAGAGCATTATGATATCCATTTTAAACCCGAAACTGTTATTATATTGTAGTAAGTAAAATAACACTAATTATTATTATGATAAGTAAATTAGCAACCAGTGACGGTTTAAAGTAGACCTTGAAGAAATTCAGTTACGTTTCGGGATAACTTTAAAAGTTTATTCCGAAATGTAGATGCGAGGCATAGTGGATGCGAAACTGAAGTAAAATTATACGTACTAATACAAATTATTTACACAAACCGACTTTATTTGCGTACATTTTATTTCTAATGTAGCTTAATTAATAATATATCTACGACAAAGAGAAAATTATAGGCAGTTAGGAATCATGCGCGTCATAAGCTCTCAAGTTACCAGTTACCTCGCCGCGTTCTCAAGTTCTTACACAAATCAAAATCTTTCATCACATAAATGTGGACTTACTTTTAGCACGCGTATTCTAACAGAAAACCAAGTAAATTTATTAGGCATACAGTTTTTAAGTACCTCGTTCTATTCATCTAATTAATTATATAGTTAAAATTAATTTCGGCAGTTTCTCAGCGAGGAAGCCGTTACTTTTCTTGTATAGAAGTAATATATGCAATCACATAGGTGTGCAAAAATTCTACTTGTTTTTAAATAATGAACTGCCAAATTTTTGTGAGTAAAAACGTTTCATTATCGTCACTTTAATTAATATAATCTACATTACTATGATGCCACCATCCGCGAAATTAAGCTTCTGTTGTACAGTTAATCGTCATGAATAATGGCGTACCTATCCATTTAATTATATGGCAATATATCCTATCCACACCTCGTACTTTAACATTGTCAATACACTACTATGTATTATGTTGTCGACATATATTCATATTAAACTTGACATTGGTAAATACTAGTGGTGCGTATTCGAGCAGAAGGCTGAGATGGTGCTCCTTTTCGGACACACACCATTCGGTTGGTAGATACGAAATAGAGCAATGGACTGTATATTTGATGACACGCCACGTAAAACTATTGTTGACGCATTCATCCACCCTCAACGTCAGGCCGAGTTCGGTTCCTGGCCGGCAGAGAGCTTCGAAACCCGCTGGGTGAAGGTGAATGCTACAGAATGATAAAAGGAAGGGACTTACCGAGGATGGCACCCGTCGACACTTAACACTCTGCAGAGCGAACTGTTTGATACGCGGGATATGTTAGTTTTCACAATTGTTCAATAATGTTGCTGATTTGGCAACTGCGCGAGGTACATTGAGTGCCGCGTGAACCTCCAAGATCGCGGCTTCCGGGTTTCTTTACAACACGGCGCGCGACGACGTTTTGTTTGTCTGAAGGCTACGCGATGATGACTTTGGGACGTCACATTCGAATGACGACCGCTCTTGTTCACTGTTGAACGTGCACTTTTTGACTCTTCTTACTGGTCGATGCAAAAACGAGTTACGGGTGCAGGACTAGTGATGGGAAATGGGTCAAGGTAATGTCGATTATTGGATAGGGATGTACCAAGCCGCAACATTTCCCCCCCTTTGAAACCAACGTGGGGTTTCACAAACGTCTGCCAACCCGATGACCAAACATCGGTCTCTAGGATACATACTCAGATAATGCATTCAAACCAATACAGAGTTAAGATAATTTTATGGACACTAGGATACGTGCCCTAAAATCGAGTTAAGATAAAACAATTAATTCATAGGTGCTAGGATACAAGGTATACACCTAAGAATATTTAAGATAAATAATCTATAGGTACCAGGATACAAGATGTGTACCTAAGATTGAGTTGATTACGCTAAGTACAAAGATATAAGATAATAAAGAATTCTATTTACGCTAGGTACGAAGATATAAGATAATAAAGAATTCTATTTACGCTAGGTACGAAGATATAAGATAATAAATAATTCTAATTACGCTAGGTACAATGATATAAATTTAAATGATTTTAATTACGCTAGGTACAAAGATTTAAGATTTAAAGAATTTTAATTACGCTAAGTTAATGCTAGGATATAGAATACTTAACTATGGTACTAAATTAAAATAAAACTATGCTAAATTTTGTTAAAAAGTTAAGATCATTCGTTTAAAGGCAAAGGACATACTTTGACCACAGGCCTAACTAAGTAAGCTCCGGTTGCTAGTCGTAAAGTAACAACACGGATTATGTTATCACGACCTGGATGAACCTTTTCGACTTTGCCTAATCTCCACTCTAAGGGTGGAAGATTTGCCTCTATTATGACTACTACGTCACCTACTTTTGGTTCCCGCCTATGTGCGGTGAACCATTTAACCCTCTGTTGCAGGGTGTGTAAATAATCTCTCTGCCAGGTGCGCCAGAAGGATTGCGTGAACCTCTGGAGCATCTGCCAGCGACACTTAAGAGATACGTTAGATTGGTCGAACTGCTGTTCTGGCAGTGACACTAACGGCCTGCCGACAAGAAAGTGACCGGCAGTAAGAACATCTACTTCTGACGGGTCTGAGGATAACACGCAGAGTGGTCGGGAGTTTAATATCGCTTCAACCTTAGTAAGTACGGTTACTAGTTCCTCAAACGTCAGTAACTGGGTCCCGATAACACGTTTTAGGTGATACTTTGTGGATTTAATGCCACTTTCAAAAATACCTCCAAAGTGAGGAGCACCTGGAGGGTTAAATTTCCATGTAATAGACCGTTCAGATAGTTTGCTGGATATGTATTCGTGATTATTTGCTAAAAGGATATTTAATTCAGATAAATAACGTTTCGCGCCTACAAAGTTTGTACCGCGGTCAGTGATGATCATGCTGCAGAGACCACGGCGGGCGATGAATCTGTCTAGAGCCGCTAGAAATGCTTGAGTGCTGAGGTCGGTGACTAATTCCAGGTGCACCGCCTTCGTGGACAGACACACTATAAGGCACACGTACGCTTTGTATGATTTTGCGTTACGTCGCCTGCTTTCTTTAACGTAGAAGGGCCCACCGAAATCAATCCCTACGTTTTGGAAACAACTTCCCGGCATAACCCTAGGAGCCGGCAAGTTGCTCATAATAGGTTGACTATGCGATGGCTTAACTCTAAAACAAGGTATACATTTTGATAATTGTGAACGAATAAGATTTCTTATGCCTAATATCCAGAAACGTCTTTGTATAAGTGATTGGAGTGTACGTGGACCGCAGTGAAGGTAAGTGATAAGTTTAGATTTTTTAAGTAAAGATAAAGTAGGTGAACGTTCTAAAACAGTTAGGATTATATTTTGATTAAAAATATATTAAATTAAATCTAATTTGAAGATAATTAGTTTAACTATAAATTATTTAAAAGGTTAATTAGCGTTTATTTTAATTATAAAAGATAAATGTTTTTGTTAAACGATTTACTGCGCAGGCTAACTCATTAGTAATTGTAGTTACTGCATTATAAACACGAATTTGAGGCGTAAGTTTATAATTGTTAATAAATCGAAGCCACCAGGCAACACCGCGCTGGAGCCGAGTTACGGTAGAATAATAATTAAAAAATTGAATTATTACCGATTCAATATTGATTGATTGAGATATAAAACAGGAAGATTTAAGTTCAGGCACTGGGTCTTGACTACTATTGATCATAGAAGACGGCCAGTCTGATTGAGGTTTGCTCAGCCAACTTGGACCGTGCCACCATTGACGTAGTACGGCAAGTTGTGAGCAGTTTAAACCGCGACTACAGTAGTCGGCTGGGTTTTCTTTTGTAGACACATGTCTCCAGCATGAGGGAGATACAAGGTCGTTAATACGCACTACACGATGAGCTATGAAGGTCTTAAGTGTGTGCGGTTCGGTACGCAACCATGCAAGTACCGTACTGCTGTCCGTGAATGCTATAGTTTCGGATATATTTATTTTATCGCTTAATAATTGTTGCATGTGATTTAAGACGCGTGCTAATAGCAGCGCACCACACAGCTCGAGTCTATTCACGGTGAGTACCTTTAAGGGTGCCACTTTTGATTTGGCAATAATTAAATTAGTTATTATGTGATTGTTTGTGACTGCTCGCAAATACACGGCACAGCCGTATGCTTTGGACGAACCGTCACAAAACCCAATCAGCTGACAAGTCGTGTTGACTCCAGAAGGGAGAACGTGACGATTTAATGAGATATGATTTAAATTGTTAAGTTCATTACAGAATTCATTCCATTTATTGGCTATCTCAGTTGGTACTGTTTCGTCCCAGCCCAACTGCAGACGCCACATATTTTGTAAAATTAATTTAGCTATAAGTATAACGGGGGTGAGCCATCCTAAAGGGTCGTATATACGAGCTACACTTGATAGGATGCCACGCTTAGTGTTAACTATGTTTATTTTAGATGAAGTATAAATAAATTTATCGATTTGCGGATCCCACTTGATGCCTAATATTGTGATTTTACAATTTTCACTTTGATCAGTGAAAGTCTTCGGAGTGATACAATACTCTTCAGGTATGTCTGCTAGAAGTTCAGGGCAATTACTACTCCACTTTCGTAATTGAAACTGACCCTGACTTAGCAGCTTTATTAAATCTTGTTTTAGTTCCATTGCTTCTGCGATAGAGGGCGCTCCGGTTGTTATATCGTCGACACAGATTTCTTCTTTCAGGACTTCAGAAGCACGTGGATAGAGGGCACCTTCGTCTTGTACGAGTTGATGCAGGGTGCGTATCGCCAAGAAGGGCGAGCTACTCACGCCGTAGGTGATGGTGTCTAACTCGTACTCCGTTACTGGATGTGTAGGTGTATCACGCCACAACACGTGTTGCCATGGACGATCGGATGCGCGTATTAAAATTTGTCTATACATTTTAGATATATCGGCGGTGAATACAATGGGATGCAATCGAAATTTCGTTATAATATCCACTATATCTACTTGTAGTTTTGGCCCTTTGTAAACGATGTCATTGAGCGACATGCCGTTTGAACTCCGAGCGCTGGCATCGAAAACAACCCGAAGTCGTGTAGTTTTACTTTCAGGTCGAATGACGCAATGATGAGGGATAAAATATTTTCCTAAAGATGCGTTTACGCAATGCATATGTTTTAATTCTTCATATTCTGACATAAATTTTGTATATTCTATTTTCAAATCCTGTTGATGAGATAAACGTTTTTCTAAGTTCTTTAATCGAGATAATGCTTGATTATAAGATTCTCCAAGCTCTGCTGCAGGCTTGAGGAGCATAGGTACGACATATCTGCCGTCCTTTTCGCGAGTTACATGTTCTTGATAAATGTGTTCACAGGCTTCATCTTCTGGAACTGTGATGTTCATGGACGGAGGTTCTTCAACTTCCCAGAAACGCTTGACCACCTGATCCAAGGTGCAGGTTGCAGCTAACAATGAAGATGTAGTCGATGGTGGACGACACGTTGAGTCGAGTCCGCCAGACAGAACCCATCCGAAGATGCTATGAAGCGCGACCGGGAGTCCACGTCCGGGCGCTATACGTTGACCGTCGTATATTTCGTGGAACAGCTCTGCACCCAATAATAGGTCGATACTCGATGGTTTGTCGAAGTCTTGATCGGCTAAAACTAGGTGGCTAAAATGCTCGCGAATTGAGGGAGATAATTCAGTTACAGGCATATTTGAAGTTATTTTATCAATCACAATTGGATTGATGTTAAAGATTTTATTATTATTATTTAGTGGAGAAATTGTACATGACGTTTCGCCTTTTACGTTCATTAAAGTATTCTGTCCGAGTCCAGCTACAGTTATATTACAACGTCGTAATGATAGACCAAGTCGGTTAGCGCAAGCGGTCGTTAAAAAACAATCCTGCGCGCCGCTGTCAATTAGCGCTCGGGCTATAATAGTGTTCCCGCGCGGCGATCGAAGACGCAAGCGGCATGTGCCTAAAAGTATATGCGCTCGACCGTTGCCGAAGCATGCACTGGTGCCGGCGTGCGACACGGCGGCTGCGGGCGTAGCGGACGGGGCTCCGCCGCTGTCGGTTGAAGCGGAGTCCTCGTGTAAAAGAGCATGGTGGCGAAGGCCGCAAGTACCACAATTGATATTTGATAAACATTGACTAACATTATGATTTGAACGCAAACAGTTCAGGCAAAGTCGCTTCGACTTAACTAAGTTAATTCTTTGTTGTGAATTGAAAGTTAGAAAAGTGGGACACCTGTACAAACTGTGAGGTAAATCACAACAATAACATTTGAATTTAACATGACGAGATGAGTTATTATTATTTTGAAGTAAAGTCGAATGTTTTGGGTTATTGTTGTTTGCACGGAAACTCTGATAATTATTTTTATTATTATTTTTAGTATTAAGTAATTGACGAGATGTACTAGGTTTAGAAAATATTAAATTATGATCACTTGTTTCTAAGATTTTGATATAATCTTGAAGAAACTTAAGTAGGTCATTAAATGTAGGCATTTTGTTTATGTTCTGAGATTCAAATCTCTTACGAGTATCACTATCGAGTGCGCGTGCACCTAAATAAAAAAGTATAAATTCACCTAATTGTTCAATGTTCAAAGCCTTAAGGGCGTTTACAGACTCATATAGCACTCCTGTTAATTTCAACAATTCATTAAAATTAGGTTGCTTAAGTGGGGGAAAAGTACATATTTTTTCTAAATAATTTGACGCTAAAATTCTATTGTTATGATATCTTTCAATTAAAATGTTTAAAACTATTTCATAATTTTCTGAAGTTATAGGTAAGCCTTTTGCAATACAAAGTGCAGACCCGGATAAGCAAGAAATTAAATAATGGAATTTTTCTATATTAGACAAAGAATTATTTTTATGTATTAAAGATAAAAAGGTATCATAAAAGGTATGCCAGTTTTCAATATTGCTATCAAATTTAGGTAATTCTAATTTAGGCAATCTTGCACGAATTTGGTTCTTATTACTATCCGGATAAGATTGATTATCGCATGGCAAATCTACAACTTGCGCGGGAGGTTTAAGTATTTCGGCGACACTGATCACGTGATAATACAAATCGTCAAATGCTTTTATATTTTGAAAGTTTATTTCTTTTTTAGGTTTCAATTGTAGTTTTAATGAATTTATTTCTCTGTTTAATTGTAAGTATTTATCTTTTAAAGTTTCGATACATTTAAATCTACTATTGAATAACGGTAATTTTCTTTTATTAGTAGTTACTTCATTAGATAAGTCATATAAGATTTGAATTTCGCTAAAGTTATAGTTCAATTCTGCAGTAAGAACTTCAATTTCAATTTCAATTGTTGTTCCTTCCGCCATTTTGATTACCCAAATTATAAAATGGTGTCTATGAATGAATGAATGAATGAACGAATGTATGAATGAACGAATGAATGAATGAATGAACGAATTTATGAATGAATGAATGAATGAATGAATAAATTTGAATAGACAACCGAAATATTATTTTTACAACAAATTTATTTTAAAAGTGGGTAGGTAGGGAGATTTTAAATTTGTTATGATTTGTATTTTATATTGATTTGAATGCAATAAATCGAGTATGTAACCGTTAACAAAGATAGATAAATGCATCAACAATGTTTTGAATGATTTTAAGTTTGTTTTAAGGTATAGTAAAATAGGTGTGTTTTTGGATATTTTTCGCTGGGAACAAAGATAAAATGGTAATAAGGTATTTCGCTAGGAACAATTAAATATGATTTTTCGCTTGGAACAAAGGTAAAATAAGGATATGACCAAAAAGGTTAAAGGTCATCTGTTTTGAATGGAACAGAAAAAATAGGATTCGTCATCCGGCTCGATTGGAGCAGAAAAAAGGGTAATGGTGCGTATTCGAGCAGAAGGCTGAGATGGTGCTCCTTTTCGGACACACACCATTCGGTTGGTAGATACGAAATAGAGCAATGGACTGTATATTTGATGACACGCCACGTAAAACTATTGTTGACGCATTCATCCACCCTCAACGTCAGGCCGAGTTCGGTTCCTGGCCGGCAGAGAGCTTCGAAACCCGCTGGGTGAAGGTGAATGCTACAGAATGATAAAAGGAAGGGACTTACCGAGGATGGCACCCGTCGACACTTAACACTCTGCAGAGCGAACTGTTTGATACGCGGGATATGTTAGTTTTCACAATTGTTCAATAATGTTGCTGATTTGGCAACTGCGCGAGGTACATTGAGTGCCGCGTGAACCTCCAAGATCGCGGCTTCCGGGTTTCTTTACAACACGGCGCGCGACGACGTTTTGTTTGTCTGAAGGCTACGCGATGATGACTTTGGGACGTCACATTCGAATGACGACCGCTCTTGTTCACTGTTGAACGTGCACTTTTTGACTCTTCTTACTGGTCGATGCAAAAACGAGTTACGGGTGCAGGACTAGTGATGGGAAATGGGTCAAGGTAATGTCGATTATTGGATAGGGATGTACCAAGCCGCAACAACTAGTGATATCTGCTATCTAGAAATAAAATACGTATATTAGCTAATTATTTTGTATCTTTTTTTATTGTGACACGACATTTAACCTCGACCCGCCCGATGATAAACAAGAGGAGGTCCAAGAGTGACGACGACTGGAAAAACCGAGTTAGTTCCCGGCTACCTCAGTCGCCGTCATGCCGGCCTAAGGTGCTTCTTCACGCATCGCTTGAAGGGTCCAAGGTCATAGGATCCACTTGTCAAAGAAAAGACGCACTGAACTTTTTAGTTTTAGTATGTTGTTCATTTCGTACTTTCTTTAAAGCTTCATTTAATTTCACGTCGATTTTTTGGAATTTCAATCTTATTAAAAACCTCAATAATAAAATCTATTTATAAACATCTATTTATAAAACCTTTTATATATCAAAAATATCTAAAGTAAACGTAAACATAAACGTTTAACTATTACAAAGAAAGTTTCCGCTGAATAGTGGAAAAATATGAGAAGAGTAAATTTTTCTTGAAAGGAGACACGTTTAGCAAACTTCGCCGAGAGTTAACAATGTGCTCGGTTTTCTTTGAACTTTTGCTGACAATTCACACAACTTATGAAAGATATCCTCCTTCTATATATTTTATATAAGTTTATCTGTTATATATAAAATAGCGATGTATATTTTTAACAGTGCATGAGTCCATTCGCGATCATCAATCACGCAGGTCAATGTAAAACGCAGACCGTAGTTAGGTGACCCATAGAGAAATAAAATTCGCATGGCACGATGAAATATTCTTGAAACCCCCGCACCCTAATCTTTATGAGCAAGCGTGGGGGAGTAGCCGAACTCTGTTTGGATAGCCACAATCCAGACAGAGCACAGTATATAGGGGTGATTATAAATGAATTTGATTGAGATGATCAAGAAAAAGTAGTAATAATAAATCTTCATTATCAATTTTACGCCTTAATTTCCACTAGGATTGGTTTAGACATCAGCGCAACACTTTAGAAATTAATAAATTTTATTAAAACGACCGTGATCTAGCAGTAGATAATTGGTCTCGCAAATCAAGAGCTCTTTATTGATACATACTATGGCTGTCCATTTTTTATGATACAAGAACGTTTAGTAGCTTAGTATAAACTTAGTATAAACTCGTACAAAAACAATTATAAATAACTGTTAAATTATGAGAGACACAGAATTATGAGAATAGACATTTAACCACATTGAGAAATATCTCGTATGTAGAAGTTTCTCGAAACTGACGTAGAAAATTTAAATAGAAACAAAGTTTTAAGCGAACACGGGTATTACGAGTACAAATCCCTCTGTGGCTGAATGTTTGCTGCGAAAATATGTTTCGTTGCACTATGCAAAAAGAGTTTTATTTTTGTTTTAATTCTTTTGTGTATTTTAAAATAGATTCTAATTTTAATTTATTTCCGCTCAATGTTCTAATGCGAGCACTATACCAACGGCATGCTATGAAGACCGTTTTAACATTTGACCCATTCATAAAGTTTTGTATAATTTATTAATTACGTTTAAAGGAACAATTGTCGTTCTTCACAGTGACAACAAAGAACAGCAATTTGCTCCTTCATACGTAATTATTAAATTATACGAAACTTCATGAGCGGGTCAAACGTCAAAACGCCATCATAGCAAGCTGCTGATATACTGAAGATTTTCAACTATTAATTTAACTTTATAAACTAGTAAAATTTTCACTTATATGAACTAATCAAACTATTTAAGTTAGACTTTATTTTAAGATTAAAATTCAATTTTATAACATCGAAACAGAGGGTTCGTTTTGTAAATATCTGTCCAGTGTTTATAGGACACTTCGAGCTGCCATTTACTATATCCTTTTCCTTCTATAGTAATGGTATTCAACTCTACCTACGCCTACCTTTTCATAATGCGGTACTTGTTCCTACATTGATGTATGGAAGTGAATGTTGGGTGTGGCAGAAGAAGCATGAGAGTAGAATTAACGTTGCAGAAATGCGATCATTAAGGAGTGTATGTGGAGTGACGATAGCGGATAGAATAAGGAATAGCACAGTGCGCGATAGATGTGGTTTGAAAAAAGATATGGTGACAAGGTTTGAAAGGATGAGTGAAAGTAGATTAACGAAAGGAATTTATAAATCTGATGTGGATGAAAACAAGGCAGGCCCAGGAGGGGATTTTCTGACCAAATCGGAGACATCCTAAAGAAAGCTAGGTTTCCTAGTGCCAATAACCTTATAGCTTGTATGAAGAGAATGTGGATGTGAAGGAAGCGAGGGAGTTGTGTTAGGATCGTGGCAAGAGGCCCTGTGGGAAACAGGCGTGACAATTTGATTGATTGATTGAATTTAACGACAGACTAGCACATGACGCATTGGCTAGCACATCGGTTACGCGTAATTTCCCAGGTTCGATTTCCGGTTGAGGAAAAGATTTGTTTAAGAGCTTTTATTTGTAATATTTAATAATTAGATATAATATTTTTGTTAATAAAAAAAGAGGTGGATATTTGTTGCGGTTCTGGTTCTCTAAGAATGGTAGGCAGTGGTGCTCAGTCTGCTGCCTTGTAGTATCACAACCATACAGACTGTGTAGTTACTAGGCGCGTTTCAGGATCGGCTTGTATGTTGCTATTCGAGATAGGCCGGCATAGTGGATACGAGTGCTAATTACAGTTAATTAACTGTAGTCGCAGTCACCTCAATTCACGGACCGCACATCAGCTCAATATTAGGCGGGGTGTTGCTAATATCTACTACTTGCGTAACTTATTATGAATCTTTATTTTTTTAATGATTTAAAAAAATACACTTAAAATATGATCGTAGGTCGCGTAGGGATATCATAGTAAAATTAAATTGATGGGCACCGTTCGTGTTACGCATTGTTAAGTTTAACTTGGCGTCATTAACAATGCACTGGTGCTTCCAAATTATAGTCTCCACAAATCACATTATATGTATGCCAATTGCTTAACTGTCAAGTAGGCGGTGTTTTTACACGCACACATTAATTGAATATATTACTATGGTTAAAACTTTACTTATAATTTTATTATCAACATAAAAATCTATTAGATTTTAATAAATGTGGTACTTGATTAGAAGATCCTATTGCCTATAATTATAATTTTTAAATAAATTTCATTAAATATTGACATTTATTGTGTTTACTAGATTCAATGTCTTTAAATATATGCAGTTAGGTATTTGTTTTAAGTAAGAATTTCTATAAAATTGACGGCAAAAATAAACATTTTGCTGAAACTTGTATTTGTAAAATATAAAATAGCTTCACATTTTCTGATTTATTCGAGCGATATATTTATTTGAATTGTTAAATTTCATTTTATATTTTAGAAGCAACCTTGCAACGCGTATGATTTTTATTTTGTATTAGGAGGTTACATCTGATCTCGAATAGCTTGATGATAAGCAAGGTAAAGGCCAAGAGCACCGACGAGTGAATAACCCGTTGCTTTTGTCGCCGTCACTATGCCCGCTTTTACACGTTCCGTTTTGAATAATACAAAACGGAATTGGATAGGGAGAGAAAAACACATGGGGTGATAAAGAATTCCACTAGTCGATTGTTTTACAAAGAAACGACGCGACGCGCCGCTTCTTTTAGGTAACCTATTGGTTATTTCTTTCTCAAAATATTTTACTAATTTTAATTTATCTACAATAAATGAAGTGAAAAGTGAAATTAATTGAGATTCAAAATCCTTTAATTCATTAGTACTTTATAATGTTTATCTAGCCATTACTTAAATGCATACAGAAGTATGTACAATTATACTCGTATATACGAGTAGCAGCATACTGGGGATTGGTTATATAAGCAGCTCGTTTGTTGGAATTATAAAGGATTCACGATTTTACACTACTAATTTTAATCTGCTATTTCATGCATAGGTAAATTATATATAGATACATACATTGATGTGATGTCCAAACCCTGTCATGGATTAAAATGCATGATTAAAAATAGTGTAATGGCCAATTAAATGCCAAAATGTTAAAGCAAGAGTCTAAAAGCGAATATTTTTCTATGAAATATATTGAAATACCTGCGCTTACGTTTGATTTGAAAAGATATTTTCTTATTTTTCGTCCAAAAAGTTCCAATTCCTATTATGACAGCTTTTCTATTAAACATGTTGCCTAGTGCCCATAACCACAGAGCCTGTATGAAGAGAATTGTGGATCTGAAGAAAGCAAGGGAGTTGGTTAAGGATCGTGGCAAGTGGCGCTCCCTTGTCTCTGCCTATCCTTGTGGGAAAAAGGCGTGACAATTTAATTTATCTGTAAGTATTTGTGAATTGATTTGAATTAAAGAGAATTGTGAATGTGAAGGAAGCAAAGGAAGTTGTGTCAGGATCGTAGCAAGTTGCGCTCCTTTGTCTCTGCCTATCCGTGTGGAAAAAAGACGTGACAATTTGATTGATTGATGTTTAAGTAATTTTAAAAGATGATGCTGTTTTACTTCAATACTAATATTATAAAGGAGAAGAATATTTTGTTTGTTTGTTTTTTAAGAGTGTTAACTCTGAAACTACCAGTTAGATTGGAAAAAATATTTTTGTAAATGATAGCCAGATTCAGAAGGAACAGGCGATCTAGAATTAGGCGACAGCTCTTGGCTAAATCCTAATATAGACTTTTGTTACAAGTACATCGGCAGGAAAAGCGCTGATACAGCAAATTTTAAATAATGTGTTCTCTCCATCCTATGCGTGCGAATCAAGCGATGCGTAAAGAAGCACCTTAGGCCGACATAGTGACGGCGACTAAGGCAGCCGTGAATTGACTCGGTTTTTTCAGTCGTCGTCACTCTTGGACTTCCTCATTTTTTTTTTTTTTGGCATATTCCAATGCTGTTATTATTTCGATATATTATTAAAATTAATATTATCGAGCGTTGTGGTCAGAGCGTTCGCGAATTATAACAACGGGTTCGATTACCGGACTAGATGACAGTCACTTCACTCTAGTCATGATCTCCTAAAATTTATTTTATTAGGTTTTTTAAGGCGATCATGGTCTAGTGGTAATGTCTCACAAACTAAGAACTCCCGGTACATAACCACTGACATATACAAATGTATCTTTGATAAATATACTTTGATCGCCTAGTTTCTATGGTACAGGTTTAGAGCTACGTTTAGTAGCTCAGTATATAGAAGTGTATATAAAATAAAAAATAAAGTTCACTCTCACTGTTTATAAACAGAAAAATAAAGTTTGTGAACTTCAGATAAGTAATACGATAAAATTAAATATAGAACGTAACTTTTACTATACAAACTCTTTGTGATCTACTTTGACTTTGCGTGGGATTTTGGCCTTGAATCTCGCGTAACGAATAAATTGGATAATACGATTATCCCTAAAACATCAGGAAAATACTATTTTATCTTTATATAATCTATATACTTATATATATGCAATTAGGACGTAAATTTATATATATATATAATTCAAATCAAAAACCATAAGAGAAATAACGCTGTAGGAATACGGTCATTAAGTAAAGTATGTAAAGTGGCAATGGCGGATATAATGAGGAATAGCACAGTGCGCGATAGATGTGGTTTGAAAGAAGATATAGTGACAAGGATTGACGAAAGGAATTTATAAATCTGTTGTGGATGAATGTGTTAAACGAGGCAGACCCAGGAGGGTGTTTTCCGACCAAATATAGACACCCTCAAGGAAGCTGGGTTGCCTAGTACCCATAACCCTAGAGCTTGTATAAAGAGAATTGTGGATGTGAGGGAAGCGAGATAGTTGTTTAAGGATCGTGGCAAATGGCACTCCATTGACTCTGGCTTCCTCAGTGGGAAAAAGGGGTGACAAATTGATTGATTAATTTTATTTTTATTTTTTACATTTCTATACATATACTAGTTACTAAAGTGCTTGTATCATAGAAACAAGACAACCAAAGTACATATATCAAAAATATATTGGTAACGGTGGGTGGTTTCGAACTCGTGCTCTCGGTTTGTGTAACCATTACACTGCCACTACACCACGGTCGCCTTGAAGAACCATAATGAAGAACCATTATATATTTTGATATAAAATCGTATATTAACAAATTAATAGTTATTATTAATACGAGAATGGTAGTTGGAGATCTAATAACAATGTCGCTTTATAACGCCGAGAAAGTTCGTACCTGTCAAGTTAAACTTTACCTCCTAGCTCGCCACTAAACAACTTTAAACTCAACATTTAATAATATTGACGATGAAAAGGCAGAAACTTAGGCGATAAAAATAAACTATTAAAATATAAAAAAAAGAGTTGTGGATGTGAGGGAAGCGAGGGCGATGTGTCAATATCGTGGCAAGTGGCGCTTCATTTTCTTTGCCTTCCCCGTGAGAAAAAGTCGTGACAATTTGATTGATTGATAAATTGATTCATAATTTAATAAAAAATGTACTATTTATTAACTTTTTACTAATTCTATAATCACATTGTTTGTTTACCTAAATATAAGTGCTAAAGTAGTTAAGCTCAATGCTTTTTTATATTTTTATAACATGAAAGTTAACAAGCGTTTCAAGTCGACTTCAAATTACTTTATTACTTGACACAGACTATTATGTTCCTGATTACACTTACTAAGTAATGATGGTGCGGTAATGACTACTGATTGGAGGTTAGGCCTGCGTACCAGACTATGTGTTTTCCCCTTCCTATACTCTTGCATCCTTCAAGCGAAACGTAAAAAATGTAGCGTAGTGGCTTTTTCTCAGCCATCAGCACCTTCCCTCTTAAACCACCAGGCAAGTAGAGGATAAATAGAGCGTCTCATTAAAAAAACGGATTTATAGACGAAGCAGTATGCAAATGAGAATTATGGAGAGACTGCTATTTTGCAGAGACATGGCGGCTCTATACGTAAAGACGCCTAGAATCATAGAATTAGCAAATTCCGCCCGCCGCGCGCCTCAAAGCTTTTTTCAGGATTATGTAGGTATTAAATAAAATATCAATCAATCTGTCAAATTGTCACGCCACAGGGATAGGCGAGTCTATTGCCACGATCCTGGCACAACTCCCTCGCTTCCCTCACATCCACAATTCTCTTCATACAAAATATATAATCCAATAATATACCTATAATTATAATTATTACCATATTTAATTTTGCTTTTTTCCATGAATCATCTTTGCCATCTCACGCGACAAACCTACAATACCTAAGTAAATAAAAAAGAAATACTATTTATAAATGTAGTAAATAACGATAGCGGATAGAATAAGGAATAGCACAGTATGTGATAAATGTGGTTTGAAAGAAGATGACTAGGATTGACAAAGCATCGGCTGCAATGGTTTGGGCACATAGAAAGGATGAGTAAAAAGAAGATTGACGAAAGCAATTTATAAATCTGATGTGGATGGATGCGTTAAACAAGGCCGACCCGGAAGGGTGTTTTCCGATCAAATCGAAGACATCCTCAAGAAAGCTGGGTTGCCTAGTGCCCATAACCGTAGAGCTTGTATGAGGAAAATTTTGTATGTGAAGAAAGCGAGGAAATTGTGTCAGGATCGTGGCAAGTGGCGCTACATTGTCTCTGCCTATCTCCGTGGGAAAGAGGCGTGACAATTTGATTGATTGATTGAAAATAGTAAATTGTGTGTTGACTGCTCAAAAATAATTATAATGAAATTGAATGAATTAAAATTTAGACGTATATCATCTAAATAAGTACAAAAGATATCACTAATACAAACAAGAGTATGTGTAAAATAGAAACAATTTGCGCTATAGTATTAAAAACTAATATCATTAATTATTCGCCTCTTAATTGTGGCATTTACCTACTCAGTACAATTAGAATAAAAAAACACACCGATAAAATATCTAATTGAGCCATTTAAAAAAACACCGCGCGGTAACAGGTGGCAAAATTGTTTGATTGCCATCAATACAAACCAACTTTTATTGTTGACATTACGACTAGTTTTAAAAGGTTTTGTTATAAAAGTTTTTTATAGGTTTTTAATAAAATTGAAACTTTAGTTTTATGGCATAGTTGTTTAGTTACCCGCTGCGTTCAATTGCTAAATAAATTTTCGTAGTGCCATTGTTTCGGCGTGTTTTAATTGAACGTATAACCAAAGCTTTTACGATCCTAGCTCTAATAATAATTTTGATAATTTATGGCTTTAATTATTATTATTGAAAAAAAAAAGTTATAAACAGGTGAGTGTTGTTAATTTTAAGTCAAGTTAAGTCAAATTGACACGCCTTTTTCCCAAAGGGATAGGCAGAAACAACGAAGCGCCACTTGCCACAATCTTGACACAACTCCCTCGATTTCTTCACATTCACAATTCTCTTCATACAAGCTCTATGGTTTTGGGCACTATGCAACTTAGCTTTCTTGAGGATGTCTCCAATTTGGCCGGCAAACACCCTTAATTTAATATTAAGTACTTCTTTTAAAATTTAGGCATATTTATTGAATTAATGGATATTGACGAAAGAGTTTTTAAGCGAGTAGAAAGATCTATAATTCCTAATTATAACATATACGAGTAAAAGATACATATTTTGACAATAAAATTATATAACTTTAAATATTTGCGTGCTTTACATTAATCTTAGAGCGTGTATAAAAAGTGGATGTGAGGGAAGCGAGGGAGTCGTGACAGAATCGTGCCAACGGGCGCTCCATAATCTCTATCTGTCACTGTGAAAAAACGGAGTTACAATTTGATTGATTGATTGATTGACTTTAGGTGAATAAGGAGGACTTACTATATTGTTACCACTTAATATGCTAAGCAAATAAATGATGAATTTTATTATTAAAATATTTTCAAATATTGCAGAAATTGAAACAAATATTATAATATTTAATAATTTTATTAAAACATTGCAAATATTTGTTATTAAAAAAAGAGGCGGTTATTTGCTTTGGGTCTGGTTATCAAAGAGTGACACCAATAATATCACAAATAATAATATAAAAGAGAAATAATAAATATTTTAAATATAGTGTGAATTTATAAGTGCAACGTGAGATTTTTAAGTAAATATATTCGCATTGCAGCGTTCTTTCCTGTTTATACTAAATGATATTATCTTGAAGTTCAAGTACACTTGACTACAGTCTTCGTTAACAAAAGCCTTTCCCGCATAATATTCTCTTGTTTAATACTCTTCCTTTAGTTTAACATTTAAAATATTACTATTACTGTAACAAATTCTGAAATGCTTGATAAGTTATGAAGATTGAAGTAGTACTTAAAGATTGATGTTTTTTTATCATCCTTATTGTTGATATTAAAATATTAAACGAAAATTTATAGAATAAATAACCATCGCACGCTTAGGTAGAGACACCAGGCTCCCGATTCTCTTAATAATTTATGACGGCGAAAAATCAGTAAAATTGAGCCGCGGTCGCAAGTGTCCAATCAACGAAGTTTACCTATTGATTTGTTATTTGCTGATTGGTTACGAAGATGTCAAATATCAGTGCGACGCAATTTCACTGCTTTTTCAGATGCACTTAAACGATGTGCACGTGTGATTTTTTCATCCAATTTACATTACTAGTTATTAGTCGTTTCGAGACCTAAGTAGTTGTTATGATGCCGAATGTACATGAGCCTAGGGCGATGGGTTGGTCATATCACGAGCGTCGCCGAACGCCCGTCGTCGACAGAGCGCAAAAAATATGCGCATGAAAACAAGAAATGGTACCAAAATTACTTTAGCCCAAATATACAACAAACATTCACACAATGCATGCAAAAAGTTAAAAAAAGAATACTTGCTCTAAATGTTTGCTAAAGAATTCCTCTTTTTACATCATACTTTAAATTATTCAATATTTCCGTAGTTATCAGTCATTACATTGAGTATTTGAAGGCAAAAAACCCTTATGCTCGAAACAATTATTACTTATTATAATTATTCACATATAAAACATCTTCGGAACCTGTTATTCCGGCTATCATATGAGTTAAGCTCTTACATAAAACATTTATGTAGCACATACAATCATATTTATATGTATAGAAGCAGTTTTAACCATTCCGAGTCGATGTCGCGCTCACAGACTGGTCTCTGAGATTCAAGTAGCGAGGCAACAAGAAAAAATAAACCTAAAGACTCCCATTGTCTTTCAGAATAAAAGTCAAAGAATAAATATCCACTTGGCGACTTCTTATGGGATTTGCTATTGTTTCGAGGGTCCAGACCTCCAATTTGTGCCAGTCTTTTTACTAGAAACAGGAATAGCCAATGATATGCTAAACAGTTTGCATGCATGCGCGCTCTGTTTATATGTTAATGATACCAAATATTCATATTCTTTTTTAATAAAAAATGTCCTGGGCTGATGTTAAATTCATTCAAAAGTAAATGACGTCATTTATATCAAAGAAACAGATACCACCGAATAAGTATTTTAAATAGTTCTTTTGTTTCAGAGCTTGGAAAAATCAGATCGTCAAAGTCTAAGAAGCATATTTCCAATTAATTTAAATGGTATTTAATTTAAATTTAAATACTCTAGTAATGTTCCTTGTCTTGAATAATGTTTCGAAAATTCACTCTGAGTTAGATATTTGTTGAGAACTGGGTTCAGTATAAACTTCAGGACGGAGTTGGAAAAGGAAACCATGTTAAAGGAGCGGGAGAGCTCGGAGGGTTCCCCTGCTCCGCCCGAAGAATGCGCTGGCTGTGGGGGAAAAATACAAGACAGGTACATTTCTATATATTATAATAAACAAATGTAAAACAGATAATTTCCTATATTTTTTGCATGATAAAGATATTTATTATGTTGCAATCACGCCGCATCGAAATATTTTAAAACCTTTTATTACAATAATCTTAATAAGGCTGTATTGTTCCGAGTTCTTTGATATTTATTTTATTATATAATACTATATATACTAATTTATATATCTACATTAAGTAAATAAAAGTAAATGCTAGTTAGTATTTTCTTAAATTTTGCGCGAACATTGATTATTGAATTAAACAAATTTTATGCGGCTTACTATCGCGTTTATTTTGGTTATTGATTTTACATTTTTTTATTATTCCGACGTTCCGAGAGCTATGCAGCCATCGTGGTCACGGAGAGACCACGATGGCAGAAATTGTAAAATCAATAACCAAAATAAACGCGATAGTAAGCCACATAAAATTTGTTTAATTCAAATGCTAGTTGTTTAAATATCTTAGTCTAAATGATCTTAAGTTTCATAATCGCACTCCATTCATATACCGCATTTGTTGGACCGCGCTGTCATTTGTTGAGTAACAGTAAAATATAACGCAGCAACAATAAATATGCAGCAATTTAATAGTGATAATGTAGTTTTCATCACCACCTTTATCATTGCCATACTTCATTGGGATATATAGAGACGACGGAGCGCCTCTTTCCAGGATATTGTCACTTCCTTCACATCCACGACTCTCTTCAATCAAATAATATTGAAATACTTTTGGCGCATTGGTAAGCAAAGCAGTTCTTACACGTAAAGTCCGGAGTTCGATTCCCTATCAAAGCAAATTTTCGTTTCACAGCTTTTGTCTATAAGTAATAATTAAATTAAATATTGCAACTATCCCTTAATAAAAAAGGTGGATATTTGCTTAAGGTCTGGTTATCTAAGACCGTGAAGTGACTTAGTCGCGTTGTTACTCTTTTTTTAAGTTGTAAGTTGCCGGTTTAATTCCTCTTTGGTTGTAAGTCCTCTTTTAACGGACTAGGACGGCATAGAGGATGCGAATGTTATGCCTCTATTAATGGGATGCACTCAACGTTAACATCGTCAAGATTAATACGTCAAGTTTAGCTATCTATAAGCTACCTCTTAACATTGTTATTTCTCTTAACAAGTTGAAAACAAAATAACTAAATATTATTTTTTCACATACAAACGTAGAAAAAAATATCATTCATCACTCTATTATCACTTTAGATTTATATGTTTCAAATAAGAGAAGAATTAAAACTCACAGACAGGTAAAAATTCATTCACGTTAAAACCAGGACAATATCATTGTTACCACAATTCTGACTGAAACAGGTCAAGTATCACGCTCGTTAACTTAAGTGCACTATAAAAGGACTTTAAAGGCAGGTTTATTATATACGTACATTGTTGTATGTACCTACTTACAATTAAAATTCTGTGCACATTAGGTAGTTGTATAGACTCGCAATCCAATCATATTGGGTTTTTATGCATGGTATTCGAATCAATTTAAGTAATCGTCATATACTGTGTTAAAACAACATCATAAAAAACGTGCTTTATTTATTTATTTAAAAACTTAATGCTCAATAGTACAAAGGCAGACTTAATACCAAAGGCGTTTTCTACCAGTTAAACTTTGTTTTAACCTAAAACATGTTTTAAGTTAATTTAGTACTCCACAATGACGTTTGACTGTATACAAATATTTAAACACGGTTTTGAATACTTGTATACAGTCATACATCATTGTGTTGTAGTTTTAATTCACTTATAATTTGTTTATAACCTGTCTAAAACTAATAAAAACATATAACAAAAAGATCATTTTATGTTCAAGATCAGGCTATGTTGAATAACGTTATAGTATAGTACCTGCTCGTATTAATTAAATTTCATTGTCTCGAATGCGTCACGTCGAATGCTTCTTTATGTTATATAAATTTTCATTTCAACATTACATTTTCAACTTTTTTCACCATCATCAGCGCCATTTGGTTCTTTTTATAGCTTTGAGCATCCAGTTTCGCAGGTCGCCTGTCTATCTAGAAACGGGGCGGCACAAACTCGCGGTTCTTACTCTTAAAGCCGGTTAATCTAGATTTGCGGCAAATCTACTTCATCTTCCAAATTTTGAGAACAATGTCGGACGATGGACATATCGTAAGAACCCTAAAACTAATTTGTAATTTCTAAAATGTGAAGCCGTGTTTAGGTATACAACTATCAAGTGCCTAGGTATTTTGATTTAATATAATATTACTACTATAAACTATTTATATTTACGAGGATTTCACCAAAATATTTTTTGTTATTAAATTTCCCATATATGTAGGTTTTGACATCTAATTTTCTATTATTATTATATCCACTTAAGCTTCTTTGCTTCATTCATTTCTACCTTTAGTTGTTTTTCCTTTAAAGGTAACGAATAATTTTGTTTTAATATTAATTTAATTATTATTCACACAGATACTATCTTCTGGCGGTAGACCGTCAATGGCACGGTTCTTGCCTCAGATGCTGCGAGTGTCGGATCCCTCTGGACGCCGAGCTGTCCTGTTTCTCCAGAGATGGCAACATCTACTGTAAGGAGGATTACTACAGGTTTGTTTGTTTTAATATTTATTATCCATATTACTGAATATTTATACCTACTTTACTCGTTTCAAAATAATTTTAGTGCTCGCATATGTCCAGCAGGTTTAATTATTTTTTAAGATTATAATTATAAAATCTACATATTAAGTTTTTTATCATATCATAATTAATGCTATAATATAGCCTAAAGAGTAAAGTTTATGAATATTAAGTAATTTAGTCAATCATGGCCAAGTAAAAGTTTTTAAAAGAGCAATAGCGAATGTTTACCGCATATGGTTCGAAAACTACTTTAATACAAACATAATTACGTAGAAAACCAACAAACGACAAGTCAATGGCGTGTTTCCTTGACAGGTTTGTTTGGCAGCGAATTATCAGGTGTCAACTTATAGCCAACACTTGTGTGCATTCCCGCAGCACATACCGTGCGGATGTCGAATTTAATCGACATGAAAACTTGTTAATATTTTATCAATTTAATGAATAGTCCAGTTGCTTGTTCACATAAATATTTGTATTCTCGTAACTATATTTTTAAAAATTATAACGATATTTTAATCTAATAGTAATCCGAAGCACATGTTTTATTATATCCGAATCTATTATCATACAAAATCAGGTCCCCTTCAATTATTAAATTATACGCTATAAACTCAAAAATAATACATTCATGCACCTTATAGCAGAAGCCTTCACATAATATCCATTTGAGTTAATTGTTACCCCTCACGAACATGAACAAAGATCGTAACAATGTGCAGTTTGAGCTCACTGAAGCTTCCCTTATCACTTGAATTGTCTCCCCTAACCGATTTACCTGCCAAGAGGCACAGGTGGCTAAATTGCACCCTGTTCCCTCCAACATGTGTGTTATGATTTTGTACATAGATTCACTGAACTTTCCTAACTTAAACGATGACTCTAATTGATAGCGCGCGTATTCAACTATAGGGGGTTACATCTATCCACCAGTGGTGGTCCAAAAAGTTCTATTTCATTGTTCCAGATTATTCTGTGTTAAGCGTTGCGCTCGATGTGGGAATGGTATAACTGCCAACGAGCTGGTGATGCGAGCTCGTGACTTCGTTTATCATTTAACCTGTTTCACGTGCGCTTCTTGTGGTTCCCTTCTCTCTAAAGGCGATGTATTTGGTATTAGAGATGGGTTGGTGTATTGTAGACCACATTATGATTCCGCTTGTATGGATGAGTATTGTGACGAAGATCTCAGCCATGTCTATAGGTATGTATTGTTTATTTAATAGGAATGTAAAATATATAATAATATAATTAGGAAGTCTTAAGTGGCCAGATAAGTAAAGGTTTTGTTTCTTCTTAGGTTCGGTAATATCTACAATTGTAGCTTATATACTACTGTGCCCGCAATTTCACCCGTGTCAAATTGAGTTTATCACGTAGTCTTTAAATCGCGCGTCCCCTGATAACTTTTAGCTGACTTCCGAAAAAGGAGGAGGTTCTCAATTAAACTGTAAATCCTGTTTTGTATAAATGTTACGCTATAACTCCGGCAATTATCTCCCACCTCGCCCACCGCCCGAACTGCACCATAGTATCGCGCACTCGGTTTGTCATCGTCGTAACTATTAAAATAGTTGTCCCAATGATGAAGTGTAAAACACAAAGTTACTTTTATACTTTAAATACCAGCAGCGTCAAAAGTATTTATTTTGATTTAGGTTTTGATTTGGTTTAATTTATTACAATCAAATCCATTAGAAATTAAGTATCCATTTTTATTGCATTAATGGTTCTCTATTATGGCTTTACACATAAAATATGGATATATGCTGTCGCGGACTTTGTTGTAGGACTATTTAAGATAAATATTTCCATCATACATTATATACGTGTAGCTCTAACGGTTTTTTAAGCGCATGCCAAAATAGCTCGCAGATGAAAGAATATTTTCCTACTTACATTATATTTTGGACTATTCACACAATATGTTTATTAATTATTGCCTATGCATTTTTCTGATATATAAGCTATATTATTGATCAGATTTATTAAAATCCATTTTTTAGTTTTTGCGTGAAAGAGTAATAAACAAGGACTTAGGGTTTTTTTTGTCAACTAACCGGAAAAGTAAAACTAGTGTCGTGTTCTAGTTTGTTCAATAAAATATTTTTCCAATTTTTTTAATGGATAGAATAGATTTGGATTTGATTAGGACTAATTTATCTATGGTAATTAATACCCAGTTTAAAGTGTTTTAAGTTGAAACGCGTAGGTAGCCCGAGAATTTCGTGGAAACGAATTACTAGATTTCCGAGTTAGAATTCAGATAGATTCTAATAATACGAAAATCACAACTTTGAATTATGGAAACTACTAGCTGGATTTTCGGGAAATTAGTGTAAATATTGGACGATATCAATTACCCAAGTCTCTCAGCCCTAAATTTCCCAATTAACGGGGTGTCGAATTTATTGTTCTCAAAACATTTAAACGATCACAATGAAGAGAAACTACAATTTATATAATTACTTTATATACATTGAACTGTGAACATGAAATATATATATATATATATATATATATATATATATAATAATAATATTTATTACAAATTTAAGGTAACATACAAACGCAGCCGGTTACAATTCTGGCCTGTTGGCTTTGTCAAAGTGAATGCAGTATTGCGTGTCTTCATACACAAACGCACTCACCTCTAACTTACCAACTCGACATCTACGTGAAGTGATACATGATATTAAATTAATAATATAATAAAATTGCTCGCTTGTTCCTGTATTTTATATTCGAGTGGAAATCAAACAAACTTTGTAGACAACTTATGTATTCGTAGTCACCAACTTTTGGTCACGTATTTGTATGCATAAGTTTTTGTTGTTAAGCAATGTTAGCTTTTACAACAAATTTAACTGCATCTGGCGGACCATTAAATTTCCTCTTACTATAAGGGAGGTCTTTAGGCAAGTGTAAAAGCGATCTCGTTATCTTACAAGTGCTTCGTTCTTTTTAAATTACTGTTCAGGGGGCGTCATGTTTAGATTTTCTCTTTGAAACCGTGTTAGGGTGGCGACACATTGATATTGACACACGGATATTCTATCGCCGGACTTACAAAGCGATAAATCTGCTTCCACACTGCTATCGCATTCACAATTCTTTAGTTGATTATTTGCCTAGCATTATTTTAGGATCATTATTTTAATCAATCAATCAATCAATTTGTCACGCTTTATTTCCACAGGGTTAGGCAGTGACACCTGCCACAATGCTAACATAACTCTCTCGCTTTCCTCATATCCACAATTCTCTTCATACAAGCTCTTTGGTTCATTATAATAGCATCTTTATTAGGATCATATAGATCACGCTGTAGTTATATAAATATGAATATAATACATGTATATCTTTCTAATATAAAATATGTAATCCCAAATATAAAGTTATTGGCATCTCCGTCCTCATGAAGCCGTCTGTTGATAGTCGAAGAAACGTTTTGCAATTTTTCACATCCCACTTTTGTCACATCTCCAGTGCATAAAGGAAGAAACAGACGCCAAGTGCGAGCGAACTTTCAATAAAACAACCGATCGTTTTCGTTTTATGCCCGATTATAAAAAATATACATATAGTGGGGTCGCGTAACCGAGAAATTACCGCTCATATCATTCGTTTTGGCTTATATGGGTGACAGTTATAGGAAAATAATATCCTGATCATACTTGTGTTTCGGATGGATCCCAATCGTTGTCACTTCATGGCAGCTGCGGATCTACGATTTTATCGAACCGGGGAAGACACTTGATAGTGGCGCCCCTCTCTCCAGCGTTTGAAATAATTACCTAAAAACTCACAAATATATAAAGTTCACTTATGGTGTGGGCTTGTGTGGAGTCAACGGTGTACAAGTCAACGGTGAGCCAACCAGGCTTCCGTATTCTAGGCGCTGTGTAGAGCTAGTTTTTCTACTTTCAATAACATTATGTTATCATTCAGGCGCTTCCTGAAACTGTCGCCCGGGGCTCGTGCCCTGGTTTTACCCCCCCCCCCCCTAGATCCGGGCCTGCTTGATGGTAGTCGTCATGACGTCGGCAGGTCATACCGGCAGGCAAGCGTGGAGAAATACTCATATACTGACTGGATGTCCACGATCTGGATAGTAGCATGTTTAGCAAATAAACGGATAATTGAATTGGAGTATCGTCGCGCAAGTTCGTGCGTTTAAATGTAGCGCTAGCCTTAGAAGTTAATTCGACGGCTGTTAATTAAAGTTTGAAACTTGTATTTTTCTTTAATTAATTCTGAACTTTTACAAAACTCTGAGCAAATTATAACAAAATAAATACAACATCTTTATTGATCTACAAATAATAACAGTTGCTGTGAGACATTCTAAACTTTATTACAAAGATTTTAATTAAAGCATGTTTTCAATAAAATGTTTTTATTATTTCCATTTCTTCTCTTAGCATGCATCATTATGAGATTCCTATTACCGCTACATACGGATATACAATAATATATTCGTATATTTCCAATGTGACCAGTGATTGTACTCCATATAGTAAAGTACGTTTAGCTGGAGTGCGGTCCACGAACGTGACTGTTATTCAAAAGGCCCGAATCGACACACGGGAATTGTCCCCCTACTGTCAACTACGAGTACAACTCCTAAAACAACACAGTTTAACAACAATTCGCTAAACTTATTTTTATAAGTAGGTATATATTAATACTTACTTATTAATTTTATAAGACTTATTTTTATTATAAGTCATATAAATATTTGTTTTCATTACTCGCACAGATGTTCGGAGCTTCAAAGTGAAGGTGAATCTCCGAATCATTACTACAATAATTCTGCACCAATTCAGAAAGGGAGACCGAGGAAGCGAAAAATAACTGTGGGCTCACCAGAAGACATGCAAGCTCAAACTATAAGAATGGCGAATAATGCTCTGGGTAAGTTACCTAAAAATATTCGGTTTAGACTATTTTTTAAATAACTTTGTTCATGTTCATTTTTGTTATAAAACCTTTAAAGTTTTAAAGTTATGAAACAAGTATTGTATTTGCTCCGACCGGGGATCGAACCCGGGACTTTACGCGCATCAAACCAATCGCTAAGCCGGTCGTCCACGCCTGTCGTCACCTGCTATGAAAACAAAACATAAAAGAAATACACATAAATAAACCATAATACATTTACAACTTATAAATATTATTAAATGTAAATATGCTTTATTTAAGGAAAAAGTTGTAAAAACTCGAACAGAATCCCAGTTTTAATTCAATCCAAATTATGCGACCAAAGAAAACAGGAGTGAAATATCTTATTTTTATTTTATCGTTGTTTGTGTTCTAAAAAAGATCCCCCAATTGTAGATGGTTAAAAATGTAAAAAAAGTAACATCAATTAAACATGAGAACATTAGGGAAATTGCTTTCTCCTTTTTGGGATAGGACTTTTACTTTTTTTTAACATTATCTCTCCAATTCGCCATAAGTACCTCAAAGACACATTTGAAATGCAAATTATTTACAGGACATCTGTTTTCTTCGAGTATTCTTTGATGTTTATGTAAATAAAGTCGAAAAGAGGCTTTGATTATACAGATGTTCATATTTAAAAGTAATACCAAAACATTTACCTATATTTATTTATTGAAACGTGGGAATACAAACGATCAAATTGTTTATTTTTGTTACTTGTTTTTATTATATTGTATTTTTTATCTATTCGTAAATTTATTACATCTTAATAAAGAATTGCTAATCTCTCAAAGCTTTTACCATTGAAGATATTTATATTAATATTATAAATACAATATTATATTTGATAGACCGAGAGCTTGAAAGATGATTTAAATATAAATAAAAGGAACCGTTCAATATATCGACTATATTGAACCATATATAACACATTTCACATCAGATATCTTAGAGACGAGCCGACGTCAGGCAATGCTTAAAATTTTAGCAAAAGCCTCCGAAGGGAAATCTCCGAGAACCGCGAACCTTTCCCTTCCTTTCCTGGGCCTACGAGTAGATGTCAATTCATCCCGAGCCGACCGTAATCACAACTAATGAATAGACGATGCACTGTCAAATCAATGTTTGTCTCTTTCTTGCCCGTAAGGGATACGTAGGATAAAACGGGATATTTGTCGGGCAAGGAGCTAGGCCGACCGCTGAGGTCGATCGTCTGGTTTATTCTTTATGCTACCAAAAAATACGAGGAAGTAACTCATTCAAGTGTATTCACGGACTTCTCGACCCGATTTGTCATGGTGGCTGAAGGGAACTTTTCTATACAACTATTCTGTGGCTATCCCCCAGTCCCCATAGCTATCTGCATAGAAATACAGAAATGCAAGTGTCATAATATATCATAATATTAAAATTAAATAGTATCGTTCTGTATGTATCTCCGCGTCTATGTTTTTTCATCTAATAAAATTATTTATTATATTTATAAAATGTAATTTAGATTTAGTCGCAGGTCAGTACATATACATACTCTATTTTAAATAAAGTTGGACCCTACTGTTGCTTAGGGGAAAATAAGTAAAACGGGGTGCCGTTTCCCCCGACTTAAACTTTACAGAAGTAAGTGTAAGAGGGGAGAAGAAAATAATTTTGTTATTTATTTAATACATAGACGACAGGGATTTATCTGCCTTATCAGATTAAACAAAGAAGTTTGTTTAGAGTGTACAAATTGTTAAGTGTAAAAAAATAATTGCCGTGTTTTGTCGAGTGATAAATCTTTTACGCACAGCTCTTTGTAACTATTGGTGCTTTACATCATTCTTTTATAAAATTAATAAAAGCATCCATACCTTTATTGTTTATTCACATAGAAAAAATAAATAAACATAATACTTGTATGAAAATAGTTGTGGATGTAAGGGAAGTGAGGAAGTGGTGCCAGGATAGGGGCAAATGGAGCTACATTGTCTCTGCCTATCCGTAGGAATCCGTTTTATTTGATTTGACCTGTACGCCATATTTATGAGTTTTGTAAATATTTACAACTAAATTTGAAGTAAAATTTGCTTTAATAATGACGTGAAATTATAATAAATTAGGAGACAATTACGTTTTCCGTAATAATTTGTTATTTTCACATTAAAACGGCGATCTTATTTATCATGCTTCCTGTCTAAGAAAATATTTTATATCCGTAAGCTATATTTCATTTTAATGCGGCAAGATACCCGATTCGCAACCATTTGCCGGTACCAATCTGTATTTGATATAATGTACTTTGGTCCTCTAGTTTCTATGATACAAGCACGTATTTCTATACGTTATAAATGTAAAAAAAAAACAAAATAAAGTGTGCTGTGATTTGTATAAGTAACAAGCTCTTTAGGCTTTCAATTCCCAGTTTGTGGCAACACATTGACATGTAACAATTTATAAAATCATTATAGTACAAATAGTACATATTGTACACAAGTGGCTGTGTGACTAAGGGTATTGTTATGCGTTGTTTTGTTGCATCAACATCGAGTGTAGTGTACACCGCGCGTGACACTTATAATGAAGACAAAAGAGTGCACTCGAAGCGCCGTGCTTTATCGAATACGAATATCAATACAATATCTGAGTACTCAAGTTGTTGTTTTAATAAAGTCAACGCTGAAATTATCAAGCTGCATTCTATTTGCATAGAATTTAGTAAACAATAAGGATACATCTTTAATGAATTAACAATTTTACGCTATGTATGAAGAGTTATTTTTTGATTATACAGAAATAAATAAGTAATTCGTTCGTTGCACTAAACTTTACAGTCTATTGGCGAGATGAAAGCTATGAGGTGTTCTGTAACAGCTAACTATGGCGTGATAATTTCAGTAGAAAACAAAATATACTCGTATGTATAAAGTTTTAAAATTTCGTATGTAAAAATTTAGTATTTTCTTAGAATTCGCGCGAACATTGAATAATTAAACAAATTTTATGAGGCTTCCTATCGCGTTTATTTTGGTTATTGAGTCTCTCCGTGAATGAAAGCTATGAGGTGTTCTGTAACAGCTAACTATGGCGTGATAATTTCAGTAGAAAATAAACTATACTCGTATGTATAAAGTTTTAAAATTTCGTATGTAAAAATTTAGTATTTTCTTAGATTTCGCGCGAACATTGAATAATTAAACAAATTTTATGAGGCGTCCTATCGCATTCATTTTAGTTATTGGTTTTACATTTTTTTTATTATTCCGACGTTTCGAGAGCTTTGCATCCATCGTTATCACGGAGAGACTCAATAACCAAAATACACGCGATAGTAAGCCGCATAATTTTTTAAAATTCATTACCCAAAATTTATCTACATAATTAGTACCAACATTATATAAAATAAATAGATAAATAAATACATATAGTAATGTAAATACTAATATATATTTATCTATTAAGTACGTGAATATTCTTTATTCCAATTTTCGTTGAATTCTTTTCTTAATGTTGAATGTTAGCACATTTTTTATATTATATCAAAAACATATACTTTTTTATGATATCCCATTGTATAAGAATGCGCATTATATTTTTGGGAAAAACTTATGGAGGGACTTAGAAGAAGTATTGTTACAATAACAAATCATACCAAAGCTCAATAATGATGTATCCAACGAAAAATAAAAAAGGAAATGTCATGAATCTTGTTAGGTGAAATCGTATTGTACAATATAACCACGAGACACACACAAATATCGTAATTTTATATTTCATGTCTTTTAACAAGCCTTAGGTCGTTATTACACAAGTCTGTTTTTCAACTGATTATACTGGAGGCGAATGTAGTTGGCTAGGAGAGGCCTATTTCAACTAATACTCATTGATATAATGCGACAGCCTAACTTACGAGTACTTACATAAAATTGCCATTAAGAATTGTAAGTAAGTAAGCGGACACATTTACCAGTGTACACACAGCCTAAGATATCTAAACGTGCACTTTTATTTTTGTTCAATACATCAAAGAGTATCTGTCAATTTAACAACTCCAGTATTATAACAAAACGTTGTAAAGAAATTGAAACGCTGGGAAATAAAAGAGAACCTTTGATTATTTTGAACTGAATAGTTATTTTCTACAGTGATCGGCGTTCTTAACCTTACCATTGCTTACCATCACACAAGAAAATTGCATAGTGACGGCGACTGGGGCAGCCGTGATGATTCGGTTTTTGCAGTTCGGCACTCTTGGACCTCTTCTTGCTTATGTCGAGTCAAATGTAGAGTCAAAAAGTAGAGGTCAAATGTCTTGAAAGAAGAAATATATATTCTAATATGTAGTAAAAAAATATTATTCAATCATATTGTTACGACTCAATTACCACAGCGCCTCTTTCTAAGAACCTCCTAGGTATTAAAATTCTTCCATACTTAGTTTTTTATTTATTTAGTTGAGACATCTGACTGCGACTTATTTTATGTGAGGAGAAACCTATGAGCGTCGGCAACTGAAAAAAGAATATTTACAGTTTACGTTTGCTCACAGTATCTCACACACTTGCATCTTACACACTTGTATCTCGGCTTAGTTTGGCAAAATAGTTTTGTTATTTAGTAAATATTTATTTAGGTAAAAGTGATAACTTTTTAAATATATAAAAAAATAAATTAATATCTGAAAAATAGCAGATATGAGTTGTTCTCCATACCTCTCCATACCTACTTGTGTAATGCAATCACAGCGATTCGGTTCTCTTTATCACCCCACTCCATTTTAATATAAAAAAAATATTTTACAATGTATTAGCGCGAAAATGAGAAAACGCAATGGACAATCATACATATAATAAAAAAGACAGATTCCAAATTCAAATGTAATATTATGTTTATTTTTATTTGTAGCATTATTTATGGCCAGACTAAGTATTTAGACTATTGAGATATTGATATACGAGGGGTTTTCAAAAAGTAAGGTGACTCGTATTTAATATAGAACAATATCAAAGCTGTATGATCAAGTTGGTGACCCAAATATTATTAAACTTTTAAGTTAGACGAGATACGTATTCAATGAAAACTTTGCCCAATTTAAGACGTAGCATGATATTAGTTTGCCAAAAGTTTATATATATATATAGGTATATAGTAATATATACTATATATTACTGTATTATTTTTAGGTCAGTAAGTCAACTAAATTGTTATTCATTTTTTTGTATTTTTTTCTTATTATTGTGACTCGACATCTGACCTCGATCCGCCTGATGGTAAGCAAGATGAGATCCAAGAGTGCCGACGACTGCAAAAACCGAGTCTTTACGGCTGCCGCAGTCGCCGCCACTATGCCGGCCAAAGGTATATATTCAATATAAAGTATGTTAGTGTCACGTGTAAGTGCACTGCAAGGATCGTGGCAAGTGAAACATTGATCAAGGTGTAGCCATCATATTACGGTTTGCAATAGGTACGGTACAGTACGCCTATTGATGTATACACTCGGAGTTAGGTTAAGTTTCATAGTCTTCGAAGTCAGGCTGCGCTTCACTCAGATTTAATTTTAACGCCTCACGGAGTATCTGCCTCTTAACCACACTGAAATCCGCAATGTAATACAGCGAAACTTGCGCGAACGTTGTTTATAAAATAAAATTTTGTTTACGGCTTTTTTAATGGAGTCTGTCCGTGAGTAGTGACCACAATAGTTGCAAAGCTTTCAAAATATTGGATTGAAAAAACGCGTCAAAAAGTCGTTTATCTAATTTATTTTAGTATTGTATTATTATTGGCATAATAATTCCACAAACAATCTTAAATTTATTCAATAACGTTTAAATATTTTTGAATGAACATAATGAATATATTTGAACAATTTCTCGCAAAATCTTAGAAAATATTGTAATATGTATATACAAAAATAACAATAATTTTTGAATTATTATAACGTTATTAATCCATCGACACACAATCGGTAAATAAATTTTCTTAAATAATGAAAATTTACTTCGAGCAGAACATTGAACACGTTTTGTTTAAAAAAAGCTAGGGCAATTTAAACTTTATTGTAAAAGGAGGAAGGGATCTAATAGTTTGTGCTGTAGACAGTGGTTAAGGTGCCTGAGCTCGTATTTTCAATGTTAATGAATTATTTTACTAATTAGGTGACTCTTGAAGCGCTATGTTATTTCTCGACCACTGTGTCAGAACGAATACGCACTCGCAAGTTATTTATTTGTTTCCCTTGTCAAGTTTTAATACAATTTATGCCGAATAATGTTAACAATTTATAGGGGCGCTATTTTGAATTTTACAATTTCTGTCATTTTCGATACATTTGCGATGCCATTTCGTATGTGTATTATTTTATTTTGTTTTATATTTTTAAACCCATGCTTTACATACTAAATACCATACCATACACAATTTGTGATATATTCTAACTACGAGTTACATGATGCGGTGTGAGGTCATATCTCGTACCAATATAAAAAAATGGAAAATTTGATTTTTTGCAATATATAACGTAATGTTTTCTAGACAGCGTAATTTGTTTAGATATCTTTTTTTTATTATGACACGACATCTGACCACGACCCTCCTGATAATAAGCAAAAGGAGGTCCAAGAGTAACGACGACTAAATAAGCGAGTTGGTTCACGGCAGCCTCAGAAGCAGAAGGCCGTAGGTGCTTCTTCACGCATCGCTTGAAGGATCCAAGGTCATAGGATGGTGAGAACACATAGGCTGGCAAAGCATTCCACTTATCTATATCTTCCTATAACTTCATTTCAAGCGACGAATGAGTTGCCCTTAGGCCGGGATAGTTAGGACAGTTGAAGTTAACGCCAACTGCACTTCTCTACCTAATAGGCTGGCCGAGTATATAAATAATATTATTAATTATTTTGGGCGACCGTAGCGTAGTGATTGGTTATGCAAACCGAGAACTCACGATTCAATACCACTTACCGATACCAATGTATCTTTGATGTATCGTACTTTGTTCGACTTGTTTCTATGATACATGCACGCTTAGTAGCGTGATTTAGAAGTGTAAATCATGTAGAAGAGTAAGAAGTGTAAAACCATTTATCTTAACTTAATTATAAAAATAATTATTAATGATACGAGTATGTGATCGATATGCGATTATATATATATTTTTTTAATTTATGCTGTGAAAACATAAATAAGGCTAGAAGTTAATTTACAAAACCCTAAAATACAGTTTCAATTAATTAGCTAAGAAAATTTACAAAGCCTATGAAGGTATTTGTTTGTTTGTAATTAACATTGTATGATAAATTAAAGTCTTTTAGGTAAACACTTTCTGAATAGGTTTATATATGGCTACATATAAATAATATTCAAAGTGAGCGCGGAAGTTGTGCGGTTAATGCTCATGTGCTTTGAATATTCGGTCGTTATAAAGTAACAACTTTTCGTCATATTTGTATGCTTATTACGAATATAATTTTTTGCGACTGTTGAATAATATACGAGGTGCAATTTTTCTTAATTGTGGCCCGACATGTCATAAAGTTGACTGAGTTTGATTCTTGGTCAAAGCAAAGGTTTGTTTCATAGCTTTATTTTAATATTTATTACTTATATTGGATATAACAAGTGCGCGATTAATGTGGTTTGAAATAGGATGTAGTGATGCTTTGATGGTTTGTGCACATGAAGGATGAGTGAAAGTAGATTGACGAAAGGAATTTATAAATGGATAATGAATACGTCATGTAAATGGATACGTTAATCGAGGAAGGCCCAGAAGGGTTTTTTCTGACCAAATCGGAGATATCCTTAAGAAAGCAAGGTTGCTTAGTGCCCATAACCATAGAGCTTGTATGAAGAGAATTGTGGATGTGAAGAAAGCGAGGGAGTTATGTCAGGATCGTGGCAAGTGGCGCTCTATTGTCTCTGCCTATACCTGTGGGCAAAAAGGGTAACAATTTGATTTATTCATTGATATTACAATTAAAGTTTGTTATTAAAATAAGGTAGACGTCGTGGAACGTCTGGCAGATGAAAAAATTATAAAACAAAACGAAGGAAATGAAATTGCGACTGCTACTTACGGTTGCTATTACTGTAATAGCAGTTGCCATTATTCATGAGCCTTTACTTCAGCTTAACATCAGGCAGGATGTTGTAGTGTGTCCAGTCACAATAAAATTAAGGCGACCCTGGTGTAGTGGCAGTGCAATGGCAACGTAAGCCGAGGGGCACGGGTTTGAAACCACTCACCGGTACCAATGTATCTTTGATATATGTACTTTGGTTGCCCTGTTTTTTTTTTAATTGTGACACGACATCTGATCTTGTCCCGCTTGATGATAAGCAAGAGGAGGTCCAAGAGTGATGACGACTGAGAAAACCGGGTTTGTTCACGGCTGCCTCAGTCGCCGTCTCTATGCCGGCCAAAGGTGCTTCTTCACGCATCGCTTGAAGGATCCGAGGTCATAGGTTGGAGAGAACACATGGGCAGGCAAAGCATTCCACTTGTCGATTGATCTACAAAGAAAAGATGCACCGATACAAGCACTTTAGTAGCTTAGTATAGAAATGCATAATAAAAAAATAAATTAATGAATTATTACGTATATCAAGTCTTAACTGTAAGTTGCCAATTAGGCCGGCATAGTAGTTACGATTTAAACAACTGTAAGTAGCATACATTTCTATACTAAGCTACAAATGTGATTGTATCATAGAAACAAAACAACCAAAATACTATCAAGGATACATAGGTACCGGAAAGTGGTTTTTGAACCCGTTCTCTCGGTTTGCGTGACTATTGCACTGCCGCTACCCCACGGTCGTCTTAATGTATGATCCCTTGTCACGGACAATTATAATTATATTTATTTATATTGTCTGATATTCAGGTAAACAATTAGGCATGATCATCGAACCATGCGGTGCCCAAGTAATTTATTTCGTAATTAATTTTTTTATATAAACACTCTCGACAGGTGCCAGCTTGACCCTTAATCATGTTAAGTGGCCGAATAGATGTGACTGTTAATAAAAATTCGAGCTCTAATTTAAAATTATATATATATTGTTCCTAATTTAAGTTATTTATGATAATAATATGAGGTTTGTTTTTAAATTTAAAAGTTTATTGGTGGTTAATTGTTTCGAGTTTTGTTTATTCTACTGTGTTAGTATTTATTGTATACATGTCGGCTTTTTACTCTGAAATGGGTTAGTTTTCGGAACCTAGGTTAATAATTTTGATACTTACCTGAATATAGTTACTCACAAAACTACTAACTATTTGCGTTATTTATTGTAGTTAGATATGTTTATGACGCAACCCGTATGCTATCAAGTGTCCATTAATTAAGCCGCATACACTATGCCGACCTAGTTGGAACCAGCAACTTTTAGGTTGATACCTAAACGAGACTGAGTCAGTTCACAGTCTGTACTCTTAAAAGTTGTGGTATAGTACCCAGTACCCAGATGTCTGCAATACCTTCAAGTGTCTGCCTACCACTTTTAAAAATAAATTATATAAGGATATATTTTTAAATATACTTTTTACTAATATAACTAAACACTCATATACCTCATGAAAGAGCAAAAATTTTTCAAAATTATACTCTAGTTCGCTATGATCATTGTGTCAATATCCGCAATGCTAACGTTAATATAAGATATTGATGCAATATTTGAAGCGTATAAATGCTTTTCTGCTTAATAAATAAAATACCCCGCATATCTCCAATTTGCCGCTAACCCTCAGTAGAGCGAGCGAGCACCCTCGAAATCTCAACACCAAAATGCCAAGCAACATAATTTGGGGTCAAATTACCAATTCATTATAATTTAAATAATTTGAGCATCTACTGTAAAATGTATTCTGATAGAATTATTTTATTATTTCGCAAGATTTAATAAAATAATTCTAAGTAAAAACACTTACAAGTTGGATTGACATACATACATTGATGACGGTTATTTTAATTCATTGGATTTTAGTACAATATTGAAAAGAAACAACACATCTTTTTTTTTTAAATAGAAACTGCCGAACGCTACATATCACTAAGCCACGAGACTCTGCAGTTAAGTACGGTTGACACTAACGAATACTACTGCTTCTTACTTGTGCTGTACTTTTCATTTTCCATTCTCTTATATAATTACCTTACTTAAAAAAGGTAAACAAAAAACATCTAAGTTGGAAACAATACGTGTTTCATTCAATAAGATTTAAAATGGATGATACTCCGTGTGGTAGATTCGAAATCGTAATTAAACCTAAAATATTTCCTTCGGAGAACATTCCAATCCATCATTCATTGGCTTCTGTGCCTACTATACTTACTTGGATATAATAATATGGATAAGACTTTTTAAAAGTATTTAATAGTGTAATAATTAGATTTTTCATTCTGTGTTAGAAGCCAGTTTGAATTGTATAAACTTTTCAACATTAATTACTCTTTATAAACATTTACCTATTATTTTGTCACCGTGTATTAAATTTGTTTAATACGAGAGGTACACCAATATTGTGGATGGCGCTAGTCTATCTATGTAGTAATATAGATGTGACAAATTGTTTGTACGTCTTTCACAATCTAAAAATATTATTTGTACGCTTTAACGTAAAGAAATAAATAAAGCAATTAGTCCGACACTAAAGCAATTGAAAACATACGCTTTATTCATATGGTATGTTTATAAATCATTTGGCCCTGTTATTTAGAGGGTGGCAGTCCCCAATATTTTATTAAGTACTGCAGACTTATTTTTTGCATTCCATAATTGATAACGCAATTGTAATATGATAATTTTGTACTCAATGTTCTGTATATTATGTTAATAGAAAATCGTGGCATACGGTGCAAGGAATAAGCAATGAGATACGCTTGTCATGATTTAATATGATCACGGACAATTAAAATTAGGATCTAAAAATTTAATACAATGTAGGTGATGTGTGTAAGTGTGTAAGCCCCTTTTAGGCCAGACCTAGTATAGAGCCTTTAGTTTTTCTGCAGTTTCGGTAAAATATAAATATAAAAATAATATATATATATATATATATATATATATATTTTATTGTAACACGATATCTGACTTCGCCTTGCCTGAGGATAAGCAAGAGGAGGTCCAAGAGTGACGATGACTGAGAAAACCGAGTTTTTTCATAGCTGCCTCAGTTTCCGTCACTATGCCGGCCGTATGTAAGTTATTCGGAGTCATGTTTATCTTTTATACTTTTTATATAATATAATAATCTCATCCATAATATTCTATGTATTCCAATAGTAATATATTTTAAGACCTTACATACCGCATCCCTATTTACATAATTTGAATCTTAAACCTACTTATATAGAGTTTTATATTCCTTAACTATATGTTATAGGAACCCAGCCACGATCGGCAGTCACTTGTTCATTACATCTTCATCTTCGCCGGATGTCACTAGATTTGGTCCGTAGATAAGTGAGAAAAAAACAACTTTTTGATAGAATTACGATGCCGATTGCCGTTTTGTAGATGCCGAAAACAATGTATGGTTTACATTCATACAAGTTTTTGATACCGTTTCTATTTCAATGAGAGCTGCATACTGTTATTTATTTATGTGACTAGACGGAATCTTTGGGGATGAATTAATAAAGACAGTAGTAAATTAAATAGAGACTCCAGACCCTGAACCTAGAGACCAAGATACCCCTTTCAAAACCACTTGCCGATACTAATGAATCTTTGATATAATTACTATATTATAAGAATTTTTAATAGTTTAGTATAGAATTGTAATAATAAAAAACACCATATATAGGATTTATGTTTAAACATGTTTATTAAATCGTAATTTAAAGAGTGGGTAAGGTTTTTGTTTCAAATGTAAGTAAGAGTTGATAGATGAAGGTATGAATTTTTTTTTTTATGGATTATATTGTGTTCTTCCACCTTTCTTCAAGCGATGCGATGCAATAGTGACGGCGAGTGAGAAAATCTCAAACCCCTAATTATGTGGGGTAAAAAAAGCACTTCTGCTGATTTTAAGCTGGAGTGCGGTCCATTAACAGGCGACTGCTGTTACTCCTAAATAACCGCAAGTACCATTTTCTATGCCAGCCTAGTTGGAATCAGCAACGTTAAAGCTTATCGTTGCAAGCCCCTTTAAGTGGTACTTTAATATAAAAAATCAAACTGTACTTCAATACGAAAAACAAACTTCTTAAAAATAATAATGGTATATTTCTATGTTTTTTTTTTCAATAATTGGAACGCTATTGTGTTTAATAAAAGAATTCTGGAACATTTATGAAACCCTTAACATTTTCTTTAATGAAATTATGAATAGTGAAGCGAGCATTGCTTTTCTCAAAAGAAAAGTGATTTAAAGCATACAACAAGATTTTTCCAATAAACGTCGAGGCTACGAACTGGGCCTTGAATTTAATTGGCGTAGAAAATCCAGTCCAAAAAAAGTCTAGTCTTTTATTTGTCTATTCTTACTTTTATATTTCACTTGTATATTTCTACCCAGCAGCTTTGAACCTTTATAATACGTAATCGTGGTAATTTTGACAAACTATATCACCACATTCCAATGCACAAGAGTGACTTAGTCGCGTTTCGGTCTCTGAATGTAAGTGTCCGATTCTAACTAGACTGGCATAATAGATGAGACTGTAGTTATTGAATATTAATAGCAGTCTCGTTAATTAATGGACAACAGTCCTGCTTACGCTGCAAGTAAGTAGAATTAAAAAAACCGCATATTTGTAAGTGAAAAGACGGATTTTTCTTTATAATAGTCTTTTTTAGTGTTGGCTTGGTTTACATATTTTTTACATTAAAATGGCGCCAAAATATAAGAATAATTAAATAATTATAAAATAATAATAATAATTAAATAATTACAATATATAATTACAACATTTTACAGGTCTTATGAGGCCTTATAGATTTATTCTTTATCAAGAATCGACGAACATTTAATCAAATAAATCTTTCACGCTTTCATTGCTATAAAAATAAAATCTGCGTTAATAATCTAAATCTATCACAAAATTTATAAAACGTCACTAACAAAATATTACTACATGGGTGATTAACGTGTCTGAATACCTACGAATGCAAAACTATGAAACCTTTTTTATCCGCGTTTACAAATTACTCTCACGTATCTCATTTATAATTAAATATTTTTTATGCAAAATAAAATATTAATATACCGAATAGACAAAAAAACATAATATAATTATTTATTGTTTTATAATAGCAATATAAAATACAGTTTTTATGTAAGCACTTGAATATACCATAACGTTTATACTAATATAGGTATTTGTAGCAGACACTGAGATATCTCATCTGAAGTATAGTTGAGGATTTTTTCTGACGATTGATGGCTTATAAAATTTTATTGGTACTATTACGGGCATAGCTGTTGAGTGGTCGGTTGCCATTGTTTAGATTGTCTTACGCTTACTATAAAGTTTTTACTACCTTCTGAGAAACGCCATGAGAACGAAAATCAAGATTTTTTAGTATTAAGTTAAATGTTTAACTGCATTTGGTAAGGCCCGGTGCCCACCTACTCGTATGAAACGCGTTCACAACGACACTACTAGATCAACAATAAACATGCACCTTATTCGTACAGATGTTGTGTTGCCCGTGTCGCTTTCCTTCAGTAAGTTCAGCCGGTGTAATGACGTAATACTTCGACTGAAAGCTCGGTCGCGTTAATGATATTGTTTGTATGAGAAGTCACTTATGTTCGGCGTGTTCTTATTTGTTTTGTCAAGTTTTGTCAATGTGACACGGCGACATTCTTCTATGTGTGAACTTGGTTTAAATGTAATATTAATCATTATTAAATCTCTAAGTAATATATGGTCGGTCATTTTACGAAGGTCGAAACATGATATTTTTGCGAGCATATTTTACTGCTACTTTGCAATCAATCAATTAAATTGTCACGCCTTTTTCCCATAGATGTAAGAAAAGACAATAGAGCGCCACTAGCCACGATCCTGACACAACTTCCTCGCTTCCCGCACATCCACAATTCTCGTCATACAAGCTCTACGGTTATGGGCACTAAATTTAGTCGAAAAACACCGAGCCTTGTTTAACATAAAATACTTTCGTCAATATACTTTTGCTCATTCTTTTATGTGCCAAAACCATCGGAGCATTTATTACTTTGTCACCACATCTATCTATCTTTCAAACCACATCTATCGCGCACTGTGCTCTTCCTTATTTCTACAGCGTTAATTCTACTCTCATGCTTCTTCTGCCATACCCAACATTCACTTCCATACATTAATGTAGGAACAAGTACTGCATTATGAACAGCCATCCGTGACTTTTCGGACATAATTTGGCTGTTTATTTTACTACTGTGTACAAATAAAGTAATTGTTGTTAATTGTCATATAATTGTATATAAGCAATATGTCCATAAGACGTTAACAAAGAATTATACTGTATATATCCTTTGGTAAAATGTTAGTAAAAATATATAGGTAAGTATGTATTTATTATACAAATAAATGTTTTAAAGCAATAGTTGTTAACATCGATAAAAAAGCAAGCTTACAAAGTATTATTCAGAAGTAGATCCGTGAGGCTCCGCTATCGAAAAGTCAAAACCACTTTACCTGTTATAAAATTTTACTTTAAACGCACCCAGATAAAGTCGGAAATCGCAAATTATTTTTAGTCTTGCTTGTTTCAGTATATTTTAAAATCGCTACTTGGAACAAAACAAAACATTTCTTAGTTAAATATTGTAGTAATTTGTTTATATTTATAAGAGAAACAAACGGTTTATATATTATTCATGATGCGTTTTGTATAAGGGCCCGGTGCAACATTTCGAGAAAGTGCTTTGCAAATAATCAGACTTATATTGACCTATACGCAAAATCAGGTTGCCTACATATCCCAAAGTCTATTGCAATTATAAATTTAAAAAAAAAACTCTTGCATAGTAACACGGGTAATTTAAACCTGCTTACGTAAACATTTTTTGGCTTATGTCGCTTAGAATACAAAACCGCAACGATTAATTGATAATTGTTTTCAACTATCAATCAATAAATTGTCATGTCTTAATTCACGCCTTTAAATCCTCGATCCTGACTTAATACAACTCTTTTGTTGTCCCTCATATACATAAATCTTTTCATACAAGCTCTCTCCATATAAATGTGAAAATAAAATAAATTATAACCACCTTTAAATTATCATTATTTTGTAAACCATGTTATACTAACAATGCACATTGTAAATTTATTTTTTTGCAAAATAAAAGTAATAGTAAAAATATGAAAATTGTTTGTAGATAACCAGATCTTAACCGGTAAATCAAAATTGTTTCTTTTTGGAAATTATTTCTGTTTTATTCTGCATATGAAACGTGATTTTCAGAGATTGTGGATGTGAGGGAAGCGAGAGAGTTGTGTCAAGATCTCTGCCTAACCCTGTGGGAAAAAGGCGTAACAATTTCTTGAGTGGCATTATTTGTAAAACCTATTGAATATTGATGTGTAATAATAGTGGAATTGTTATTCAATAATCAATTTGCTATAAAACGTATTTCTTCGTGATCAAAACCTTTACATTATTGATCTGTCGCGTCGAGTCGACCAATCAAAGTCGTAGTGCGAGCGAAGACTAATCATTAGTCTAAGACTAAAACCATTATTATCTTTCTCAATCTCGCCCTCATATTATTATGAAACGCTGGCGTGTTTCATAATAATATAAATGTTAATTTGACACGAAATAACAAATTTAAGCGACTTACTATCGCGTTTATTTTGGTTTTATTTTACAATATTATTTTATTTTATCATTCCGAAGTTTCGAGAGCTTTGCAGCCATCGTGGTCACGGAGAGACCAAAATAAACGCGATAGTAAGCCGCATAAAATTTGTTTAATTCATTAATCAATGTTCGCGCAAAATCTAAGAAAATGTTAATTTGACACGTTTTAACATTTAACATAAATTACCTTGACACTGGCAAGTTAACAACTACAGAATAAACGAAGTAAAAACTGTAAAAACATTTTGCTTTCATATGTCGTGTTTATTATGTTACGATATGTACTGCTTATTCAACTTTTCCCAGCTCTTACTTTGACACCACGAATTGAAGTATTTTTTGTGCCACAAAATAATTATGCTTAAACTACTCTAATAGTCGGTTTTATAAATTTCCAACCGCATTAATTAATTATTTTTGTATGTAGATTTTTGGGATTTAATGAAAATGTGTTAAAGTGATATAATATGTGCTAAACATTATATAATATGAATAAAGGCGACAGTGGTGTAGTGGCAGTGCAATGGTTACGCGAACCGAGAGCACGGGTTCAAAACCACTTGCCGGTACCAATGTATCTTTAATATATGAACTTTGGTTGTCTATAATTTAAGCACTTTATTAACTTCGTATAGAAATATAAATAAAAATATATAATATATCTTTAAGATTGGTAAACAGTTGGTTGTCATTTTCCTAGTCTGCCGGTTGGGGATGTTACCACAACTTTTAAGTGTACTTACCGTGAAGTGACTGAGTCACGTTTCGGATTCATCATGAAAGTTATAGGGTTAAACTAGACACCGTGGATGGAACAGCTACCGGCACTTATATAACTGTAGTAGCAGTCGTTAAAAAGTTATATACCTACTAATCGAGTTAGTATTATAAATTAATCATTTAATATTTAAAATAGACGAAGCATCTAATTAAACAGAAAATTTCAAACAAACTCGTGGGTTTTAAGGCTTCTATTTTATATTATTTTTTTGATCGTAATAGTAAGTGCAAGGTCACTCATTTGATGCAATACCAAATTTCCAATTTCTACATGGCGCCTATCAGCAGCGGCAGTAATAAAAGCGATTTGAAACTCTCGCACACTTGTTTTATTATGGGGTCGTTAATTTTAACTCTTTATGACTTTGTCGATGGTTTATTGCCTACTATAGATTGTATTTTTTTTTATAAACGAAATAAAATATTTCGGTTGAAACGTGTATTTTTTTAATTTGGCGTAATAAAATAATATCAGTGGCATGTATTATAAAGCGTTGATTATGTTGTATATACGATTGTAATAAGTCGTTTCGAGTGCAAATTGTAGGTAGGCATGTACTTTCACAGAATTACAGTTTAGTTCACTTTTTAGTAGGTTTTAATCTCATTTTTTAAATGATCGCTGTCTTTTTATTCCCGCATTTAAATACGCATTCTGTCGACCAAATCGAATTAAAATGTTAGGCGCGTAGTTTCTCTGTAGAACAGTCAATCCATATTTCCTTGCCAGCCCATGTCTTCTCCCTATCTATAAATCCTTTAAGCGGAATGTGATATACAGGGGCGTAGCTAAGCCATATTATAACTATACGGGACCCCGGAAAAAAAGCAAAAAACGGCAAGGACTATATATTTGATTTGTATTGTTTGTAAAAAAATTGGAAAAAGTGACAGATAGATAATTAAGATGAATAAATATTTCTTTTAATTTTATGCAAACATTTTTTTTTCTTTTGTAAGAAATCTTTACCCTTCCTAAGGGCCCTAAACATTTTTTTATACGGGGCCCCCGCCATGGCTCGCTACACTTCAACTTTGGATAGCACAGTAAACACCTTAGGCACCGTAACCAAAACGGTTTTTTCAGTCGTCGGATATTAATATGTATATATTTGTTAACTTGTAAAGCAATTAAAAATATTTATTTTTAAAATATATACACCTTTTTAAAAATATTTTTTTATGTTCATGAGTTGGTAGTTATGCTCGAGCGAGTGGAGCTTTGCACTCGTAAACTCTTGAAGTATCGCGTTCGAAGCCGGCCGTTACCCCTTGAACTATCTCGTATTTTATAAAACAAAATAATATTTTTGAATTCAATAATTCGAGATAAGCACTTAAAGCTTTGGGCAGATACCTAGCTTACAGCTTATTTTAAGGGAATTTCACAGTAAGTATAATTTACTTTGTCTGTTTAATTTACAGCAACATTTTTATGATATTTACGTTAAAATTATAAAAAATAAGTTTTAAATTGTTGAGGCTTTATAATGATTCATCTTATTGTAAATACTTATTGAAAAGAATTGTGAATGAATGTTGTGTAGTTGTTGTGGCAAGTGAAGCTCCATTGTCTCTGCCTATCCCCAGTGAAAAGGGCGTGATTATTTGATTGATTAAATTAATTTCAGTAGTAGATACTAGATATACACCATGTTCACGCAAAATATACCGAAATAAAACTTGTTTTTATGTTCCTTATATCGTTACATTGGAGACATTCTTAGAAAAACTATTGTCATTAGAACCCATAATCTAAAAGCTTGTTTAAATTGAATTGTAAATATGAAAGACGACCTAGAGCATAAGAATCGATTTGTACGATATCAATGCTTATCATTGCAGATATAGTTTTAAATATAGTTTAAAAATATAGTTTTTCAAAGTATTTATAAAAGTACACTCAACCACAGCACACCGGAACGTTTCTTGGACCAATCAATTGCATCAGTGGTCTGCGAACGAAAGTGTCAACAAAAAGTCGAGGATGTGGTTCATCTGATCTTTTCGAATTCTAAACGCTTCCTGCTGGTTTAAGAAAACTGTTTTAAATATTTTAATAAATATATAATAATTATGTCTTTATTAATATATGTAAAGATCGCTGAGAAAGGCTTATGTCCAGCAGTACACAACTAAACCCTAAAACCTCGCTTTAAGCTTTATCTACAATTCTCTTCATAAAAGCTAATTCGTCGTCACTCTTGGACCTTCTCTTGCTTATCATCAGGCGGGTCGAGGTCAGATGTCGTGTCACACTAAAAAAAAAGCTCTATGGTTATGGGCACTTGGCAACCTAGCTTTCTTGTGGATGTCTCCAATTTGGTTGGAGAACACCCTCCTTGTTTAACACCCGCCTTGTTTAACGCATCTATCAACATCAGATTTATAAATTCCTTTCGTCAATCTACTTTCATTTATCCTTTCGATGTGCCCAAACCATCGAAGCATTCCTTTGTCAATCTTTGTCACTAAATCTTCTTTCAAACCACATCTATCGCGCACTGTGTTATTCCTTATTTTATCCGCTATCGTTACTTTATTTTTAATTATCGCACATCTATAGCGTTAATTATACTCTTATTGCTTCTTTCGTCACACCAAACATTCACTTCCATACAATAATGTAGAAACAATTACCGCATTATGAATTTATTTATTTGGCTATTCATTAGACTATGGATGGCACCGTTCACTACGTTACCCTACGTTACGTATCCCTTGTAAACATACTTACACTTATGTCTACTAAAATTAAGAAAATGAACGCAATATTAACTATTCGTACCTAAGTTACGAAAATCTCTTCTTTTTAAAGTAATATTTTGGTTTGTGAATAGTCACGATCCTTAAACTCTATTCATAAAAAAAAACAAGTTACTTTATTGCACTTAATGCACTTTATATTTTAATACAAAGATAAGATACCATAAAAGATACATTAAAATTATAAATTTCAATTAATAAAACCGACCAAAAGTTTAATTGCATTAATAAAAACGTGTCCGAATATAGATTCTAATTAAAGATAAATTAAAAAGTAATAATTTAGAAAGACACCCACGAATTTAGCTAAAACCCCTCGAAAACCTATTGCCACAAAACCAACTAGTTATGCGCTTGTCAAAACAAATAACTAAGATGATAAATGTTTTGATAATTGAACAAGAACTTTGTAATCTTGATAGTTGACGGTGGCGGTGCATGACATTATAATAATGAATGGGTAGATATATCGACGCGTTTTAACTGACGAAAGGATCATAAAAAAGCAAACCTATGTTTATAAACTTATAACAATACTAAGGTATCAGTTTAATAAAAGGTATTACCTACGTATAAATTGAATAAATATAAATTATGATGCTAATAAAATTTCCAATTACGTGCACAATAAAGTTCACAGTTGGTAGAGTTAGTATCTATATAGATAATAAAAAATGTTTTTTCTCGTTCCAGAAATGTTACACCACGGTGAATTGTCTTCGTCAATGGAATCACTCGGGTATGACTCCTCTGCAGCATCACCAGGAAGTGTCTCTAGTCACACACAACGCACAAAGCGAATGCGAACCAGTTTCAAACATCACCAACTGCGCACAATGAAGTCTTACTTTTCTATAAACCAAAATCCAGATGCCAAAGATCTTAAACAACTTGCTCAGAAGACTGGACTCTCCAAACGCGTCTTACAAGTATGTTTTAAGAAGCGTTTTTAATATTTTTTATTTCACTTTTCTTTGCTGAGCGCGATTAATAGAGAGCTCTTGAAAGATAAAAGAGGAAACAAGACACAAAATGTCAGTTTACCATTTAACGCAGATTTAAAAAAAATATGTAACTTTGTTTTGCAACATCTGTCGCTTCTTTTTTTACCTTTCAAGCTTCTATATACCATAGATAAAAGCTAATCAAACTTTTGGTTCAACAGGTATGGTTCCAAAATGCGCGTGCTAAATGGCGGCGCAACATCATGAGACAGGATTCAAATCCCCACGCTTCAATGCCTCCAAATGGTAACCACACAAATGGTCACGTTATGCCACCGACTCAAACAGTGAACGGCCCACACAACGGCATGTTGCTTAACGATCAAATGCCATCACTTGACGATATGAACGCGCATACACCTCATCCATCACATCAGATGCCATTCAACGAGTTGTACTGACAATTAGACACAAATCAGTATAAGTTCTTTAAAGAAGAGCCTTTACCGATTTATGATATGCAGTTAAGTGCCAATGAAAATACGGGTACATTTTTAACTTTGCCAAACATGATGTAAGTTGATGATTACAATTTGAAGTGGTCAAACATGGTCCCAGCACTCTATCTGGTTCGAAACATTGGTATTAATTGAAACGATATTCTGGTTATATAAAGACATATTTAAGCGTGATTATTTGTAAATGAATACTCGTAAGACAGTATCCTTGCCATTTTGTGAAAACATATCTACATTAAGGCTGCCCCGTTGAATGGAATACTAATAGGTATTAAGATTTTCTTACGATATTATACATAGTTTTAGAATATAAGATTTTGAAGTTCATACATTCCATATACCTAGGTACCAAATTATTGTGTAATTAGTATTAAGTAGGTACTTACCGTATTCAGTTCAAGTAAAAATCGTAGAAATGTGCACTTACGAAGATTTATTTATTTATTTCATTTTTGTAGAAACTTTATCACATTGCGAGTATGTAGTAATTAAGAATTATTTATTTCGTATAGTTTTTATATATATGAGTACAATCTTAATTTAAAAGTTATACGTATTTGAATGATTTGATAGAATTCGAAAAATAGAGAAAGCATCTAGAATACATTTTATTTTATTTTCCGAATCGAAGTGTTTTGTATAACGCTTCCAAACACCTATTCAATACTATTGTAAAAACAATTCCAAAGCAATTGAATTATTAGCAAATTGAATTTTTTTTTAATTTGTGTATATTATTTGTACACAATTTAAAAGTAACAGGCAAATACGCTCTTGCGCGAAGTACAGTCCGCACTTCTGTCAAATATCGAGACGTCCGGCGCTGATGGAGATGCTGAGGCCACGAAGCCATGCAGAGACATGGCGGCCACAAATAATGTTACAAGTAGCTCTTTTACTGTATTACTATCTCTTCTTTTTACACCGGACGGGGAAAGTATCTGCATACGAGTGGTAGGCAGTGGTACCCAGTCTGCCGATCCGGGGTAGTACCACCACTTGTATACAGACCGTAAAGTGATTTGGTCATGTTTCGGGATGAGCTTGGATGAGGTTCCATCTAGGCCGGCATAGTGGATGTGATCGCTACTCACAGTTATTGAATTGTAGTAGCAGTGACATTCTTTCATGGACCACACTTCGGCTTAACATCCAGCGGGGTGCTGTCATATGCCGAGTCACAATAAAAAAAAATACTGTCAATAGAATCGGCGTAACGTTTCGACGCGTAAATCATTTATCAGTCCATGTGTTTTTCCTTAAGCAAAACGTTTAGAAGCACTATTTGCCGGCAGAGTGACGCCTGGAAACAGCATCCGTTTTTTCCTTCGTGGGTACACAAACTTCCTCTTGTCTATCATTGGGAAAGTCGAGGTCAAATGACACGTCATAATAAAGGAAATGAGGTAAGTAAGTCAAGTGGTTTTGAAACGTACACTTTAGGGTTCAAGAGATCATTTCAAACGTTTATGTTGTTATATTTAGATACAAATTTGTTTGGAAAATAATAAACCTTGAACTTGATTTTACTTTATGATTTTATTAAACATTTATCTAAACTTGTTCGTTTCTTAATAAGGTGATATGGAACTAGTCAGGATATTATTTTTCAACTTAAAAATCAAGAAAAATTGTGCATTTATAATTTTATACCTATTTAAGTTTGTAAATTATTAAACTATAAATATTTTTTTTGTGTTAAAGATTACATTCCTTCATTACATGTTAGTGTTATTGTATTTATTTCTATTTTTATTAATATTTATCTTTAGGATAAGTTAGTATAAAAATTATACTAAGATTATTCTACACGACAAATAATCGGTTTTGTAAAATAGTATTTCAGCAATAAACCTTGAGACCATCGCATTATCCCTGTGTTTTTAAATATTGGCATTACATATGACCGTATACTGCCTGGTGTTGAGGTGCAATCTATATATGAACTGCCACCTTTTGTAACACCTCTCATTCATCTCCCAAAGTCGGGCTTCACTCGACTTTAGTCTCAATTCCAATTTTTCCAAGGGTCACCCCGCCTCACGGGTTGCTTCACCACTCAATCACATTGTAATGTCCGCAATGGAATCCAGCAATACCATCTCAAAATAAATCATCTTAAAAGTTTTTTAAAGTGTACTACAGCTACACTTTTGCAGTCGTAGCGAACAGTTAGCGATTAATTTGTTGCGCGTAAAGTCCCGGGTTCTATTCCCGGTCGAACGATTCCCGTTCCCGATATTTAATACCTATTGCAAATATTAGTTAATAAAAAAAGAAGCGGATATTTGCTTCGGGTCTGGTCATTAAAGATTGGTGCCCAGTCTGCCGATCCGGGGTAGTAAGTACCATCACTTACAAGTATACAGACCGTGAAGTGGTTTAGTCGCTTTTCGGGATCAGTTTGTAAGTTGCCTGCTCCAACTAGGCCGGCATGGTGTATGTGATTGCTACTTACAGTTATTGAATTGTAGAAGTGACATCCATTCATGAACCACACTTCAGCTTAACATTAAGCGAGGTGCTGTCATATTATGTCGAGTCACAATAAAAAAAAAGGAAATACCTTTTAAAAGCATAAGTTCCCAGTCAGCCGATCTAAGGCAGAAAAGATGTTATACTGCGGCTTAAGGAGCAGCAGTATAATGAGTATAGACTCCTTAAACTGCGCAGCTAAAAGTCAACATTTTTTTGTCTGCCGGTAGTTGTACCACCACTTACAAGTATACAGACTGTAAAGTGACTCATTCGCGATTCGGAAGCAGCTTGCAAGTTGCTGGTTCCAACTAGGTTGGCATAGTGGATGTGACTGCTATTTACTATTATAACTCGGTCACCTCCATTTATGGACCGAGCTACAGCTTGTGGCAACCGTGAACTGACTCTCTTTTTTCAGTCATCGGCTCTTTTTACCATCAGGCAAGTCGAAGTCTGATGTGAAGTCACAATTTAAAATGGTTTCTATGAACAGAATTTTAGGGTAAATATAATAAAAGTACATGTACCAGTAAAATAGGATTAACAACTTTTATTTATTTATTGTGACTCGACATATGACCACAACTCGCTTGATCTTAAGCCGAAGTGTGGACCATGAATGAATGTCACACAATACTACAATTCAATAACTGTGAATAGCAATCACATCCACTATGCCGGCCTAGATGGAACCGGCAACTTACAAGCTGATCCCGAAACGTGACCAAATCACTTCACGGTCTGTATACTTGTAAGTGGTGGTACTACCCAAAAAACTTCTATCTGAATAAAGTTTCATTTCAGAATTTCATTTTGCCTAGCTTACTTTGTAAATAATTATAGAATTAAGACTGTAAGCGTTAAAAGAATTAGATTTTTAGAAAGTCAGATGTTTAGAATGTAGTTATTATTATTATGCTATAATAAATGGACCTACTGTAGGGAGAAAAAATTGTAAGTAAATAAAAATAACGTAATATATTATGTTAAATTAAATTGTTGTTTTATTTATATTCGAAATACAATTTTCTTTATTTAGAAATACTAAAAACTATCACGACCCTAAAATCTTTAAGATTTACTTTCAAACACAGACAACCTTGGCCTGAGTATCTTCTTAAGCCTAGTTACCTTACCAGACCTATTTTACTAACCTTATTTTTAGTAAAATAAGTCTGCTTACACTATGATAAACAAAATTAATATTAGGTAAGTAGGTACTATTAATATTTTAGGTAGAAATTATTAAAAAGGCTTTTGCTCCTAGTCTGGTTGTTACAAGATCAGTTTGTACAATAAGTTGCCGGTTTCTTATTTAGTCCCCATTTATGGACCGCACTCCAGCTTAACATCAAAAGTGCTGACATGTGTCAAATCACAATAAAAAAAATTGGATTACCGCCAATAATTTAGATTTATTACACAAGTTCATTATCAGTCCAATTTCACAGTGGTATACCTAGCTCTGATAGCATATGTCTTGCGTCTACCGCATTATCAGCAGATTATCATTTGGAGTTCCATCACTTTTGCCTATCCTTGTAGGAAATATGCCGTGACAATTTGATTTGTAGGCTCTATTTTTCAAGCAAATAGATGTACCAATTAACTTCCAACGTCAAACAGAACACCGACATTTTTAATAATTAAATTTATAGTTCAATAATACAAAATTCATCACATTCAGTTCATTAAAACATCGACAGGGTATTATAAATTTACAAAAACTATTTTAACAAGCACCTTGATTGTTGTATGGAAATATTTTGCATCTTTCGGCTACTGTATTAGAATGCGATTAAACAATTTAACGAGTTGCAACTTTATCGCGTGGAAATAAAGTTTATATTAAGGTAAGTCTAGTCATAACATATTCACAACCTATGACTGACATTTTTGTTACTCGAGGTTTATTCTGGTTAAAATTTATATCAATAATAAATATTCAAAAATGATACAATAACCAAAATTAACATTATATTAGTTCTAACCCGCATATTGGCCGGCATATTGGATACTAGTGCTACTGCTGTTATCCAACCGTACTAGCAGCCGCTTTATACATAGACCGCACACCAGCCTAACATCAGGCGGAGTGCAGACGTATGTCGAATCACAAAAAAAAACTTTTTCTATTCTGGATGAAAATAATCAGCTAAAAAAATCCGATTAAAAAGTAAATAATCAAACCGTCAATGTCATCGCTACGATAAATGGATCTCTACAGCATATTTTGTAATAATATTCTATAGAGATAAAGTATATTAATGCCCCCAAAACTTCCAGAAAGGAAATCAAGAAGGCTAAGATCTCAAAGGCACGTAAATTATGGTGTGGATAATGAAGCTCACACTGAAGCAATACCACAATATTTTCAGGTATTTTGGGGGCTTACTTTAGATCGTATGTCGAAGGCGGCATTGGTGGTGTTTAAAACCTTTTAAAACCTACATTTCGGTCACAAGTCCGCGTTCCCTTCACCCTCCCGCCTGCCACGCGATGAACTTGGCACCTGCACAGTGAATCCATGGAGGCTAAGAAATTGTTTAATTTATCTCTTTTCGTTACATAATCAACTTGTGTGGTGCCTTACCGTTTCATCTGTTCCATCCTATAATCTTGGATACTTCAAGTGACGCGTGAAAAAGCACCTCTAGTATTAATAGTGACGGCGCCAGCCAGGTTATTGTAAATGTGATGGTTTTTTTTCAGTTGTTACTGCTCTTGTATTTCCCTTTTTTTACCAGGTGTGTATAGTCACCGTGATTGCTGCCCTGACTACTCTGTTTTTGGCAGCAGTGTCCTCTATTCATGGTCTGCCACGGCTCTCCAATTTTTTAATGGTTATGAGACCATAACTCTTTTAGTGCGGACTATTTTGGAGCGACTGCTACTACAGTTAAACAGGTAGCAGTCGTATTCACTATGCCGGCCTAGTTGGAACCTACTATCCAACTTACTATCGAAAACGTGACTAAGTCACTTCACAGTCTGTATACTTGTAAGTATAACATATAGTACGCCAATAGTTTCTCCTCCTTTGCAAAGTCGCAAGTTTTTATTGAGAGTTGACCTCGAGTTGCCTGATGATAAGTAAGGTGAAGTCCAAGAGCGCTGGCTACTACTAACTAAGAAACCAGACCCGAAGCATGTAAAGTTTAGTTTATTTTTTGTAACAAAAGCTATAAAACAAATCTTTGCTCCGGCCGGGAATCAAACCTGTACGCGTAAAGGCCTCGCGTATCGTCGCTAGTTAAAGAATATCCTAGTTTTTTATTTTTCTGAATTAAAAGGTTATTTTGAGAAACATATCGGCTTAAAATAAATAGGTACCCTTAAATAGATATTTAAGTAGGTAGGTATTGGAATATATACTTAATTACATTAATACCCAAAGTTAAAATAAAATGCTTAGAAACTATTTTTTTTTATTGTGACACGACATTTGACCTCGACCCACCTGATGGTAAGCAAGGGGAGGTCCAAGAGTGCCGAGGACTGCAATAACCGAGTCTTCACGGCTGCTCCAATCGCCGTCACTTTGCCGGCCATAGGTGCTTCTTCACGCATCGCTTAAAGGATCCAAGTAAAAGTAAAGTAATATTTTAAATACATTTGTAGCATTTTAGAGGTTTTTAAACAGTAGCGATGTCTTGTAAAATGTCTCTTTCCGATCTTATATACGCGCGAAAAGTTTGTAGCTTCGAAACTTTGTTTGGAGGGAAGTGGGGGATGAAGTTTGAGTCAATTCGTTATTTTCTATAGCTAGCGCCATCTTGTCAATAACTCACGAAGCGCAGGTGTAACAAATAACCAATAGGTGGCGTTAAATGTCAACTTTCAGTTGTTTTCATTTGATAAGTACCAATTCGGAGAAGAAAGAAAGCCTCAAGAAAGCTGGGTTAGTGCACATAACCGTAAAGCTTGTATGAAGAGAGTTGTGGATTTGAGGGAAGCGGGGAAGTTGTGTCAGGATCGGGGAAAGTGGCGCTCCATTATTTCTGCCTATCCTTGTGGAAAAAAAACCAAGTAGGATTCGTAACAATCTTGAGGTGGTAGCAATGTTGTATTTTGGTCTCATGGAATATACAAGCACTTTACATAGCTTTTAATAGCTTGTATAATATCAAATAAAAACACGCCTTTTCCACACAGTAATAGGCAGAGACATTAAAGCGCCATTTGCCACAACCCTGACATAACTCCCTCGCTTCCTTCACATCGACAATTCTCTTCATACAAGCTCTACGGTTATGGGCACTAGGTAACCTAGCTTTCTTGGTAATGTCTCCGATTCGGGGTGATCCTTTTCTTATGCCCAAACTGTCTTGTTTGTCTTGATCCACTTCCTTTCCGTCTATCAATATCTCCAATTTTGTCAGTTAATCCTCTCTCTCCAAAATCATTATTTTAGTATAAATATACTAAAATACTTTATTAATTTAATATAACCTATAATCGTATTACACCTAATACGTGGCAATTATACGTATTTTTAATTAAGGCAACCGTGGTTTATTGGTTTATTGCAATGTTCACGCAACCACTTTTCCTTTGGTCGTCTTATGATACAAGCTCGTTTAGTAGCTTAGAATAAAAATGAAAATAATAGAAAAATAACTACGTTAAATATAAATACCTACCTATATCTGTATAATAAAATTATTTGCTTTTAAAACAGGTTGCTGTTAATATTCTAAATGGAAAAAAGTATGTTTGGGCAAACCAGGATACAGCCAATTCCTATGTAATCGTGCGTTTGGGGAAAAACCGAAGACATGGATGAGCCATATTATAGAGAGGTAGGTTTTCCATGCCATGGAATAACAACACCATATCATAACAGCCGTTGTGGGGCCAGAATCTCAATTGACCACGTAGAGTAATCGTAGCGTAGACGCCCACAAGATGGAGTGCCAACATGATAAACGAGGGATTAAGAAGACTACTGAAGGAGGATTATGTCCAGCAGTAGACGACTTTTATCTTATACAATGATGATTAGGCTTACAGATACAATACATGTTTACATACAAACAAATGCTTACTAAGAGATAGCTATTGTATATAGCTGATGTGGCTTTTTAATTTTATAAACCTACTTTAGACTTGTTTGTAAAATTAGTCTTTTATTATTTTCAGTATTTTGTATTTGAAATGCTAGCAAGTATACGTGACATACAAAGGTTGAATCTTAATTTATCAGTATTTGAGTTACGTCGTTTGGGCCCTGCCCGACTTTTGGGTGAAGCTAATATTGAAATGGCAAACATTTGGAATAAACCATGTGAGAAATTATTATTCAATCATTTTTAACAATATGTCGCTGGAGCCAAAAATACTGATGCCATAGATTTGATAAATGGTAGAATAGATGTCAGGCGACCTTACATTAATAGATTTTTGAATGAACTTAGCTTTGGGTGTAATAGCACTCACCTTCGTGGACCAGCTTAACATCAGGCGAGGGGCAATCATATGTCGAGTTACAATAAAAAAAATTAACAAGGTCTTATAATATTCTCAGATCATCAAATTTTTAGAAAATGGATTCAACTTACAAAACCAAAAGATGCAACAAGTGGTCCTGTTGGGTTCCTTAAAATTGATATTTCTATTATACTTCGTGGAGAAGTACAATACGTACCACCAATAGGCAAAGAAGAAGATACTGAAGAGTAAGTTAAGCTTAACAAGTTAAGAGAAAAACGAATAGAATTTCTTTGGCATGCCAAACTACAATATCACTATGTTTTTAGAAACGTACTGGAATCAACTGGATTTGAACAAAATCGTTCTAATTACATAGTCACGATACATAAAGCATTTTGTTTGCCCAATAGTGCACAAAGTAGTGGCGATAAAAAAAATGGAAAGTTTCCAAGTACTTATGTTAAAGTTTCATATTGTGGACTAGAGGTAATTAAAAATCATCTTATTAAAATATCTGAGTAAGTTGGTGGCCCTATTCACTCAATTAATCAACCATTGTCTTTTTTTAATCAATGTATGATTGCAGGCAAAGACTTCAATACAACGGAAGACCAATAATCCAAACTTTAATGAGAGATTTTCTTTTGTGGAAATGTTTCCAAACATGTGCCAAATAATTAATATTGAGATATTTTCACATGAGGGAATTATCAATCGATTATTATGTGGCACTCAAATAAAACTTGATCAGATCTCTCATGAGGGAGATAATGGTATGTTTTCCCATTACAGACGATACAATAATTAAAAGAGATCCAGACATAGATGGGCAAAACTTATTTAGTTAGGAATTATGATTACTACATTTTCAACCATAATTACAAAAATGCAAAACTATTTTATTTTATTTGGAAAACTCACAAATAATAACTTCTATAGGCTAGTTTAATTTATTAATAACAAAGTTAGTTATTATTAGATTTGACAAAAATGACAAAGATTGTCACTGTTAACGAAAATGTATTTACGCTAGTAGTCTTGTAGTAAGCAGGATTTCGAAAAGCTAATTTTTTTATATAGTCAGGTTATAATGCAGAAAGTCTCTTAAAAAATATGTTATAAAATATTATATGGAAGTTTATTCCATTTATTATTTTATGCCACTTCTCATATTATGCCACTTCTCATTTGAAACTCAACTACAATTTACTGCTTTAAACGCAAGCTCTTCAAGCACGTGCTTGGAAAATAAACTAAAGCATCATCGTATTGCTGTATATATATATGAGATTTTATATTTTTTGTGTACTATTTTCATTCTACATCCCCAAAGTCCGCATAATTTTAGCCATGGTTAGCTGTACTTATGGTTAGTCAAATAACGCCTAATTATCCTTCTTTTAAAAAAATCTTTTCACAAAATAAACTGTATTTAAAAGGCATAGATAAACATATACGAGGTCTATGTTTATCGTTTAGGTATATGTATATTGTATAGGTAGATGATTCTTGGCCCTAGCAAACATTATTTTTCTTACTTTTTAGAAAAAAAAGAGTTTTTATTTATTTAATAACACAATTTTTGTGTAAATTGTTTACCTCTGTCTATCCCAATAGAATAGACCGTGATAGTTTTATAGTTTAAATTTTGTTTTGTTAGGTTTCCTACCAACATTTGGACCGTCATTGATACCCATGTATGGAACTTTAGGTAAATCTGGTCAGGATGATGCCCCTTTTTATAAAGGGTCTTTATTATTATCAATGAGTATTGTTGTTCCTTATTATCAACAAGGAATAAGGTCTATTAACAAGGAACTGATCGTTCCCATACCTAAGGTAATATATTAACTTCCAAATAATAATTCTGTAGCAGTAGTATCTCAAGTCAGATTAGAATGACTTTAACAGTATTTCTTAGTCAACGGAATTCAATATACATTATCACTGTCTTTTAACATTAGACTAGAAATGGTTACATGTCTTTCTCTAGTTTGTATGAGCCTGTTATAATTTCAGGAAAATTTGTGGAACATTGAAGATTTTAGCATCTTTTGTACAATATTCGAAGTGAGTATGATCGATAATCTAGTATCTGGAAAAGATTGTGGTATTGCTATAAGCATGGGAAAGATATTTCATAAATATATTAATAAAGGTTAGACTAAAAATATACTTTTTGTGTTAAATTTGTCAATGGGGCCCATTTTACTGTTACCTCTTTTTGTAATGTAACGGCACCAAGGGAGTTCCAAAATGGACTTTATGCACTGCAATTTGATTCACAGGAATATGTCATCTGTTAGGCTATTAAGCCGATACGATAGGATACTTGGCACTGATTTTCGCCGAAGCCTTACCTATTACTATAAGGTACAAATTAGCTCTCGTGAGGTGGACTGCTCTCACTCTTTGACGGCTCTGACAAGTATCGATGCTCGATGCTCTACATTATTTAGCGCCGAGCCAGGCACAATATTAACAGGCAATGCTGAATTCACGAGAATTTTAAAAACAGTACAATTTCACATAGCGGCTCTATCCGTCATTTCGAGGATATTCCAAGAAACAATTTAACCTTTTTTCTACCACGTCTATTACTCCCGCAAAGCTTGAAAGAAACATCCGGATTCTGAGGAGCGAATCGACAGCCGAACTAAACTATTGTCCTTTTAAATAGTGCGCCCTTTCTTTGTCGATCAACTAACAACCCATGTGTTCTTCCCACCTATAACCTCGGATTCTTCAAGCGAAGCAGATCAGTTAGCAGAGTGAAGGCGACTGAGGCAACTGTAAACTAAATAGGCTTTTTAGTCGTAGACACTATTGTACCTCTTTTTGCTTATCACTAGGTAAGTCGAGGTCATATGTTACCACACAATAATAAATATACTTTTAAGCCATAGAAGAGTAATATATATTTTTTTATTTCAGAATTCGAGAAATTCGTTTCAGAGAGTGGTAAGTCTTCAATAAATAATGATTTATGCTTAAGTACTCTTTTATGATTTAAATTTACAAGTAGCCTCATCGAGGAACCTGTGATTGCAACATGAACGGCAGGCGGATCATGTGAATGATTGTTGAAAATCACTAAAGACCGTCATCACTTGAATCGAATAAATTTTGTAAATATATTATATGTATTACAATTGATTGATTATAGTTGCCTTGGTATTACATAATTATTTTGGCATTTCTATTTTCAGATTTTAATTTCATTTACTTTGTGTGCCGCATTGGTAAGGCACCTAAAATCCCGGGTTCGATTCCGATCGAATAAGATTGTATATTACAAATATTTGTTTGTTAAGTGTGGTGGACAGACAGATGATAGTCATTTGCCCAGTCATTTGCTCAGTTTGCCGTGTACACACTGTGAAGTGACTCATTTGCCTTGCTACCTGCTGTTATTTAACTGAAGTAGCATCGCCTCTATTCATAGAACACACTCGCATGTGTTAGCACCACGCTGCCACAATATACAAGGTATATTTGATGATAGAAGTTTGTGCTACTCAAATTAATTTTTCATTCAATCCCCTACACATCCATTTGGTTAGGCCTCCTGTCTATCTCTGTTGGCTATCGTAGGAACCTTCTTCTACACACTTACCAGGTAACATAATTCCCCCCACCACACTAATGTATTATATGTACAAAAACTTTAATTTTAGAATCAAAGAAACTTCATTACACTGGACCTATAAAAGTAAATAAAACGTCAACGGCATATGGGCATTTAGATTTCCCAAATGCATTTCCAATTTTGCAAACGGCACTTAGGTTACCTGACTTCAGATACAGAATGTTTCAAAACAATATTCTTTACGGAATCATATCTGATTTGGTAAATATATATACTTACCTATATTTTAAATTTAGGTTCAGACAGTACACAATTTAGAATACATCCATCCTTTTGCAAATTTATTTTTTATTGTGGTACGTCATATGACATGATGTTAAGCTGGAGTGCGGTCTATATTTGGAGGCGACTGCTACCGTTAAATACTACTGAATCCACAGACTGAAGAAATGACCACCAACTGTCTGCATACCATTCTACAAATTATAGGTAATGTGGATTATATTCAAAGATCGACAAGTGAAAAGCGTTCTTTCCATCCTAAAATCATGGATTCTTTAAGCAGAGTGTGAAAAGGCACCTTTGGCTGGCATAATGACGGCAACTGAGGCGAATGTATTTTTCATTTATCGGCACCATTTCACCTCTCTTTGCTTACCACCATGGAGTCAAGGTCAGATGTCGCGTCTCAATAATAATAATAAAATAGGATATTAATAGCTGTTAGTGACATACAAAATGTTTTACCAATTGTTTATTTTATGACCAAAATATAATTTAAAAAAATTATATTATATATTTAACTATAAAAAGATTTGTGTCCCTCTAGGAATCTGCTTTGGAAGAATTAGATGATATAATAAAAACTTTTAAATATGAATGTTTGTCTGATGTAGACGATGCGTTAAAAATCGCATTTAATGAAGCAGCCTCAAACATATCTAAATATTTGAACATTTTACAACAGAATAGCTATAATAATAAAGCAAATAGATTCGCAACAGATTTTGACAATAAACTTGTTAAATTTCAGATAATAGAAGGGGTAATAATATTTATCATTAAATAACAATTGAACTGAGGTACCAAAACTTCTACAAATGATGTACAGACCACAACTTTTAAGTGTACAGACAGAGATGTGATACAGTAGTGTTTCAAGCTTGAAACTTGCTGGTTTAGACATATCAAGCTTAGAGGATAGATTTCTTATAGTAGCAGTCGCCTCAATTTATAGACTGCACTCTAGCCTATCATAAGGCAGGGAGTTGTCAATAATCAATCAATAAATTGTCACGCCTTCTTCCCATAGGTATAAGCAGAGACAATAAAGCGCCACTTGTCACGATCCTGACACAATTCACTCGCTTCCCTCAGATCCACAATTCGCTTTATACTATCTATACGGTTTTTGTTTATTGTAACTCGACATCTGACCTCGACCCGCCTGATGGTAAGCAAGAAGAGGTCCAAGAGTGCCGACGACTGCATAAACCGAGTCTTCACGGCTGCCCCAGTCGCAGTCACTATGCCGGCCAAAGGTGCTACTTATTATTATGGGAACTAGGTAACCTAGCTTTCTTGAGGATGTCTCGAATTTGGAGGAATAACAACCCTCTTGGGTCTTTTGTTGTCAATAATATGTATCGTAGGTAGGTAAATAATATATATATATAATATAAACATCGGTTCCCATTCATAGATTCTCATGATTTTAGCAAAAAATTCACAAAACACTTATAACCAAGTTGCTAGGAAAAGATTCTGACTCTATGAATAATTTTTATTCATTAAACGAAAATATGACTCGAAAACGTGTGAAACTCAAAGTTGCTGAAGCAAAAGACATATTGGAACAACTTCAAGGATTATTATTTAAAGTAGGATATTTTATTTATTTAATCTACTAGCCATTAGGAACTTTAATAGATTAGCTAATAACATTATACTATCAACTCGCAGTAAGGTATTTAAGTATTATTTAATTCTTATTATTAAATTATCATTAGTAATTCAATTTAATAATATTAAATACATCTCTCGAAAAACCGACAACCGATGGGAAAGAAAGGTTCTTGAGTGGAGACCACTAACCGGAAGACGAAGTGTAGTTAGGCCTCCCAGTAGGTGGACTGACGAAATAGTAAATGTCACGATGGATGCATAACCGGTGGATGCAACAGTTCGTTCCATTTGTCGTTTGAAATGGCTCTTTAAGAAGGAGACCTATATTAAGCAGTACTTCTGGCCTATAATGATGATTAGTAATGATAATTAAATAGAAAAAACAGTGCACATCGGTTAACTGCTACCTAATAAAAAACGTTTTCTATTCAACTTTCATTACTAATTAATAAAGTAGATAATATTGGAATATGCAATATATATATAAACAATATAACTAAGTTCTTAAATTTAAAAAGTAAATAAAAGATCGTGGAAAGGAGCGCTCCTTTGTCTCTATACATGTGGGAAAAGGTGTGAAAATTTGATAAACAAAATAAAGTTAAAAGAATGATGTATTTGCTCGTCGTGAATGATTATTATTTAACATAACCAAGAAGGTTAGGGGGTCTTCTGGCCTTCCTGCAGGAGAACGGGCGACTCCACTGAGAGCAAACCGTTTAAAAACGAACAAAGAAGCCGCAGAGGACTCAGAGCCGCAAATGGAATGGAGACGGAACGTTCGTCGTTCCGTCTCCATAAATAAGAGCCTTACGATTCCAATACTCCTAACATTTCATATCATATTTTAAGAGAAAATCTATATTACAGGTATCGAGTGGATGGCCAAACCTAATAGTTTGGTTATTGAGTAATGGATCTAGAGTTGGGTATAAAATAATTTCTGCACAAGATATCCTTTATTCTTCTAAGAGTGAACAAAGTGGAAAGTCATGTGGTCGCATTGAAACTCTTTACTTAAAGGTAATATAAACCTAATATTGTCGATATTTTTATGAGATTGGTCTTTGGAATTGTAATCATTTTTTTATTGTTGCTCGACATACGAACTACAATTATAAAAAAAGTAGTTTATTGTTAATGTTGTATTGTTTAGGTTATCTCTTTATATTACGATTAATTTGATCAATTATTTTTTAGCCACTAAAATGCCCTAGACACATGGATACGGTCATTGGTGGATGTCATTGCTTAGCTGCTAAAGTAGAAGTAAATATGTGGATGGGACTGTATAAAGATAAATCAGCATATATTGATACATTCCCAAAAGGATACATGGTGAAAACTAGAGATATCGAAATGTGTTTATTAAGTGATGTAACGGTAAATATTAATAAATTAAACAATAAAATTTTGACTAGGTATACCTAATACAAATTAATCATATCTAATTAATAAGTCATAAAAAGGATATGTTTTGGATAGGATAGGATAGGATGACATTAAGAATATGTCTGTGCGTATTTTCTTAGATTTTGCGCGAACATTGATCAATAGATTAAACAAATTTTATGCGGCTTACTATCGCGTTTATTTTTGGTTAATGAACACCACAGTCTCTCCGTGACCACGATGGCTGCAAACCTCTTAAAACGTCAGAATAGAAAATTGTACATACATTAACCAAAAATAAAGCCGCATAAGCCGGACATTATTCATTTTGGGCTTTTATGTACTATTTTTGTAATGTTCTTATGTAATGTTCAATGATGAAAAAATATATAAATGGTAGTTTCGATACTTGTGTTGATAAAACTAATAACAATTTTGCTTTTAATTGCTGTGCAATTGAGTTATTTGGAAAATAAGATATGAATTTTGTATTATCTATCAACGCCATATTTGTTCTGCTTTGAACTGTCATAATTATAGTTTGCACACCTAAACTATTCAAAATTAAGGATATATTCCAATTACATTGTATTCTTTGTACATTAAACTATTTTAAAATGTATATGCAACTGTTAATACAATTAAGCCCAAGTCCCCGTACAAAATGAATGATGTCCTTTGTTTAATGTCATGATCATAATAACATGATTTTGAGTATTTCTTGTGGCTTACTCTTCACGAAGACATTCCAAAAACAAAACAAAAATTCACTAAATAAATAACCCCAAGTACTATTATTTATTGAGTTTGCACCACTTTCTCAATACACAATTTCAATAGCTAATAACAAGTCGGAATGAATTTAAAGTTATGTTTAAAAAAATTAAGTGTATTTAATTTTTTATTTACAATAATTTTTTCTATTATCCAAAAACACTATCGATTTACAGAAAGTAGAAGCTCGTTGCTTTATATATCGAGCCAAGCTTAATAGTGGTATAGATTCTTCAGGCCTAGCTGATACTTTTGTAAGAATAAATGTATTTAATGCTATCAAAGAAACACAAGTAAGTATATTACATCTTACGATACATTAGAGATTTAAATTAATATATTTGAACGCTCTGGAAATTTGTGAGAAATTGCTTTGAACAATTCGTGTGTACTATATGGTTGTCGATAATTTATGTCTCGCTAGACGCACTAATAAAAATAATTAAAATGTTTTTTTTAACAGTTCGTATATTATTCAATCAATCAAATTGGAGCATGCATGGAGCCCCACTTGCCACAATCCTGACACAACTGTCTTGCTTCCCTGACATCCACACTTCTCTACATACAAGCTCTATATGATATACATCTTAATTCTAAATTCAAAATGTTCTTTCCATCAGACCATTTAAACATCACTTGTTAATTGTATGTTTTATAGGTAAAATACCATTCATTGACACCGGTGTACAATGAAGTTTTGAAAATAGAAAAAAGTGTTTTAATTCCAGAAGAGAGGTTAATAACAAATCCATGTATAATTTTAATTGAAGTTTATAATCGTCAAACTTGTGTGAGTTACTATTGGTTTCCTTTAACATCTGCTAATGAAGTTTAAATGGCTATGAAATTATCCCTTATCATATTATCTAATTTAAAACAATATTTTACAGGGAAGACCACAAATAATAGGCAGGGTTCAAATGCTCCCATCCATTGATAGAAGAACAGAGTACGAATATGCACCAAAACTACAATGGTGTGAACTAAACCGAGGAAGTGAAACAACAGGCCAACTGTTAATATCAGCACAAATAATTATTGTAATTGATTTTTTAATTATTATATTGAAGCTGGAAATTAGACAATACTCGTACGTTAGGGAAAACATATAACCCTATTTAATTAATTCTTAGATCAATCAATCAAATTGTCACACTGTTTTCCAACAGGAATAAGTAGATACAATGGAGCACCACTTGCTACGATCCTGACACAACTTCCGCCCTTCCCTCGCATTCACAATTCTTTTCAAACAAGCTCTACGGTTATGGGCACTAAGCAACCCAGCTTTTTTGAGGATGTTTGCCTCGTCTAACGCATCTATACTACTTTTACTCAACCTTAATTTAATCATTTAATTATTAAAAATAATAATATAGCGTAGGTAGGCCTGGCAACTTGTCGGTCGAAATGGCGTTCTAAGGGGGAGGGAGACCTATGTTCAGCAGTCGACGTCTTCTGGCTGATGATGATGATTACATAGAGCGAGTATGACATAATATCTTGATGCCCATTCGAAATGCCTTTCCTATTTTATAATATGGGACCTAATTTTTTTATAGATACCAAAGACAGACGAATCAGCACAGCATTCCAAAAGCTTAAATTTGCTTAATATTTTCAAGAAAGATGAAATAGAGAATTTACCAACAGATCTTATACCTGAATCGGCAATGTATAAGTATGTGACCTTTTATAAAATGTATATGAAAATATAATTGACTATTGTGTACCTTCCGTGAAGAATCCTAAAGCCGCAATTTCACATTTATTGAAGCTCGATGTTAAGCTTGGGAGCCGTCCATGAATGTAGGCTACTGCTACTATAGCTATATCCACTTTACCGACTTAGTTGTATCCGAAACTTTTCAGCTGATCCTGAAACACGACTGGGTCACTTCACGGTGACCCAGTGTAGCCCCAGTACATCGAACAGGGTGGTACTAACACGGTTCGATAGACTGGGAAAATTACTACCAACTGTCTGCCTACCACTCTTAATCTTTTATATGTGTATCAATAATAATTAATAATTTAATATTATGTTATTTAAAGATTTTTTTTTTGCCCGGCATAGTGACGGCGACTGAGGCACCCGTGAACTGAGACGTTTTTTTTTTCAGTCATCGGCACTCTTGGACCTCCAGAATAAGCATTCCGACATTTGACCTCGACGTGCTTGAGAGTAAGCAGGCATGCCGAGGTGAAATGTCATGTCATACTAAAAAAACAAAGTCTATCCTATCCTACTTATCCATTAAACTTCTATCGAATTTATGTTTATATATATACTATATTATTTATATATCACCAAAGATATCGCTGTATTCCGAATCATTGATTTAATTTTATACAGAATGGACATTTACTGGTGGGGACTACGAGATATTCCATCAGCGAGAAAACCCTGCGCGGCATTGGAGTTCGATGACATAATGATAAAATCCGAAATAATTTCCGATAATAAATCCAATTCTAATTTTCCCAATGGACGTACAAGTGAAATTTTTGAAGCGCCATTAAATAAAACATTCTGTCCACCTTTAAGTATAACTTTATATGATACAAGCACATTTGGGAGACAAATTATTCTTGGTGCTAATGTTATTAAGAAAACGCAGAAGTATATGGTCGATTGGTTGCCACAAATGGAAAGAAAAGCTTCCTTAAATTCGTTATTTATACCATCAAAATATAGTAAAGGTAATATTTGTTAAATAAATTGTTTTGCTAGACAACCAGGAATTTTGATGAAATATAAATTAGGTTAAGCATTTAGAAGATAGCTTGTTAGGTTGGTGGTTGTTTATTCCGTCTGCCCTTTCGGGGTAGACAATTGTATTTGTATTGGCTGTGAATTAATTAAGTTTCGTTTCGGGATCAGTTGAAAGTTGCTGGTTTCGACTAGGTCGGCACTATGGCCATATTTACTAGGATGTACTACTACATGTAATTATTTGAGTACTAGCAGTCGCCTCTATTCATGGATCGTATTTCAGTATAATTTCGAGTCACAATATTAATTAAAAATATCGGAACTCCACCAAAGTGCGTTAATGTAAAACTTTTTTTTCTAGTTTAGATCTATGCGCGTAATTTTACATTACTTTATCAATCAATCACATTGTCACGCCTTTTTCCCACAGGGATAGCCAGAGGCAATGGTGCGCCACTTGCCAAGGACACTACTCCCTCGCTTCCTCCATATTCACAATTCTCTTTATACAAGCTCTGGTTATGGGCACAAGGCAACCTAGCGTTCTTAAGTATGTCTCCGATTTTTTTTCCTGGGCCTGCCGTGTTTAACGTATCCATTTACATGAGATTTATAAATTCTTTTCGTTAATCTACTTTCACTCATGCTTTCTGTGTGTCCAAAACCATTACTATAACCTGGTAGAATTACATACCAAAAATATTCGAAGTATTATTGCGATTCCACAAAAGGCGCTCCTTTGTCTCTGTACTATAAAAAAAGGCTTAACAATTTGATTTTTTATGATTGAAGGGTCTATGATGATATTATGACAATAATAACTAAACTTCAGGACCTTGTATATTTTTGATCAGTTGAAATTTAAAGACGACCGAAAGCACGCAACCAAACTTCGTACTAAAAAGTTAATTTAACAGCGAATCAACGCTCATACATATATTTTTACAGCTGAAATACTTCACGAACCAACTTACATTGACATGAGTTATATGGAAGAATTAGATTTGCAGTCTGATCATACATATAAAGTTCTATCGTTGTTTAAAACTAAGGTTTCAGAAGAGAAACATAAGTTATTACCTAAAATGAATAGTAAAAAAAGTATGCGTCATCATAGTGTTAAATATAAAACAAAAGTTATTGATAAAGATTGGTGGCTTAAATTTCTTTATTCACAAACGGTATGGGTAAATAATAATTGCTTAGTTATATTAGAATTAGTTCAGCTCTGTCCTCTGTTTCGTGGCGCATTGGTTAACCACTTGTAAGGCCCGGGTCGATTCCCGGCCGTAGCAAAGATTTCTTTCATATGATCATTTGTAACACTTGATAATTACATTTTAATGTATTTGTTAATCAAAAAATATTAGGGAATTATTCGCTTCGGGTCTGGGTGTTGAAGAGGGGTAGGCAGAGAATTGCTAGTTGTTTCCTAGTCTGTTGGTCCGGGGTAGTACCACCACTTTCAAGACCGTGAAGTGAGTGACTTAGTCGCGTTTCGGGATTAGCTTGAAAGTTTCCGGTTTTAACTAGGGCGGTAACTAGTAGTTACGACTGCCTGCGAATAACAAATAAATAGGTAAACTACGATGATTTGTCACTCGCGACCGCGGCATAATGTTGTAAGCGAATCGACGCACTGCAACTCGTGCGCGGAATGAAGCGTCAAGTGTGCAGTAGTGCAGTAGAATACTCTCATAGAATAGAAAAATAAATTTCTGGACCGAGCATTAAGTTCAAACAAGAGTAGTTGATATTGTAACTACATTGACATTGAAGTAACTTATCTTACATACAGAGATTTGAACCTAAACCAAATTTCGGAACTAAATGTTGTATTTTCAGGAAAGCTTGGGATTAGACGAAATGGATCCTTTAGATAAAATAACGGTATTGTATTATTTTTATTTTTATATTAAGCTACTAAAGTGTTATATTATAAAAATACATTGGTACTGACAAGTGGTTTTGATTGTTTTGAACCCGTGCTCTCGGTTTGCGTGGCCTGACTTGTTTTGTTAATATTTAAATGTGTTTTTTTGTGCTATCAGATTTACAACTCGGAACTTGAATGTCAACCAGGATTTTCTAAATTTAAAGACTGGTGTATTAGTGTAAAACTTTATAAGGGTAAAAAGAGTGGAGATCCCAAAAAAGATGAAAAGTTATTTTGCGGAATAGTAAAAACAGGAATAGCTATGTACAAATTGCCTCAAATTGATACGGTTGCTGTAAGCACATCAGGAGTTGATTTAAATAAAGGGTACGTAATTTTTTATATTGTATCTCGACGTGCTCTCCCCCTTATATTAAGCATGAGTGCGGTGAATGGAATCGAGGTGACTGCTCCTGCAGTTAAATAACATTAAGTAGTAGTCACATCCACTATGCCAGCCAAGTTAAAACCGGCTACTTACAAGCTGATTCCGAAACACGACTAAGCTACTTCACGGTCTGTATACTTGTAAGTGGTGGTGCTACCCAGGATCGTCAGACTGGGTATCACTGCCGTATTTCACTGCCAGTGGAATTCCTGCGAATACAAAGATCATTTAACGCATCGAAACTTCGGCATTATTTAATAAATATTGTTACGTACGTCAAATTATGCACAAATGAACCACCAAAATAATATTTATCACAGTATAAGTACTGGAAACTCTGTTGAGATCTGCGCTGATCGAACTCAAGAACCACGTGGCCGGTTCCAACTAGGCCGGCATAGTGGATGTTGCTTACATTTATTGAATTGTAGTAGCAGTGATATCCATTCATGGACCACACTTCAGTATAACATCATGTCATATGTCAAGTCACAAAACAAAAATATTTTTTTCTAGATTTTTCAGTGAATATCCAAGTAATAACTCTACTAAATATTTGGTACGGGTTTATATCGTAAAAGGATTCAATTTAATGGCTAAAGATGTTATGGGAAAGTCAGATCCCTATGTTATTGTAACCTGTGGCAAGAAAACTTTGGGTGACCGAAAGAGTTACATTGCTAATACTCTGAACCCAATTTTTGGACGGTATGTATTGGACAATAATAATAAATGTGATTGTTTATATTTCGTGGCAAATAGAGCTCCTATCTATCTGCCTATAGGAAAAAGGCGTGACAATTTGATTGATCAATTGTTTATATATGCGCCATAAATATATATGTCAGACTTAAAAGTAATTAGATATATTGACAAGGATTGAAAAAGGAATGCTTCGATGATTTGGGCACATAACATGCTAGAATGGATAAGTGAAAGTAGATTGACAAAAGGAATTCATAAATCTCATGTGGATAGATGCGTTAAACAAGGGCAGGCTCAGGAGGCCTTTCCGACCAAATCGGAGACATCCTAATAAATCTGGGTTGCTTAGTGCCCATAGCCATAGAGCTTGTATGAATGTGAAGGAAGTTAATGTGGCAAGTGGCGCTCTATTGTCTCTGCCTATCCCTGAGGAAAAAAGGCGTGTCAATTTGATTTGATTGATTTGAAAGAAGTCATTAAAAATGAATTTCTTATAAGTCTTATTTCTTATTCTTATAAAATGTATTTTCTTGCGACTCCTCTTTATTCTCGTGAGCACTCGTATTCTACGGCTTGGCGCGTAGTTTCTTTATAGAATACAAGTGGAATGCTTTAACTGCCCGTGTATTTTTCCCATACTATAACCATGAATCAGTCAAGCGTAGCGGTGACTGAGGCAGCCGTAAATTGAATCAGTGTATTTAATCAACGACTTGGTTACCTTCAGACAACTCTAGGTCAGATGTCATGTCTCAAAAATATAGCTACATGTTAGTAATCAATTTTAGCATGTACGAATTCAAAGCAACGATGCCTGAAGATTATTTACTATCAGTTTTAATATATGATTACGATATGATACCTCCGGATGATATGATTGGATGCACAGCAATAGACTTGGAAAACAGAATCTATACTAAGCACAGAGCGACATGTGGTTTAGCTGGTGTTTATAATCCGTTAGTATAATCCCAGTGTTTAAAAATCATCCATAAATCTTGTATGATTACTTCAATAATATCTATATATTTTTATCGTGGCCCGTCATATTGTGCATATGAGGGAAGCCAGGGAGTTGTGTCAGGATCGTGGCAAGCCTTTAGGGCGTGGTTTTTCTCATACAAGCCCTACCTACAGTTGTGGACACTAGGCAACGCGCTTACAATTGGGATATTTGGATTGTGAAAAAGCGCTTCTTGAACAAAATTGGTATCTATTTAATTGAATCTTTTAAGAACCCGGTGGAACGTCACATAATGTTTGTTTTAACATCGTATTTAGGTTTCTTCTATACAAGTAACTTTAAAAGTATTACTGAGATCATAAAAGTATAAGTAATACCCTGTATAAATACAATAAAAATATGATAATTTAAAATTAGTATATTCATATTTTAATTTTTAGATTAGGAACATATAAATGGAGGGATTGTATGAAACCTTCAGCAATTTTAGAAGAACTTTGCCTAAAAAATCATGTTCCGCCACCAGTATTTACTAATGATCAAGTAGGAGGTATTTATTGGAAAACAAATAAGAATCTATTTTTGAAACGCCTGATTTAGTAGTAACCCAATTTATATTTTAATAAGAACTGTACCACTATTGTAATATTTAAACAATTCAGGCGTTTCGTTGCAATATAAACTTATACGTTGTATTAATTATTTGTAAACATAATATAACCTTAGTATAATATTATATTATTATGATATTTTTCATCTGACAAAATGGTTATATTTATTTATGCATTAAGTTTTATTTGTATTATTCTATAGATATTTTAAAAATCAGGCGCTTTGTGATAATAGTATATCAATATGTTTATTTTAAAAAGCTATAAATATCACAATCATAACTCTTGATAACAAAGCTTTCTTTGCTTTATTGTATTTTTAAAAGCTAATTAGATATATTTCAGGTAAAGAAATGTTACCAAGTGAACACAAAGAAAACGCGTGTTTGAGAATTTTGCATGATTGGCATTCTGTACCATTATGTGGTCATAATTTAGTTCCAGAACATGTGGAAACTAGAACCCTTTATCATGACAAAAAGCCTGGTTTAGATCAGGTAACTTTGAAGTATTTTTTTATGGATAAGTAAACTATGCTAATTAGTTTTAAACTCATAGCTGGAAAAGGTTTATTTATTAGGGCAACACAGTGGATCATGGATGCGACTTCTACTTTCTGTTATTCAACTTTAGTAGCAGTCGCCTACATGTATGGACCCCACTCCATTTTAACATCAGGCGGGGCGCTATCATTTGAAAAAGCATAATAAATATTTCAAAAATATTAATGTTATTCCTTATTGTATAAATTTTACTGTTTTTAATGCTTGTTGGTAAATTGTTGTTCTATCTATTTTTTATTACTAATTTATTTAAACGAGTACAATAAAAGTTGTTTTTAAGTTGGAAACCAACATACTTAAGAAAGCTGAGTTGCCTGGTGCCCATAACCATAGAGCTTGTATGAAGAGAATTGTGGATGTGAAGGAAGCGAGGGAGTTGTGTCAGGGCCGTGGCGCTTCATTGTCTCTGCCTATCCTTGTGGGGAAAAGGCGTGACAATTTGATTGATTAATTGATTGAAACCAACTTCTTTGATTTGGTGCTCTCTATTTTATTTTATTGTAACTCAACAAACAGCACCGGTTCTGACATTAAGCTAGAGTGCCGTCCAGAGGCGACTGCTACTACAGTTCATTAATAGTCATGCACTATGCTGGCCTAGTTGGAACCGGCGTAAAATTCGAAACGAGACTACACGAAGTCACTTTACGGTCGGTTAGTGGAAGTACTACCGACCGGCACCACTGCCTTCAACTCATCAATATTTTTTGTTATTCTAGGGCAAACTTCAAATGTGGGTAGATATATTTCCTCTGGACACTGGATACCCTATACCACCAGCTGTTGATATAACACCACGTAAATTAGAAGAATTTGAACTTAGAGTCATTGTTTGGAATGTTTATGGTGTTAAGCTGGATGATTATGACATTATAAGTGGACGTCGTTCATCTGATATTTATGTTAAAGTGTAAGTTAAAGAATTTGTATACAGTCAAAAGTCATTTTGTGGTATTAAATGGGCTTAAAAGAAGTTTAATGCCTGTTTGAAGCGCTAAACATAGGCAGGAACTCCATTCCGAACGACAGGATGCCAGTTGCATCCACCGGTTGTTCGCGACTTACCTGGTGAAAAGCAATGGGAGGTGAAAAGCGCTGACGACTAAAAAACGACTCAGTTTACTGTTGCCTCAGACGCTGTTACTATGCCGACCAGAGAAACTTTTTCAATCCGAAGTCATAGGACCGTGCGTTACCACATTGTCGTAAACGGTTGGTAAGGTAAAGCAACTTACTTGTCCATTTGTCAAAGGAAACGACACTTAACAGTTTAACTATTTAGTCGGACTGTCGATTCGGTTAACATAGTGTAGAGTAAACACATAAGTAAAAATACTTTAAAGGGCTTCTCAGAAATTTTCCGTGGTTTAGGCGATAAAGATGGAAACATTTTCAGGTGGATTGGCCGTATGGAAGACTGCCAACGTACAGATATACATTATAGAAGTTTGAACGGTGCAGGAAATTTTAATTGGAGGATGATATTTAACATTTTCTATCAACATGCTGAAAGAAAGGTAATTTGAAACTGTGGTGGTTCTCCTTCAAAAAGTTTAAATGTACTCTGTGAATCATCGCGATCAGTTTTAATGTTACCGCTTCCAACTTGGTCAGCATGAGCAAGTAAATGCGACTACTACTTTAAATTATTTAACTGTAGTGTCAGTCGCTCTCTTGATTAACATCAGGCGGGGTGCTGTTATTATTGAACCACAATAAAAAATGGATTGCAAATATATTATACAGCAAACATTTAATTTATCTATAAAACCAAACCGGTCAACGAAACTTGAACTGTATAGCCAAAAATAAAACCTCTATTTGACAATCAGATATTTATATGACATGTGATAAATTTCAAAACTGAAGAAGTCTAAAATCTATTCGAAATTCGAATATTAAACAAACCAACTATTTCTTTTATTTTCTCTAATTATTAAAATTTCAGTAAATGAATCATGATGAGATGTTAATATGTATTGTACGTTTATAAATACATCTGAACTCTATAGTAAGAGCCCACGTTGCTAATTAGGGATTTACTTAAACGTCGTAAAGACCTATAGGAATTTGAATAACGGTATAAATCTACAAACTTTCAAAAATATTTGTAACATTGAAATACTCAAGCGTGTCAGATATTCATGTCTTCGCTGACGGCGTTATGGTAATCTTGGTACAGTAAAGTTGGTGCAGGTTGGTGTCTGTACCAACGAAAGATTAACTGGAATTGAAATAGAATTGAAATCTAATTGAAAATAGAAAAGAAAAAAACTTAGCGCGTCAGATATTCTGAGATATTAAATAGACCCGAACGAGATCCTATTCAAAAGTCTGATGATGTGATGCAATCTCGTGGCAGATTTTAGAAGATGTTGAATAATCGGCCGATTATGTATTTTCCGTTATCCTTGATTTTCTTTTATTTGATTCAAAATTATATTATATTCGTTCGAGAATATCGAGATGAGATTTTGTTGCAAATTTGCGACCCTCCTATACTTTATGTCAAACTGAAATCGTCTGGTTATTGAAATGCAGACTGTATCTTTGCAATTAACCCACCATACCCTAATTTGACGCGTTCTAGTCTTTCCAACTATCTTTTTTTTTACTATACTGATCGGCTGCTTTATGCGCTCTATGTCCAACATGGTAGAGGTCTACTACTTAACGGTCGTCCCATAATTGTAACCACCTTAAATTGTTATCATCTAGTTATTAAATATTTTGTAGACTTAGTTGGTTTTCGAAGTAAAGTCCTGATTTAGATTAAAGGTGCGAATGTCATGTTGAACAAGATTGAAGTCCTCGTAACTAAGTTTGCAGTTAACCGGTTTTGGAATCACATCGGTCACTGCACTTGATGAAGGCAAACATGTCTATTTGGTACACGTGGGTAACCTAGTAGCCTGAACTTGACTCTTTTCTAAGTTATTAACAGGCCACTTAATTCTACCTTATATCAAGATAGAATGTCAACAAACTATTATTATAGTTCTTTTTATTGCGACGCAAAATCCAACCCATGAACTGACCTGGTTTTTTCACTCTTGGACCTCCATCATGCTTATAATCAGGCAGCTCGAGGTCAGATTCACAATTAAAAGAAACTCGGTTTGTCTACAATCAATTGGATGATCAAGAGCGCTGACGACTGGAAAAACCGACTCAGTTTACGGTTTATTGTTGATGGATAACCGCCTCTATACTGGCCAAAGGTGCCTCGATCGAGGAGCCACATATCCGTGTAAAGCGATTAGTTCGGTTGTCGATTTTTTAGTTCTTGCCGAAGTAAAAAATATCACAGAAGTAGGAGCTAAACTTATTAGGTTAATCTAATAAGTTGGTTTATTTGTAATCTAGTTTTAATTTTAATGTTTACAGTGCACCCCTTTGTATATAGGGGTAAAGTAACTTATATTGTTTTTCAGATACTCATAAAACGGAATAAGGTTTTCAAATTAAATGAGGAACTTTTGCCACCAATACTCTGTGCACATGTTATGGACAGTGATGCTGTATCAGCTGATGATTTCTTGGGTAAAGATGGCCTGGCCTTACTGCATTTTTTCTAACATCACAGATTTTTTTATTTTTTTATCCATGCTTCGAGTACGCAAGGGCTTTCTTCCTAAATAAGACCTCGCGCGACAATTTTGTGCTTGCATTTATCATTTTGCGATTTAGCCAGATAATTGGCGACTCGATCTAAATACATATACAATACTATAAATATGATTTCAAATTTACATATAAATAGTCTTAGTACCATTTTAAAAAACCTGAGAAAATTCACAAAATGATCAGTGAATTAACACACACACACAAACGGTCCATTTAATAATATTTATTACCTATTTTTTTTATTGCTTTGTTTTGACTTCGATCAAGTATTATACTGATTATTATCTACAAATGGTCGGTGTCAACTGTAACATAAGTCTAGACAAAGGCCTTGTTTATTATTGCAATAAAACAAATATCTCTTAATATTAAGTAACTTTTCACTAGGAAATTAATTTACTTTAATAATTTTTTTTACTAGGGGCATTAAGCCTAAATCTAAATGCCATGCCTCGTGGCGCAGGATCACCGAGCCGGGCGAAATCTATGAATTTAGACAAAGTAAAGAAAGTTAACATTTTTAGCACGCAATCTATGCGGGGATGGTGGCCTTTGGAATCTCTAAACTCAGTTACCAAAATAGAGGAATATGCAGTATGTTAAATTTATTTAAAGCGTCCTTTTTACTCAATAGTTGTCAAGTAAAAAAGAAGGTCTACTACTAAAGATGTGCTCAACTACCATTTTATATTCGTCATGACGCCACTTTGTTGATGTTATATCATATCGAATGTATTATTATATTAGTCATTAATGTGTAGTTAAATAGAGTAAAGTACTTATACACAGTTGTTTGGTAAAGCTATTTCTAATGTATTTACAGCTAAGCCGCATGGACCTGTTACATTTTCTGTTAATCTTTTCTGGATCTGGTAAATTTCAATATGACCACTAGCCATTTATTCTTATGTCTAATCTTAAATCTATGTTATATGAATCTATGAGGCAATTTATTAGGAAATTTCGTAAAAAACATTAGTTAAAATGAATCTTTGTGCATTATTGTACTAATTCTATTCACCTTGAAGTTTTCTTTAGGGCGGTTGTAATAGAGAAAGAACTCTAACCGACAGGATCGAAACAGATAAATGAAATATTCTTAACAACGTGTTAAGACCCATTTCAACATATTGTACTCGTAAGTACGCAACCGCGTCATTTGCAAACATTATAATGAAAACCTCCTATACCACGGAGATATGCTTTAATGCTAAAATAACGTGGATGGAGAGTCGGCGTGTTTGAAGTTCGAACCAAGTTGAATGAGTCACTTTCACTCGTGATAGCTCACGTGACAGGTGATAGGACATACTCTTTAACGAATTTGTCGCTTTATTAGACCAGCAGACTTTTGTAAGTTTATATCATACCTAATCCTTACAGGTCATTACATTTACAGGGTGCAATTGATATGGAGTTAACATTGTTGCCAATAGAAGTAGCTGCGGCATCCCCTGTAGGTCAGGGAAGGGATGGACCACACGCTCTTCCACCTCCCAAGTATGCATTCATCAATTAATCAATCAAATCATAACGCCTCAATTCCCTCTGCGCTACTTTTTAGGATCCTGATAGAACTCTCTCGCTTCCTTCACAAGCACATTTCTCAATAACTTTGTTTAACGTTAACATTGAAACCCTTGTGTGTCCGGAACTGAGCCCAAAAACTGATTTATTGTGCCTCGACATATGAATGGAGGCGACTGCTACTAAGGCTCCAATTCGTTATTGGGTGAAGTACTGTTCGCACTGGGACTGCTCCGTCAAATATCGATGTCTGGCAGCGGCACGAAAACTTTTGAGAAATGCAACCTTTATCGACTATACCATGGAGAATGTTCCAATGAGCTCTTTAACCTTGCTTCTCGTTAAGCATTCCATTGACAAATGGAATGCTTTTCTCTCCATATGTTCTTCCTATCCTATAATCTTGGATCCTTGCGTGTAAAACGGTTTTGTCGGTCGTTGGCGCTCTTCCAAGTTCCAAGAGCATTCGGTTCTGATGTCTTAATAAAAACAACTGCCACCGATCTACCTATTTTTCGTACTACTATAGTTGTATAATGTCTGCATATGTAGATTTTCATATTGATTTTACCACTATTGTTTTCCAACCTTTCATTACTAGGATATTTTTTTCTATGGGAACCAACATATGTTTATTTATGTACTTGATACAGAAAATATATTTAAAATGATGTCAACCATCAAGCATATTATAGCCTACAACAATTCTACCAGTGCCAGGTGTCGTATTATAAACTGTCGTGTCGTAAACTCTCTTGCTTCCTTCATTATCCATAATTCGCTTTATCCATGCTCTTTGGCTATAGGCACTGATAACTCAATTGCTTAAGCCGATTTGATCAAGGTACAATCTTTTAGGTCGTCCCTGTTTTATCTTTCCACTCGTCTACTATTTATAAATCTTTTTCGTCCATCTCCTTTCATGCATTCTCTAGATGCACACAAACCATCGCTACAAATCTTTCTCAAAAAATACCACACCCGATATATAAAAATGTCATCTTAGATAGCATTCTGGAGTATTTTTTGGGAATCAAGCAATTTTTGGGAATCAAGGAATATAAATTTAAATTGAAATGATTGTATTAGTGGAGGGTGTGTATCTCAAACTGACCCTTTGTCAAATCTTGAAATAAATGCTATGGAAATTAACCTGATCTAATACCTAGCACACAGATCAAGCACAGTATCCGCCTACCCCTATAGAAATAAAGGCGGGACTTTGCACTTACTTAGAAATCAGATTATTCTCTGAAATATGAGGATTGTCTTGTGAAGTGTAATTCCACCTCTCACAAGAAAAGGCAACCCCTACAATATCCGGAAACATACGCCTTCTTTATTTACAATTTAGTAGAAGCACCGCGCCTCCAAAAAGAGATTTAGTGCCCAGACATTAAATCTCTTTTTGGAGGCGGCGACGGTGTTTGTGTGTACTATTATACAGCAATCAGTGTCTCCATCTGTTGGTGCCTATTAGAACGCAGCAACACTTTATATAGTTTCAACCTTATAAGTTACGACCCTTCAAGTGATTCTATGCTTTTCCCCGAGGTGGCGTTCGAATGTAAAAGTTTATTTATAAATTAATACTTATTCTTTAAGCCTTGTATTACACTGTATACCTACCTATCTTCATACATACCCTGCCCATAATTTCCCATCATCCCAAATGTTAATTGTTAGAAAATACCTAAAAGGCATTGAACTCGCCTATGTACCGATTTTTAAGTTTATTTTGGTGCAATAAAGTATTTGAATAAATAAATAAAATACAAATTGTACACGATGAAAGATCTTTGATATATAATTTTAGATAAGCTTTGATAAAACTTAGCCTAATACAGGTGAAATAACAGATGTTGGTGAAAGATCAAAGTTAAATTAATATGATTTATGATAACCTGTATGAATAAATACGATTATGCGTAACCGTTAACGTTAATTTAATACTAAAAAAACCCACTTGTTACTTTTTTTATTGGGGCATCCCGCCTATCTTACACACAAATGACAGCACCCTGCCTGTTGTAAAGTTCGAGTGCGGTCCATGAGTGGAGGAGACTGCTACTACAGTTAAATAACTGCAATGCCTACGTTGGCCTAGTTGAAACCGGCATCTTATAAGCACATCCCTAAACGTGACTAAGTTCAGTACAGTCATAAGTGGAGGTACTGTGGCGTCTCGGCAGAAGGGGCAAATAACCACTAATATTTGCCTAGTATTGAGAGTTGTCTTACCACACTCAAAACTTTTTTGAAAATGGTAAAGCAGCGTCATTCAGTACACATGGAAGGTTATGGAGCATACTTACATTAATAATATAGCATGAATGATTTTTAAAACAGTTTCCTAATATCATTTCAGACGCCCAGAAAGTGCATTCAACCCCTTCTTAAATCCATTGCAGTATTTAAAATCAATTTTCACTGGCCGTTGGAAAGAGATTTCGGGATTAATATGTATTCTTTTAATAATCGTCTTCATAATAACAGCGTATTTGGAAATTCCACGCGTTGTCGTTGATAGATTACTTGGGTAAGTGATTGATAACTAACATTTTCTTAATGTATGGAAGTGAATATTGAGTGTGGCAGAAGAAGCATAATAGTAGTATTAACCCTGTAAAAATGCGGTCATTAAGGAGTGTATGTGGAGTGACGATAGCAGATAGAATTAGGTAAAGCACAGTGCGCAAAAAGGATGTAGTGACAAGGATTGACAAAGGAATGCTTTGATAATTTGGGCACATGGAAAGGATAAGTGAAAGTAGATTGATGAAAGGAATTTAGAAATCTGATGTAAATGGATGCGTTAAACAAGGCAGATGCTAGGTAGTTGTGCAAGTGGCGTTCCATTGTCTCTATCTAAGTCTGTGGGGAAAAGGCGCGACAATTTATTTGATTGCTTTATTTAAAAAAATACCATCAAATTTTAACACAGCAGGCGACTGCAATGACTAGTACTTTTTTCATAAAAATTGTATCATACATCGTTTAGTTTATCTCTCGAGTAGGCCCTCTCAAGAGGCCTACTATACTGAGAGAATACCGAGGTATAGTAAATGTTTAATTACTAAAACTGATCCAAAAGTTCTATCTAAAAATATTGAAACAAAACCGTTTCTAAACTTATTTAGAATAAGCTAGGTACATATTTTCTTTCATGATATCTGAAATAAATAACAAATGAAGTAGAAGGAAAAAACAAGTTTCAATTTTTGTTAATTTAGCAGAAAACATTAGAATTACCGACGAAGAAGATGATTTATTTGGAGATTACGGACATCAACACAAGTATTTTTAATTCTACTTTTTGTTTTATTTCTTAATGTTTTTTATGTTATTAATAAGTTGTTTATAATTAACTGTTTTATTAAATATTTATATTCTTTTATCGTATAATAAAATATTATTTACTATTGAATGTTTTCAAAACAAAGCTCATTTTATTTAACGCCCCGTTTACAGTTTATATCGCACTACGTTATTTAATTTATAAAGTGTGTGTAGGTGTCATTTATGATTTTAAAAATAAGTATTTAAGATTTCTATTTAAAAGGTAAAAGTTTTAAAGACTGGCGGGGTGTATTGGTTAGAACTCCCGTTCATTACGCGCACAGTCCAGGGTTCGATTCCCGGTCTGAGTAAATATTGTAAATATTTGTAATATTTAATGACTAGATTAAAATATTACAAGTAATTGTTAGTAAAAAAAGAGGTAGATATTTTCAGCGTGTGAAAGAGTGGTAGGCAGTGATGCCCAGTCTGTCGATCCGGAGTAGTACCACCACTTACAAGTATACATAAAGTGAAGTGACTTAGGTCAGCATGTAAGTTGTCGATTTTTACCAGGCCGGCATAGTCGATGCGATTGCTATTTACAGTTATTTCACTGTGGTAGCAGTGACGCCCATTCATGGACCGCACTTCAGCTTGACAGGCCGCAATCAAAAAAACATGACCTGCACTTAATCTTGAAACAAAAGGTACAAACATTTTTTAATATTAAAATATAATTGGTACTCCTTATCAAAGATAAAATATATATTGTATACTGAGCTAATAATCGTGCTTGTATCAGACTCATTGCGAGCGAAGTACTTGTATCAAATAAACGTTGATACCGGTACAAAATCCCTAACTGAACCCCTTTGACACACCAGAAGCGATATTTCATTACCACTGGACCGCCATAATTTCAATATATATTTTTAATAATACAGGTAATTTATTATGCATAATAAATTAACACATTTTACGTGCCATGCCGTTAAGTGTCAATAAATCATTATAGTTTCCAAAAATAAAAGGCAATCTGGACAAATACTCGTAGAATTACGTCACGAGTTTTAATCTATATTTCATAGGTTTGCTCCGAATACAAGATTTTATTTAACACGGTTTCATCTAAATCATGAATAACTATGAATTTCCAATATAGTGTTTAGTTGTAATTCTATTTTAAATATGACTTTAAATAAAATCCTATTATCAAATATATTTCGTATATGTACTTACATAAAGAGCAATCTCTTCTCTGAATATGAAGCTTTTAACCTTTTAACCAATGAGCTCTTTAACCTTGCTTCTCGTTAAGCATTCCATTGACAAATGGAATGCTTTTCTCTCCATATGTTCTTCCTATCCTATAATCTTGGATCCTTGCGTGTAAAACGGTTTTGTCGGTCGTTGGCGCTCTTCCAAGTTCCAAGAGCATTCGGTTCTGATGTCTTAATAAAAACAACTGCCACCGATCTACCTATTTTTCGTACTACTATAGTTGTATAATGTCTGCATATGTAGATTTTCATATTGATTTTACCACTATTGTTTTCCAACCTTTCATTACTAGGATATTTTTTTCTATGGGAACCAACATATGTTTATTTATGTACTTGATACAGAAAATATATTTAAAATGATGTCAACCATCAAGCATATTATAGCCTACAACAATTCTACCAGTGCCAGGTGTCGTATTATAAACTGTCGTGTCGTAAACTCTCTTGCTTCCTTCATTATCCATAATTCGCTTTATCCATGCTCTTTGGCTATAGGCACTGATAACTCAATTGCTTAAGCCGATTTGATCAAGGTACAATCTTTTAGGTCGTCCCTGTTTTATCTTTCCACTCGTCTACTATTTATAAATCTTTTTCGTCCATCTCCTTTCATGCATTCTCTAGATGCACACAAACCATCGCTACAAATCTTTCTCAAAAAATACCACACCCGATATATAAAAATGTCATCTTAGATAGCATTCTGGAGTATTTTTTGGGAATCAAGCAATTTTTGGGAATCAAGGAATATAAATTTAAATTGAAATGATTGTATTAGTGGAGGGTGTGTATCTCAAACTGACCCTTTGTCAAATCTTGAAATAAATGCTATGGAAATTAACCTGATCTAATACCTAGCACACAGATCAAGCACAGTATCCGCCTACCCCTATAGAAATAAAGGCGGGACTTTGCACTTACTTAGAAATCAGATTATTCTCTGAAATATGAGGATTGTCTTGTGAAGTGTAATTCCACCTCTCACAAGAAAAGGCAACCCCTACAATATCCGGAAACATACGCCTTCTTTATTTACAATTTAGTAGAAGCACCGCGCCTCCAAAAAGAGATTTAGTGCCCAGACATTAAATCTCTTTTTGGAGGCGGCGACGGTGTTTGTGTGTACTATTATACAGCAATCAGTGTCTCCATCTGTTGGTGCCTATTAGAACGCAGCAACACTTTATATAGTTTCAACCTTATAAGTTACGACCCTTCAAGTGATTCTATGCTTTTCCCCGAGGTGGCGTTCGAATGTAAAAGTTTATTTATAAATTAATACTTATTCTTTAAGCCTTGTATTACACTGTATACCTACCTATCTTCATACATACCCTGCCCATAATTTCCCATCATCCCAAATGTTAATTGTTAGAAAATACCTAAAAGGCATTGAACTCGCCTATGTACCGATTTTTAAGTTTATTTTGGTGCAATAAAGTATTTGAATAAATAAATAAAATACAAATTGTACACGATGAAAGATCTTTGATATATAATTTTAGATAAGCTTTGATAAAACTTAGCCTAATACAGGTGAAATAACAGATGTTGGTGAAAGATCAAAGTTAAATTAATATGATTTATGATAACCTGTATGAATAAATACGATTATGCGTAACCGTTAACGTTAATTTAATACTAAAAAAACCCACTTGTTACTTTTTTTATTGGGGCATCCCGCCTATCTTACACACAAATGACAGCACCCTGCCTGTTGTAAAGTTCGAGTGCGGTCCATGAGTGGAGGAGACTGCTACTACAGTTAAATAACTGCAATGCCTACGTTGGCCTAGTTGAAACCGGCATCTTATAAGCACATCCCTAAACGTGACTAAGTTCAGTACAGTCATAAGTGGAGGTACTGTGGCGTCTCGGCAGAAGGGGCAAATAACCACTAATATTTGCCTAGTATTGAGAGTTGTCTTACCACACTCAAAACTTTTTTGAAAATGGTAAAGCAGCGTCATTCAGTACACATGGAAGGTTATGGAGCATACTTACATTAATAATATAGCATGAATGATTTTTAAAACAGTTTCCTAATATCATTTCAGACGCCCAGAAAGTGCATTCAACCCCTTCTTAAATCCATTGCAGTATTTAAAATCAATTTTCACTGGCCGTTGGAAAGAGATTTCGGGATTAATATGTATTCTTTTAATAATCGTCTTCATAATAACAGCGTATTTGGAAATTCCACGCGTTGTCGTTGATAGATTACTTGGGTAAGTGATTGATAACTAACATTTTCTTAATGTATGGAAGTGAATATTGAGTGTGGCAGAAGAAGCATAATAGTAGTATTAACCCTGTAAAAATGCGGTCATTAAGGAGTGTATGTGGAGTGACGATAGCAGATAGAATTAGGTAAAGCACAGTGCGCAAAAAGGATGTAGTGACAAGGATTGACAAAGGAATGCTTTGATAATTTGGGCACATGGAAAGGATAAGTGAAAGTAGATTGATGAAAGGAATTTAGAAATCTGATGTAAATGGATGCGTTAAACAAGGCAGATGCTAGGTAGTTGTGCAAGTGGCGTTCCATTGTCTCTATCTAAGTCTGTGGGGAAAAGGCGCGACAATTTATTTGATTGCTTTATTTAAAAAAATACCATCAAATTTTAACACAGCAGGCGACTGCAATGACTAGTACTTTTTTCATAAAAATTGTATCATACATCGTTTAGTTTATCTCTCGAGTAGGCCCTCTCAAGAGGCCTACTATACTGAGAGAATACCGAGGTATAGTAAATGTTTAATTACTAAAACTGATCCAAAAGTTCTATCTAAAAATATTGAAACAAAACCGTTTCTAAACTTATTTAGAATAAGCTAGGTACATATTTTCTTTCATGATATCTGAAATAAATAACAAATGAAGTAGAAGGAAAAAACAAGTTTCAATTTTTGTTAATTTAGCAGAAAACATTAGAATTACCGACGAAGAAGATGATTTATTTGGAGATTACGGACATCAACACAAGTATTTTTAATTCTACTTTTTGTTTTATTTCTTAATGTTTTTTATGTTATTAATAAGTTGTTTATAATTAACTGTTTTATTAAATATTTATATTCTTTTATCGTATAATAAAATATTATTTACTATTGAATGTTTTCAAAACAAAGCTCATTTTATTTAACGCCCCGTTTACAGTTTATATCGCACTACGTTATTTAATTTATAAAGTGTGTGTAGGTGTCATTTATGATTTTAAAAATAAGTATTTAAGATTTCTATTTAAAAGGTAAAAGTTTTAAAGACTGGCGGGGTGTATTGGTTAGAACTCCCGTTCATTACGCGCACAGTCCAGGGTTCGATTCCCGGTCTGAGTAAATATTGTAAATATTTGTAATATTTAATGACTAGATTAAAATATTACAAGTAATTGTTAGTAAAAAAAGAGGTAGATATTTTCAGCGTGTGAAAGAGTGGTAGGCAGTGATGCCCAGTCTGTCGATCCGGAGTAGTACCACCACTTACAAGTATACATAAAGTGAAGTGACTTAGGTCAGCATGTAAGTTGTCGATTTTTACCAGGCCGGCATAGTCGATGCGATTGCTATTTACAGTTATTTCACTGTGGTAGCAGTGACGCCCATTCATGGACCGCACTTCAGCTTGACAGGCCGCAATCAAAAAAACATGACCTGCACTTAATCTTGAAACAAAAGGTACAAACATTTTTTAATATTAAAATATAATTGGTACTCCTTATCAAAGATAAAATATATATTGTATACTGAGCTAATAATCGTGCTTGTATCAGACTCATTGCGAGCGAAGTACTTGTATCAAATAAACGTTGATACCGGTACAAAATCCCTAACTGAACCCCTTTGACACACCAGAAGCGATATTTCATTACCACTGGACCGCCATAATTTCAATATATATTTTTAATAATACAGGTAATTTATTATGCATAATAAATTAACACATTTTACGTGCCATGCCGTTAAGTGTCAATAAATCATTATAGTTTCCAAAAATAAAAGGCAATCTGGACAAATACTCGTAGAATTACGTCACGAGTTTTAATCTATATTTCATAGGTTTGCTCCGAATACAAGATTTTATTTAACACGGTTTCATCTAAATCATGAATAACTATGAATTTCCAATATAGTGTTTAGTTGTAATTCTATTTTAAATATGACTTTAAATAAAATCCTATTATCAAATATATTTCGTATATGTACTTACATAAAGAGCAATCTCTTCTCTGAATATGAAGTTCATGGACTTGTGTCCCTTACTGTGGACCAATAAATTATTAGTAAGGTCACGGAGAATGTTCAACACCAAATTTGTTTATGCTAAGTTTTAAATACTACTCTTTGACTGATTATCTTGCTTTAGAAACGGTTTATCAAAGAATCATACCGTAACACCATACTGCGTAAACCAACATATTGTCAGAATATACTGCGCAAACGAACAGTGAGAAAAAATAGGACTACATTTTATCTTTACAAAAAACTTTACTTTTACACGTTCGCATTTTTTTTTATTAATAATATAATTTTAGAATTCCAGGGAACTCCTATCACCCGTTCCTAGATGGCGGATAGAGCCTTGATGATTACATCGCCGGAGCAAACCTAAACCATCAAACGGCCAGCGGCCAGCATTACACAAATAGAGAGCTGTGTTGCTGGGGAGAGGTCACGTCCATTCCCCTCCGGTGTTACATTTTAATGGAGCCCTATATGCTGGTCAGATCAAGTCCACAGCCTTGATACTGGTGACGAGAGGAGAGTGGTAAAAAATATTATCGATATCAAAATCCTCAATTAAAAAAAAAACAAATCGATGGATAATGGCTTTATCGCATTACATAGTATCGATGCGTATTATCATCGTAGAAATTTTATCGTCGATGTCAATCCGGGGTAGTAACACCACTTACAAGTACAGACCGTGAAGTGACTTCTTGTTATCAGCTTGTAAGTTGCCGATTTCAACTGAGCCGGCATAGTTGATTAGACTGCTTTTTACAGTTATTAAATTGTAGAAGCAGTGGGCTCCACTCATGAACTGCATCCTAACATTAGGCGGGGTGCTGTCATATATGAAGCCAAAATAATAATAAAAAAAACATGCTTGCTTAGTTAATTGAGTGACCAAATGTCAGAATTAAAAAAAAGAACAGTTACTGTTTACCCAAAATCGTTATTTTACCTCCCTGTTAGATAATTTAAAATTCCTGACGGTCGGTCAAATTTTTCGTTAATAAACCTTAAAATTCCAATGCGTCCGCATACGTAGGATCTACACATTCTATAGATGAAAGAGTTAGGCAAGTTTATGTGAAAAAGGGATCTTTAATAGGGTTGACAATTTAACATACACTATAACTATTGCACATTAGTCGATAATATGTTTATTGCATGTAAGCAGTTTACTTAGTTAAACCTATTGCTAATCCTATTAACCATCTTATTGAAACGTGAGTATTTTTAAGTTTATTATAAACAGCCGCCTTGTCGTGAATACCACCGTATAAATAAGGTTATTAAAGAAAAAAAAATACTACAGGATTTGTGCAGCTGTTATTTGTTAACGTATTAACCAGACATAGGTTGAACTAAAACTTGTTCGAAAAAGCGAGGTATTTTGTCTTTTGTTCTTTTGACAACCCTAGTGCAGTGCATCTGGCGAGGCCGTTGGTGGTGCCAACCAATAATAAATTTTCTACCGCGTGCAGTTTAGAGAAACAAGTCGCGAGGCGTGCTCGTGCGCATACACGTAGGTGCTGTGTTATTCCGCGACAAACAAAATGAACGGGAACAGTAAACGAAAATTGTCGTTTCTAGGCTTCGGAACACCGGTTAGTATAAATCTTTATATTATACTTTTAATAATGCTTTGCTGTTTATTTATAATCAAATTGTAGGTTTTATACTGAAATAATTAAAAAACACCGTGTATAAATTTGTAAATACGAGTATGTATTAATTTTTATTACAGGATAAACTAATATTAATAAATTGCAATACCTACAATATTTTTTATCACAGGGAACTAGTGATACCTAATAAATGACGTCCGGATAATGTTGTAATTTTTTACAAAAGTCAAAAACTTATTTCTACGAAATTTTAAAGGTTAATGTTTGCTTACAGAATAATATAAAATGAAAAAAATATTTGCACACAAAATTTGTCAACACCAGATATATTTTTATAATTAAATATTATTTAAAATTCCTAACTAAATCTATACTTTATATTTTGGTGGTCCAGTTTTTGACCTTCCGCAGTCTTCACCTGGACCGCGAGCCGGTTCTCCCAGCCCCTGTTTTTAATGTATTATTTTGATTACGATCATTCATATATTTATTATCTATTATATTGTAGTTAAAACATTAGCCTACAGTGAGAAAAAAACCTATATTTCTCAATGACCTAGTTTTATTAAGCTTTAAAATATTCTATTGCACTGTAAGCCGCCACTGTTTGTTTTAATGTTAAAGTTTGTAGGTCGAATTTTAAAAATAAAATTTTACGATCATAAGCTGCTGCCGGTAAGTTTTAATTAAATCTCAAATCGAATTTTAGATAAAACATAAATATATTGTGTCATGCATTCTTTTTAATAAGAATTAAATAGAATGTAATGATTGCGTTCGAAAGGGTTCTGAGATCTAACACATGGTGTCTGCCTCCGCGGGAACCCAGACGAGGTGGCGCCATAAACCACCATGAGAGTGGTCTGGGGTAAAGGGAGTTTCAATATTTCTAAAACATCGATAATCTATAATTACATTAAGGGCCACTAAATTGCATTCGTGTCCTATACCGAAATAATTTTTAAATTTGGATAATGGCTTATAAATAAACGACCTATTTACAAAATACGGTGATTGATTTATTTATTATATTTGAATTATCGATCTATATTAGAAAACTTCTATAACTTTAATTTCAATAAAATGAATAAGTCAAGTATATTTTTTCACTTATTGATACACAACTCAAATAAGTTATTTACCTAATTGTTTTGAATGTCTGTAGTTTTGTTATTTATTTAATTTTAAACCTCGATACAGTCTGCGGTATGTTTATCAATAATAGTGGTTTCATTTCAATCAAGTGTCATAATGTTTAGGAATTGTGAATTTAATCATATCATACATTTTTTGGCCTCGACTGAGGCAATCGTGAACTGACTGGCTTTTATCAGTCGTTGGCACAACTGAACATCCCTTGGCATCAGGCTAGTCGAGGTCAGATATCATGACTCAATTTAAAAAAATCTTTAATACAATTTATATTAACTCTATGCTCTACAGTGCTCTCTGAGAGCAGAGGGACACGTGGAGCAGCGCCACACTTTAGACTTTTAGCCATTAGCTAAAAAGAGCCCCCTAAGGGAAGTTATTATCTGATGCCCAGGATGCACCGGCCCATCTGCTTTCCGTAACACCGAAGCGATATTTCAAGCAGACAGACACACGGGGAGATAGTCCGACATCGCACCTTATGTTAATTGGAGTGCGACTTCCAAGCTGGCTTTTTTTACATGTGACACTTGGCTTTTTTATTGTAACTTGCGTGGTGGTAAACTAGGGGAGGTCCAAAAGTGTCAACGACTAAAATACCGACTAAGTCCACAGATGCCTCAGTCGCCGTCACTATCCAGGAAAAAATCATCCTCAATGTGAATGCACTTCTGACTGCTTAGTTGACAGCGTCTAAGGTAACCATAAGCTGGGGCGTTTTTATAAGTCGTTGGTACTCTTGAATCTCCTCTTGTTTACCACCAGGCAAGTTGAGGTCTTATGTAGAGTCCTAATAAAAAATATATTGAAATGATATGTTATTTTAATTACTATATCGCGTTTGTTGATTTCATTATTACAAATGCAATAATAATGGCTTTATTTATTTTAGGCAGTTGCCATTGAAGAAACTCATTTGTTCATATTTTGCAACGCGTCTACGCTCCGTTTGCGTATAAGTAACGTATACGCGACGTAGATGCAACGTAAGCGCTGATCTTACTGGTGTGTGCTCAGTGCTTAACAGTTCGTATTGAATTAAAATAAACGCTAGAAACACGTTTCAATTGCGTATGCGTTACTTAAGTGCAAACGGAGCGCAGATGCTCGACACTTAAAGAGAACGTAAGACTAGCGTTGCGTCGACGCAACGTTTTGCTGCGCTTATCTAACCTTCTAATGTTATAATCTAATGTAGAAACGCAACGTGTACGTCGCGTATACATTGCGTATGCGTTACTGAAGCGCAAACGGAGTGCAGATGCTCGTGTAAAAAGCAGCCTTTATTTTCAAATACATCGCAAAAATATTTTTAACATGAACTTAAAATTATATCTATATATGTATTGAATAGAATATTAAGTTTATGATTAGTTACGATTGCCATTGAGTTTTATTATCTGTATTTTTATATTATGTAAAGCTGTGCACTTTTTTTTAATGTGACTTGACATATGACTTCACTCCATCTGATGTTCAGCTGAAGTGCGGTCCAGACGATTGCTAGTACGTTTGAATAATTGCGCTATGCCGGCTTAGTTGTAACCGGCAACTTGCAAGCTAAACTAAAACACGAAAAAGTCAGACAGTGTCAAGAGTCACCAGTCCGGAAAAGTGGAGACGTCTGCTGCCTGCTCAGCTATCCCAGGCCGTGTCAAAAACTGTCTTCGATATTAGGCAAAGTTCGGTCATAATAAATATGCTGTAGTTATTATTATCATGTAAGAATAAATATTTACATTATTTGTTAGAACAGTAACTAAGCAAACCATATTATAAAGGAAATCTGTTACAAACGTCACCTTTTTATGTTGCTAACAGTTTATTTTTATAACTGTTTTCTATAGAAAATCCCACTTACACTTATTCATACATTTGTCAAATTATTTAAACAAATTTGACCCTTATCTCGTAACGAAATAAGGTTATATCTGTTCGTCTTTTTTACTCGCCTTTACAGCTGCTCAAGGAACACACTTGTATGGTAAAATACCTTTGCAAACGTACATGTTTTAACTTGTTTACATCCCCCTAGCCCTTGGTTTCTTTTTTATAAGGAATTATAGGATGACAGCTAAAGTATGATAATACATTTATGGCGGCGAAATGTCTACCTACTCTACTTATATTTATTATAAAGAATAATTATTGTAATACTATGCTTGTAATCGCAGTATGATGGGCCAACGTGAAGCCAAGAATAACATAGGAAAAATAAAGTTTATCTTACGTGGGACAATATTGTATATATATACCTAATATAAATATAAATATATATATATATAATATTTTGCTCCTACACAGGGCAAGAATAACTTTGGAAAATTAACATGTGACCGTGGAGTAGCTTTAAAAAAGCATATTTAAGTCCAAAGTTTTTTAAATTGTTACACGACTAATTTAAAAAAAGTGTTTTTATGGGTCGACAGGACACCGCATGATGTTGAGCTGGAGTCATTATCATCAGTCTGAAGACGTCCACTACTAAACAAAGAACGGACGAACGAACGAAATGCTATAAGTTATTATAAGTACCAGGCACGTCTACTATGCCGGCCTAGTTGTAACCGGCGACTTACTAGCTGATTCCGAAACGCGACTAAGTCTCGTACGCCTATTAATACTTAAAAAAAGGATTAAGGAATTTTGGTCTAAATACCTACAAATACAAAACCCGAAGCAGATACCAGCCCATATTTATTATAAGTGCTAGTATCTGCTCCGGGTCTATATGGTGGTCATTTGCTCAGTCTGCCGATCCGGGGTAGTACCACAACTTTAAGTGTAAAGACCGTAAAGTGTAGTCACGTTTCGGGATTAAATTAAAAGTTGCCAGTTTCAACTAGGTGATGCAATCGCTACTTGCAGTTAATTAACTGTAGTGCGAGTCGTCTCCATTCACGGACTGCATTCGAGCTTAACATCAAGCGGGGTGCTGTCATATGTCGAGCCATTGTAAAACTTTCTGTAAATTAAAGAGTTTTATCACTATATCAATATCGAATTTAATTGTCACGCCCTTATTCCCACGGAGATAGGTAGGCATGGGTAACAAAGTGCCGCTTTCCACAATCTTGACACGACTCTCTCGCTTCCCTCATATTCCAAATGACAATACATTTATAGAAAACAAATGAACGTGAACCTGAACACGGATAAAGTACTTAAAACCAACCATCAATGCGACCGTGGTCCAGTGGTATATAAATGGCCTCGCTAACCCCAGTTCAAAACCATTGTATCTTATTGTTCTTTGTTCGTCCTATGATACAAGCACCTTAGTAGCTCAGTAGAGAATAGATATTTCTTAGATATAAAAAATAATAATTCTTTAATGCATTTATTTACTTTCACAAAATTATAATCTCAAACGCATGCATGCTTTAATTGTTTAAAAAATATTCAAATAATACTAATAATATTATAATGTATGTATATCTCGAAAACAATAAGGTTATTTATCTACCTTAACATGTCACTGGCAACGAATGGAATGCTAATGACAGATCAAAATAATAGAATGTCATAGTTGAATATTAAACAACTTCTCGATTAAATTTACAATTAAATTCACAATAGAAGTTGGCTTGTCAACATAACTTGACATCTTTATCATCATCAGCCAGAATGCGTCCACTGCTGAACATAGGCCTCCCCCTTATACATTATCGGATTCCTCTCATTATTAAGAAGATTCTATTTTTATTGAGACGCGTTATCTGACCTCGATTCATCATCATCAGCTAGAAGGTGTCCACTGCTGAACATAGGCCGCCCCCTTAGAAAGACAAGATGCCAGTTGCATCCACCGGTTACCCGTGACTTTCACAAAGTCATCAGTTCACCTAGTGAAAGGCCTACCTACGCTGCGTCTTCCAGTTCGTGGTCTCCACTCTAGAACTTTTCTTCCCCATCGGTTGTCAGTTCTTCGAGCAATGTGGCCAGCCCATTGCCATTTCAGCTTGCAAATTCTACGAGCTATGTCGGTAACTCTGGTTCTTTGGCGAATATCCTCGCTCCGGATTTTATCGCGCAAAGACACACGTCGCATAGCTCTCTCCATTGCCCGCTGGGCGACTCTATGCTTTTCCAACAGGCCCAGCATTTAAGGGCCACGTCTCAGTCATCACTGGCAACACACTCTGGTTAAAGACCCTGTCTTCAGGCGCTGCGGGATGTTTGACAAGAAGATATGGCGCCTCGAAGGGGAGCTCTAAAAGCGCTAAAGAATAAAAAAATGTTTTATTTTACGGTTGCCTCTCAGCCAAAGGTGCTTTTTCACACTTCGCTTTAATTATAGGATTGGAAGAACGCATGGGTTTTATTCCACTTGTCGATTATACTACAAATAAAAGACGCGCCGAACCTCTTAGTTCGACTGTACATTCGATCGACACTGCAGTTTCCTGTGACCTGTGCAGGGCGGATATCATAAGTGTGAATAGGTATCAGCTCCTCAAAACATTTTCCGTGGTACAGGCGATATAGAGACGTACAGAGCCGCTATATCTCTAAATTGCAGGGGCTTTCGAGGTCTTGTGTAACCTCAGCATCTTCTATAATTCGAAAAGTTCAACGCTGTAATGGATTCAGAGCATCGATCAGAATGAATCCAGGGATACTTGGCAGAGCTGACCCAGAGTTGCGACAAGAGAGAATTCGAACCTTATATGGATAGTAACAGGCGATAAAATTAAACCTAGCGTCAGATACTTAATTTTAATCAATTCAGCCCCCAAAGATTATTACAAATAATTGAAAGTAATTAATTGTCCTTTTTAATATTATGTGCGGATATTTAATTTTAGTTTAACATTATGTAATAGTCGTGCGAGATATTTTTTTTGCGATAGGCTTGTTGAATTCAAGGTCGTTTATTATTTCCGGACCAAACTATTACGGTAGTATAGTATGCAGTTACATTATTTGTATTGTTACATTATCGCATGAAAAATGATGACCTTCTTATAGCCACCCATTCTCTCATGACTAAACCTGAGTTACACTCGTACACCTGGTCTTTTTGTTAACATGTTAAAAGATAACTCAGGGAGACAGTAAAGAAAAAGTAGGCCATGATCAGAATGTAAACAAACAGTATCTCACAATTTGTGATTGGAATGTAGAAGACGAATGATGAAACAATTGAATGCCCGCATAGTTTGTATTGATTGAAACATTTTAACTAACAAACTAAACACGCTTTAATTTAGGTATGACGACACTGATATGTATAGAACAGGCACGCTGATACGATAGCTGTTTAATCTTACAATAATAAAGTGACGATTTCAAATGATTATTAGGACCGCGTGGCAAGACGGTAGGCACGACTTCCTTACCGACTTGAAAGAGTGGTAGGCAGTGGTACCCAGTCTGCCGATCCGGGGTAGTTCCGCCATTTACAAGTATGCAGACCGTTAAGTGATTGGTCACGATTCGGAATCAGCTTGTAAGTTGCCGGTTCCATCTAGGTGGATGTGATTGCTACTTACAGTTATTGAATTGTAGTAGCAGTGACATTCATTCATGGACCACACTTCGGCTTAATATCAAGCGGGGTGCAGTTATATGTAGAGTCACAATAAAAAAAACTGGCGATCCATTGTTTCTGCCTTTCTCTGTAGGAAAAAGGCGTGACAATTTGATTATAACAGAAAAAAATCGACTCAGTTTAGGATTGCTATCGCCGGTTAGGATTAAACAAGTCTTATTAAAATTATGTGGTAATTGTATTTATTTATATTTTTATACTCGTAGTAAGTTTTTTTTTTTTATTGTGACTCGACATTTGACATCGACCTGCCTGATGATAAGCAAGAGGAGATCCAAAAGTGCAGACGCTTGAAACAACCGAGTCAGTACACGGCTGTCTCAGCCGCCGTCACTATGCCGGCCAAAGGTGCTTCTTCACGCATCGCTTGAAGGATCCAAGGTTATAGGAGGGAGAAAACACATGGGCTGGCAAAGCATTCCACTTGTCGATTGTTCTACAAAGAAAAGATGCACCGAACTTTTTAGTTCGACTACCGATTCTGTCGACAATATGTGAATGCTTCCCCCGACCAGTGCGGGTGTTACGGGTGTGAAAAGACGAGATAGGAACAAGGTTAAAGAGCTCCTCGGAACATTCTCCGTGGTATAGGCGATAGAGGACGCATAGAGCCGCCATGTCTCTGCGTAATTGCAGAGGCTCCAGAGTTCGCGTAACCTCTACATCACCTATGATTCGGACAGCTCGGCGCTGCAATGAATCCAGGGCATTGAGAAGATACTTGGCAAAGCCGTCCCAAAGATGCGAACAGTACTCCGCGCAAGAGCGAATTTGAGCCTTGTATAAAAGTAGGCGAAGCTCTGGCGCGAAGAACCGCCGCACCTTGTTCAGGATGCCAAGTTTGCGGGAGGTGGTCTTAATAGCCCGCTCAACGTGATCCCTATGATTCAGGTCGCTGCGAAGGGACATCCCTAAGATATCCAGTCTGTCCGAAGTACCAAGGAAAATGTTACGAAGAGAAGGAAGGGGGATAAACGGGGATTTTTTCGTCGAGAACGCGCATACCTGAGTCTTGTCTGCGTTGAACTGAACCAAGTTCTCGTCGGCCCAATGGGTGATACAATCAAGAACCCGGTTCAGCTCCGCTACGACAGACTCTCTCATATCGGCTATTTCCTGTTTTCCGGCTGCGGGGCGGGCAGTGTAGCGTCCATGCACCGTGCTGTCGTCTGCATAGCAATGAATGCTGGATCCAAGGTCCAGCATGTCATTGATATGCAGTAGGAACAAGGTCGGCGACAGCACAGAGCCCTGAGGAACGCCAGCATTCACCGACACCCCACGTGACGCGCTGCCATCCACAACAATGCGTATGGAGCGGCCACGCAGGAAGCCGGCTATCCAGCCACGCAGACGGTCAGGTAAACCGTATGCCTCGAGCTTGGAAAGAAGGGCCTTGTGCCAGACCCTGTCAAACGCTTTGGAGATGTCCAAGCCGATGGCAAGGGCCTCTCCATTACCGTCCAACGCTTCCCCCCAGACGTGCGTGGTGTACGCCAGAAGGTCACCAGTTGACCGTTGTTGCCTAAAGCCATATTGGCGGTCATTGATCAGCTGATGACCCTCCAGATAGGCCATGAGGCGGACATTTATAATCCGCTCCATGACCTTGCACAAAACTGAGGTTACAGCTATCGGACGGTAGTTTGCAGGGTCTCAACGGTCGCCTTTCTTAGGGACTGGGACCGGGACCGGTTGCACAAGTATATACAATCTTGATATACAGCAACCTAGCTTTCTTGAGGATGCCCCCGATTTGGTCTAGTGCCCATAAGCTTAGAGAATTGTGAATGTGAAGGAAGCGAGGGAGTTGTGTCAGGATCGTGGCAAGTGGCGCCACATTGTTTCTGCCTAGGCCTGTGGGAAAAAGGAGAGACATTTTTTTTATATACAGCCTTGATATACAACCGAAATAAAACCTGTAAGATTTATTTATTTATTAAAAACCATGATAGATTAGGCAGTAACGAAATTTACCATTAACATTAAATAAAATCATTTTAGATAAAATAAAGTATTTTGAATACTATATTAAACTTTTAAAAGATATATATCTTAATTGTGAATCGTCTTGTCTTTTGAATGTTACAAAAATGAGACTATACAAGCCCGTAACCAAAATAACAATGTTGCTTAACAAAACTCTCATCACTCAGACTTTCAAGGTCGCAATGCTTTTGTTTTTATTCAAAACACATAGGCCTAGCGTGTTAAATTAAATATAGATTTAAACACTGTAACAAATATTACCTGCCAGTTTTTTTTATGGTTCACTTCTTAAATTCAAACAACTACAGGATGTTTATTTTGAAATATTGATTACACACCACACCTGCTATGTAACCGCGGATTTTTAAAAAGTAATTTGTCAATATAATTTGTAATTATGACTTCATTTTTTTATTGTGACACGACAATATGACAAAACCCTGCCTGATCTTAAGCTGGAGTGTGGTCCACGAATGGAGGCGATGGCTACTTAAGTTTCGTAACTGTAAGTAGCAGTCGTGACCACTATGCTGAACTAGTTGGAACCGGCAACTTTGAAGCTGATGGATACTGGGTCACTTCTAGGTCTGTATACTTTAACTTTAAAGTGACAGTATCTCGGTCGGCAGACTGATCACCGACTGCGTGCCTACCACTCTTGACCATCCAGACCCGAAGCAAATATCTGCCTTAATTATTTTACTAACAAATATCGTAATGATAAAATGTTACAAATAAATGCTATTGAACAAATGCTCCGGCTGATAATCATACGCGGGACTTCACGCATGGCGGAATGCGCCACGTGGGCCGTTAATATTGCTCCGTGATATTTAATACTTATTTGAATATATAACCGTAGAGCTTGTATAAAGAGAATTGTGGATGTGAGGGAGCTACCCATAGGGATAGAATGCTTTTCTTTGTGGAAAAAAGGCGTGACATTTTGATTGATATTGTTTATTTGGGGACATCCTCAAGAAAGCTGGGTTGCCTAGTGCCAATAACCGTAGAGCGTATATGAAGACGATTGTGGATGTGAGGGAAGCAAGAGAGTTGTGTCAGGATCGAGGCAAGTGTGGCTCCATTGTCTCTAACCATCACTGTTTTTTTTTTAATATTTCTTGAATTGGATCTGTATACCCTTTTACTAGCATTGTACTATAAATTTACTATGTAATGAATTAAAGCTAATAGATAAAAGGTTCTTATAATAGACTAGCTGTGCCCGCGACTGCGTCCGCGTGGAATAGTTATTTTGGGAATCATATTAATTTTTTGTTTACCTACCTGCTCAGCTTTATTATAAATTACCTATAGCTGTTACCCGCGACTTATTTTAGACGATTAAATTACGTAACTAATAGAATATATTTTAAAGTAGTTTTAAAAAGAATATATTTTAAAGTACTTCTGCGTAAATTATATTTTCAGTTTTATTTTCTTGCGCAAAACACGCAGCCGCTTTGCAGCAGCAGTCTGCTGAGAACGCTGAGTCCTTTTTCTAGGCATTACAGTGACGAAGAAAGAACGAAGGAAATGAAAACTTAACCAAACTAACTGTATGCTTAAACTAAAACCTAACCTAATAAGAATTGTAAAACCTAACCTTGAAAGAATGTAGATTGACACCTACAGGTATTATTTACATCAAAACAAAAAAAGTGTTATTGTGAAAATATTAGAAACAAAATACTATACTTAAAACAAAAACTATAGAGAAAACTAAACAAAATGAAATTGTATAAAAAACGATTTTGCACGATGATATTATATCGTAAAAACAAATTAATTCAACCGATCAGTAGGGAGCCGACCGCATAGTATGCTTGTCTGTCTATAAATGACGCGCCCCTCCACTTTATTAGTTTATTTAAATGTGTGAATGCAAATATTACTAACTATACTATTAAACTTCATCACGTTCGTTCCTCCTTTGTGGGTAACCAGCAACTGAATAACCAATTTCTGCATTTTCGGTGTGTTTTATCCATATTTTATATTTGCTCGTATGCGTAAATGCAGTGGAGGGGCGCGTCATTCGGCGCGTCACCGCCTCTCCTCGCCCGCCGGTTAGCGCTCATCATGCGACGCGTGTGAATTTTGTTTCAGAGTTATTTTAAAATTGTATTATCTTATAAGATGTTTATTGAAATTAGGTGATGTCAATGACAATTTTGTTAACAGTTAAATACTCTTAATTAATAACGTATTTATTTCGATAAAGAATAATACTATTATGTTAATACAACTCTGACAAATAATTTGTAATAATGCATTAATTTAGACCAAATTTGACTATCATAAAAACGGTTATTGTGAGTTAATCTTAAAAGATAGACTTATACGGTCGCGGACATTATTTTAGATAATTTAAAGAGGAATAATTCTTTCATACATATTTTTTGGGTATCTCGAACGGTTTTCGCAGCGCACGCAACGGAAACCCTCAAAGACGAATAATATGCCCCGTTTTTTCCACATTTTCGACTGTTTCTTCGCTTCTATAAGTCGCAACGTAATGTTTTATAGCCTAAAGCCTTCCTCGATAATTGATCTATCCAACACAAAAAGAATTTTTCAATTTGAACCAGTAGTTCCTGAGATTAGCGCGTTTAAACAAACAAACAAACAAACTCTTCCGCTTTATTATATTAGTATAGATGTTAAGATTTACTTCGTATTTTTTTTATTGTGACACGACATCTGACCTCGTCCCGCCTGATGATAAGCAAGAGGAGGTCCAAGAGTGAAGCATAGATAAAGAAAACGATTTGGAGTATGTCTGTAATTTTTGCCAATAACGGCAAAAATCGGTTCTGCCCCCTATGAAAATTTGAAAACGGTTGTGTCCCACTGTAGGGGCAGAACCGTTTTTTTATTTTAATGCAATTTTGAGGCTATATTCACTTTTTATGATATTTTTATGCATAAAAAGTAATTCAAATGTGTGAACAAATAGTACTGTTACTCAGTAAAGCCGTGAAAATTGCTTAATTGCTTTAATTTCTCTATATTTTAATCGACTGATTGTTATTGGGGCGGTTATGCCCCCACTTCCCATACCTATATTATTATTTTTTAAAATTTCATTGCACTTAAAAAAACTATATCTCGCACGTAAATCATATTTGTCTACTTAGCAATTTAATTGGACAACTCTTATATCAAAAAAAACTAAAAAAAATATGAAATAAAGTAAATTTACTTATAATAAATAGAGAAAAACAGCTACTGCCTTGGAAATATCAATTGAAAAGATGAAAACAAGCTCAATAAGCTTTGGAATGTTGGAAAAGGTATTACAGGTAGAGACAAGCTAATAGTCCAATTAGTGCTTGAGGATTTTAGAGAAAATATTTTTACAATAAATATATTTTGTAATTCTTCGATCTTTCCGACTGCAATACCTTTGTGCAATATTCTATAGCTTATAGAGCTTACAAAGTCTTTTCATTTTATATCTTTTAATGAAGTCAGACATTTTCAATAATATTTACTTAGTTTATTTCCTATATAAATAAAGGGTTATTAGCGAATTAAGCGAATGTGCAGACAGACGTTTGTACGAGTAGTCATTTGCCCAGTCTGTAATACCATAGATATAAATATTTAATTTATATCTATGGGTAATACTAACTACTTTTAACTACTTTTTAAATGTACAGACCGTGCAGTGACATAGTCGCGATTCAGTATCAGCTTGTAAGTTGCCTCATCGAATTAGACGACAGTCGCTCTATTATGCACTCCAAGAGGGCTTACCATCAAGATTACCATCAAGATGTCATGTGTTAACTTAGTTTATTTCCTTAGTTTAATTCAAGGTGTATTATAAAATTAAGCTTATAGGCAGGCTTATAGCAGACGTAGTGCCTATTTATATTTGGCCGACATAGTGCCGGCGTCAGTTGCCGTATACTGAACCGATATTTTTCAGTCGGCGCTCTTGGACTTCTTATTTTTTAACATCAGGCAAGTCTCGGTAGTCCCACCACTTGTAGTATACAGACCGTGACTTGGTCGCATTTTGGAATCATCTTCTAACTTGCCGGTTCTAACTTAGCTGGTATAGTGAATACAACTGCTAGTTTCAGTAATTTAGCTGTAGTAGCAGTCGCCTCCATTCATGAACCGCACTCCAGCTTAACATCAAGCCAGATGTTATCAAATATCAACATAAAAGAAAAACATTAACAAAAAATACTAAATAAATACAACCTACAGAACCCTCTGATAAATACAATTCAACGATAAATAAAATTACAACGGTATAGTACATTGACATTAAAATATAATTTTAAAGTCTAAAAAAATATATGCCTCCTTGAACTGGCTAAAAGTTTTTTATTAATATATATTTTAATAAAATAATTGTTTTTGTTATTATAATTAAAGATGCTTTTCTATTTTACCTTGGTACTTAGGGTTGGGTAATGGAGTTTTTTGAAATGAAATGAAATGAAATGAAATGAAAATAGTTTATTGTCACATCACATTTACTTTTGTTAGTTATTAATTTAGTGAATTAAATAAGAAAGTGATGTGGCAAAGCATTAGGCTCAGCTTTTGTCGAACAATGCCCCGACAGGTTGGCACACTGTTCGACGCTGTTTTTCAGCCCAACCTTACACTAACATGCTAAAAAAAATAAGTAAAAAAAAACCACACACACACACACACATATTCTGAGTGAACATAACGCTAATATCACAAAAAAAAACCAATATCATTATCGGCTTTTTAGTAAGGTTCTCCTTTTATACAATCATCTCCTTATTCTCCTCCTACTTGCCCTGCTATGAGGTACTCTTTTTTGTATTTTTTTAAAACGGCCATAGATTTATCTCTTATAGGAGGAGGGATATTATTCCATACTTTGAATGCTGTATATTTAAAGGAGCCTCTTTTTAGTAGCTGTTTAATACAATCGGTTTTTATTAGCTGGACCCCTATTCTCCTATTCCACAACAGCGAAATGATTTATCCACGTACTTCTACTGTTTTATCAACTTGACTTTTATACTTATCCTAATAATAATATTTATCAATCATCAAAAACGTCAGATAAAAAAAATCCTTGGCGTCTCAATAAAAAAAACATTTTTTTAGGAAGTTCCTATGTTTTTTATTGAGTGACTAAGTCAATCAGTCTGTGCATTTCAGTAACAGTAATAGGTATGGGAAAGCTTGTATGCCAACTAAGCCGGCATAGTGAATGCGACTGCTACTCGCAATTGTTTAACTGTAATAGAATTCGTCTCCATTCATGGGCCGCGCTCCAGGGTAACATCAGACAAAACGTCTTATGTCGTACCACAATAAAAGAAAATGTGATTTTTTAGTCTCTGGCATTCATGGACCTTCTCTCCAGAGAAGTCGAGGTCAAATGTCAATAAAAAAAACTCCTTATTCGTAGGTACTTCAGCCATTACTACCAATAAAAATATCATTCAGGTTACTTAAGGATTAAAACTATATATATATTTTTATTGTGACTTGAAACCTGAGGTCTTGAAGTGTGTGACTTGAAGTGTGAGGTCAAAGTGCTGACGACTGAAAAAAAAAACAAGTCAGTTCACGGCTACCACAAAAGTGTATATTTATATGTATCGACCCCTTCCGAGGATAGTGGTAGCCAGAGTTGGTGGTCAATTCAGGTAATTGACAACTAACTCTCTGGTCAATCGAGGGGTCGTGAAGATCGAGGAGTGACTCAGTCGCGTTTTGGGATTAACTTGTAAGTTTTACAAAAGGAAGATATAGTAAATGCGACTGCTTCTTGCACTTATTTAACTTGGCTATTATTCACCTATGCGTAGGAAAATGTTTCTAGAATAATTTACATATAATTATACCATAAATAGACGCCATTTGCATTTTTTTTGCAATGACAATTATGCCTTCCAACAACCACGATGGCCAGTCTCCAAAGGCCACGATAGCTGCAAAACCTTCGAAACATAGGAATTTAAAAAATGAAGTGGTCGTCGAAGAGTTGTGGGTAGTAGTGCCTTCAGTCTGCTGATCCGGAGTAGTTTGGCAGACTGCCTGGGCAGAACATTATTTTTTCAGTCGTTGGCGCTCTTGAACTTCTTCTTGCTTAACATCAGGCAACTCGAGGTAGCATTACCACTTACATGTATACAGGCCATGAAGTAACTTAGTCGAGTTTTGAGATCAGCTTGTAAGTTGTCGGCTCTAACTAGGCCGGCATAGTGGATATGACTGCTACTTACAGTCGCCTCCATTTATGAACCGTACTCCAGCTTAACATCGCGCGAAGTGTTGACATATATCGAGTCACTATAAACAAAAAAAAACAACGGCTAACCATATAGCCACTAAAATATATAATTTAATAAACTTGCCTATTATAAGAAAGGAAAGGTCTAAGAGCGCCGATGTCTGAAAAACTGCTTCAGTTGCCGTCACTAGGCAGTCCATTTGCACTTAGAAGTTCAGTAAAATATGTGCGAGTGATTCATCAATTAAAATGTTCTTCCCCGTCAATTTTTGTTAGCACAGTTTTATGATTTTAAACCAAATAATAAAAACTAAGTAAACATCCAACTAATTATTCTATGCATCAACTCGTTGAGTCATAAATTATATTGACACAGGGTGATTTGGAATTCGCGAATGACTCTAACAATGATTAAACACGTTGACTTTCTGTGAGATGAGAAAAAAACTGGATTACAATGTTTGTGATAACAATTCTGAGAATGATTATTTACATTTGGGGAAAATGTGTTGTATGCAGATAATATTCACTTTATATATACAACGTGTAACACAGGGTCGAAATACAGTATTGTAGACATTACCAATAGATGAGTATCCTTATTCGTTCATCTGAAAACTTCATAATTTTTATGAAAATGAATGTCAAAGTTTCAACAAAAAAGGTCATGCGGCAACCCTGACCATATATCACTAGATCAAACCGTTGTATTATTAAAATGTGCAAAGTGTGTGCACCTGTTGTACCTGTATGTACCTATCTGTTTGATTTATGGCTAATGGTTGTCGCGATTATAAAGAAATAATAATATAAAAAAATTGTATGTTTTTTTTTAAAGAATTACATTGAAATTTTTTGTAAGAAGAATCTTGAGCTTAAATACATTTTGTTACACGTTGTATTATTATATAGATTCGCTCGAAGAATCATCAAGTGATAGGGAAGAAAGGTTTTTAGGTGAAGATAAGATTTTGAGTGGTTTTGGTAGCGTAGGTAGTCCACCTTTCACTAGGTGGACTAACAACATATTAAAACATAAATAACTGGTGGATGCAACTGGCATATTGTCTTTTGGAATGGCGTTCTAAGGGGGAGGGAGGTTCAGCAGTGGAGGTCTTATTGCTGATTATGATGATGATTGTACTTATATATAACAGGACGATAAAGTACATACATACTCGTATTTTGGCCGGTATAGTGACGAGTTTACGGTAGCCTAGGGCAACCGTAAAGACTCGATTTTTACAGTCGTCGGCACACTTGGACCTCCTTTTACTAACTCTCAGGCGGGTCGAGGTTAGATGTTGAGTCACAATAAAAAAATAACAAAGATACATTGGTACTGGCATGAATAAAAAAATATTTTATTTATAAAAATTTTAATAAAATTCTAGGGTTTTTCAGCTAATGATCATTTATCATACGATCATTTATTATGACTAATATTATAAATATTATTAATAATTTTATTTTAATGTATCAAAACAGTTGAAATAATAGAAAATTGTCTAGGGAAACGACCGTTATTATAATCAGAGCCAAACGGAATAAAAATATTGGCAAATTTTAAAATAACAAATATGTTTTGAAGACCAAAGCGAACTTCACAAATTTTCCATTTGAAAAATTAATTAATATAAATTCTAGTCTTAAATGTCTCATAAACTTGAGTGATATATTTGCAACTTTTATAAAACTTTTAGGCGAGCATATTTAGTTTTTATAATAAATTTTAAAGTTATTCTATCGTCGTAATAAGATGCCACAAATGGTGGTTTGCGGACCATGGGCTAGCCTGCGGAATCAGGGTACTAGCATATCTTTCAAGTGTATAACTGTGAAGTGACTCAGTCACGTTTTAGGAACGGCTTGAAACTTGCTAGTTTTAAATAGACAGAACATGAATACGGCTGCTGCTCGTATTTACTTATTTTTATTGTGACTCGACATTTGACAACATTCCGCTTGATGTTAAGCCGAAGTGTGGTCCATTAATGAATTCCACTGCTACTACAATTCAATAACTGTGAGTAGCAATCACATCCACTATGCCGGCCTAGATGGAACCGGCAAAGTACAAGCTGATTCCGAAACGTGACCAAATCACTTCACGGTCTGTATACTTGTAAGTGGTGGTACTACCCCGGATCGGCAGACTGGGTACCACTGCCTACCACTCTTAAAATACATAGTAGCAGTCACCATTTAAGCACCTCAGCCCACCTTAACATCGGGGTCGGTGCTGTTATAAGTTGAACTACAATATTAAAAAGTACTTACTAAAACTTTTATTTTTAACAATTCGTCATTGAAACACGCATATGAGTCGATGTGGAACTTGGACTATAAACTATGAACTCTTAGTCGATGAAGCTCAACTCGATCTCCGTTTAATGAATGACATAATAAACTTGACATAATTAATGATGGTTGCCTAGAAGAGAACGCTTTTTTAGTGATTATCATGCCGTCAATTGTCTCGTACATCAAGTTTTATTTCTATGTATTTTATAGCGCACAGCTATAAGATTTAAGATTTTGTCAGACAGTTGTAATTTATCCGGTCTGCCAATCTGGATCCCGATTCTGTTAATAACTATGCTAACGATAAGCAGTGAATTGGTGCCGCGGTTAGAAGTGATCAATCAACATAGTTTACCTATTGATTTGCCTGGTTGTTTACGAAAATGTCAAATATCGGTGCGAAGCAATTTCACTGCTTTTTTGTCGCCATAATCTATGCGACAAATTGCGTGAAAGGAAGTATGGTTTAAGAATGAATGACTTGGTGATCAAATGTCTCTTGTACGCCGACGATCAAGTTATCCTTGCATCTTCGGCGTATGAGTTACAGGAAATGGTCACTATAATGAATGCGGAATTAGAAAAGAAAGGTATGAAAGTGAATGTAAGTAAAACTAAGGTAATGGTTTTGGAGAGAGAGGATGAAATGACAGAATGTGAGATAATGATAGACGGAAAGAAAGTGGAACAAGTCAAACAATTTGTTTACTTGGAAGTATGTTTACTAGGGATGGAAAGTGTGATGAAGATATTGAGAGAAGAGTGCATAAGGGTAACGTAGTGAACGGTGCCATCCATAGTATAATGAGCAGCCAAATAATGTCCCAAAAGTCACGGATGGCTGTTCATAATGCGGTGCTTGTTCCTACATTAATGTATGGAAGTGAAGGGTGGGTATGGCAGAAGAAGCATGAGAGTAGAATTAACGCTGTAGAAATGCGGTCGTTAAGGAGTGTATGTGGAGTGACGATAGCTGATAGAATAAGGAATAGCACACTGCGTGATAGATGTGGTTTAAAAGAAGATGTAGTGACAAGGATTGACAAAGGAATGCTTCGATGGTTTGGGCACATGATAAGGATGAGTGAAAGTAGATTGACGAAAGGAATTTATAAATCTGATGTGGATGGATGCGTTAAACAAGGCAGGCCTAGGAGAGTGTTTTCCGACCAAATCGGAGACATCCTTAAGGAAGCTAGGTTGCCTAGTGCCCATAACCATAGGGCCTGTATGAGGAGAATTGTGGATGTGAAGGAAGCAAGGGAGTTGTGTAAGGATCGTGGTAAGTGGCGCTCCATTGTCTATGCCTATCCCTGTGGGAAAAAGGCGTGACAATTTGATTGATTGATTGATAATCTATTAAGAGAATCAAGACGCCGATTATCTTAATACACGACAGCGTAATGACGAACTTGAATATTTGACATCTTCATAACCAATCAGCGAATAAGAAATAAATAGGTAAACTACGTTGATTGGTCATTATAATATATAGTGCCACCAATTTTAAGTGTAAAGACTTATGTTAATGGGGCGTTAGGTGGTTGAGACTTGGGATATTCGACCGTGATGTTTTGTCAGTTGCTTCTTATAATACGAAAAAAACAATATAAATTTACAACATAACGTCAATTGACGTTATTTATTAGCCAGTGAGGATGTTTAAAGATCTGTTTGCGCCTTTAACAATGCATAATCGGTTGTCATGCAATGCAATCAGTATTTGCCGAAGCTATTAATTATGCCCGTAATTGAAAGAATGTAGCTCAATAAAACAACACGTTCATCAAGCGTTTAATACGTTATTTAAACATACCTCTTAATAGTTAAATGTACGAGGTGTTAGTTTCAGTTCTCCATTTACAATATAATTGTTTTCAGTCAACTTGGGCATTTATAAACAACAAAAAATTTAGTCAGTATTGGACTGGGAATTGGAATGACAGTCTCTATGTATCTCCGTAGGAGCGTGATTAATTTATTATTTATTCTTTATAATATTACTTATTATATAATCGTGGCAAGTGGAGCTCCATTGTATCTGCATATCTCTGTGAGGAAAAAGTGAGAATTTAATTAATTGATTATTTTATGAAGACCAGGACCAGGTAATCCGTTATTTAATACATGATTTTTTAATTTTGCTCTTTAATACTACAGCAACCCTTTTTTGTTTTATTGTGGATCGATACTACGCATCCATTCATGGACCGCACTCCAGGTTAACTAGCTTGGACTACTTAAATACTCACAATGTTTTTTATTTATAGTGCTTAAAATATTAGTTTATAGTATATCAAAAATCGGTAAAAAAAAAATGATAATGGTTTTTTTGTGATTCAAAAATCTGAGATATCTACTCTCCTGATAGTAAACTGAGTCAATTTCAGTCACTATTTCGGCGATAAATGCGTGTTTTTACGCCTTATTTGAAGGTCTTAAGGATGTGCTTATGTAAATAGGTAGATATATGATTATAATAGATATATCCATCTATTTAAAGTTTGTTACCGTTAAAGTCAGAGCAACACTATATTACAGTTATAATTCTTCAATGTCACTTATTACCAGTTAAGATTAAATCTTGTATGTAGGTGAGTGAATGCCCAGAGGTGTCTTGGTTTCTATATTATTTGCTAATATTAGTAGACATACGAATCAATCATTATATTTAATGCTCTATTAAGATCATCATCTTCATAAATTATATCACGGTCTAAAAGGGAGATATAATTTAGGGATAAGTAAAGACAACGGAGCGTCACTATCGCTTCCTTTACATCCACAATTATATTCGTTGATCAAATCCGAGACATTCCTAAAAAGTGCCAACAACCACAGAGTCTGTGGAGCAAAAACTAGAATGTTTCAAACAAATTTGAATATTTTTAATTTTGGCTATATCTTATATCTGTTCCATGAATGTTATTGGAAGAAGTAGCTTATTGCTACTACAATTAAATTATAACTGCAATTATAGCTAGACTTTGGTACTAGGTCCGCCTTTGTGTCATTATGCATTAAGTTTTAAATATTAATATAAATAATAAGGTAGTTGGAACCGTCTTTCAAGCTGATCCCGAAACGCAACAAAATCACTTTACGGTTCGTACACTTGAACTTTTACTGCGACTTTACTGCAATCATAGCTACCACCTGTCTGCCTATAACTCTTTAAGTAAATATTGTATTATCGAGTATGTATTTGTAAATTTTCTTATTACAAATACATAAAAATGTATTTATTATATTTAATGTAAATATTGAAAAGTACAAATAAATCATTATAAGTTACATCTATAAAAGCTTCTTTAAAGTACGAAAGCTGTCCCGGATTCTGCTTTACTCTTTTTTGATCCCCGAGCACAGGCGCAGTTTAACTTAATACTGGGTTTAGTCACTCTTTGGAGTGAGTCACTTACTTGATGTAGGTACTAAGATGGAATCATAATAATCATAAAACGGTGGTAAAATTGTGGACAAGAAAGAACGAGTATGCATGAGAATTGTATCAGGATACTAGATATTTAACCACTGACTTCCTATTGCCTAATTAATGCAATGGGAAGTCCAAAACGATTGAAAAACCGATCGAACTTACAATTGCCTCAGTCGCCGTTGCTATGCCGGCCGGCCGTCCTATGACCACAAAGTAGCTTATTTAATTCGCTTTATTTATTCGCTTGAACTTGAAATATCCCACTTATCCCTATCGACCTTATTTACTATCTATCGTGACCTTTATTCGCTACGTGATATTTCCTAATCCGAACGGATGAAGTGATTTCATTAGGATAATTGTTTTATATTTTTCGTATAAATATTAAGTTTTGCAATAATAAATTTGGAAAAATATAATTAATTTTCCATTCAACAAATAAAGATTAATTTTAGAAGAATCATCAATAATTGTCACGCCATAATTTTCACCTCACGCCCAGCGACAACGACGCGCCACTTTCCACGATTTGATTATCACTTTAATCCGTCACTTTTTGTGTATGTGACAGTTATAGTTTTTGATATTTTGATGACGAATCCCTACTAATCTTACCTTAAACTCCTGACTATTGCATAGCAATAAGCTTTTGAAATTCATGACCAATTCCTGCGAAACATCATCCCTAGGTTTATGTTTGATAAATTACTTTTGGTAGCAACCTGACGTCAAAATAACATAAATGCTTCAACCTTAACACTAACTAAAACTACATAGAACGACATCGTAAATGACATATTTATCAAACAATGAATGTATCTAATAATAATAATAATCAAAAGTTGTCATATATTATTTTTGCAATATAAACACTAGCGATGCGCGAAGAAGCATCTTTGGCCGGCATAGTGACGGCGACTGAGGCAGCCGTGAACAAACTCAAATAGTTTGATGCGCGTAAAGTCCCAGGTTTGATTCCCGGTCGGAGAAATATTTGTTTCTAAGCTTTTATTTGTAATATTTAATAATTATATTTAATAATGCTATTATTTGTTATTAAAAAAAACAGGTGGATATTTGTTTCGGGTCTGGTTAAAGAGTGGTAGGCAGTGGTACCCAGTCTGCCGATCCGGGGTAGTACAAGTATAAAGACCGTGAAGTGACATTGATAGATATAGATACTTTTTATTGTGCAAAATAATACATAAGTAGATGCAACACACAAATAGCGGCCTTATCACCAACATGGCGGTAGTATACAAAGAATGTTATTGTAACTAGTAATATTTTATACATACTATTATGTACTCGTATACTTACTATACACACATGAATATGTATCGAATTAGGATAAAAGTGTCGGTTTTAAAGGTGTGCAGCATTTGAGTGACCTGATGGAAGCGACCTGCTTCCTGCGATTGCCACCCTTAGCAAGTCGCCTGTCTATCTTGTTCGTGAACTTCACGACCCTAACGGGCATTTGTTCTACGAGCTACTCGTTTGTGCCCTGCCTATTACCACTTTAGCTTATTTCTGTTCGAAGAGTGGTACGCAGTGGTGCCCAACCTGCCAACCTAGTACACCACTTACATGTATACAGACCATAAAGTGACTTAGTCGCGTTTTGGTACAGCTTGTAAGTTAATAACCTACAAAAGTGTTTGTATCCTAAAAACAGGACAACCGAAGTACATATTATATCAAAGACACATTTAAATAGGACATGTGGTTTTGAACCCTTGAACTCGGTTTGCATGACCATCGTACCAATACACCACGGCAGCATAATTATGCCATGACAATACAAAAAAAATTGGATTATTGAAAAAATGGAGAGACTTTTTCATAAAAAAGCAACGATGTGAAATCCATTTAATTAATTCCATTAAAGTACTTTATAAGTAGTAGCAGAAAAGAATACAATACTTTTAATTTTACATAAAAGGGATAAAACAAGAATATAGTTTATTGAACTTTGCATTTATAAAGAAAATGTCATTAGAGAAAGGTTAGTTAATGTGATAATTATATAAAATAACAAAGTATTGGCTCAATATAGCGCTTTTACTCCGTTAATGTCATTGCTTTTCCCACGCGTGAGAAACCTCCGCATGTTTGGGAAAAAAGGCACTGTAAACAAAAGATGTTTGTTTATTTTATGTGCATATTTTAAAATTTCTTTATTGTATTATTAATTTTATTAGTAGTCCGATGAAAAACAATACTTATGTGTTGTTAATAGTTAAAGTTTTTTCTAAGATTATTATAGTCTTTAAAATTGGAATATAACTAATTGACCATTAAGACGATCTTTTGACTAATTACAATATTGCTACCTAAGTTAAATAATTGTAAGTGGCAATCGCTTCCACTATGCCGGCCCATTTGGTGCCAGTAACTTTTATGCTCCAGAAAAGTATACCTAAAATTGTAGGTTTTTATTTAAAAGTTTAAATTTAAAAAGCTCAGTTTGACCAATTTTTAAATTAATATTTAAATAAGTTTTATGTAAATACTAAAAAAGTGAGTCCAGAGCTGACTGAAAGGCAGATATTTCCTGATATTGCCTAGTCTGTCAAATTGGAGTAGAATCCCCACTTTAAGGTATACAAACCGTGAAGCAACTGAGTTGCGTTTCGGGATCATTTACTTGTTTATTCGGCAGCAGTCACATTTACTCAGAGATCGCACTCCATCTTTATATGCGGTCATAATATGTCGTACCATTAAATACATAAAATGTTATAAAAGGAATTTATAAAATCGATGTTAATGGATGCGTTAAATAAAGCAGACCTAGAAAGGGTGTTTTTCGACCAAATCGGAGACATCCTCAAGAAAGCCTAGAAAATTGTTGATATGAGGGAAGCGAGGGAGCTGTGTCAGGATCATGGCAAGTGGCGCTCCATTGTCGCTGCCTATCCCTGATATTGTATGCAAAAATTAAGTTGTTATTTGGGTCAACTCAAAATAAAAGTAACTTATAATTGTGTTTCATATCTTTATTGCTTTTGGGCGAACTCACCTACTTTATTTGAATTTTGGCTCACTTTTAGGCGTAGGTATATATGTGTTCTCTCCATCCTATAAGCTTATATCCTTCAAGTGATGCGTGAAGAAGCACCTTTGGCCGGCATAGTGGGGCAGCCGTGAACTGAGTCGGTTATTTTAATCGTAGTCATTCTTGGACTTCATCTTGCTTATCATTAGGCGGGTCGAGACGCGGCGGGTCAGATTTCGTGTCATAATAATATTATATATATGTTGAACGTATATTGTATACGTTCGAATAAATAATAATAAGAAATAAATTCAATAATTACCGAAATAATTTACATATAGTTACATAGTACTTATAGTGAATTTCTGTTTTTGACATGGCCGACGTATACTAAATTCAGGCATAGCTTAAATCAAATACAGATGTTTGATGTAGAATGTTTGCATGTAAAATGGCATGTCAGGATGTTAACGGAGATTCCAGCTTCGATTTACTCACACCCCATTCTCCTGTCAATAATAATGTTACACTTCACTGCAAACGATATGTATTAATCGACCGCCACCCTAAGCTGACCATACCGAATAACCTCTGAAGTCTGTTACACGAATTTATATGTAGGTTATAGGTAATAATGAATTAAATTCTCTGTACTTAGGACATTTGGACGCGTTTGTCATTTATTTATGATATGTTTAAAAACTTTATTTAATATATTTTATATATTTTTGTAGTTATTACACTTATGCATGTAAATAATTAGATGAGATTGAAAAATTGGAAATTTCTGTGATTCTCGCAAAAGGTTAAAAATCTGAAAAAAAAATTATTTTTTATTGCGCCTCCACATATGACAGCACTCCACTTGATGTTAAGCTGAGGTGTGGTACCATGGATGAATGTCACTGCTACTATAATTCAATAACTGTGAGTAGCAATCACGTCCACTATGCCGGCCTAGTATAGATGGAACCGGCAACTTACAAGCTGATTCCGAAACGTGACCAAATCACTTCACGGTCTGTATACTTGTAAGTGGTGGTACTACCCTGGATCGGCAGACTGGGTACCACTGCCTACCACTCTTTGATAACCAGACCCAAAGCAAATATTCATCTCTTTTTTTTATTAACAAATATTTGATATATTTATTGTTATATAATATTACAAATAAAAGCTATGAAACAAAGATTTGCTCCGACCGGGAATCGAACCTGGGACTTCACGCGCAACAAACCAATCGTCCACGCCTGTCATCAAAATATTGTTTTATAGAAAAAAACGTAGGCTTGTATTTTGTAGTAAATATATTTAGATTGATTTATAATAAGTAATTAACTATTATTAATAATAAAAATCTACATTTCCCCTTTTATTCAAAATCGATATCCACATAACTTTTGTTCAACGTACATTGCTTTCTTGGTTGCAATACCCATATAGCACTAGTGATAAAAACGGTATTGTATTGTAAATTATAATGTCATTAAGCATTCACCCGATTTAGCCTTCACCGTGGCCCAGTGAACTTGAATTGTATGTGGTCATTCGTACTGCTCTATTTATCACACGGTCAACTTTTTTTTTCTTCGCAACATACATCTGAATATAGATTTCTTATCATTGCATGTATTTTAAGTTATAATAATAGATTTGTTATTATTTATAATAATACTCATTATTATAAATGATTCTATAATACCTACTTATTTGTTACACAATATTTTATGAAATCATTTAAGTACTTCCTTTTTATATTCTTCTTATGTTATCAATAAACGACTGCGATCCAGTGCGCTTCAAAACACTCCAGACTGTACTAATTAATTTACATTGAAATATATAATTATACTTTTAGCCTGACAGGCTAGTTGTCACGCCTTTTCCCACAGGGATAGGCAGAGACAATGGACCGCCACTTGCCAAGGTCCTGACACAACTCCTTTGCTTCCCTAACACCCACAATTCTCTTCATACAAGTTTTACGGTTATAGGCACTAGGCTACCCAGCTTTCTTGAGGATGTCTCCGATTTGATAGGAATACACCCGCCTGTGTCTGCCTCACTTAATGCATCCATCTACATTAGATTTATAAAATCCTTTCGTCAAACTCTTACTCATCCTCTCTATGTCCCCAAACCATCTTCCTTTGTCAATCCTTGTCACATCTTTTTTACAAACCACATCTATCTCGCACTGTGCTGTAATTCTATCTGCTATCATCTACATACACATACACTCCTTAATGACCGAATTTCTGCAGCAATAATTCTTTATACTTCATGCTTCTTCTGCCACACCCAACATTCACTTTCATACACTAGAGACAAGTACCGCATTATAAACAGCAATAAGTCCAATTTTCCGCCATTTTCAGACTTTATTTGGGTGTTATACTATAGATGTCACCGTTCAATACGTTTTGAATTAATAATAGTAACCATTTTCTGTATACCGAATATGTAAGGATAACTTGATCGTCGGCGTACAAAAGATCACCAGTCATTTATTCTTAAACCATACTTTTTTTCACGCAACTCTTCATAAACGGCTACTTAATTGTTGATTGATCGGTTGGCTGTTAATAAAATTTAGCCCTATACAAAATGAGTCCTTTGAAGGCGCAGCTGACAATCAGCAAGCTCTTACTACATTTGCAGCTGATTCCATATTTACTGACATATATAGATATAGTTATTGTTATGTACAATCTAGTTTAAGTACCTTTGTGTGAAAATACTATATAATAGACCTTATTAATAAATTGAATAGGTAAATATGTCAATAAACTTCAACTGATTTTACCTTGGGCCTCAAAATCTCTATGGCATGGTAGGATAATATTCTAAACCCTAACAATATTTGTACCTACGTAGATATAATATTTCTCTCCTCTCCATCGTGTATACTGACTGACAGAATGCCCTAAGGCATTATGTTTACCTATTGTGTAAACAATTAATCCTTTGTCGCAGGGATAGGCATAGACAATCGACTATTCACAAACCTTATTATAGTTGCATAGCGTTAAATCGAAGTTAGGTGAAAATTTTAATTGATGTATGGTTATTAAACTGAATTAATCTAATAAAATGTAATAATTTATGGTTCAAATACTTAATAAATAAATAAAATACTTCTTTATGACATAATGACAATCCCCTATGCCGGCCTAGTAAAACTTTCAAGCTTATCCTGAAAAGTGATTAAATCATTTTACGGCCTGTTCTCTTAAAAGTGGTGAACTATGCCATTCATTATCACCCAGACCCTGACAAAAATATCCGTCTCATATTGTATTAATAAGAACTATTTTATCCAACCTAATTAATAATTACTGTGAAATAAATTTTGCTTCGACCGGGAATGAACGTGTTTACAATGCGCCAAACCTATATCTAATTGTCACGCCTTTTTTCCCACAGGGATAGGCAGAGACAATAGAGCGCCACTTACCACGATCCTTACACAACTCCCTTGCTTCCTTCACATCCACAATTCTCCTTATACAGGCCCTGTGGTTAAAAATATATACATTTATATTTATTTTATATATAAACATTTTTAATTAAAAGAAATAACATAACCTTTGATTAACCTTTGCTTTAATAAAACCAGTTATCGTAGATAAATCCTAGAAATATCCGTATTTGCAATGATTTTTATTTATGACTGTGTCACGGTCGTTCAATCGATTTCTTTTATTGATGAGCGACATTTGACCCCGTTTTCCTGATCATACTACTATTACCTATGCAAAGGGAGGTCCAAGAGCGCCGATGACAAAACCATTTTACAGTTGCCACAGTCGCCATCGCCAGGCCGGCGAAAGGAAAAAATACATTAATAATTAGTAAGATTAAATGTAATCTTACTAAATTAATACAGTTTAAGACAAGTAATCTAAACTTTAACTTGTATTGTTGCATTATTGAATTCAAATTCAAATTCAAATTATTTATTCAGCAAATAGGCTGTACACAGCACTTTTACACGTCAATTTTATAAACATAAGCAAATAAAAGAAAAAAAAATTCAGCATGTTGAAATAGAAAAAAAAAATTTGAACAATTGATTACAAGTATCACTGTTAGTAATTATCAGTGGTACTTGAATTAAAGTATCTTTTAGATGAGTTTTTAAATTGAGTAGTTGTATATATCTCTCTCTGACTTCCTCCATATCCATAATTTTCATACAAGCCATATATATATATATATATATATATATATATATATATATATATATATATATATATATATATATATATATATTGTTAAAACCATAAATATAAATAAACAAATATTATTTAAAATATTATGAATAAAACACTAAAGGTTTATTCATAAAGATCAAACTCTCTCTGGATGACGAACTCTGGAGCCCCTGCAACTACGCATAGACATGGCGGCATTGTGCGTCCTCTATCGCCTATACCACAGAGAATGTCCCGAGAAGCCCTTTAACCTTGTTCCTACCTCGTCTTTTCACTCCCGTAATACCTGCACTGGCGGGGGAGCATCCTCATTTTGTCGACCGAATCGGCAGTCGAACTATAAAGTCGACTTTGGTGCGTCTTTTTATTGTAGAACAATCGACAAGTGGAATGCTTTGCCAACCCAAATGTGCTCTCCATCCTATAACCTTGGATCCTTTAAGTGCGTGAAGAAGCACCTTTGGCTTGCATAGCGACGGCGACTGAGGCAGCCGTGAACTAAGTCGGTTGTTTAAGTTTTCGTCACTCTTGGATCTTCTCTTGCTTATTATCAGGCTGTATGAGGTCAATTGTCATGAAACAATAAAAAAATATTTTTTATTATACGAAATGTGATTTAAAATGATCTAAGATTTTACTATTAGGCTTGTGACGCTTAAATATCTCGGTCTATCAGAGTGAGGATTGATGTAGTTACACTTCAAAAAATATACTACAGTATTAAATTGTTTAAAATAAGAATGTGACATCTTACATCATCTTCATTATCAAGTGTCACACCTCAATCACCACAGAGACAGGGAGAGGCAACAGAAACTCACTATCATCCACAATTTTCTATTCTACTCAATTTCGCAACATAAATAATTTCTCATAAAATAAAACCTTTTATTTTAAAATGGATTGATAATAAAAGCAAATGTTGTCAACAAGTTAAATTGTATCAAAGCTTCACTAAGAGAATTTTCTTTCATCCCCCTAAGTAATTTTTTTTGTTCAGTATTAATTAGTTCTATACCTTATTCAAGTATATACATTAAAACCTGGATAAATGAGAGTTCAAAAGAGCGCGATTTCTTTTTAACTTATAGAGGTTTCTCACTGACCCGAGTTTCTAGAATCTTTTCATTTTATAAGAGGTAAATAGTGGTAAACCAAGCTTACTCAATATTCCCACACTCAAATTTAAAACTAATAATTTTAGTTTTAACGCTTAAATTTTTAGTTTGAATTTATTTTTCCTTCACTGTTGATACAAGCACATTTGGCTATTCAAATCGAACACGCTAAATAAACAATGTTTCTTAAAGTTTAGGAAAACAAAAGCAGTGCAAATTATATATATTAAGTAAAAGCATCAATATAAAATTTATTTGTATATGACGAAATTAAAAAAAAAAAAGTTAGCTGATGTCTAATACGTTTGACTGTAGTTTATAGAGTTACAGACAAGTAGCGGTCTGAGAAAAATAAGTTTATGAGTAAAATACGAGTAATACTTTTTTTATAGTAATACTTTAATTATAGTAGTAATTATAGTAATACTTATGTAATACCTATTAATACTTTCTCTTATAGAGCTTTCTGATTTTAACATTTTAGAGGGTCAAAATGATGGGTGACCTGGCAATCACTCTCCAATAAAGAGTTTTCTTGCTTGCCCAGGTTTGACTGTATAATGATATAAACAAAAGTTTATTGGTTTTAGAAGTTTGTGTAATGCATTTTTGTACCATAAACGTCTTAATCAGTATAAATATTGATTTTTTTAAATCATTTTATACTATTTTTTTACTGAGAGAAACACGCAGAAGTTTCACACTAAATAGTCTGTATTATAGACTATAAATCACTTGCAACAAATCAGTTGTTTCTCTATTACGAGTACAGACGTCTGTCATGTCTGCTGTGTAATTTAGCAGCTTAATACAACACAAAACATACATGGTTTAATTAAATTTGAAAGATTTGATCAAATTTCATGGTACAATAAAATTTTATATGATAAAATTTCAATTGAATGAACGTTTAAAGTTCAATATAAAAAATCCATAAATTAACTGAATAATACTTAGAGTTTTAAATATAAATATAATTATTAAATAAATATCTATTAAAATTGACATAAATAACGCTATGAATAACCCTTAACTGCAGCCTTGTTCAGGGGTGGCTCTGAAGGGGGTGGGATGGATGTTTCGCTACACGTTGGTCAGAGCGAAGAGGCAGTGGCTACCAACATCCGCTCCAGGATAGTTCAGTTCTCAAGTAACGCGCCAAAAATCATAATCGGAATAAAATTTAAAATACGTAATCTAAATTAAATACAATGATAGTATATTTATTTAGGAACTATTGTGCTGTAATTTAATTCACAAATTATAGTTTTTTTTTTAAATAATTATAGTCACGTAAATTGTGCATTATCTACCTGAATTTGTAAGTATTTTTTATAAAGTTTAAGCCTTTTTTACATGCTTTAAATAAATTATTTTTGTAATTTAAAAATATATAATTTATAAGATTAATTGAAATTTACGACTTGTTTTTACTAAAGAAATCTTTATTTTTAACAAAAAAATCTAGTTTGTACAAAATGCATTTACTTGCAAAGGAAGTATACATATTTAGTTCTATTTACTCGTTGTAATTCTCTTTTACCCTTTGACGTTAAACATGAAATTCCACATATTTACTTTACAACGTAACTGAAGAACGCAAATAAAACGTTACGGCATTTTTATTTTGAAGTCATGTAATATAATTTTAATTGAAACTTGATTAAAGAATGATTTAGTTATTAATTTATCACAGGTAGCAATCGCTTCCGTATATTGGTCGTACTCCAGCTTAACATCAGGTGTGCGGTCATATGTCGTGACATTGAATGAGTTAGAGAATAATTAGTAGCATTTAGCAAGTTAATAATTATTATAATAATGTGAAATGGTGATAAATCGCATGAGTTATTTATATTTTTTTAAATTATGGCCTTTATTATTATGATATATTTTTTTATTGTGACTCGACATATGAGTACCCTGCCTGATGTTAAGCTGGAGTGCGGTCCAACTTACAAGATAATCCTGAAACACGACTAAGTCACTTCACGTCTATATTTTATAAATGGTGGTACTACCCCGGATCGGCAGAGTGGGCACCACTGCCTACCACTCTTTTACAACCAGACCCGGAGCAATTATTTGCCTCTTTTTTAATAACAAATATTTGTATATTTATTAAATAATACAAATAAACACAAATATTTGCTTCGACCGGAAATCGAACCCGGCACTTCCGCATAAAGAACTGGTGTGCTGACGACTACGCCACGATGTAAGGATGAAATGCTAACCATTAATAGGCGACACCTGAAGGGGTTGCATACACAGAATTAATCTGCTTCAATTTTAGGCTGATATCAAAACGCGTTACGGTCTCTGCGACTTAACGTGGTGGTACCAATTTTACTAACTAAACTAACCGTCTGCCTACCGCTCCTAAATATCAGAGTATATTTTATAAGTATAGTACCCAGATCCGGAGCAAATAATGTATGCTTCATTTGTTGCTTCATATGCTTCATCATGTATCGACATATGACAGCACCCCGCTTGATGTTAAGCTGGAGTGTGTTCCATGAATAAATGTCACTGCTACTAAAATTTAATAACGGTGAGTAGCAGTCGCATCCACTATGCCGGCCTAGTTGGAACCGGCATCTTACAAGCTGATCCCGAAACGCGACTAAGAAGTCACTTCACGGGTTGTGACATCATCATGTCTCTGCCTATTCCTGTGGGAATTTAGGCCTGACATATTAATTAATATTGTGTTTAGTTCCATTGCATGTAAATAATAACCCAAATAAATTAATACCAACAATACTTATTATATACATTTCATACTTCATGACATTGTGCGAAAATAATAAATGCAATAAATCCGAAAGCTTTGCAACCATCGTGGTAGTGAAGAGATTATGGTGTTGAATTTGGATATTTCAAGTGAAGACGAACAACGCCTTTGTCTCCCTTAATCAACATGTCTGTAACGCTTTCCAAACTGAAAAAAAAAATTATATTACACAAAATGAATTCTAGCATTGTATCAATCAATTTTTAAATCAAATTGTCACGCCCTTTTCCTACAGGGATAGGCAGAAACAATGCAGCGCAACTTGCCACGATCTTTACCCTCTCTCGCTTCCCTCACATCCACAATTCTCTTCATACAAGCTCTAAGATTATGGGTACTAGGCAACTCACCTTTTGATGTCTCCAAATTGGTCCTTCTACATCATATTTATAAATGTCTTTTGTCAATCTACTTACACGTATCCTTACCAAAACTAAAACCAAATATTTTAATTATTCCTTCTCCGAAGATAATACAATAATTACAATATTTAAAATTAATTCAATTCTCTACAGAGCGATTTATCAGAGCATGATATATTTTCTGTTATCCTTTTTAAGCTGTTCAATACCTCCATTTTAAAATCATTGAAAATTAATTTCAGTACCTATTAATTTTATTGAATATTGTATTAATGTACTGGATATTAATAATACTTGTTAATAAAATAAAAAAGCTAGAATGAGTAGACCTTATCGGCGTTTTTAAGAGTGGTGGGTAGACAGTGAGCGGTCATTTGTCCAATCAGAAAGCCACTTTCAAGTGTACAGACCGTGAACCGACCCAGTCGCGTTTTGGGCCAACTTGAAAATTGCCAGTTTCAATTAGGCCGGTATAGTAGATGCGACTGCTACTTGCAGTTATTAAACTGTGCTACAATCATGGACCGCACTCTTAACATCAAGCGAGTTGAATTCAAGCCAAAATTTTAAAAAAGTATATTATTTCTGCATAAAATATTTATGTTTGTATGAAGAGAATTGTGTTGTGTCAAGATCGTGGCAAGTGGCGCTGCTTTGTCTCTGCCTATCCCTGTGGGAAAAAGGCGTGACAATTCAATTGATTGAATATTTATGCGTTTACATCCAACAACTACAAGAAGGTAATATTAGTTTAAATAATCTATACAAAAAGCGGTACTAAATTGCAAGGCGTGGATGAACTGATAGCAATTGGTTTGTAGCGCGTAAAGTCCCGGGTTCGATTCCCGGTCGGAGCAAATATTTGTTTCATAGCTTTAATTTGTAATATTTAATAATTATATTAAATATTGCAAATATTTGTTAATAAAAAAAGTGGATATTTGCTTCGTGTCTGGTTATAAAAGAGTGGTAGTACCACCACTTACAAGTATATAGACCGTTGAATGATTTGATCGTGTTTCGGGATCAGCTTGTAAGTTGCCGGTTCCAACTAGGCCGGCACAGTGGATGTGATTGGTACTTACAGTTATTGAATTGTAAAGCCAGTGGCATCCATTCATGGACCACACTCCAGCTTAACATTAAGAGAGGTGCTGTCATATATCGAGTCACAATAAAAAAAATGTAATAGAATAAGAGATGTTGATACGCCCTTAGGGATTGTATTGTCTGTCGTACACTTTACGTGCGACTTTGAGGGTTATACAGCGGATTCGATCCCCGATTACGTGCACGTGTACATATTCGAATCATTTTTAATTTTAATACAAACATTTGCGTTACTCATATAAGCGTTATAATATATAATACAAGTATTATGTATACACTCTGGTCGGCATAGTGACGGCGACTGAGGCAGTAAACCGAGTTATTTTTTCAGTCATCGTCGGCACTTGGATCTCTCCTTGCCTGCTATCAGGTAAATAACTTGGCGTCACAATTTTAAAAAATCATAATAATATTTACTTAGATTTTGCGCGAACATTGATTAATTAATTAAACAAATTTTAGTCGGCTTACTATAGGCTTACTATAAAATAAAAATGTAAAATCTATACCAAAATAAACGCGATAGTAAGCCGCATAAAATTGGTTTAATTCAATCAATCATCAATCATCAAAATCAAATTGTCACGCCTCTTTCCCACAGGGATAGGCAGAGACAATGGAGCGCCACTTACCACGATCCTTACACAACTCCCTTGCTTCCTTCACATCCACAATTCTCCTCATACAGGCCCTATGGTTATGGGCACTAGGCAACCTAGCTTTCTTAAGGATGTCTCCGATTTGGTCGGAAAACACTCTCCTAGGCCTGCCTTGTTTAACGCATCCATCCACATCAGATTTATAAATTCCTTTCGTCAATCTACTTTCACTCATCCTTTCCATGTGCCCAAACCAATGTGTTTAATTCAACATCATAATAAATTAAGTTTACTTTATTGTGACGTCACATCTGTCTTATTGTCTCAGTCGCCGTCACTATTGCGACCAGGGATGATTTTTTACGCTGCGCTACTTATATATAAGTAAAATTAATATTTCAATACAATATTTTCTCTGGAATCACTGCTATCATTAGTGGACGATATAATCAGTTTTCATAATTAAAATGTTTAATTATTTATAGTGTCTTGTCATCAAGAGAATATAAATAATAAATGTTGTAGGTAAAAAAGAAGCACCTTAGGCCGGCATAGTGACTAAATCGGTTTTTTCAGTCGTCGTCACTCTTGGACCCCCTCTTGCTTATCATGAGGCGGGTCAAGGTCAGATGTCGTGTCACAATAAAAAGAAAGACCAAAAAAAATAGTTTGTGGTCATTAGCCGACACGAAGTAACACCACCATTTTTAAGACTGAATGATTTTAGTCGTGTTACGGATTAGTTTAAAAGCTGCCGGTTCCAACTAGGCCAGCATAGTGGATGCGACTCCTACTTACAATTATTCATATGTACAAACAATCATTTCCATTCATGGACCGAACTCCAGCCTAACATCAAGCGGGGTATTGCCATATATCTAGTTAAATTAAAATAAAATAAAAATTATTGTGATGCCACAAATTCTTGCCTATGTAGGTAAAGACAATAAATATTCTAAACTCATATTCTAAATTCTTTTCATCTCTGTCATATCAATCAAATCAATCAAATTGTCACGACTTTAACCTACGGGGATAGGCAGAGACAATGGAGCGCCACTTACCACGATCCTTACACAACTCCCTCGCTTTCTTCACATCCACAATTCTCTTCATACAGGCTCTGTGGTTATGGGCACTAGGCAACCCAGCTTTCTTTAGGATGGTCGGAAAACACTCTCCTGGGCCTGCATTGTTTAACGCATCCATTCACATCAGATTTATAAATTCCTTTCGTCAATCTACTTTCATATCATATCAAAAATCTCTATAGTTAATTTCTGTGGTACTTATTTGTACAATAACAAGTATGTACTTATTTATAAGAAACAATAATACTCGCAATACTATTTTTATAACAAGTTATTATTTATTTTATTTACTCAATTAAACAACGTATTTAGTTCGAGCGGGTTCAAAGAAACTACTTCAGTTACGATCAACTTAAACCTAAACTTTTTCCATCTCTTATTACTTCGGAAGCCTGTAGAATGTTTCTCAGATACTTGGGATTTAAATTTCATAAACAGCTATCTCTCAATTCAATAAATATTATTTACTCCAATATTATTACGAGTATTACATACAGGCCTTTCAAGAACCAATCTTGGACATTTCATCGAACCAATCTTCGACGACAGGCTTGGAGGAACGGTCAGAGATTGGTTTGTCGCGCGTAAAGTCCCAGATTCGATTCCCAGTCGGAACAAATATTTGTTAATAAAAAAAAAAGTGGATATATGCTTCGGGTCTGATTATCAAAAAGTGGTAGGCAATGGTACCCAGTCTACCGTTCCGGGGTAGTACCACCACTTACAAGTACACAGACCGTGAAGTGATTCTTTCCCCGACCAGTGCGGGTATTAGATGACAGCTTACATATTCCAGCGCCCAAATTGAGAGCTTACAAATTTCATGCTAATAGTTTTAGCCACATTGAGACATCAAACGGGGCTATTGCATTTACTTGCCTTGCCTGAAGTCAAAGATCGCCGATGACTAAAGTAACCGCTTTCATTAAGGATCGCGCTTTGCAACATTGGATATGTTATAGGTACATGGTGAGAATTCTATCCACACATTGGCTCGAAAATAATTACACTTTTAGATTGTTCGAGAAAAAAATGGCGTATTTATTCGGTAATCCTTTTTATTTTGGTGGGAATGCTTGCGTGACTCGACCCGCCTGATGGTTGGCAAGAGTGCCGATGACTACAAAAATTAAGTCAGTTCACAGTTTCCTCGGTCACCGTCACTATGCCAGCCAAAATCGATCAAGGGGATTCATTCAAATATTATTCAGAAGTTTTCTACATTTCGCAAATGAGTAAATGATGTTTCATCAAGTTGTATGCATGTGTCTAAAATTTATAAATTGAGCTACGAACTGCTGCCCAGCATATTTTCCGGATTTATCCCCCTGCGACTATTACCTGTTTCCAAGCCTGATTACTTGTTCCCCCCCCCCCCCTAAGAACGCCATTCCGAACGACAAGATGCCAGTTGCATTCACCTGTTACCTGTGACTTTCACTATGTCGTCAGTCCACCTAGTGGGAGGCCTATCTACGCTACGTCTTCCGGTTCGTGGTTTGCACTCTAGAACCTTTCTTCCCCATCGGTTGTCGGTTCTCTGAGCAATAAATACTTATTTATCGAAGGAATTTTAAAATTGGAAAACGCTGAACATAATGTACCGTGCGCTGAAAGGAGACTATATTGAAAAATAAAACGATTAATGTTGTTACCTTTGACAATTTAGTGACTTTTAAATAGTCACTAAATTGTCAAAGGTAACAAAAATCTTTTGTTGCACAAAACATATACGAGTAGTATTACATGCACAAAGGTAAATTAACGCCACTTAGGCACGATGAAAGACGGGGGGAGGGGGGGTATAGGGTGCGTATTGTCAAACATTTTATTAACATGTGAATGTTTCATTTTGAATTGGATTTATGTGACAATGCTGTAGAATTTTGTTTCCCTATTTTTATTTTAGCCAGACAGAACACCGCTTACCTTTAAGCTAGTGTGCTGTCCATTAATAGCAGTCGCGTCCACTATGCCGCAAATTTCAAGCTGATCCCGAAACGCAACTCAGTCACTTCACAGTCTGTCGTAACCATGATACTCCTGGTTTCTCGAGGTAGTAACCAGGATTATGCGTATCGGCTAAAACCCCACGGTAGCCTCCGTCATCACGAACGCTGGAGATTGGGAGCTGGGGTACATTCTTCCGACATCTCCAGCGGTGAATCAACTATCCACCTACCACTATTTAATTGAAAACACTAATAAACTTTAATTAAACAGGCAATATAAAAATAAATAAATATAATTGGATCAAGGAAATCCATCCAGTGTCTCTGCCTATCCATGTGGAATAATAATTTTTATTAATTCACTTAAATTTTTTTTATGTTTTTAAAGCCATATTAATGAATAACTAAAATATAACCGTATTAGCCATAACCGTAGAGCGTGTATAAAGAGGATTGTGGATGTGAGGGAAGCGAGGGAATTATGTCAGGATCGTGGCAAGTGGCGCTCCATTGTCTCTGCCTATCCCTGTGGACAAAAGCTGACAATTTGATTGATTTATATTTATATATAATAACTTATATTACGGTGTATATAACTTTACTTTTTAAACATTTCTCTCACACACACGCTCACACACGCACACCGGCAAACGCACGCAACCGCACACATACGCAAAGCACATACAGGCACACACAGGCAAATACACGCATGCACGCGAACGCAAATGCAAACGCACACACACACACACACACACACACACACACACACACACACACACGCAAACTCATATGCAAAGTTCGCACTTAAAAGTTACAACTAATAAGTCGAATTTGAAATTAAAATAATGAGGCGGATATTTGCTCCGGATCCGGCTGTCAAAGAGTGATAGGCAGTGGTGCCCAGTTTGCGATCTGGGGTAGTACCACCACTAACAAGAATACCAAGAAGTGACTCAGTCGCGTTTCGTTATCAGCTTGTAAGTAGCCGGTTCCAACTAGGACAGCATAGTGGATGCGACTGCTACTTGCAGTTATTTAATTGTAAAAGCTGTCTTCTCCATTCATAAACCGCACTCCAGTTTAAGTTCAGACGACTGCTGTCATATGTCGAAACACAGTAAATAATGGTTACGTTTTATGATTAAAATAAATTGTCACGTTGCAGTTGCAGGGTGAAGTATAAATTGGATGTGCAATACTGATTTTGAATCTAAAAATTGTGCTACCTATTAACTAACGGTTCACGAACACAATTTTAATTTAAAAAATATCGATTTCCCCAAGTTGTTAATTGCTTTCATCTAGTATTTGCAATGGTTTTATTTTTACGAAACAAATCGAAGTTTTTTTTCCGCCTTATATTAAGGCTTGATATATAAAGGCACCCCACCCCGCCTGATGTTAGACTGGATATTAGTGCGGTCTATGAATAGAAATAGAGATGAATATCGGCTTAGTTGGAGCTGGCAACTTGGTAAAAATAGTTTTTTTTTTTTTCAGAACAGTTTGTTTAGTAATCCAACATAGTTAAATAAAAAATAGTTATTACACAAAAAAATAAGCCTATCATAAGAAAGTAGTAAGAAACTATTTTAGCTAAATCGTATCCCTTGGATCCTCGTGGTTCATCAAGTACTCTAGGCCTTCAACACAAGTAATTTGTAAGAAAAAAACAATTTTATTTAAATCACTATAGTCTCATCGATCTGAGAGAATCCATCATCTAGTTTTTTAAATCCAGAATGTTTTCTTTCATAAAATTCTTGTCCTGACATTTAGAAATACATCAAAAGAATGAGTATACATTAGGAATTATTAGAGATAATGAGTATATCCTAATGTATACTCAAAGGTTCAGTCATTCTAAAGTAATGAGCGTGCTATTTTAATTTAAAAAATATTATATTTGGTAATTTTATGATCAATATAAATGGAATAATAAAAATTAATTCCCGTGAGGACTAATTCCCGTGTAACCTAGCCCATACTATAATTCTTCGTCAATCTGGCAATTCTTTTTTTAGTTCGACTGATACTATAGATTCTATACATACAATATATAGAATACTATACGATACAATAGTTATATACCAAATAATACTATTCCTTTTACCATATTAATCAATCAATCAATCAAATTGTCACGCCTCTTTCCCACGGGGATAGGCAGAGACAATGGAGCGCCACTTGCCCCGATCCTGACACAACTCCCTATTATATTCATATTTATTGTCATATTATATTAATATAAATTATGTTTGTCATGCTTTTTTCTAACAGGGATAGCCAGAGACAATGATAATGTTTATTTATGATTTAAGAAAAATAGTTATCCGTTGAAATATATTATCAATTTCAAAAATACTTGGATGTGTTTCTGTATCAACTTTAGGCGACCGTGATGTAGTGGCAGTGCAATGGTTACATGAACCGAGAGCATGGGTTACCAATGTATCTTTGATATAATATATGTACTTTGGTTGTCCTGTTTCTATGATAACTTTATAACTTTTTTTCACTTTAGTAGTTTAGTTTCATAATGTAAAAAAAACTGAAAGTTTCCAGTTTTAATTAGCCCGGCATGGTGAATACGAATATAACTCACAGTGATTTAACTTTAGTATCAATCGCCTTCATTAACTTTAGCTTAACATCATGCAGGGCATTAACGTGTCGAGACACAATAAAAACATTAAATTCAGTTATACAAATTCACTTCATACCTGGAGGCGACGGATTACGATATCATAGCATGAACATTAATGCATGGTCCTCAATGAAGGATTAATTCGTTTTCCATTTAATCATTTATTAATTTGCATAAAATGTCTTTCAACTTTTATACCCAATAAGTTTTTTTTTTTATTAACAAATCTATATTATCAAGTAAAGTGCTTATATTTATTGAAAAATAACAATTAAAGTTTATATATCAAAGATACATGGTTTGAATTTGTATTAATCATTGGGTATATTGAGTACCTCAATCAATCAATCAATCAAATTGTCACGCCTCTTTCCCACTGGGATAGGCAGAGACAACGGAGCGCCACTTGCCACGATCCCGACACAACTCCCTCGCTTCCTTCACATCCACAATTCTCCTCATACAAGTACCTATTGATATATATAAGATATAATATATTTATTTACAATTCTATACTAAGCTACCAAAGTGCTTGTATCATAGAAACAGGACAACCAAAGAACATATATCAAAGAAACATTGGTACCGGCAAGTGGTTTCGAACTCGTGCTCTCGGTTTGTGTAACCATTGCTCTACCACTACACTACGGTCGCATATGTTGTAATTTTAATGTACAACGCAGAGTGTTAATAAGAGATATTTGATTGTACTAACAGTCGCCTCCATTCATTGACTGCCTCCAGCCTAACATCAGGCAGGGTGTTGTCTTATGTCGTGTCACTGTAAAAAACATTCCAAGCGCGGTACTTTGTTGAAGTCCTTATCCAAACTCTTTTTATTGTCATCAACACTTCACGGTCTGCATACATGTAAGTGGTGTCGCTATCCCGGATCGGCAGACTGAGCAACTCTACCTAATACTATTTAACAACACAACAAGACCCGGCGGAATAATCAACCTCTTTTCTAAACAAGTATTTGTAATATTCAATCTACTCGTTTATAAATAAAAGCTATGAAACAAATATTTGTTCCGTCCAGGAATCGACCCGGGGCTTTAAGCGTAACTAACTGGTGTTCTAACCAATGAATGCGCCACACTTATCGTCAAAATATGTTAGGTAGATGTTGTCTTTTTTGTTGCCTATAAAATGTGGGCAATCAATCTAATTATCACGCCTTTTTCCTACAGGGATAGGCAGAGACAATGGAGCGTCAGTTTCCACGATCCTGACAACTCCCTCCCTTCCTTTACATTCTCAATTCTTTTCATATTCGTACAAGCTCTATGGTTATAGTCACTAGGTTACCTAGAGCACTTACAAGGCAATAGTAGGCCGCATAAAAATTGTTTAATTCATAAATATGTAGATTTAAATAATAATTATTTTAGGAATAAGTACCTAACTTATGCTCAGCAATGTGATTGTCATTAAGTGGAATTCGAATGATAACGTACTTCGTTTTTTTTTTTATTTTGTCAAATCGTTTTTTTTTAAATTAATTATGAAAATAAATATCAATTGTTTTTACTCATCTGCAACTGGTCTTTTCGTACAGTTGTGTTTTAGTTTTGCGGATAAAAGTCCCAGTATAATAAGTATTTCGTTTTAGAACATTGTTATTGAATTGATTTTTATTGTTTTAGGCCTCTGGGGAAAATTTAGTGGAGTTAGATTCAGAGATGGACCGGGTGTTCGGCCATGAGCCGGACTTGTTGCGGCCAGGTCGAAATGCAACCATCGGTCATGCAGGTAAATTAAAAATATTATAAACATTTATTTTAGTTTATTATTTATTGCTGTCTGAATAAAATTGTGTGGATGTGAAGGTAGCAAGAGAGTTGTGTCATGATTGTGGCGCTCGGTTGTCACAAATTACCGGTGGATGCAACTGCAATGCAAATTCGGAATGGCGTTCTAAGGGGGAGGCCTATGTTCAGCAGTGGACGTCATCTGGCTGATGATGATGATGAAGGAAGCATGCAAGTTGTGTCATGATTGTGGCGCTCTGTTGTCTCTGCCTATTTACGTGGAAATGAAGGCGCAAAATTGATGATGATAATAATTAAAATAATTTAATTAAGAATTAAAATTATTATTGTCATATTTATTATAATATTTGACTTAAATTTTGAGCGAACATTGATTATTGGATTAAACAAATTTAATGTATTTTCAATTTTATATGAAATACCCGTACAGGTCGGGGAAAGCATCCGCATTCTATCGACCAAATCGGCAGTCGAACTAAAATATTCAGTGCGTCTTTTCTTTGTAGATCAATCGACAAGTGGAATGCTTTGCCTGCCCATGTGTTCGCTCCATCCTAGGACCTTGGATCCTTCAAGCGATGCGTGAAGAAGCACCTTCACGCATGCTGAGGCAGCTGTGAACAAACTCGGTTCTCTCAGTCGTCGTCACTCTTCGACCTCCTCTTGCTTATCATCAGGCGGGACGAGTTCAGATGTCGTGTCTCAATAATAAAAAAATCACGAAGAGTCTCTTAAGCGAAAGAAGAGTAGCGAATGAGTCAATGTCAACGAGCTTATGTAAATCTGTGTCATATGTTGCATAGAAAATAATGCAACTGCCCTCGTTAAAATTATTACTGCCGATGGAAGAAAGAATACATGTCCTCATTGACCTAGGTTCATAGACCCCTTTGAGGGAACGCAGCACAACTTCTTGGTTTCCCTAGACAAGGGAATACTCCCCCTATTTGTATACGAAATCGGGTCACGAGGTAGTAGTTGCAAAGAGATCATCAACGTATTGATACATTCCTTGTACAACGACTTTACCATTAGCGTCGTCGATACATTTATTATTAAAAATCTGACAAATAACTTACCAAACCATCATGGTCTTACTTATCCAGAATAAATATGGCAGATCCATAATTTTATATATAATAATGAAAATATTATTTGTTAACAGATGCTCAAAAAACACAGCGGGAACAACATGAAAATAATGTAAGTTTTTTTAAAATATTTTTATCGATATGGTAGAGCTTGTATGAATATAATTGTGGATGTGAGGAAAGCGAGGAAGTTGTGTCAAGATCGTGGCAAATGGAGCTCCATTGTCTCTGCCTATTCCTGTGGAAAAAAAAGCTTGACAATTTGATTGATTGAGACTGGACCTTTAACATTGCCCACCTAATGTTAAACTGAAGTGCGGTCTATGAATGGAGGCGTCTGCGCATCGTTGAATGCCCAGTATCCGTCGCTTAACGCGTATGGGCTCAAAATTTATAATTTATTTATTAATATAGAATAACAGAATAACAAATGACATTAAAATACTTCAAAAAAGGATGACGAAAAATTATGCCGCTACTGTTATTATCACGTGACTTTTAATCAAGCAGTATTAAAAGTCAACGACAATTACAAGTGGTTGTATTTGCAAAAAAGTAGTGCCAACCTTTGAAATAAAGGAATTGAAGTACAAGTAGTTGTCTCTTTCAGTCACATGTGGTATCAACATAATATAAATAAGACAAATAACAATGAATTAGTTCATATTTTAGCACAGATTCAATTCTTTCCAAATTCTTTGCTCTGATTACTAAGCCACACAGCAACTTTGCGCTCGCGTCTATTCTATCGTGCAGTTTTTTATCCAAGCCGCTTTTGTCTTTCCAAGCAAGAGGAGGTCCAAGAGTGTCGACGACTTAAAATACCGATATAGCGCCTTATTTAACGGCACCGAGTCAGTTCACAGTTACCCCAGTCGCCGTCAAAGATAAATGAAAAGATTCTAATCAACCTGAAACAAACTTTTATTTATATTGTTTACAATTTTCTATTAATCGATTAAAAAGCACTTGGTATAAAAAAGTTGTACAAAGAAATAATAATACATTAGCTGAGACTGTCGCATGTGCATGTATAATATGAATATGGGCCAAGGAGACAATAGTTTGAATAAACATTTCATATACAATATATAATTATTGGCAATATTACTGTACTTTTTTTATTAGGACGCGACACCTGACCTCGACATGTCTGATGATAAGTAACGGGTTGTCCAAACCGTTTAGTTCGACTATCGATTAAGTCTAGCTATCGAGTGGTAGCTAGAGTGGTGCCCAGTCTGCCGATGACACGGTTGTACTTACAAGTATATAGACTGTGAATTGACTTAGTCGCGTTTGAGATCAACTTGTAAGTTGCCGGTTTTAACTACGCCAGAATGGTGGATGCGACTACGACTTGAAGTTATATAACTGTAGTAGCAGTTGCCTCTATTTATGGACTACACTCCCGTTTAACATCACGCGGGGTGCTGACTTTAAATATGACGACATAAAACCTGTATAGAAATATGCTTCGTGTTTTTTTATTTATTTTATTAGTACGCCGAGTTAATACTATTTCGTCCAAATATTTTTAAAACTAAAATTTTTTAGCTCTTTTTACTAATTCAACTAACATGCACGAAGTTACAGCTTTCATGTTTACAAAAATAATAGTCTCATATTTTGTTGACTGTGTAACTAAAACAATAATTGAGATTATTTTTTTACATTCTTTATACCTTTTTTACATTCTTTATACCTTTTTTACATTCTTTATATTATACGTACATACTAAACCAATTAACGTATTTGTACCATAGAAACTGATAATTGCCCAGTGCCCATAACCTTAGAGCTTGTATGAAGAGAATCGGGATGTGAAGGAAGCAAGGGCAATCAATTTGATTGATTGATTGAAACTGATAATTAACACAAATATATAGATCCAACCGGAAAACAAGGGCGACGCAAAAAAAAAACAAATTTACTTAATTCCTATAAAAAAACAGGGGTCGGTAGTGCCTACTGTCATAGAGTTTAAATGAAGTAAATTATTATTGTAAAATATGCGAGAGAGTTGTATCAGAATTCTGAAATAAGGCCATCTAACTAAAAATTGCTTCCAAGTATCCGTGTACGAATCGAATCGTTCATCACTATAAGACTATGTATATATTCCACATAACGATGAACTTTGTGAACTGAACTGATAGATCTACTCTTCAAAGTACTAAATAAACCCCGAGTGCTTTTCTATTGAAAACCATTATTAAACAAAAAAAGCACTGAATAAATTTATTGTCGCCTCTTTTACGTTGTACAGACACTATCATAGAACAAAATAATAATTGATTTGTATTTCATTGAAGCAATTCTATTCTTAATATTGCTGTAAACAATTAAACCCTCTGCGCGTGACATCTCTGCGTTTGAGATTTGCATTATTATACAAAATTAATTCTATAGTTTGAGTGCATATTGAAAACTTTATCTTATGGAGAACATAGATACTATTATCACTTAATCAAATTGTCACGCCTTTTTCTCACGGGGATAGGCAGAGTCAATGGAGCGCCTCTTGCCACGATCCTGGCACAACTCCCTCGCTTCCTTCACATTCACAATTTTCTTAATACAAGCTCTATGGTTATGGGCACTAGGCAACTAAGTTTTTTTTTCTTTTTTTTTTCGGCATATAGCTTTTTGTAGCATAGAAGTTAATATAGTTGTGCGTTAAGCGGTAGATAGTAGGATTCGATCCCTGGTTGCACATGAACAATTAGCATCCGTAACTTTACTGTTCAATTGTTATTACAATTAACTGACGTTATAATATGCGACAAATTTTTGTATATGGAAAGAAATAAATTTAGTTTATTCTTTCGGTTGTTTGACCCAAATTCATAGACATTTGGGCTCCATTTGGCGATTATTTAAGTGTAATACAATAAATAAAATGTTGTAGGATGTTCGCCGAGTACAGTTCGGGACCCCACTTCGGAGTCCTCTCAGCGAACAAAATCTAGAAAAGAACTTGTAAGTATTTATACATGTATAAAATGTCTTGATTTGACAGCGCCCCGTCTGATGTTTAGCTAGAGTGCGGTCCATGAATGAAGGTGACTGCTACTACAGTTAAACAAATGTTAGTAGCGGTCACATACACTATGCCGGCCTAGTTGGAACCGGCAACCTAAAAGCTGATTCTAAAACGCGACTTCACTGTCTGTATACTTGTAAGTGGTGGTACTACCCCGAACTGGCAGACTGGGTACCACTGCCTACCACTCTTTAATATCATTATGATAATATCATTAGTAATTGTTTTATATTAAATTAAATATATCAATCCCTTACTTTATAGTATAGTAATTAATTGTATAGTACTATTTTTGCAATGAATAAATAATAATGTACTATCAGGTAGACTTCTGCTTAAACATTTACTCTGTATTGATTATAGATATTAAACATCCGCTTATTGTTTTTTGTTTTGTTTCCGTCTCTCATTAACAGTCATTTTCAATAAGCTATCTTTTCCCTCTCTACCTGGCAAATAGGTACTATCGGATGTTTTGTTTCAAGTTTTATAATTTACTGAAATTATTGTTAGGTAAAAAAGTTCACATTTCGTATATCCTAAGGTCTGTGAAGGGTTACTGATGGATGTATTTTTACTGATGATTTATTTACCGATATAGACAATAAGTCTGTGCACCTAAATCGACAACAACGTTATTGTCATGCAGTGGACATGCAGTTGTGTCCCTGATAGTACGTTACTCGATTCACACGTTCGTTTCGTACAGTTACAACAACTTAATTTGTAAACACTTTTCTTACAATGAAATTGTTAAATGACACAGTTGTTAGTCGTATGTTCGAGGATATTTTGCATAAATAATGTTAATAAACATAATAAATACTCATATGAACAAGTGAAGTGAAATTTTGTTTAATTTTTTTATTGTACTGTGTTAAAACAAAACTTATTTATTTCTAATAAACATATTTAATTGTGATAATTTATAGAATAGAAGTTTAAAATCTTTGCATGAGGAATCAGCAGATATAACAGTTAATTTAAATGCATTACAGTCGGGATAAAAACAAATGCAGAAAATATTCTCTCCAAGAAGAAAATGGAGGTGGTGGTGCAGAACCAGATGGGCTTTTATCAGTTAAATGCCTAATTCAAGATACACAAATGAATCACTTTGATGAGACACAGGAAAAATCAGAGGTAAACAGTAAAGTTATATTCATCTACCAAATTCTATTCAGATTTTTGCTTGCATATAATTTAAGATATCAATCAATCAATCAAATTGTCACGCCTTTTTCCCACAGGGATAGGCAGAGACAATGGAGCGCCACTTACCACGATCCTTACACAACTCCCTTGCTTCCTTCACATCCACAATTCTCTTCATACAGGCTCTGTGGTTATGGGCACTAGGCAACCTGGCTTTCTTGAGGATGTCTCCGATTTGGTCGGAAAACACTAATTTAAGATACCTTTTAACAAACTTTCTTTTTGAAATTACAGAAAGTAAACAACAAAAATGACATTTCTTTTAACAAGCGTTGTTTTTTACCATTAATTACTTCTTTAATTGTTACTTAATTGCAGAAAATAACGAGATAAAGTTTGTAAGTTTAGATGTATGTAGGAGGAAATCAGATTTAAAAAAATCTTGGATGGACAAGACTATATTTTAACACTAGAGGCAAAAATGAATTTGGTGATGCATGTGGACCAGTAAAAATTCGAGAGTATTAGTTTCTTGCAAACGCTATCCCAACAGTTAAATATAATATGTATATGAAATGAAATCTTTTTGTAGAAGAGTTATAGAGCTTTAAATGCCTCCTATAAAACTACAATAATGTATGCTATTCGTTAAGTTTGAAAGATCCAAGATGACGGATATAACCTTTTTTTCGCGTAAGAAGGCGCGTGACCATATCTAATTATTCATAAATTTATTTTTATTTTAGTAATTGTTTTATATTATTGCAGAAAACACATACTTCGGATACTGAAGAAAATCCTGAAGGAGGTAGGATATATGATCAAAATAAAAAGACCTTTGATCATAGACCACATGCTGTATTTGTACAGCTAGACGAGTTGCTATCCGGAGAAGGTGGTCAGGCAGAATGGAAAGAAACTGCTCGTTGGATAAAGTATGAAGAGGATGTAGAAGAAGGTTCGGCTCGATGGGGTAAACCTCACGTTGCACCATTATCATTTCATTCCCTACTGAACTTGCGTCGCTGCCTAGAAGCCGGAGTAGTTTTACTTGATCTTGAAGAGCGAGACTTACCAGGTGTAGCTTATCGCGTTGTTGAAAGTATGGTAAATGAGAGACTCATAGAAGAGAACGATAAACCAGTAGTAATGCGTTCGCTACTTTTGCGTCACAAACATGTGGATGAAGATCGTAGCTTCCGGTTCAGTATCGGTGGAAGGAAACATTCATCTTACACCAGTTTACAAGTAAGTAACGGATTAAGTTAAAGTGAAACCAGTGTATCAACTAATTAAGCACGATAAACATATCTTGTTTTAGAATCTTAATGATAATCGTCGTCGGCGTAGTTCCCATATGCTGCCAGAGAAACCAGATCTTATTGGTGCACGAAGTGAGGAAACTGCTCTTGGTGTGAGCGGAATCTTCCCCCATGAAGATATTCGACGGTATAATAATGGCTCCATAATCCGTCGAATTCCTCGTGATGCTGAAGCAACTACGGTTTTAGTGGGAGCTGTTGGGTTTCTTGAACAACCCACCATCGCGTTTGTTCGATTATCCCAAAGTATACATATGTCTGACGTAACAGAAGTTCCAGTACCGGTGCGTTTTATGTTTATACTTTTGGGACCGAGAGACGCGCAATTAGATTACCTAGAGGTAGGTCGCGCTATATCTACGCTAATGTCAAACCCCACGTTTCACAAAATTGCTTATAAGGCCGAAGGTCGCAATGAGCTCTTATCAGCTATCAACCAGTTCCTCGATGATTCCATTGTATTGCCACCTGGTGATTGGGGACGTGAAGCCGTGTTGTCTGTTGATGAACTTCGAGCGAAATCTGAGATGATTAGGCGACGAAAGCAAGAAGCTCTTCAAAAGAATAACCAGACTGATGCGCCACAGACAGTTGAAGAAAAACAGACCTTATTAGCTGCAGAATCGGGAGGATTGCCGCCGAAAGAGCCCCATGATCCGCTAGTACGAACTGGAAGAATATTTGGAGGTTATTATTTATTTTCACAGTAGGTTAAAAATTGCTATTATTAGGAATCATGTAATATTAACAGAAAAGTTTTATGATATTTTTTAGGTGTAGTTCGGGATATCAAACGACGTTACAAATGGTACCTGTCAGATTTCTATGACGCTTTGAGCGGACAATGTATAGCTGCTACAATATTTATTTACTTCGCTGCATTATCATCAGCTATTACTTTTGGAGGATTGCTTGCTGAAAAGACATATGGAGCCATAGGAATATCAGAAACACTTGTATTCACCTGTGCTGGAGGAATCATTTTTTCTTTACTGTCTGGACAACCTCTGATGATTACCGGATCAACCGGACCATTGCTGTTACTCGATGAGGGATTGGCTGATTTCTGCAAATCATATGGATTTAATTTTCTTGCTGCCCGTATGTACTGTGGCTTGTGGATGATTGTTATTGCTCTGGTGGTGGCCGCCTTTGAAGGAAGTGTTGCTGTGAAACGAATCACCAGGTCTGAAAATTGTACTTTTTGTTTATAACTATTTTGTATTACTTTATTATAATCTGTTTGATGTTTTAGATTTACGGAAGATATCTTCGCGTTTCTTATCTCGCTGTTATATATCTCAGAGCCAATAACAGCGACAATCAATATTTACCGTACTCATCCTGTTGGTTATGATTATTGCGGACCAAATACCACAAGTCACCTTATGAATGGTAAGAGTGATCTTATGTTGAGAATTATAATGATTTCATGTTTTTAATTTTTATTTTGTTACTTTAGCTACACTTGAAAATAATGATAAAGTGGATGAAATGAAACCTAAGCCAAATACTGCACTATTTTGTACCATGCTGACTCTGGCTACTTTTATTATTGCATACTATTTACGTATATTCCGCAATGGAAAATTCCTTGGCCGCAGTGTAAGTATATTATTATAAATTTCTATTTTAAATTATAAATTATTATAAAGGAAGTACATTTGACGACATGCGTGGCGCATTGGTTAGCAAATTATGTTAATAAAAAAGAGCCTAGTATTTGCTCCGGGTCTGGTAGTCAATCACTGGTAGGCAGTGGTGCCCAGTCTGCTGATCCGAGGTGTAGACCACCACTTACAATTATACAGACTGTGAAGTGACTTAGTCGCATTTCGGGTTAAACTTGTATAGTTGGCGTTTCCGACTAAACCGGCATAGTGGATGTAACTGCTACTTACAGTTAAGTAGCAGTTACCTCTATTCATGGACCGCACTCCAGCTTAACATTAGGCAGGTGCTGCAATATGTCGACTTTCAATTAAAAAAAAACAGAATGAAATTTTATAATACTTTATTATGATATTAGGGTTACACCTAATATCATATAAATATTAGTCAGTCATATATTCTAATTATCTCTGCCTAACCCTGTGGGAAAAAGGCGTGACAATTTGATTTGATTGATTTGATTTGATATAATCTAATTTTTAGGTTCGTCGTGCTCTTGGGGACTTTGGCGTACCTATTGCAATTGTTATTATGGTTGGTGTATCCCGCTTGGTGCCAGTCTGGACAGAGACATTGAGTGTTCCAGCTGGATTATCACCAACAACCTCACGTTCATGGCTGGTTCCATTAAATAAAGGGATTGAAACTATCCCAGTTTGGGCAATATTTGGAAGTATTCTCCCTGCTCTTATGGTCTACATCATAGTCTTCTTGGAAACTCACATCTCTGAGTAATTAGCATTTTGATTAACTTTTTATGATTATTTATTTATTTATTTTTGATAAAGTCATATAAAAATTATTAAATCAAATTATTTAATTAAATAATTTTATTACAATATTAATATCGATAATATGATTTTTATAAAGGTTAAGTGATCATCACCTAATTTTTATGTTGCACTTATTGTTTTAAACATTTACTAATGCAATAAATATGTATCCTAATCAGGCTGATCGTGGATAAACCGGAACGTAAATTGAAGAAGGGCAGCGGTTTTCACATGGACATTGTGATCATTTCATTCGTGAATGCTATCTGTGGTATGGCTGGTGCACCATGGCAATGTACTGCTACCGTACGTAGCGTCGCTCATGTCTCTGCTCTCACCGTCATGTCTACTACTCACGCTCCAGGAGACAAACCTCATGTCGTACAGGTCAAAGGTAAGTCTATCGATATAAATTTAACTTACTATGTGTCAATACTAGGAGTTTCAATCTTTCTTCTTCTTTCTTTTCTTTTTTACATATCTAATCTTCCAATGTATCATAGAAACATGACAATCAAAGTAAATGTATCAAAGATACATCGGCAAGTGGTTTTGAACCCGAACTCTCGCTTCGCATAATCGTTGCACTACACTACGATCGCCTGGAAACTATAAAAATACGTTGAATCCTTAAAATAAAGAAAATTCCATTGGCCTAAAATATGACAAGTAGCATTTATATTTTTCATTAACTTTATTTGAATTTATTTTCAGAGCAACGTGTGACTGGGTTCTTGGTGGCATCCCTAATCGGAATCAGTGTTTTGGCAAGCAGCTGGCTACGTGTGGTCCCAATGGCCGTACTGTTCGGTGTATTCCTCTATATGGGAATATCAGCTCTTGGCGGCATCCAGTTCTGGGATCGTTGCATTCTTATGTTAAAACCAGTGAAACATCATCCTCAAGTGCCATATGTTCGACGGGTAAGTAATTCAATATTTATTCAAATATGTATTTACTTCAATTTTATAGGTTTTTATAGGATAAGGTTTTATAGGATTAGGGATAGATTATTATTTACTTATATTTTTGTGTTTTTTCAGGTCCCCACAAAGAAAATGCATTTATACACCATGATACAGATCGCCAGCCTAATTGTTTTGTATGTCGTAAAGACGTCTAGCTTCTCATTGGCCCTACCATTCTTCTTGGCCCTATGTGTTCCTTTGCGTATGTCACTTGTTTATTTATTTTCAACTCAAGAATTGAGAACATTGGATTGTACACAAAAGGATACAGGCAATGATGACGAACCTGACTTCTATGACGAATCAACAATACCAACATGAATTGTTTTTCAACTCGACTTCGAAATCTAAGTCACTTAATTTAGGAATCTCAAGCTTTATCAAATAACTATATTAAATCTAACAGCAAAAATATTTTACAGCAAGTTAAGAATATCGGTCGTATAGTCTGATAGAATACGAGTAAGCTTTTGAGAACCAGATATTTTAAAGGGATTTTTTTTTGCTTTTCTTAGCATTGAAACTGTGATTTTTTCTTTTACTCATTTTGTATTCAGAAGTTTTGTTTCCGCAAAAAAAATTCAATTTTCTTAGGCCTTGTCTCACATTTATGTCAGTTCGGTACCAATACAATCTAATAATTCTATTCTAGCATATATTATTTTACGCTAATAGGAATTTCCTAAAGATACAATTGTTATTCGGCTAATTCTATCTGACTAAGGGTCAGAGAATTTTAATTGAAGTAAATTATAAACTATTATTTTCCCGATAATATCCAAATGTTTTAAATTTAATAAAAGTAAAATCGTAAAAAAAAAGTAAAACTAGAAAGTGTATAATGATATAACTATATAAGGAGTGCCAATTATCTTCGTGTACCCTGTAAAATCATTCTTTAATCTTATTAGAGTTGTAAATAATTATAGTTGTAGTGGCAAATGTGGTAGAAATCTATAACTTTATTAGAAATAATTGATCTTAACCGTAGTATATATAGAATGTAGTTTTCCTTATTTTCCTAAGCTACATATTTAACTAAAGATAATTTTAATAATCTTTAATTACTTCATGATTTGATCTAATTGTATAAAATATTAATTTCTTTTATAAATCATAAACAAGATTTATAAAGGTACCTAAATAAAAATACTTATTGTTCACTCAAAATCAATAAAGAGATTAATAATAAAGTAAATTTACACGTCAGTAAAGACAAACTGAGATCTAAAGAAACAAATCGTACTAATTCTGAATAAATAATAATCCGTTAGAAATATGACAATAGGGCTTATGGTTTATCACATACGGTTCTATTTACAATGGCTTAACATGCCTTTATAAATGCACTGTACTGTTTAAAACATCAAACAACGTTTTTAATAATACCAAAATTACCATAAATTAGTTCAAACGTCAAATTCGTTTTTAAGTTTCGAACTAATTTATGGTAATTTTGCTATAATTTTATTGACTCTTGGAGACTTCTATTAATAATAAAAAATGAAGTTATAAAGAAATCATGAGCCAAATATCCTACAATTTATATTTTCAAATACAAATTCATAAAAAAAAATAATTTAATTATGTACAGTCAAATTAGCTTACATTTGTAGTAGTGCGCCTAAGAGCACGTTTCCATTATTCACACACGTTACAAAAACACGTCATGCCCTTTAGGTTTTATTTGAAAGCAAACTAAAGATAACCGGAAACTTTTAATGGAAAAGCACAAAATTCGGTACTTACGAATTAACAATTTGATAAAAATTGCAGAATATCGTGCACAAAACCGACCACAACCGACGAAACATTTCCGAGGTTTAAAAAATATTAAGTACCCATTTTTCATGTTTATTTTTTTTAAATAAAATAACAATACTTTCTGCCCATTTTCACAAGAATCTAATTGATTTACCATTTAAAATAAAATAATGAATTCTCTTATAGAAAATCGCTTATCTCTCGATTTATTGAAGTATTATAAAGAACAAAATGTTGTTTGAACAAATTAACGTTTTAGCTAAAGAGCTCTATAACCTATCAAAATGTTTGTAACTTATTAGAAATAAAATTAATAGTCATGAAGGTCTCTGAGTATAATAGGTATGGCATCCTTTAACGTCTACACTACAATGCACATTCCAAAAAAAAATTATAACTTGCACTTACCTAGTCTTTTTACTCCCATGATATAAGCACAGGTTAAGTCCCGCAACTGAATTCTGTTGACCCAATCGACAGCCGAACTAAACGTTACGGCGCGTCGTTTGTCCATCGAACCATCTGATTAGTAGAATTGCTTCACCCGCCCATGTCACCTTATTCATTGGGTGAAGTGACGACGACTAAGGCCCTTTTAGTAAAAATACCTCATCAACAATAAGTAAAGGGCCTTTTGAATTCCCCTTACTAACCATCAGGTCAGATGTCGAGTCACAATAAAAAAAAATACCTCGTTGGAGAAAGCATCCACTATCTGTCGTCCGAATTTACAGTCGACCCAATGCGTTGCTTCTTTGTCGAACAAGTGGAATGCTTTACCAGGACAGGACATGTGTTCCCATCATCCTATAACTAAATTTTATGTAAACCAAGTATGAAAAACCTTTGATCAGCGGCTGAGTTAACCGTAAACTGAGCTTATTCTTTCATCGGAACTCTTGGACCTCCTTGCTCACCATTAAGTCAAGGTCAGATATTATACAATAATAAAGCGCTCGTAATTCTTAATGTATTCTTGTGATTGATGTCAAAGTATTTATAACATTATTATTAGATTTATTGAAGTAAAGTAGAATTTGTTTTAAACTATATCCTTGCATGTTTTAACATAGTTATGTATGAAAAAAATATGAGCAACGTGCAACGTCATATCATTTGTTTTTGTTATTAATACAAATTAGATGATGTTTGTATTTATCGTTATAGAAAAAGTATTTATACTTGTCATAGGAAAGGAAAATATTAACACAATGTCTTGTTTGACATTTCACCGCGTTCCAAATTTAAATAACTTACCGACTTGCTTTTTTCTCACTGTTTCCGTTCAGCAACGCAAACCTCTTTGAGCTGTTGATCGGAAAATAAGTTAGTCGCCTTGTCAAACAAAGAGGAATAGATTGGAAACTTAATGTTAAAAAAATATCCTCATAAACAGTTTTAGTTATAAGTTATGTGCTTTTTTCATTGTTTTGTTTATAAAAGTTCCTTTTAATGTAGTTTAAACTAAGTTTTAAATTATAATTTACGTAAACAACTATGATTATTTTAATTATTAAGTCAATTGCAAATAAATATACTTATAATCAACTAATTTCTTTTATTTTTTTGTGGATACAGCCTTATAGGTTAAGTACAGCCTTATAAGTTAAATAAAGCTATATTTGGTTTTCAATACATATTAATTTTGGAAATTGCTAATCACAGCCGTTATTCGAACTAGATAACATATTTTTAATTGTAACGCCTCATATCCCACAAGGATACCCAAAGACATTGGAGCGCCACTTGTCGGATCCTTACTCAATTCCCTCGCTTCCCTTACATCCACAATTCTCTTCATACAAGCTCTACGGTAATCGGCAACCCAGCTTTTTTAAGGATTTATTCAATTTAGTTGGAAAACACTCCTCCTGCCTCGTTTAACGCATCGTTATCCAAATCAGATTATAAATTCTTTTCGTCAATCTTCGTCAAACTTTCACTCATCTTTTCCATGTACCCAAACTATCTATGCATTTCTTGTCATTACATCTTCTTTCAAACACGTCTTTCCTCAGTTATCGTCACTCCACATACACTCCTTAATGACCGTATATCTATAGCTTTGATTCTAATCTGATGCTTCTTCTGCCACACCTAACATTCACTTCTATATATTAATGTAGGAACAAGTACCGCATTATGAACAGCTATACGTAAAATTAATCTAGTTGAAATAATAAACTTGTAGTTTTATTCGCAAAATTATTTGTCTTAATAAAGGGTGAATTTTAAGTAAAACTTTTACTTAAAACTACAAAAATAAAACAATAATAATAATAACTAGTAATGTGTTTAATAATTTTAGTGCCTATACTAAATTGGATTGGATTAAAGCAGTGATATTTTCTAACCTACTAGTACTATAAAACCCAGCTTCCATATAATCCCTAAAAACTACATTGGGTAAAAAAGATCAGTGTATCACATTGCTTTTTTCTACGTTAACTACAAAACTATTCTGAAATATTTCACAAACATAAATATAACATTATACTAATTAGGCAAGATTTCCTTTACAACATTCACGTAATTCTTTTATTCTCGTGAGTTTATTTTATTCGAGTGAAATAGAGAATATTTATCAAATAAAATTATATGAAGATTCCGCCTATAATTCATTTGTTTTCTTAAAAAATATATTAGATAAGTACAAAACATAGGTGTTGCATCATTCTTTTAATATGCATTTATTTATTTTAAGTAAACATATTATAACACATTAATAAATAACATTAAAACGAGGGTCCTATAAAGTTCCTATTCATATACATTTGGTTTAATTTCTTTAATCAAAGACATAACTTACATAACTACAAACAACATTGTGTATTAACATGATTCAGAAGCTGGGTACCTACAAATGATGGAGCTACCTAAATTCTAAGCTGGTTAGGATTATTAAAATAATTATCTTAGGTTTCATATTCTTGTGTTTGTTGCATCTTCCAATAATGACCTCTCATAGACATCAACTCGGAGTGAGTGCCTTGTTCCACTATTGTTCCTGTAAGAGTGGATAATGAACAATATAGTACTCTTGAGTGCTTTGTCAAAATAAAAACAATGCCCTTAAGTTAAAATATAAAATTATATTTATTTAAATCTTTCGTCCGTCATAGTTTCGGCGACCCAGGGAACAGTAAACTGCAACCTCTCTCTGCTTATCATCAGGCAAATCGAAGTCTGATGGCGCGTCTCAAAAACGTAAAGTAAGTGGTAATTTTACCAGTCTGGCTATCTGGGTTAGTAAAACGTCTTTTAAAAGTTTAAACCGCGTAATGAATCGAGTTTTGTGATCTTGAAAGACAACTAGGTCAGCATAGTGGATTCGACTGCTACCTGCAGGAGTCGCCTCTAATCATGGATAGCACTCTGGCTTAATATCAAATTGGGTGCTGTCATATGTCGTGTCACATTAAAAATAAAACTAACCGCTTATTATTATTCTACTCGACGTTTTTTTTTAAATAATTCTTGTTACCCTATCAACAAATCTTTTTGACAAATGCTTACCATTTTTAATGAAACAGATGAGATCTGCATCTCTCACCGTTGAAAGTCTGTGTGCAATTGTAATACAGGTCCTGCCGCCAGCAGCTGCTTGTAAAGCCTCAGAAACTACCTAAAAAAGATAAAAACATATATATAGTAATTCTCACTAAAATATTTTTATTATTGTGTTTAGACCATATAATAGCAGCCCGCCCGATGGTTATTTGGAGTAAAAGTCTTGAAAGAAATCCTTTGTAGGGAAATGTTTCTTTTTCTATAATTCTTACCTTCTGGCTACTAGCATCAAGTGCTGAAGTAGCCTCATCTAGAAGTAGAACTCGCGGGGATCGAACAAGCGCCCTCGCAATGCAAACTCTTTGCTTTTGACCTCCAGACAATTGAGCTCCTCCTGAACCCAACTTTGTATCATAACCCTGGGTAAAGATCAAAAAAATTACATAAGAGATTTGAAACAATATAAAATGTATGGAATGATAAATAAGTTCAGGTATGTACTTAGCTATAATCATTTTACTTACGTTTGGTAAAGAGACGATGAAACTGTGTATATTAGCAATTTTGGCTGCAGCCACAATATCATGCATCGGTACAGTGCGGCTATGATCACCATAAGCAATGTTCTCTCCTAGAGTCCTATCTAGTAATATTGGCTCCTGTTGTACAGTTGCCAATTGTTTTCTCAGACGAGGAATGCTTAAGTCCAAACGAATATCACGGTTGTCTAATTCCTGGAAATCAAAAGAGGATGCCAAATATTTAATGAAGCAGATATTTGCTGCGGGTAATACAAAGTGGTGGTTGTGGACGTTTCGAGAGCTTGGCTGCAAATCTCTCGAAACGTCGGAATAATAATAAAATGAAACTGTAAAATCAAAACCAAAATAAACGCGATAGTAAGCCGCATAAATTTTGTTTAATTCATTAATCAACGTTCGCTCAAAATCTATGAAAACTTACAATACTGCCTGCTTCAGGATCGTAGAATCTTTGTAATAGTTGCAATACAGTTGACTTGCCACATCCAGAAGGTCCGACTAGAGCAACTGTCTTTCCAGCTTCCACTTTTAAATCCAGACCATATAGAATTCTTTGAGAAGATCGGGTAGGATAACTGAACTCCAGGTTGGAGAAACTAATCTTACCAGTTGATACCTGAGAAAGTAATTTACAATTAGAAAAAAAATAAAGGTTTAAATATAATATTTAACATCAGTATAAAATTTCTTACCCAATCCCTTCTATCTCTTACACCAGCTGGATTCTGTATTTTAGGTTCTCTATTAATAATTGAAAGAATTCTTGCACCACAGGCTCTTGCAGCATTAAAGCTTGGAGCATAAACTAGAGACTGGCCCAACATGTATGCACCATACATAACTGCTTCTGTTACACTATGAAAAATAATTTTAAAATTTACTATCTATTCCAAAAACTTATGGAATCCACGTACAAGAACACTTTTAAACCTAAATCTTAAATAAAAGATGGTATAACTCACAGTAATACAATTTCGTAATTCAAGCCTTCCCTTGCTACTAAATATACACCGTAAACTGTAGCACTGCAATATGCGACGAATGGGATAAAGAAACCCATTCCAAGAACAAGTCCACGCCATTTTGTTTTAGAGGCAACTGCTTTACAAGCACGTTCTAATTCTACTTGGTACCTCTCTAGGAAATGATTTTCAACACCTAAAACAAATTAAACTTTATTATTTTCTGATTTTTTGTTATTATTATGACTAGACTTGTGAACTCGACCTGCTTGACGATAGGGCTCAGTTTACAGCTGCATCTGTGCCGCCGCTATACAAGTAATAGGTTATTGTTTGGTTTTGGTTATAAATTATTATTATTATTTATTTAGTTATTATTTATATTTTCACAGTAGGTGAAATAAATCTATAAATGTTCATACCCACACTCTTAAGCTAGTTGCTTGTGTGAGTTCCTCTCTAATTTACAATAATTACTCAACATTAACATTATAGGAACAAATGCCACTTACGAGTTTTTAGATAGAATTATTTCTATAAGGTAATGTATTAAAAAATAGGACGTTACGTACCAAGTGCTTGTACTGTTTTGACACTGACTACGGCTTCAGTTGCAATAGTAGAAGCGTCTTCAATTGCAACTTTCTCATCAACCATGGATTGTTGGGATACTATTCCTTCTAGCCAAATACTACCAACCATCTGAAATCACAGATAAATCAACCTAGTTCCTATATACTTATTCACAATAGGTATATTATTATCTGTAAACAATGTACTTACAATAGGCAGGAATGCAGTTCCAACTAAAGTAAGTTTCCAATCGTAACACATTCCCATGATGAAACCAGCTACAACTGATGTCACCCCTTGAATAATTAGACCAATTCTGAGGCCAGTAGCACCTTGGATTTCGGCTGCATCTCCACTAAGTCTAGCACATAATGCACCCACAGTATTCTTTTCGCTATCAAAGTAGGCGATTTCCTGTGTTAAAAAAAAGATACAATATTAGTTAGCCACATTGACGTCATTCATATAATTTATGGTTTGTTATTTCGGTTGAACGTAAATATAAAAGCTAAAAATAAGAATATAATAATAAAAAATACCTGTTTCAAATAACTTGCAAAACATTGAACACGTAATCTTGTGGTCATCTTTAATCCCGCACTTGTAAAACAAGTACTCTGTAGACACATGCTGATCCCAGCTATGGTTGCAACAACGACAAACATTACGGACAAGAGTATTGAAGATGCCATTATTTCTGCGGTATCTTCTGATTTAAATGCCTAAAATAAAAACAGATCTTTTGTATTATTATTTAAAAGAATAAGACTTCGATCGACATATACTTTTAATCATAATGCCTCTTCTTTCTAATAACAATTAGAAGTTAATTACGAAAGAACACTAAACAAATAAAAAATAAACTAGCATATATGTACGAGTATATTTTATATTTATGGTGTGCTTTTTGTGTGTAATGTATTAAGTATAGTAACAAATCTTACTACTGTATACATCTGATACCCTGATAGGATTTATTTTCCTGGAAGAGATTGCTTAATGGCTGCCAATTTTACATTATCATGTTTTATTTTCTTTGTGTTTTTTCTATATATTCTGTCAATAAATAATGTTGTCTATGCGTTTGTGTATACTTACGCCAAGAGCAAGTCCGAAAAGGAGAGCAAACACGGGAAAACAGGCTCCTTGTATAGCTGCAGCAATACTACCAATAACTAATAATGGCCATTCTGGTGCATTCAATTTCAAGAGTTCCCAGTCACTAGCTTTTATATTCTGTGGAAAATAAACGTTTATAAATTTCTGTATATTGGATAAATTATTAAAAAATCGATGAATGTTATTATTACATAGGCAACAACGGGTTTTATATTTCAAATAATCATACTTACAGCTTCACTTTCATCGACCTCGGATTCATCTTCAATGTTGTAGGCGAAATTCTGTAGTGCAGTTGACATTACTGAAGTGATGGAGCCACGAGGTGTCATCCAATCATGAGATTCTACAAAAACAAAACATTTGAAAATTAATACGAATAATATGTACTTATTAATTTTAACTGTATTAAGATGGTACTAGTGATATTTATTTAGAAAATTATTTTGATCACTTGCAAGATTATTTTTTTGGAATTCGTATATGTATACTGGAAAAATGTCTAACCTCTTCTAGTAGAATGCCTTCTAACAACACGTCTTGATCTCCTTTTAACATCAGTTCGTAATGGCACTTCGATTTCATCTGATTCAGCAATCACGGTTTCTGCAAGGCTTCCTTCTCTTGCCTCAGAATCATGGCACACCAATTTATAGTAAGCACCTAAATGACAAAAAATCAATATTGAATTGTCGTACTCAAGGTGGAAATAAACATTACTATGATTTTACGAGTACGTCTTGTCTTGTCATGATCTTGTCTCTCTAAACACACTGAATTCCATAATTCTGAAAGTACTAGTACAAAATTGAACTATAACATACCTTTTAAGTTCATAAGTTCCTCGTGTGTTCCTTGTTCAGCTATAACTCCTTGCTCCATGTAAACAATTCTGTCAGCAGTCATAATGCTTGATATACTAAAAAAAACACCCAAAAACATTTAAATATATTAAAATAATTGACGACTTATTTCTAGATGTCATTTTTATAACAAACTCAATTATTAATTATAGGCTAGGGCCTTTAATTATTAATTGATTTATGATTAAAGACTAATAATTAAACTATGGCGGCCGTGGAGTAGGGAAGTGCAATAGTCCGCAAATCAGGAGCTCCCGGTTCAAAACCTCTAGTTTGTATAGTAAAAGCACTTTTAGTATATCTTGGTGTAAGAATATATATACCTATGAGACACAAGTAATGTAGTCCGTCCCAATCTAGCTTTATCCAAAGCCGCTTGCACTTGTTTCTCAGATGCAGGATCAAGAGCTGATGTTGCTTCATCCAAAAGTAGCACTGCTGGTTCCCGAAGAAGAGCTCTGGCAATTGCAATCCTTTGCTTTTGACCACCTGAGAGTGACGCACCACGTTCTCCAATAACAGTATCATAACCCTGTTTGAAAATTATTATTAAATCTACATCTAATATTATTAGGAACTAAAGTAATAATATTGTTTGATAATCTATGTTATATTTACATTTGGCAAACGTATGATGAAGCTGTGAGCATGAGCGAGTTCAGCAGCTTTCTCTATTTGTTCCCTGCTTGCTTCAGGATCAGCCAATGCTATATTTTCATAAACCGTTCCGCGGAACAAACATGGTTCTTGACCAACCACACCTAAGGAAAAACATGTTTTAATTGACTTTTAAAAGGGACGTAGATTCGTTCTGCCACTACAATATGGATGGGTCCAAGAAAAAAAGAAACAATCTTCTTGATTTACAAAGTGTTTCGAAATCGATTTAGAAATATTTCTCTCAATTCTTATTCCTATAGAAAAAATCAGCAATGGGACAAGCTACAACTATCCTGGGACAACTACATTGTTTCGTTTACATTTATAATTCTCTTAACTTGCTATTAATAACAATTCATTATTATATTCTTATTAAAAATTATAATCGCCAATAAATAGAATAGTAGCAAGTGGCGATACATTGCCTCTACTTATCCATGTGGGAAAAAGGCGTGGCAATTTGATTTTCGAATTGATTTGATCAAAAATATTAGTAACAAATAACAATTTAAGTGGGATTTTTATACTGTTAAATACCTATTATATGCTATATAGAAAATTTGTATTTTTCCTTAAAACATTTCCTTATTATTGATTTTGATGACAAACATTGCGTAGTAATTAAGCATATATCCTTAACAGTGATTTTTGTTTTCTTGTTTTATTTCAAATTAATGCTGTAATGAGTTTAGTATGCGTTACTAATTAATATGAGTTCGATTTGTAAAACAATCAGTTGTAAAAACAATTGATACAAAAGTGTCCCAACGTTCGATTTTAGGTATTCTGATTCGGAACGGTTATCCACACAGAAAGGTCTGGACCGGGGAAACCAGTCCAGAGCTTTTGACCGGCATAGTGACAGCGACTAAGGCAGCTGTTACTCGGTTTTCTCAGTCGTCGTCACTCTTGGAACTCCTCTGGCTAATCATTAAGCGGGTCGAGGTCAGATGTCATGACATAATAAAAAAAAACATTTTACATCCTATGAAAATGATACCGAACCGCAAATCAGGGAGTGCATTATTTAAATTTAGTACTATATTTTATAATAGCCATAATTACTTATAAATTATGATTTAATGACATTAAGATATTAACATATTGTAGTCAACGGTGCCATCCATAGTATATTAAACAACCAAAAAAGACAGAAAATTTACTGAAGAATTATTCACCTACCTATTTTACTATGCATTTTGTATCTATTTAATTAATTTATCGTAGAAAGTGACTGTCTATCTCTGAGGAAATTAAGGCGTGACTATTAATGATACAGATAGATTGACTGAGGTTGCACTTCAGATTCTTCATTGCAGCTTCAGATTAAATACCCACATAACCATTGAAAATTTAAAACGCATAACTTACCCAATGAAGATCGCAGCCAATTAAGATTTAAATTCTTAACATCTCGTCCATCCAAACTAACAGATCCAGAATCGGGATCATAAAGACGTTGTACCAATTGTAAAACTGTTGATTTTCCACAACCTGACGCACCAACAAGTGCAACAGTTTCTCCTGCCTTGATCTCTAGAGAGAAGCCTTTCAAGACCTGTTAAATTATAGTTTAATCAGTTTAAATGGATACAAATTTACTTTCGACTACAGTTTACTTCAGATACGTATCTTGAAAATGTCTTAATTAATTAATTTGTTAATAATGCATAAATCTGCAGTGTGAACAATAGAAAAGAATTACGTGAAATTTGACCTCGACCTGCTTGTTGGTAAGCATTATGTAGGACCAAGATTGCCGACATTCTTCGTGGTATAGGCGATAAAGGTCTGCCGCTATGTCTCTGCGAAGTTGCAGGGGCTCTAGAGTTCGCGTGACCTCTTCATCTCCTATATCTCTTTCTAAAAATCTTAAACCCCCGAGGATTTTAATTTATTTGATATTCATATAACGCTCTTTCTCGCGCGCGCGCATTTCTACTGCACTAATATTAAATAAACAAAAGTAATGTAATTATAAATTGAAATAATCTTACCTCAACATCATTCCTAGAAGGATATGAAAAATGTACCCTGTCCACAGTAATATTTCCTAATAATCTCCTTGGTTTGGCTCCTTGCTTATTAAATGCATCAATGACTGGTATTCTATCAATAAGAGCAAAGATACTAGCTGCTGCTGCCCTGGCATTTGCGAATGATTCTCCATGTGGTACACAGAAAGTTATGCTTTGTGTTGCCATGTAGATACTAAATAGAATCTGAAATACCAAATCCCTAATATACATCTTTGGATACTTTATACACACACCGTCTTATTATTACTCCACTAGAGCTTCCACTAAGCCAACAGAAGAGATTTTGTATGGCATCGTCGTAAACTAAGCGTATAATTGACTGCGTACAAGACACAAACTGTGGGAGTCGCCCGCGCCTGCTACTAGAGGTCACGTATTCACCTCACAATCAAACTTGGTAACAGTAGCCGGAAATCTAGCCAAAGTGGTGACTGAAAGCCGAGACTGGTGGCCGCCACTCAACCACTAATAAATGCAATTTTTTGACCACTACCACTTCTAGTGGCTTAACTGAACCACAAGTAAACCCGGGGTGCTCCTAATTACTAAACATTATTAATCATGACGAAAATATTACTTTTTATCTAATACACTTTGTATTAATACATTTAATGTATTAAAGTCACTTTAAATATAAAATTGACAATAATTTGACAATTGACAATAATTTACATAAAACAGGTTCTATACAATATTGAAACATTCACTAATAACACATTGCAATCGGACCTTGCTTACAATTGAGTTCATTCAAACATTTGTTCAGTGCAAATTATTAAAAATAAAGTAAATAAATACGATTGGCTTTAACCTACACTTAGCGCAACGTATATTTAAATGATATATGTTTATGAAAATGGCTATAGTGATCTATTTAAATGTTATTAGTATATGGACGATTGAGTTAAATGTCCTAGACGAGTGTTTTAATATTTCTATTCATGATACTTCCTCTTACAAAATTACTAAGAAATTGGTGCGTGCTAACTGCTTTAACGAATAAATTATATTACTTAACTTTATAATTATTAATTCTATGAATTGAATGTTTATTTTCCCCAATACAACCAACACCTTACTACCAATGTCAAATACTATTGTATTGAAAATTAATCATTACAGCAGGAAAACAGTTTTTGTCGCTTTAAATAGTATTCCTTCTTATTAATAAAAGTAAGTACTTTCTTATTTATAAGTACCTTTTGCAAAAATATAATACTATATAAATTATTTTGAAATGTTTGCTGAACCGATTGGGACCGAATTTAATGAACTTCTTTAATATTCCGATCGGGGGTATTTAGTAAAATATATATTAAGTGACACCTTTTTTCTTTAAGTTTTTTTTATTTTTGGAACGTAGGATGTACCTATCCATAAATGACACTTGAGTCTCAACTGTAAGCACAAATTAGGTTTATACATTAATATTTACGTCATCATAAGGAATTACGTATATCATTACCAAAAAAAGTAAAAGGGCTAATTAACAATAGTAACACGTGGCGATATCACCATTGTATTTTTTTATATAACATTTTACTACTATGTTAGTGAAACATTTAATAATGATTATGATAGTTTTATTTAGTTTAAGAAATCTATATAAGGGATATCTGGATAATTGTCAGTGCGTGCGTCTACGAAATATGAAATGTGTTAGATACATTTTAAATTTAACTGAACTTCTAGTGGCGGGGCTAAGAGGTGATTGGAGGTTGGAACGACAGAAGTGTGTAAGTTTGTGTGTATGTGTAAATGAATTTGTGTGTGTGTGTGTTTTATAGTTTATGAGTGTTTTTAATTAATATATATTATATATATTTTTAAGCGGCGCAACCAACTAGTTTAAATATTTATATTTTTGTTTATTTAAAATATAAGAAGCGAAGTGAATTAGAATATAATAAATCGGTCCTAATGCGTTTTAAAAATATTTTATTTACCTCGACCTTCGCTGTGGTCACGAGAACACTGCAATTTACGTATGCATTCTAACTTAGTCTTTTATTCAATCAAAATGTCACGCCTTTTTCCCACAGGGAAAAGCAGAGACAATGGAGCGCCACTTAGTCTTTAGTTTTCTTTCGCACACTGACAGTGTCCGAATGTTTCTTTCACGTATCCTCTGGCCGTTTATAGATATTATGTGATTCCTTGCAGATGATAGATTACGTACGCGTTAAAAATCATTTAAATAAATTTTATTTATGAATTTGAATAAATTAAAAACAATCTGCAAATGCAAATACGCATAATTCGGAGGGCTGCCGGTTTAAAAAAAACACACTAGATCCGGTTTTTACACCAACAGTTATAAAAATGACGATTAAATGATGAGAAATAAGTATTTACAAGACCTTAACTTTAAGGAGACAATAAAATAAGAATCGTGTCCAGCTCGGGTCATTATTTTTATTGTGACTCGACATTTGACCTTTACTTGCCTAGTGGTAAGCAATGGAAGGAAGAAGGAAATCCTAGAGTTTACAGTTGCCTTAGTCACCGTCATTATACACAACTGCTGATTTTTAGCCACCCTTCGGAGGACATCGCTGCGCCTATCTCACTGAGAAGATTGTCAGTTCTTCGACAGATGTGCCGTTACTTCAGCGTGCTATAATCCTCTTTGCTATATCGGTTCTCCAGCGAATTCGTTTTGAATCTTATCATGCAGAGAAATACCTAGCATAGATATTTTCATGGCTTGCTGAGTCAATTTTAGCGACTAGATATAGCACTGATGTTAACGTTTCGGCAGAGTATTTTAATACTGATAATATACACTAATTGAAAGAATGATGAAAGAGTGACGATAGAATGTGACACAATTTCCGTTCAGTCGTTCAGTATTATTTAATAGTCTGATAAGTAACCTAAATAAAAAATGACCTTTCTATGGTTTTAATACAGTTACAAAGCGCTTTTTTAATACTAGAAGTAGTAACAAATAAACTGCCTTACACTCATGATATCTCCAACTTGGTAAGTCCTATCAACAAGCGGTAGTTTCAGATCATCAATAACGAGCCTTGTACCATATCCTAAGGCAATAGCGTTTAAGGAATATGTCAATAGCCAACTGCATCCAGTCCCTGCACCAACCATAAGTCCGCGTTTTTTGCCACAAGTTTCTGCTGGTTCCAGGAGTTTTGCATATCTGTGAAGAGTATTAGGGATTAGCTTTTTTTATTAATTATTGGCATATTCTAATGCTAGTATAATTACTGTATAATTTAGTAAAAAAAAATACGCCTGCACATCGCTTAAACGCGACCGGAGATCGATCCCGGTGTATCTAGACCGTTCTGACCACAGCGCCTATGCAAGTATGATAACTATTTCCTCTATATAAAACTAATAGCAGGTCATTGGCCTGTTCTTTATATTTACAATATCTTGAATCTTTGTGACGCCCTGTAAATGATACAAGATCTATATCATAAATGTAAATGTACTTATCTACTAATTACTAAGTAATTTGTAAGTAAATGATAAAATATTACTAATTCTAATTACAAATTTGTTTTTGTGATACGACATATGATAGCACCCCGCCTGATGTGAAGCTAGAGTGTGGTCCATGAATGGATGCCATTCTACAATTTAATAATTGTAAGTAGCAATCACATCCACTATGCCAGCCTAGTTGTAACCGGCAACTTGCAAGCTGATCCCGAAGCGCGACCAAATCACTTCACGGTATGTATACTTGTACTACCGCGGATCGGCAGACTGGGTACCACTGCCTACCACTTAAATGATAAAAGATCTATATACATATATTTTGTTACATATTTTTTTATTGTGACACCACATATTACAGCCACCCGCCTAACGAAGCTAAAGTGTGGTTCATGTGTAAAGAGCAGTCTTAACCGAGAAACGCGACTGAGTCACTTGTGGTGGTACTACCTCAAATTGGCAGACTGCCTACCACTCTTATTACAGGTGCCGTAAACTGATCACAGTTTTATATTTAAAAAGATCTAAAGAAGAAAAAACAATTGTTATTTAATGTCGTCAGTTTAGTTCATTTTTTTACTAAAGAATTAGAAATTTTGTTTGTCTTTTATTCATGTTTTTTTTTAATAATTTAAAGTAGCTTTCTTGTAGAGAATACGACGTCTCTCCCTATGTATTATTTTTAAAAGGTATGTCTTCTTAATATACCCTTATTTTGATTTAGTGTATCATCATTATCAATTATTACGTCCTTATCGGGTATAGGTATAGGCAGAGACACTGGAGCTTTACTTTCCACGATCCAGACACGAGACATGCTAATAATTATTATAATTTGTTAGATAATCTGTGATCACCCATTCTGAAGGAGCAATTAAAAACAAAGGAATAAAAATACCTTTTTTGTATGTTACGTACTATGAATGTAATATCTGCTATTATTTATTAACCAAAAAACCATTTCTATTGTCAACCGAACAAAAAAGGAATAATGAAGTCTTCGGATTATTGAACTCTCCGGTAAAACCAAATAGAATAAAAAGAGGTAAATGTAAAAAAGTACGAGTACGAAAATCTATTATATTTTTTGAGTTGGGGAATGTAATCATTTAATTAGTATATTATTATTTATTTATATTGTGACTTTACATATCTCAGAGACTCCGGATCTATAGAATGAAGGTGACTGCTGCTATAGTTAAATAACGACAAATATTCTGTTGAAACGTATCGTTGAAATGTTCTTCGCAATGGCCGATATTTTTATGACATATTTATTTTAACTAGATATAATATGTCGTATTATATTGTTCATTAATAGAAATAAATATTAATTAAATAATTGTGTACGATATCATCGGAAAGAAAAGACAGGATAAAAGAATTTCGACGCGAACGCTGCCTAGGAGGCACTGTGAAACCCAGCGCGGTCAGAGCATCGTGCGTAAAGCGACAGAGGTCATACATAACCATACACTCATATTTAATTTTAATTAATAAAATAACATGTAATATGTATAGATATATATATATGTGTGTAAAATTTTTTTTGGTATACCTCCAAAGACCTCAACTTATACATCAAGCTAAAATCACCGAATCCATTGAGTTATTTTTTTATTGTGACTCGACATCTAATCTAGACCTGTCTGACGGTAAGCAAAAAGAGGCCGAAGAGTGCCGACGCCTGTAAAAACCGAGTCAGTTTGCAGTTTCACCAGTCGCCGTCACAATGCCGTCACTTTGAAAAAAATATTTAAAAACTATTATTCAGATACCATATAATGAAGAGCGTTATGAAATCTATGTAACTTTAACAATTGATAATAAATGAATTAACACAATAAAGGCTCATAATAAATTAAAACGTAATAAACGCGTAATTATGTTTAATAAACCGTAAACCATTTAAACACTTGTAACTTGAATGATATCAATTACCTGTGATAAGCCGGCAATTAAGAAATTAACGCTATGAAAATAAAACATTTACTTTGTGTTATTTATTAGAAGTGTTTCCATTAAATACCATTCCACATTAAACAAATTTTAATTAATTAAATCAAATTGTCTCGCCCTTTTCCCACAGGAATAGGTAGACAATGGAATGCCACTTGTCACGGTGCTTAAGAGAATTGTGGATGTGACAGAACTCTCTCGCTTCCGTCACATCCACAATTCTCTTCATATAAGCTCTATAGTTATGGGCACTAGGCAACCTAGCTTTCTTGAGTATGTCCCTGATTTGGTCAGAAAACAACCTCCTGGGCCTGCCTTGTTTAACGCATCCATCCACCTGAGATTTACAAATTCCTTTCGTCAATCTACTTTCACTCATCCTTACCATGTGCCCAATCCATCGAGGCATTCTTTTGTCAATCCTTGTCACTACATCTTCTTTCAAACCACATCTATCGCGCACTGTGCTATTCCTTATTGTATCCGCTATCGTATCTATCCACATACACTCCTTAACGACCGCATTTCTACAGCGTTAATTCTACTCTCATGCTTCTACCATCATTTACTTCCATGCAATAAAATAGAAATAAGCGCCGTATTGTGAACAGCCATCTGTGACTTCTTTTTACCTAATTTAGCTGGTCATCAGATTTCAATAAATTACTTATACATCTATTTTTTTATTGCCTATACAAAAAACTATATTTATTTTTTATGATTTAATTTTTTTAAATACCCAAAATATCCAAAATACAAACAATAATATTAAACACCCAAAATTTATAAATTATACCTAAAAACAATAATTTGCAATAATCTCATAATTATGCAAAGTTTTGCTTGCATGTATAGATAGTTTGTAGTATTAAACCGTCATACCCCAGAAGTTGGAAGACGAAAAGATTTCGCCGCAACCGCATAGGAGCTGTGTAGCAAGTAATCAGAACGGTCGCGCGTTAAGAGTCAGACACCGGGTTCGTTCCCCAGTCGCAGTTGATCGATATTCATATTAATACAGTATTCGTTTTTTACTAAAATGCATTAAACGTATACTCTGCGTGAACAAACTAATTTGTTAGAAAATGTCTAACAGGCATTAAACTCGGCTATGTACCAATTTATAAGTATATTTTGGTGCAATAAAGGAAACAAACGATGCTTAAATAAATTAATAATTCTAATTGATATTGCGGGTAACTAATGCGTAGTTACCCGCAAAATCAATGCGAATAAACAAGTCATAAGGAAAAACTACGGGAAAATTTAAAACGGTAAATTATGGAAATGATTACTTACCGTGCTACCTCTGTTTGCTCCCCACCAAAAGAAACAACAGTTCTTATTGATCTGATCACTTCTTCCGCTTGGCTTCCAGCTTGGGTGTATGATTCTAGTTCTTTCATCGAAGACTTGGTTTGGTACTAAAATATTATATGAATGGTTTAAATATAGGAGAATGTAAAGAAACAATAGGTTTGTGACAGGAACGTAAAAAGTGGCGTTCGGTTTATAAACTGCTTATCCTTGTTACTTGAAGTGTATATAGCGTATTATAAGGCGACCGAGGAGTAGTGGCAGTGTACGTAAGACGACTGGCACGGGTTCAAAACCACTCACCGGTACCAATGTATTTTTGATATATGTACTTTGGTTGTCCTGTTTCTATGATACTTTTGATTCTATGTCCTGTTTCTTTAGTAGCTTAGTATAGAAATGTATAATAAAAATATATAAAAGGTGTGACATTTTGATTATTTTATTTCTTGTTGCTACAACAAGAAATAAATTATAAATATAAATAAATTAAACTTGTGAGTTATTTTACTGATTTTTAGAAATGCCTAGTATCAATTTTAACATACATTTCTGTTTGACTTTGAAAACAAAACAATGCTTACATGAGAAAGTATTACTGATGCGCCAATGGATAGCGGCATGACTGAAAGGCATGCTAAGGTCAATTGCCAGCCAACTGGAAATGCTGCACATGTACTGATAACAGCTGTCCCCACCAAATGACTCACTATAGCTAGTTTTTCACCCATACCTTCTTTCAGTTTAGCCATATCACTGAAACAAACATTACACTTAGATTTTTTGAAACGCGTCATCTGACCTCAACCCAACTGATGGTAAGAATGGGCGGTGCAAGGGCGTCACCGTCACTATGCCATGCCAGCCATTAAATAATATTATTCTAATTACCTATGTCAAATTGATACACTCAGAAAAGTTAAGAAACTTTAATGTTTTGTCCTCCATTTGTGACAATTAAACAGCTTTGAAAACTTTATTTAATAAGTCCTTAAGATCTCTGAGTATAGTATCTAATAATTTATATGCAAATAAGTTTAGTTACACTTTTCCAATACTGCGCAAAATCGAGCAATAAGTTAAATTCGCTTTGCCAATTTATCCAATCCAGAAATTAAAGCAGTTACACAGTATTTGATTTTAAATCCAATTCGTACTTTTGTAATTATTATCCTAGGTTATACAACTTTGATGGTTTATGCATAAATAAAGGATGAGAGAAAGTAGATGGACATACGCAGACTGAACGGGGCAGACCCAGAAGAGTTTGTCTCGTTTATTGTCTCCAATTCGGTCAATTGGAGACATCCTCAAGAAAGCTGTGTTGCCTAATGCTCATAACCGTAGCGCTTGTATGAATGTAAGGGAAACAAGGGAGTTGTATCACGATAGTCACGCCATTATTCTATCCCTGTCGAATAAAGACGTGAAAATTTAATTGATTGATTGATAGTAATGTGCCTCGATATATGAGATTTCTATTTAGTCCATAAATGGAGGCAACTGCTACTATTATTAAATAACTTCAAGTAGAGTCGCGTCCACTATGCCGTACTAGTTGGTATCGACAACATAAAACTCCGATTCGCAACTGAGTCATTCGCGTTCGTTGCAGTGAAAGTGCTGATACTACCCCTGATCGGCGCAATGGGCAAATAACCACCGACTATCTAGTAAATGTCGTCCTAAATTCTAGTGCACATAAAATATATATGTGACTCATCTGTTTTTGCTTGCACTGTCTGTTCTTATTTTGGGTACGGTTCACCAAACTCAAGCACTAATCGAAAAACCCGTTTCCATACTCAAACGCATTGACTGCCAAATTAGATATTTTCCTTTTTTGAAACCATTTAAATGTAATAATGATAATCCCAAAACAAGGATAGAAATACGAGTACCATTGTAATATATTACTAAATAGGAAACAGGAAAATTTGCAACACATTATACCCGGTTTTTAGTACAGTATTAGAATCAATTTATCCTTAAATGCTAAAATCTCGTTACTCGATTGACTAATGACTCATTTATACAAGCAAGCGTAGCCGAGTTATGTCAATACATATTAAAATGATACCGTTTTCCCCCTTATATTATAAACTGTATTTTTATTATCTAATAACCAACATTTAAATGACACTTCACACACTCTGCCGGTATATTGAGGTGACAAAGTGAATTCAAAATTCGCTCAGAGTTCGATCGAGCTATTGTCAAATTGACATTGTTTGTGTGGAAGTGACTCGAGTTCGACGGGTTTTCTATCGAGTTTCAATCCATTTACAACCTGTTATGTCACGTCATTAGACCGGTTAGCAAAGATTATGCGGCTTATTTATTGTCCTTATTATTGGTATTAATGTTTTTAAAGGAAATAGAAATATAAATCTAATTAATTTCTATTCGATATTATTATCTAAATAATAAAACTATTGTAAAACCAATAGTTACTTTATATTTAGGATTAGATTAGTAATGCCATAAATGTTTGTTTATACAATTTCTTAAATTCATTTTGACTTTTTATATTGAATATAAAAATTATATCATTTCTTATATTAAATTGAATTATTACACATTTTAATTTTCTAGGGTTTTTCGTGAACAAATTGCATGAAATTAATGATTTTTGGGGTTTAAGAGCTTTGTAGCTGTCGCGATCATTATTATAATATTAGTAACTTAAAAAAACACGAAATCAACTTGCAATAATATTTTATTTTAAAATGTTTTCTACTATTCATATTTAAGTATAATCAGTGAAGTGTAAAGAACGAGAAATAATAATAAAACTAAAAATTCAGTTAGCAAGCGAGAAATAAAATTCGCAATACCTACTTTATACAGTGCTTCAATATTTTTACAGTATCAGAAAACCTTTATACAAAAGAGTTTTATGCAGTTATAGTGTTTTTTTTTTTATTATAGATCTAATTTTAAAATCAATAGAAGACTATCTAAAATCGCCATTGTAATAAACTTTAATACTTACTCGACTAAACGCGAAGGCAAATTGATCTGTGCAGATGTATCAAACCAAGCCATATCTTGTCGAAGTACAGCATGAACATAAAGTTGACGGACCCTGCTCATCTGTAACGAAAGTATTATTTTAATAATATGACCTTTCTCTTTGTTCCACTCTATTATACTCAATTCTAAATATTCCTTATCATTTGACATTTTTTGTTCCAAATCCTTTACTATCCTAGCTATCCAACTCTGGAACACCTTATCCTTATCTATAAAATATTCCAAATCCCTGATTATTTCTAAACAGCATGTCGACTTCCTTTTCTATACTCCGACCCGCTCCGATATGCCTAGCTGATTTCTTAACTAATTCAGTATTCTTTCACGTATATAATTCCTTAAGCTATTTTTTATTATTATCATCATTAGGTTTAAATAGTTTATGACTTTATGTACATAGTGTATATATAATAAATACTATGTAAGCAATTATGTATTGTGTTAAATTGTAATTGTAGATTTATTTAAGAATAATGTCATGACATAGTACTTTTATATTATCATTATATCAGTTTTCTTTTTCACCCGAAGGTTGTCTGGTAGAGATTGCTGTTTAGTAATAAGGCCGCCTTTTGTGTCAATATACTTGTATATTTTTAAGTTTAATTAAAGTTTATTTTTTTACACAAGTAAATATTTAATAAATACAAGAATAGTTTTACTAGAGCCATGTGTTTTCCTTGTACTATAAAGTTAATTTCATCACCCTTCACGACGTGAAGAGGCAAATCTGTCCGGCATAGTGATTGCTATTGAGGCAGCCGTTAACTACGAGTAAGTAGGATTTTTCATTAGCCTGGTGGTAAGCAAGGGTATCTGTGATAAGCAAGCTTATTATCACAGTGACAAGTAAAGTTTAGATGTTGGGTCACAATAAAAAGAGCAATCAAAGATTCAAGCATTGTTATATGTAATTTAAATAATAAATTGTTCATGTTAAAAAGTTAAAGTCAATAGGCAATGTAGTTAATACAATTGTTCCAGAAGAACCTGAACTTGCAGTAAAATCAGTTTCACTAAATATATAAATTGATCCATTTACCATTTAGACATAAATATTTCTTTAAGATACATTCGTTGTTTCTGCCTATCCGTTTGGAACGATACCCGCGTGATAATTGGTGATGATTTTCGCAGTAAGAAGATCTTCAACAGGATCAAATAAGGAACTTCTTAATATTTTTAGAGATAGGTATTTCTTGTGATTTTATTTCATGTTGAAGCCGGTTTCTACTGGATCTTATCAACCTATTAGCGAGTTGGTAAAGGCACATTTTCAATGAGTCCATCTCAGAATATCTAACGACCAATTAATGAGTAATGTGACATCACTTGTAAATTGAAACATGTTTACACAACTATTTCCATTATAAAATAACTTCCGTGAAGGAGTCCAATTTTAAAATCAAATTTAAAGTTGGCGGAGATAAGCAGAAGTTAGAAATCTCAGCAAAGGATCATAGTGCAATTTAACTAGCCAAGATAGAAGTTTCATAGTCAAGATTTAGAGATAAATATCCTGAATGATATCATCATCATCAGGCGGAAGACATTCACTGTTGAACAACGACATCCTAACAACAAGATGCCAGTTGCATCCACCGGTATCTTCTCGTTCATAGTTCTCGTTCTCGTTCGCGGGGGAGGTGGCCACTTGCCACGATCCTGACACAACTTCCTCGCTTTCCTCACATGTATTGTTTAAATATTTGTATTATTGTTATTTTACAACGCGACTTCTTTTTTTTATTGTGAATCGACTTCTGATCTCGACTTGCCTAGACTTGTAAACTAGGGGAGGTCCAAGAGTGCCAACTACAAAAAAACTACAGTTCACGGTTGCTTAAAGGATCCAAGGTGAAAAGGATCAGAGAAGAACACATGGATTGGTAAAGAATTCCACTTATCGATTGTTCTACGCGCCGAACCTCATAATAAAAATAAAATAAAGTTGCGGGGCCCCAAAGTTCGCTAGACTTTTGCATCTCCTATAACTAAAGCTATTTATTACAAGTGTAAAAACTGTGAAGTGAGTTAGTCACGTTTCGGAATTAGCTTGTAAGTTGCCAGTTCGAACTAGGCCGGTATAGTGGATGCGATTACTATTTGCGCTTGTTTAACTGTAGTAGCAGTCCTAATTCATGGACCGCATTCTAGCTTAACATCAGGCGGGATAGGGTGTTTTTATCTATCGACCCGAAATGATAAAAGATGACTGAAAAAAGCAATTCGGTTCGGTTCGGTTTACAATTGCCGCAGTCGTCTGCCCTATGCTGGCCAGAGAAAGTGATTTATCAATAATAAATAAAAAAAAAATTATAATAATACGGTTATTACTTATAATAGTGAAGCAAACAGTCCTAATGATGCATTTATTGGTTCAACTAGCAAGGCTAAGTAAGGTAAGGGAACAGGGAAAATTTCTATGAAATTTAAAATTATGCCTTATTACTTATTAATATTATGGTAATTTCATAAACAGTTTCCGGTGTAATTATTCTATTATTTTTGCAGAAAATGAAACGATAATATTTTCCTATATTCTATGCTGTATTAATAAAAATCAATCAATCAAATTGTCACGCCTCTTTTCCACGGGGATAGGCAGAGACAATAGAGCGCCACTTGCCACGATCCTGACAACTCCCTCGCTTCCTTCACATCCACAATTCTCCTCATAAAAGCTCTACGGTGTAAAAATAAAAATACCTACATGGTTAATAGGATAATCATAGAAGACCGCGTTTTTATCAACATTTATACTATAGGGCTCGTATCACAGAAACAGGACGACCAAAGTATATAATATCAAAGATACATTGGTACCGACGAGTGGTTATAATTTTAATTCATTTTGTCTTTGATACATAGATTTTTATGGAAAAATAAATAATGGAAAGTGTTTAATAAAATAATCGTTAAGTTATACGAAATTCATTATTATTTTAGGTAATAATTTAGATGTAAAAGATCGTATTTAATCGTGTTAAACAATGGGAACATAACATAAACGTATGCTGTAACCGCAAACATGTCGGTCTCTTATGCCATTATGGTACTTTACTTCTTTATAGGTTTATAACAATAACACAAAAGTCTTATAATAAAACTAATACATTTTATTATATTAACGATACCTTGTTCTTTATTTATATTTTTTCATATATTCTAATACATTCTTTCAACTACTATCAACTTCAACTTTTCATGTCAGGCGTGCGGTAACAGCAATATTTTGAAATAATAGGTTATTTACTAAATAAATGCATTTGTTATTAAATTGTGTCTGGTATTGCTATTAAATTAAGATGAAAGAATTTAAACTGTATTAACTTTAAAATAAATTTTCGTTTTATTGTTTCACAGAACTCCGGTGAGGGAACACGGTCATATTTTTTGATAATATTTGACTTATTCAAAGATTTAAATTAAATAAATATGACTGTCTAATATCAACCAGACAAAACACCTAATTGTACGATTATAAAAGACATTTGACGTAATTAATGAAGAATTTAAGAAAATATACTTGTACATAGTAAAGACATAAAACATGATGTTTATCTTTAAGTATTCAATTATGATAATGAGGAAATAATGGAAAGTCATTATTAAAATAATTATTAAGTGTTGATATGGAGTTTATCATGAGGAACTAATTTTGTGTCATGATGAACTGATAAAGATATATAGCATGAGAGACTAAGGAAGTGAAGAAAATACATATACAATCTTTGAATTCTTTTTTTCATTTCTATACGTCTACTAAAAGTGCTAACTTGTATCATAGAAACTGAATGACCAAAGCAAAGTTCATATATCAATCAAAGATACATTGGTACGGGCAAGTGGTTCTGAACAGGGGACTTTTGGTTTGCGTGACCATTTTACTACCACTTTACCATTTTACATTCTAACATTGTATACGCATATTAATGTCACCTATAATTAACAAAATATGAAAATCAATATAGAAATAATGATTTCTGCGGCGACTACGATGTGAAGGGTGAAACTTAAAGTTTACTACATAACATATTAATAAACTTAACTAATACATTTGTAAACATTTTTATAAAATGATAGTGTTCGTACTACGTGGTTTTGAACCAACTGTTTATTTGTGCACAAGCGATAAACATATTTTTATATATACACGTGCATAAAGGAATTCTAATATGCTATGGATTAATTGCGTGTATACGCATATTACTCCAACAATAAGATTACACAATACAGCGTTAAGACAAATACAGCAAAACTTTTTTAACACATTCTAACCTAAATGTACTTCACATAAGCTCGCAAAAGAAAATTATTATTTAAATTTCAAAAGTTTGGAACTAGCTTATATAACTACTACGCCTAATTATTCAAATAGTATTGTTTTTCTATGTTGGGGATATTTAAGGAGTCCTTTAATCTGTAACCCTTAGACTCTATTTTAGTTTAATATTGCATTATGAGATTATTTCAAAGTAACTTTCAAAAAATATCAATAATAAACCCTTTTTCTTAGTTACTCAAAATCTGCCCTGGTGTAGCCTGATAGTATTATATATTATATCACCTGGATGAGATGATACTATCAGGCTTTATTATAATGAATTATCACGCCGGATGTGCTACCATTACCGAGTGTTTATTTGCCTTAAAATGGCTTATGTGCGACTGTTTAAACTGTTCAAAAGGGATGCAAATGTTTCTAATATAATAGGAAACAGTTGAGTCCCTTAGTGGATTTTCAATTTAATTTTTCATTTTCAATATTCGATTCCAAAATGTAAACTATAAAATGTACTACCCAGGCGTACCAGGGTGGCTAAGCAAGCAACAACAGACTCAACAACTTCTACTCTTATATAAATGTTTGTATTTAAAAGTTGTAGGTAGCAATTCAATGTATATCAACTTTGTTATCTTGCACAAAAAAAAACAATTGAAAGCTGAAAACATATTCAATTTATTCAAATTGGTTTGATTGATCAATGTGCGTGAGGCAGGTCTGCGCGAACAATTATAACCAAGGTTACCAATATAATCTTGACGCCGTCTCCAACCGAGGGACATATTTAATAAATTTCAATTGGAAGTCGAGACGAATATTGGCCTAATCAACGCATTCCAGTTTCTTCTATTGATCTGTGACGCGTACCACGGCCTTAGAGACAATCACAGCTAATGTTAATTTAAACTTATATAAATTAGTCTATATAGAATGATCATGCAATTTATTTGAATCAATCTGTGTGCTCTATATTAATAATTAATATCTTATTTAGTTCTAGCCTTGAATGTTTTCGCATCAATCGATTACAATTGATATTGTTGCCAGTGTCAGAGTTTAACATCAATCAAAAACGCCTCAAGTTACACAAGTATAGGCAGAGACAGTGGAGCACCATTTTTCACCATCCTGCATCCCTCACATCCACCCTACTTTCCACACCTACATTTTAACCAAAAAACATTCTTCGGGGTCCCTGTATCCTTTCACTTACCTCTAAATCTAAAATCTTTTTCGTCAATCTTTTTTATTCATTCTTTCAAATCGCATGTATGTGTGAAATGTTTCCCAATAACCGCATTTCCACTGTGTTAATGCTACTTTCATACTTCTGCCAACATACCTTTTCATTTTTTCATACATTGATGTATGAATGAGTACCTCATTATAACTAGTATTCCGTGCATTCTTCGAATAAAAAAATGACATTTGTTTTAAAATTCGTATATACCTATAATTGATTTATTAAACTTACGACACAACATAAAAAATAAAAATGATGATAAATGTAACTTAACTTTTCCTGTTTGACGCTAAAATATAATTGTTAAAATTGTTTTTAAAAAATCATTAAGTTTACATTTAAAAAAAACACTATAATATAAATATAATACTATAAAAACTATTTCTTTTCTTCTGGTTGAAGGAAAGAGTACTGTGCAATAATTTCCGCAATAATTCATATACCGTTTCTAATATCATTATCGAATATAAAATTATATTTATAGTCTTAAGAGAATGCAATGAATAATGCATTATAATAAAATAATATGCATTTTCAAGTTTAAACTATAATAAAACTTATAAAGACTCAGAGCGACCAAAAAGACTTCATAGCGTATATATACATTTGTCTAGTAGTAGCAGTAGCAGTCACCTCAACGCATGGATTGTACTCCATGCATGAAGCTTAGTGTCAAGAACATTGTTAATTAAAAACGCTTCAATTCACTGTCCTAATTATTTTTATTCATGGATAAATAGAGTCTGTAGGTAATAAATTACCTTCGTGGCAACTTTCGTGGATCCCGAGACACGACGTAGTAACTTCATGGTCTGTATCACACTTGGAAAGTACCGGCAGACTGGGTAAATGAATAAACATAAAACCTCCACTCTAATCAGGAATCAAACCCAAAACTTATGCGTAGCGGACTTATGTTACCACGCGGGGCGTATAAATTGTGGGCGGTTAAGAAGGGTAAATTTAAGGTAAAAAGACATACCTGTCGAAGGGCACTCCAGTTAATCAAAGCAACAGCAACGACAAGTAGAATAATTGCTATTACAACAGTGACAGCCATGCCGATACCCATTGCAGCGCCATCGTCGAGTAAAGCCTGCATGTTTTCTTCTTCGGTAGCATTCACTCTGCAATCAAATGTGTACTTGAAACCATTATCCTAGATTATACAATACAACAAAACAATATGAATTATTTATTTTTCTAACAAGTAAAAGGTCTCGTTAATTGTTTCTTAAATAATTAGTTGGTGATAATTTATGTAGTACAATATTTTTTTATTTTAATTAAAATAAGGCTGTTTAAAATCCTTGGATAAACTTTGTAGTGACTTTATTTGCCGTGTTCCTCTATTCTTTTTTTAGCTTGAACTGAAAAAGAACTTGCAAGTAGAAGCAATTCAGAAAATGAAATACTATACATTTTGGACACATTTCGGATACTATGCAATGATACTAACTAAGCTAAGCTGGTTGCCTATAGCCCATAACCATTAAGAGAATTGTAAATGTGAAGGAAGCGAGGGAGTTGTGTCAAGATCGTGGCAAGTAGGGCTCCATTGTCTCTGCCTATCCCTGTAGGAAAAGGGCGTGACAATTTGATTGATTGATTCACAACCGATATGTCTTAAAATACTTACAACGTTTTTCCACCTCCCCATAATGATAGTATAAAAAATGCACCATAGGAGTCACGACCAGTACTTCTATCAACCAAGGATGTGCTTAGTTCACCTATACCCAACAAGTTATATGAAACTGCTCCACCGCTCAGGAATGCTAATATCATGCCCACGGCCGTCGCCAGAGATTCGTACCATGTTGCAAATCGGAACTGTAAAATAGACACATTATTAAGAATTTCGAATGTCTAAATTCAAAAGCGACCGTGCTGTAATGATAGTGGTTTAAAACCACTTGCCGGTACCAATGTTTGTTCGATATTTCAGTCGTCCCTTTTCTATGATACAAGTATGCTAGTAGCTTAGTAATATTAGTACGACCCTTTTTAATCTTTAGTGTTGGATAATTGCTATATTATTTGTTAATAGGTATATTAAATCCCCTAATATTTGATTTGCAGCAGATTTCGTGTTTTCGTTTAAAAAAAAATGTAATGTAATTGTTTTTCTTTTTATTTTTATTATACATTTCTATACTAAGCTACTAAAGTGCTTGTATCATAGAAACAGGACAACCAAAGTACATATATCAAAGATACATTGGTACCGGTGAGTGGTTTCGAACCCGTGCCACTCGGCTTACGTAGCTATTGCACCACGGTCGCCTACCTAAATAATATTCGAATACGTTTTGTCACATCACAATTCGTAACAAAGAGGACATACAGTTCAATTAGTTTGTTGAAAATAATCATTGCCAAGTTCATAAGGTTAATAGTTCCAATGTTGACTCGAAAAAAATACAAATTGATTAAATCGTGTAACTCTTTGGAAGCAAAGACCTTCAATATAATTTAGAAAATGATATTTATTTTATATTACTTACACTATTACGAAATAGAACTTATATAACAATTATGATTAATAGAATGGCGTTGGGATTCTTTTCCCATACATGTTAGCGAATATGTTCTTGTTGAATATGTTCTTGTTTGAAAATCATGGCAAAACATAATTTAGATCTGATATAACTTGAAAAATGTTTTTTAAAAGACAGTTAAATTGTAGTACAGAATTTAAAATATTTATAATACAAATTATAATATAAATACTTAAAAAATCAAATCATAAAAGTCATAAAATCAACTCAAAATACTTATTTAACATTAATAAATATTAAAGAATATCAAATATTAACAAAAACCGGTTAATATTGAATCTTAAGTAATAAAAGTTAACTTAACAACATAATTAAGAAAATAAAACGCTATTACATTATTTTAGCGCAATCTTAATCTGTCATTTTATTGAAAAACAAATATAATTGTTATTATTACATATCTTAATTTATTTTAGATTAAAGGACGTAGTAAAACCGGCTTAATTTACGTATAAGAGCACACTATACACTTGAAAAGTATTATTGTGCCTTGAAAATAAGTATGTAAATAAAATCCATGTGAAATCCCTATGTTTTTTTTTCTGTACTCGACTTGCTTGGTGGTATCCGTGAGCATCGATGGATGCAAAAACCGTTTCAACTTCCGGTTGCTTCAGTCGCCGTCACTATGCCGGCCAAATTTATCATTTCAAATTATGTCGTGAACTATCTATCCATATTGGACATCACTATTTCATGCCATTCCAGCTTAACATCGGACGGCTAGCAGTTTATGTGGTGCCAAAAAAAATGTGTAAAATGTGACACAATGTTAGTAACGTGTTAATTGGGACAAATTTAATTAATTCAATAAATATATGATTATTTTTTTTATATTTATTGTTAAATAGTGTGAAATGTCAAGATTCATGAAGAAGTCACAACGTGAAGAACGTAGGTTATTTAGAATGAATTTAATGAATTTTAAAAAGTTTATGTATATTATTGCTTTAATAAGTGTCGCCCTTGTCTCTACGTTTCCCTGTGTGGCGTGGCGTTTATGTTAATTATTAAGGCATAATAAATAAATAAAGATTGAATTAGGAAGATTATGTTATGTTTTTTACCGCAAATAAATCACAGAGATTTCTTTTTAAAGATTAAAAAAAAGGCTTCAACGAAATTGTACTATGGATGCTGGAGGAACAAAGTACTGGCCAGCATAGTGAAGGCGAGTTACCGGTGCTCTTGGACCTCCCCTTGCTTACCAGCAGGCAAATTGAAGTCAGATGTCGCGTCGCAATAAAAACAAGGTATTCTAAACCATAGTTAGAACCCGATGGTAGTTTACTACTCGTATATGCAACGGTAGACAAAATAAAACGTCACCTTAATAATGGTATATAATATATTATATCTCTAATTAAACTTAAAACTTAATAATAATTTTATCTAAAATCTAACTCTATAAAATAGTATTAAAAATTACTCACAATTGAGAAGAATGAGACGCTTTTTTCATTTGGTTCTTCTAGATTTTTACTGCAAGAGAAAAAAAATGTATTTATAATAACGTTGATAAAGTTTGACGAAAGAGATTATTTACACGAATAATTCAGAGGTAGGACAACCCCGAGACGACCTGAACGTAAAGCTGTTCATGAACGTGTGGTTCATGAAAGGAGGTGACTGCTACTACAGTTAAATAAGTTCAAGGAGCAGTCACGTCCACTATGTAGGCCTAGTTGAAACCGTCAACTTACAAGCTGATTCCGAAACGCGACAAGTTCACGGTCTGTATACTTGTAAGTGGTGGTACTACCCCCGATGTCAACCAGACGCGGAGCAAATATCCGCCTCTTTTATTCATTTATTCGCCTATTTTATTCAAAATATTACAAATAAAAGATATGAAATAAATCTTTGCTACAACCGGGAATAGAACCCGCGTAACAAACTAGTGTGCTAACCAATGCGCTACGCCTGTCGTCAAACGATATAGCATCATGGTAATTTCTAATAGCATAATATAATAACAGAATGAATATAAAGTTAATCAGGTTAATTACCTAACATTCAGTTTGACTAATGCTTTTTTATTGTGTTAAGACTTGGTACATAAATATAAAAACTACAACACATTCCAGAATAAATAAAAATATTCTATCGTTTGATAATGACAAAATATATATAGATAAATATATCAGATAAATACATTTCAAAAATAATATTTAAGTAGGGTTTAGTATTGTGCTTTTTCTTTAACAAAAGCTTCACCCTAATATTAGGTCTTCCCTAGGCGACCAAATTAGTTATATGAAAGATTTATCCATTGTATATCGCCAGGGCCGTCTTTACCCGGGGGTTAAAGGGGTGCGGTGCACCCGGGCGCAGAGTCCTAGGGGGCGCATGCCGACCGCGATAAACCTCGATAGGTACCTACTACACTGAGACCATGCGAGCAGAGCCTTGACTTTCGCACCCCGGCGCTGAATATGCTTAAGACGGCCCTGTATATCGCATACAAATATATTGTGTTGTGTTAAAAGCAATAAAACATTAGAACCTGTGAATCTAACCGATAATTTTTAGATTTCGGTTTCTTTTCATTATCACCCCAACCCCTTTAATGCGAGGAAAATATTTAGTGGCTGGAATTCTTAAGTTGACATTTATGTGAGCGATTGACGCTTCTATTTTTTTTCTCGACCCGCCAGATAGCAAGCAAGAAGAGGTCCAAGAGTTCTGGCGACTGCAAAAACCGAGTCTTCACGGCTGCCCCAAACGCCGCCACTATGCCGGACAAAGGTGCTTCTTCACGCATCGTTTGCAGGATCCACGGTTAGAGGATGGAAAGAACGTAAGGTAATTTTAATTTTCCTCAAATCACTAAATGACTATTGGGAAAAGCCGTCAGTCAGTCAATCAACACTGCCGTATCAAGACAATTTTTATTTAGGTATAAAGGCGGGTATTAATTAGGTATTAATTGATATTCATAAAATCATAATAAATAAAAAATCCACTAAGCTATAATTCAATTTACGGTCATATTATCCGGTTTAGAACTTAAAAACTTGTATATTGATCCAAACTTTTAGTCCATTTTTGTCTTAAGTTTTTTGAAGCCAGAATAATAAGAATTAGTATATAATTGTCAATTGATAGGTGAACGTAAACCTAGTGTTTCCTAGTGGATCCTATTTATCCTAAAATACTGTTTTGTTTGTGCAATCTCGAAACTTAACAAAAAAAAAACATTTATCGCCCTGCAGGCTTTTGCCTTTATTTTAACCGTTATTTTAAGTATCGCCAGCGTTTCTCCTTGCTACAACGTATCCGTAATTTAAGCACCTTTGTCTAAAGGTTATTATTTTTTTTTTTTCATTTAATTTAATTTAAATTTAAGGCATATTTCCATTTTTTTCATTTATATATTTATTTGTAATGTTAGGGCGTCCGTCCACTGTGAACGAGGAAAACCCATGATATTCAAGTTTGTATAAAAAAATATGCTTTTTATATAAAATTAAAACCCAAAATAGTTTAATTTTCTTTGATATACAAAACCTTCGATCTTTGTTATCAGCAATTTACTATAAACTTAACAATCAGTATGATAGAGCAATAATGAATGGTTCAAAGAGGCAAACAGAGATTAAGTATCATAAACTGTATAAATAACGTTTTGTTTACTTTTATGTTTGTATGACTATTGCTTCATATTTCTTAATTTTTGAACAGATATGGACAGCTAAAGTGACGTGATAAGAGACCTATATCATAATACTTTTTATTAATTTAAAAGATCCTAAATACATTTCGTAGAAATCATAATTTTCCTTGTCAAAAGATAAATAAGTAACAATTTAAATTTCGAATTTAAAAAAGCTCTTTATTAATGTCGACAATATTTATTTAAAAATAAATGTCGAATTTTATTTTTACATATTTATTAGAAATAAACGATGTCTTAGCCACAACAAATAACTATTAATCTATAATACAACGTGTTCTTGCATTAAAAATTTGGTTTTACTCCGTAAAATATAAAAACTGATTCAAATACTGGAACCACATGGTAAACTACAATACACATGCTATGTATTCATCTACATTTATAAATAACACACGTAAGTAACCTTTTGACAGTACCGCTTCAATATAATCACAACTATTAATAACACACTTTCATATTTAATTAAAATAGACTTTTGACAAAACTCCAAATTTAAACTAATATTGAAAAGAACTTTTAAAAAATAAAACCACAGTGTTTTATTTTATTAACGTGAATTGATTAAGTTAAATATAATTGTTAAGTAATAAATACCTTTTTTTAATTTCCTTGCTCTTTTTATTTTCGCGCGCCATCGTCATCTCAGCGATTCTGAAGTTCGCGACGAGTAGGCCGCACCAGCGGAGCGTCAGTTAGGCACTGAAGTGAGTAACGCTAGCTTGCAACGCTCCTTATGTTCCAACTATGCCTCTTTATAATCATTTCCAATTATTACTAAGTGGGACCTTGTCCCAATGTTAAATAATTATTCTAAAACAGCAAAATGATTCCTATTTCTTATATTTAAACTATTTATTGATTTTCAAGAGTCAGGCAGTTTGTGTTGATATGCCCAGTCTTTCGATCCGGATTAGTGCCTCTAATTTAAATGTACAAATATATTTTTTTAAATTGTATTTTTACATATGACATCACCCCGGCAGATGTTAAGTTGGTGTGCAGTCTATGAATGGAGGCGACTACAAGTACAGAAGTAAAAGTCGCATTCAATCAAGTCACTTCACGGTCTGTACACTTGAAAGTGGTGGTACTACCCTTGATCGACAAACTGGGCTACCAACAGTCTGCCTACCACTCCTAAGTTGCCGATTTTAACTAGGCCGGCATATTGATTCGAATTGGATTTAAATGTAATACCAGCCTCTATTCGTGAAACCACATTCCAGCTTGGTGCTCTTATATATCGGGCGAAAATAAAATAATGTATACCTACTTAAAGATGTGCACCGCTATTTCATCCGCGATTACAATTCGTAGTCCATCATCAGGGTTGAAACGTAATATAACAGAAATTAAACATTGAACTGTGATTTGTGTAATAGATACACATATTCTTATCGTTTACAGGCATACATAGCTGAACAAAAAGAACAATTTGTTGAAACTTGCACAATAGGTCTTAAAATAAAACATACATTTCGTATACACTATACACCTAATTTAGATATTCACATAATTTGCATAATTCTCGTAATATTTCATAATACATATAACAAGTTCATATTTTATAAGCTAGGTTGCCTAGTGCCTATAATCTTAGAGCTTGTATGACGAGAATTGTGGATGTGAAGGAAACGAGGGAGTTGTGTCAGGATCGAGACAAGTGGCGTTCCATTGTCTCTGCCTATCCCCATGGGAAAAATGCGTGATAATTTAATTGATTGACAATTTGATTGATTGATATTAAATTGAATATACGTGAAACAATTTTACTTACTTTAAAATATTAATAGACCTCTGTACAATTGACTGTCAGTCATTAAATATTACAATTAATATTACAATCATTATTTTATTTACAAATCAAATCAAATTGTCACACCTTTTTCCCACGGGAAAAAGGTTTGTCCACGATCCTTAACTTCCTGAGATCCTCTTCATATAAGCTTTATGGTAAGGTTATGGACACTAGGCAACCCAGCTTTTTGAGGATGACTCCGATTTGTTCGCAAAACGGCTTTCTGAGTCTGCCTCGTTGAACGCATACATCCACATTATTATTTTATTTACAAAGATTAAAAAGCAATTTTTTTAATTATAAATTAGAATATTAAGTAATAAAATCTCTCCTACACATGTATGCATGTTTTATTTTTCTTTTCAACAATTTAATGGCCTCGCAACATTCGTGATTCGTCATATTGCATACTTTTTAGTTACAGATTAAACTGAGTTACTATTACTTATAGGATGTTTTAAGTTGTAATGCTTACTCATATTATAAACACAATAATATGCATTGGTTAAGGAAAACTTTACAGATCAAAGATTTGTTCCACACACAATACCAATGTTCAGATTAAAGCAAATACGTGATGAGCTTTCAATGAGTACGATATTAAAGTTCTGTAACTCATTTGTCTGTAACCAGTTTATTAAAGAAAGTTTATTTGCAAATAACTCCTGTTGGTATATCTCGGGATATTCGATTCAAAAAAGCCATCGGGAATAGTAGAAAGATCCAGATAAAAGCTAATATTATATTATATTATATTATATTATATTATATTATATTATATTATATTATATTATATTATATTATATTATATTATATTATATTATATTATATTATATTATATTATATTATATTATATTATATTATATTATATTATATTATATTATATTATATTATATTATATTATATTATATTACCAAGTTGTTGCCGCTATACGGTCAATAACCGTAGGTACGCACTGTGTTTATCCCAAGACACACTTAAGAAACGTGAGCGCAGGGAAAAACCCCGCTGCAATTCGGAAAGGCTTCGTCGCATAAACGAAGTTATTTTTTATTGAGACATCTGAATTGCCTGATGGTAAGCATGGGGAGGTCCAAGACTGAAAATAACCTATTTCTACACTAACTTACTTGTATCATATACAACACTTTTTAAAATACAGAAAGTAATTAATAACAGCCGGTTGTAATTAAACAAGTTTTAAATCGGTTTGAAGTCGATTAGAGTAGAGTATTCTCCATTGAATTTGTCTCGTCGTTAAACTGGCATATACGTTTACACACGTTTACAAAAATTGCCTAAAATGTTTTTTAAAGCTCATCATCAGACTGGGCAAATGTTTATCATTTATTAATATAACATTTACTAACTTATATAATATTTATCCTAGTAGCAATAATTTTTATAACTAATCTACTAATTTTCCATCTGCACATTATATTTCCAGCTTCTACGTTTATAATTAAACTCATTAGTTTTGACTAATAGGTAACTGAACCCTAATTGAACCCAGCCTCTGTCACTTAACGTCCTGCACACAAAGGCTTAGTGTTCGCACTGAAATTCTCCTATGCTATCCATGGTCCTATGGTCCTATGGTATCCATCCTATCTTTCCATGGTGTAGTTTAACTGCTACCTAATAGTACAAATAATTTACAAGAAGCCAGGAAACAATCTTCACATCTCGCTCCCATTCAATCAATAAAATTGTCACTCAATTTTAACATAGGCAGAGGAAATGGAGCGTCACCTGCTACTGCTAAGATCCTGACACAACTCCCTCGCTTCCCTAACATCCACAATTTTTTTCTTACAAGCTCTAGGATTATGGGCCTTCTTGAGCCCAGTTTTCTTGATGATGTCTCTGATTTGGTCGGGTCAGCTTTGTTTACCGCACCCATCCACACCAGATTTATTCCTTTTAATAATCTACTTTAATTCATCCTTTCCGTGTGCCTAAACCATCGAAGTATTCGTTACTAAATCTTCTTTCAAACCATATCTATCGCGCACTGTGCTTTCTCTCAATCTATCCGTTATCGTCACTCCTTAATGACAGCATTTCAAGAGTATGAATTCTACTCTCATGCTTCTTCTGCCACACCCAACATTCACTTCCATTCATTAATGTAGGAACAACAGGCACCCGCGACGATGAAGGCAGGCGTGGCCAAACGGTTTGCGTATGCTTGTTGCGCGTAAAGACCCGGGTTCAATTCCCGGTCGAAGCAAATATTTGTTTCATAGCTTTTATTTATTTTATTTCTTAATTAAAAGTAGAGGTGAATATTTGCTTTGGGTCTGGTTATTAAAGAGTGATATCCCGATCCGGGTATACAGGTCACAAGTATATCACAAGTATACAGGTCTGACGTCGCATATCAGGATCAGTCCGTAAGTTGCCGGTTCCAACTAGGCCGGCATAGTGGATATGATTCCTACTTACAGCTATTGAATTGTAGTAGCAGTGACATCCATTCATCGACCACACTCCAGCTTAACATCAAGCGGGGTGTCATATGTCGAGTGACAATTAAAAAAAGTACCGCCCTATGAACGGCCATTCGTGGTTTTTGGGACATTACTTTGTATGGATGGCACCGTTCACTACGTTACCCTTTTGCACTCTTCTCTCAATATCTTCATCACACTTCCCATCTCTTGTAAACATACTCTCGCTTCCCGCTATTATAATTTACCTTCGGTATCACTGACTTGGGCCCTGTGGCTTCATAATGGCGATTGGTCAACCCGTAGGTAGCCTAAATAGCAGACAGGCGATTGACACCAGATAAATCAACACTATCAAAATAAGGCAAAAGAAATAATTAAAAAATATCAACAGTATTTAGTCTACGGAATTTGTGTCCGTATAAATATTACATCGTCCCACTTTGTCGTTGGATTCGCACTGACCTTGACTGAGCTCGAGGACCAAGTTTCTTGTCGAGCCGGTTTCCCTAACATCTTCGCAATGTTGACCCGAGCTTCAGATTTATAAACTCGGCCAGCGACTTCGTATGCGAAAAAACGGAGTTATACAACTGATTTTAAAATTTAATTAGTAGGGGTTACTCATCTTTATATTGTCGAACAATCGACAAGTGGAATGTTTTTCTAGTCCATATATTCAAAGGCTTGAATCCTTTAAGCAAAGCGTAAAGAAAATAATTTTAGTCAGCATATTTAGGTAAATATAAATAAATATAGGTATAAAGAAATGAATTATTTAATAGGTTAATGGGAAATTGGGCTAACTGCTACACAATATTTGACAGTTATTGACTCTTAACTGTAACAGCATGTTCGATAGTTTACTGTGACACCATCTTCGAGAATTAACTATGACAGCATCTTTGACTCTTAACTGTAACAGCATGTTAGCCAGTTGTAAGACGCTCTTAAACAACTGTCTAAGAGTGTCTCATAGTTAACTAACTGTGACAAAATATTTGACTGTTAACTATGACAGCCTGTTTAACCGATAACTGTGACAGTATGTTTGACAGTTTACTGTGGCATTATTATCAAGAATTAACTATGACAGCATCCTTGACTCTTAACTAAGACAGCATGTTTGACCGTTAACTGTGATAGCATGTTTGACAGTTTACTGTGACACTATCTTCGACAGTCTACTAATGCAGCATCTCTGACTCCTAACTGTAACAGCATGTTAGCCAGGCTAGGCGAGTCCAGTGGCACAGGGTTTAGGTAAATTTTGGTTTTTGCTATTTTTGTGGTTATTAGAGTCTTTTTTACAGTTACAGGACATTTAAAAGGTGTTTGACGATCATTCCGTATGTTTAAACCTATAAATAAGGCAAATAACTCAATAAATAAAATAATAGGTAAATTTGTTTCGTAATTAAACCAGTGCTTTCCAAACTTTTATCAAATAAAATTTTTTGTTAATGTTATATTTTAATACTGTTTCAATTTTAATAGCATTTAATTCTATGAATGTGGTTTCCGATTTAGTTAACATATTTTATTTTTTCTCTAAGAATTTTATTGTTATGTTTATAATAACATAATATATTATAAACAATGGTAAAAGTTGTTTTGTTAAATAATTTATTGCTACAGGTTTTTTTTGTCGGTGACTGACTCTGAACAAAAGCAATTTTTTTAAATATGAATTCTTTTTGTTACTTGCGCCAATTATCAATAAATTTACTAATGAGATTTTAGAAACGCTTTGTTCAGATTGTTTGGTAAAAAAATACTTTTTTTTTATTACTGCTTGGTTATAAAAAAGAAAACAAATGAGGCACTGTTTCTTTTTACCCGAATATGGCAAGGCACCCGATAATTGGGAATGATTTCAATCAGATGTGATTCAAACATAATTTTTCTCCAAAACTACTTAAAATACGTATTTATTTCATTATAAACTATGATGTTCATTATATTCATTATACACTTGTTCTGATTATATTTACGTGTGTAACACAATGACATAAGTTGGGACCTCTACATATTAAAGGCGGTAGGTTGAAATCTAAACAAATGTTTTTTTATTTAGTTAATTTTATATTTCCTCTAAGAATTTCATTGTTATGTTTATAATAACATATTATGTTATAAACAATATTAAAAGTGGTTTTGGTAAATAATTTATTGCTACAGTTTTTTTTGTCGTTGACACTGATAGTGTAACAATGGCAAATCTTTTGAATATAAATTCTTTTAGTTACTTGCGCCATTTCTCGATAAATTTACTAATGAGATTGTAGAAACGCTTTTTGTTTAGATAAACATGGTATGTTTGGTAAAACAATTGCTTTTTATATTACTGCTTGGTTATAAAAAAGAAAATAAATGAGGCACCGCTTCTTTTTACACGTATACGGCGAAGCAGCCGATAATTGGGAATGATTTCAATCAGATGTGCTTCAAACAAAATTGTGGTCAAAACTACTTAAAATACGTATTTCATTATAAACTATGATACACTTGTTCAAATTATATTTACGTGTGTAACACAATGACATAAGTTGGGACCTCTACATATTAAAGGCGGTAGGTTAAAATCTAAACAAATGCTTTTTACCACAAAATTATAACTCCGAAAAAATTGTAAGTTGTTTATTTATTACACAATAAATATCGAATAGTTTGGAAATAACAATATCAGATGAGAACAAAAATCATAATAACAATCCTAGACATAAAATAAGTCCCTATTGTGATTATAATGTTTTGTATTGAATCATAAATTCTAATGAGCGAATTGTATTTTGTTATAATTATTTTAAGTATAACCTTTTACTACATATTAAATTTCATAACATTCAATTACATTTATTAATTTAATAAGATATAGGCACGTATATATATACGTGCCTATATATATATATTTTAAATATACTGTTTTTGTTCGCCATCTGTTACTTATTTGTGTTATAAATATCGCATTAACAAAATGTTTGAGAAACTCTGGCAGTGAACTCGCCTAGCGAGTTCATGGCACTGGAGAATAACTTTTTTTCTTAAAAAAATAAAGTAAGTCTTTACACCCGGGCCACCTCATAAATTTATAAATTAGCGCATATTTAGTCTACACTGTGATTTTGAGAAGAAAATACGCATACGTTTTCGAAATAATACAGAAAAACACTGGACTCGCCTAGCGAGTCGCTGGCACCTGAGTGAACATTTAGGTGGACTCGCTAGGCGAGTCGCTGGCACTGAACGTGTTAACTGGAACAACATCTTTGACTGTTAACTATGACAGTGTGTTTGACCGTTAACTTTGACAGCATGTTTGACAGTTTACTGTGACACCATCTTCGAGAGTTAACTAAGGCAGCATCTTTGACAGTTAACTGTGACAGTATGTTTAACAGTTACCTGGAGGGTCGCACTCCAGCATACAATCAGGCGGAAACATGTTACTCGGATAAAGGCTTTTGAATTCCCCACTTTTATAATTAGTCACCAAGGACAAGTTCATAGGCGGCCACACTATGCCGGCCCAAAATAAAATAAATATAATAGTCTCTTGTAGAAGATTTTGATGTTTCTTTTAAATTAAATGTTACACGCATTATTATTAGTCATAATAAATTTAAACATTTGTCTTACTCACACAGCTCTAGTAAGAAAAGGACGAATAGAGTCTTTTACAATTACGTGACAAGCATAGGGAGTCTGGATGCAAAACAATTTCGAAGTGCGAGTTAGAAGGTTAACTAACCGGTTTCTTATTCCTATAAAACAAGAGATCTTTTTTTATAACAATAAACCTACTAAGTACAAACTATTTTTATGAAAAGAAAGGAAGATTCAATGGCTTAATGGTAAAAAAGATAACAGAAGAAGTTTGTGAGCTCTAGAGACTAATCTGGTCATTCTGATGATGTAATTTTTTGTGACTCGACATATGACAGCACCCTGCCTGATATTAAGCTGGAGTGGGGTCTATTAGGTAACTGCTACATAAATTAAATAATTGTAAGTAGCAGTCACATGCCGGCCTAGTTGGAACTGGAAACTTACAAGCTGATCCCGAAACGCGACTAAGTCATTTCACGGTCTGTATACTTAAAAAATATTTGCAAGTTTAATTTAATTATTATTAAATATTTCAAATAAATGCTATGAAGAGTGGTAGGCAGTAGTACCCAGTCTGCCGATCCGGGGTAGTACCACCACTTATAAGTATACAGACCGTGAAGTGATTTGGTCACGTTGCGGGATCAGCTTGTAAGTTGCCGTTTCCATCTAGGCTGGCATAGTGGATGGGATTGCTACTCACAGTTATTGAATTGTAGTAGCAGTGACATTCATTCATGGACCACACTTAGGCTTAACATCAAGCGGAGTGCGGTCATATGTCGAGTCACAATAAAAAAAATTAATCAAATAGTTGCTCCGATCCGGAATTGAACCCGGGACTCTACGCGTGTCAAACTGGTGTGCTAACCAAATGGTCACACCTATCGTCCATACTAGGAAGACAACGGCGCCGTAAATTTCTTAACAAAATTCTCGACTTACATTAAATTGTTTCGTTTTATTTAAAGTGTGATGCGTTTTCAATGGACACATTTTTAAAAAGTTAATGTCGTTAGTATCTCTTATCACAAGGAACGATTTTACCATTGTAAAGGATAGCCGGTAAGTTGTTCAAAACCAAAACAACAATAATTTTGTTTCGAAAAGACTTCAAACAAAAATTATTTCATCGTCATCATGATTATGACCTTGTTAATTGATGTTACTAAACTCTAAATAATCTATCTAAACAACCGTAAAGACTTGACAACAATTAAGGTTATAAAAGTTATGATAAAATGTACAATTAATACATCGCTTCTCTTATTCCACATAATAACATAGAAAATGAGTAAAGCCATCCATGTAAGAAAAATATGTTATCACAATTATTTTAGTGCTCTTTAGAATGGATAAGGATTTTTATTGCATGATTTTAATTTCTCAAATTAGGATTAACTCATATGTATGCAGATAATAATGACATTTCAAAATTTTGACAACCTACAAGATGAACTGTAAGGTTCTAGAGTGGAGACCACGAACCGGAAGGTGGACTGACGACATAGTGAAAGTCCCGGGAAACCGGTGGATGCAACTGGCATCTTGTCGTTCGGAATGGCGTTCTAAGGGGGAGGCCTATGTTTAGCAGTGGTCGCCTTCTGGCTGATGATGATGATGATGATGATGACAAGATGAACTGACGAGCTGTTAAAAATAGGAGGAAAAGCCAACGATCCAGGTTATGTCTAACAAGGACATAACCTGTTATGTTAAACATTATCTCAACAGGAGGGTGTTTGCCGACTAAATCGGAGACATCCTCAAGAAAGCTAGGTTGCCTAGTGCCCATAACCATAGAGCTTGTATGAAGAGAATTGTGAATGTAAAGGAAGCGAGGGAGTTGTGTCAGAATCGTGACAAGTGGCGCTCCATTGTCTCAGCCTATCCCTGTGGAACAATTTGATTGTTTGATTAATAGTTAATCACTACTTTACAAAATTTCTTCCCGATACTGCAAAAAATATGATTAAAAAAATAATTAAATTTAAATGAAACAGAAAGTAGATAAAACACGTAAAATATAAAATAAAAGTATTTTATCTGTAACTACGAGGAATAACTGTGACTTTTTCGAACTATTTACCATTTTCAGCTTTAACCTACACAATGTACATTAAAAAATACACCGTGAATTAAATATTAACGTTTAATGAGTGTTATTAACTTTTCCCATGTTTATCTTAGTTTCTAGATTGGGAATAAGGGCAGGAAATTCATTGCGTTTCTAAAAGAGAGTAAGGGAAATCCCAGAATACTTGAATGCATTACCAACTTATTAGCTTTAACGTCTTGAAACTTTAATGACGTAGGTTATTATTATGTACACAAGTTCTGGTTGATATGTATTTTGGTGCCCAATTTTAATGTAATTAAATACAAAAAAGAGTTTTTATTTTTATTTTTGTTAAAATAAAATTTACACAAGATTAAGTATTTTCTTTTTTTTTACTGATTGCAAAAAAAAGCAAGGTCCAATTGCAAGGACTCCAGAGTTATTGTGACATAATTTGATGTCCTATAACTCGAACAGTTCGGCGTTGTAATGAATCTAGGGCATCAAGAAGATAATTTTCCAGCCGTCCCAGAGGTGAGAACATTACTCTGCGCAAGAGCGAGTTTGAGCCTTGTATGTATTTAAATTAAACGATTCCATTGTCTCTGCCTATCCCTGTAAGAAAAAGGTGATTGATTTATGTATTTATGAGAATTTCTTATACCTAAGTTATTACTTTATATTTAACTTATATCAAAATGGATATTTTTGGATCTTTATAACAAAAAATAACTGTTTCATTATAAAAGGAACTAATAAAGCCCCTATACAGAGTCTGTAAGGACCTGTAAAACAGGTTACTCCGCTTTTTCTTAAGCGCGAAAGGAAATAACTTTAATAATATAGGACACGAATTTAATATTATGTGTGCGTTATGTGTCCATTTTTGCTATAGAACCTACCAACTAGGTATAGAACTTTTTGCTATAGAACCTACCAACCTACCTACTAGGTACTCGTTCAATAGATAAAAAAGTGAAGTGTGCGTATGCGTATGGCGTAAGAAGTGAAGCTATTTTAGGCTATATTTTAGATTCTTACAATCAATCAATAGGCTGGAATATTTTATAATCTGAAATAGGATATCGTAATTTACAACAATTTAGTCATGACGGGCAATCTGAGGGACGTAAGTTTTGTTTTTATTTATCATTACTAAAATTGTACCTAAAGATTACTTTAAAATAACAACTTATAAAATGGTCTACAAATCCCAAAACAATAATAATAATTAGTAATGTTATCGCCAATATATTTAATAAAAAATAAAATCCCTTCCACAATTATAGGGGGAAAAACAATACTTACATAGATGTCATTTATTAATCATTAGGAAACCTGTTTAAACGAAAAACAATTTTGATTCATCACGGAATGTGTAATAAAAATATAGTCTAATTTTGTTTATTTACATGTTTAATTTATATAATATATAGTATCACACGCGCAGGTTTCTTCGTAATATTTTCCTTGCAGTCTTACTGTACACACTAGCATGGGATTTTTTGAATGTAGGAAGTAACTAGAGGAAACCCCCTAGTCAGGGCAAAATAATGACGCACCACTTTAACTATGACGAAAAATGCGTAATATTATGCGTAATGACGTCATTTTGTAATGCATTATAATGTAATGCAACTGGTTTCACAAAATCATGGCTGCGTATTTAATTTTATCAAACATTTAACTTTATGTATTTATGTATCTCAGTTATATTTCTCTCGTAAAATATTTATTTTATTCGAGACTGTAAAAATGGGTTAATTATTATTCTATAAAACCTGATAAACAGCAAATTATATAATGTTTTTAAAATCTTGTAATAAATATTATATAATTAAATAGATTATTTAAAATGTCTCAAGAACACCAAATTGAGTTCAAAAGTATCTGTACTTTGACCGCTCAGTTTCTATGATACAAGCTTGGATGTAGCTTACTTTTATTGTTTACGCTTCATCGAATTAAATGAAACGTGTGTATTTCGTCGACACTCTTGGACCTCCTCTTGCTTACCATCAGGCGGGTCAAGGTCAGATGTCGTGTCACAATAAAAAAATATATGCAGCTGTATAATGAAGTAAAATAAAACCCAAATATAATTTGAATATAGTTTATTTTGAAGCAACAGCATAGAGGAATTCAACACAATGTCTTTTTAAGTGATTAGAAATTATTTTCTTAATATTGATAAATGCGCTTTAACAACGGTACAAGTACAGTCAGCAGCAGATATATCTGAGCACGCAATGTGATCAAAAGTATCTATACATTCAGGGTTATCATAAATATCTATACACCATTAAGTGTCATATAAATGTGAGCATGCAATGCGTCAAAAATATCTATACACTCAATTAGTCAAAACTATCTATACACTCAATTAGTCAAAAATATCTACACACTCACTTGTCAAAAACATGTCAACAAACAAATTGATGCATTCAGTAAATTTGTTTTAAAATAATACATATAATATTATTTTTGACTAACTGAATGTATAGATATGTTTGACGCATTGAATGCTCACATTAATATGACAACTAATGGTGTGTAGATATTTATGACCACTCTGAATGTATAGATACTTTTGATCACATTGCGTGCTCAGATATATTTGATGCTGACTGTACATTAATAAACAGTGGTTAGTCCTAAAAGACACGAACAATATTTGGTAGTGAGACTAATTTGGGATAACAACTATCACAATAATAGGACGATTATAACACAAAAACTACAAAATAAAAAAAACAGCTATATTATGAAGTTAGAGCTATATTGGAGGTAGCAGTACTTAAAAAAATTGTCAACTAGTGATTTTTTAAAGAGAATTGTGGATGTGAAGGAAGCAAGGGAGTTGTGTAAGGATCGTGGTAAGTGGCGCTCCATTGTCTCTGCCTATCCCTGTGGGAAAAAGGCGTGACAATTTGATTGATTGATTGAATTCTTTTCTTAGATTTGGCGCGAACATTAAATAATGAATTAAACAAATTTTATGCGACTTATCTTTTCGTGACCACGATAGCTGCAAAGCTCTCGAAACGTCGGAATAATAAAAAAATGTAAAATCAAAACCAAAATAAACGCGATAGTAAGCCGCATAAAATGTGTTTGATTTATTTTATAAATACATTTTTTTTTATTGAGACACGACATCTGACCTCGACCTGCCTGATGATAAGCTAGAGGAGGTCCAAGAGTGACGACGGCTGAAAAAACGGATTGTTCTCGGCTGCCTCAGTCGCCGTCACAATGCCGGCCATCACATTTTAACAGTTTAATACGCACTTATCAGTTAAATGAGTTAAACAATACTTACAATAATTCTAATTATATTGAATATATTTGAACTAAATATGTCATCTAATAACAAACAGCCGATATTAATTGAGATTAGATTCATATTTATATTTAGATTCATATTCATATTATATTTATATTTGACGCGTATTAAAATGATAATAATAAAGGAATGTTGTATTATTCTGAACGTATTGCTTTTGTTAGTAATAATGTACACATTATTATTTTCACATACTGTATATTATAATTCTAATTGATTATGAAATTTAATAGGAAACAAAGGCAATAACAATATTATGTAAATATATATGGAATATATATGTATGTATGTAAATTTGATGTATATATATGTAAAATTAATAAATGAATAAATGGGATGCGTTTCTTTTAACATTAAACAACGAACAACAAAAATTATAGTAAATAGATGGTTATTCTCTAAAAAAAAATATTCTTATTAATGTTTTTAACCAACTAACACTAGTACACTAAAACAAGCACCTACTAATAGAATTATTTATTTTTAATAACAATTTACATAAATAAATATTTTTCAACAAATATACTAGTTAATACTTTGCCTCTCTCTATTAAAGCCAACTAAGCAGTGAGGAGACAAAACCTATGTATTTATTATAATTAAACTATCTTACAAAAATATATATTTTATAAGTTCTTTGGTTCGTTTAACCATTTTAAATAATATATATTTTTGTAGATCTCGTCGTTGTTCTTAAACCCTAAATCAATTACATTATTATTTTCACACCCGTAATACCCGCACTGATCGCGGGAAGCATCCGCACTTTGTCGACCGAATTGGCAGTCAGTTCGGTACGTCTTTTCTTTGTAGAACAATCGACAAGTAGAATGATTTGCCAGCCCATGTGTTCTCTCTATCCTATAACCTTGGATCCTCCAAGCGATACGTGAAGAAGCACCTTTGGCCGGCATAGTGACGGCGACTGGAATAGCCGTGAACTGACTCGGTTTTTTCAGTCGTCGTCATTCTTGGACCTCCTCTTGCTTATCATCAGGCGGGTCGAGGTCAAATGTCGTGTCACAACAAAAAAAAAGAAATGCAATATCTCAAAGACCTATACAACAAAAGAAACTACCATTATTGGTATAGGAATATTAGCTCACACACACAGGGATAGTCAGTGACAACGGAACGCTACTTTTCATAATCTTCCATAATCCTGATACAACTCTCTCGCTTCCTTGACATATACAGTCCCCTGTGTTCATGGGCACCGGGGTCTACTGCTTTTGTAAACCCCTTTTTTATTGTGACACGACATTTGACCTCGACCCGCCTGATGATAAGCAAGAGGAGATCCAATTTGATTGAGGAACAATCTTTTGGGTCTTTCTTTCCCTTTGATGTGCCCAAACCAATGCAACATACTCTCCTAATTCTTCCTTTCAGATTACATTTATCACTCACAACGTTATTCTTCACTATCCACAAACGTCACTTCACTCACATACACTCGAATTTCTACAGCATTAACAGATCCTAGTGTCCGACCGAAACCAAAATCGAAACATCCTTACGAGGATCATGTTTTAAGGGATATTGTAGTTTCAACAGGTTTTTTTGCCGAAACTAGATCGAAACCGAAAACAAAACCGAATTTCGGTCGGACATTAACATATTCAATGCTATTGATTTTTGTTAATTACTGGCGCACCAGTCAGCCCTTCCTTTTATTAGGCTGTAAACACAAAAAAATAACAATCTCATAAAATTGATACTTCATGTATCAATTATAATCTTGCACAGAATAATAATTCACAAATTTTAGACAATCATAGACTAAATATTCACTAATCATAAGTAATATTTTCATAAATATTTGCTATATAAATTTTTTAATTAAAATTGAAATGAACAATGTCTTTTTGGTTTTGCGAGTTAATACAACGCACTTTTGCATTTAGCACTAAAATGAAGTTGAAAGTTTCATATAGATACTAATATTTCAATACTAAGATAACTAAAAATGGTGGATTTTTTGTTTTGTTTTATTATTCTATTTAAACGATGACAAATAGAATCAATTCTTATAGAATTACCTTTCAGCTATGGCACTAATACTACAGAAGAATAAACACGGGCAAAATAAATACAAATAGAGTAGAGTTAACAAAACAAACTTAAATTATAAAAAATGCTAGCAAACAATAATAAAATAAAGATTTGCTTTTACCTATACTATACGATAGGTACGATAGGTTAATTCAATTCTATCTTAATGTTAGAAAACATTCATTTATTTGTACCAAGCATTTTGGTACAAAAAATAAATAAAACATTTAACTTTTAACCAATATCAAATAAACTTTATATGTAATTTATATTATTATGGATCTATGATCAAAAATATATTATATTAATTTGACAAAAGTATTGGCCACGTATTAATGGGTCAACTTTGATCTTGGATGGTACAAATGTTTTATTATAAAATATATGACAAAGGAATAACAGACATACAATTTTTAACAAATTAATTAGATTATCAAATAAAACAACGTTTATATTTGATCTAAGACTTGAGCATCATTAAACTCTTCATTAAAGCATCAGTAATTATTTAAGATAGAATTGAACAATCCATATTAATTTGATTTATCTTGAAATTAACACATGTCTCCCTCTTCATGATCTGAGGTCTCCATGGGTGTCTCGTCAGCTACAGCGGCAGCTTCGTCCTTGTTTGGAGATCTCTGAAAACCAAATGTAAAAATGCTATATTTTCAATCAATCAAATTATCACGCCTTTTTCCCACAGGGATAATGAAGCGCCACCTGCCACGATCCTGACACAACTCTCGCGCTTCCCTCGCGTCCACAATTCTATTTATACAAGCTCTACGGTAATGGACATTAGATAACCCAGGTTCTTGAGAATGTTGAGAAATGTTGCTACAACTTAATCAATCTTCTGGTCAAAAATCCTTTGTGAAAAGGAATGCACCAAGCATATCAGACAGATCAAACTATAAAGTTTTATTAACAATTAATCCATCAAATTGGCACGCCTTTTTCCCACGGGGATCGGCACAGACAATGGAGCGCCACTTGCCACGATCCTTACACAACTCCCTCGCTTCCTTTACATTCACAATTCTCCTCATACAAGCTCCAAGGTTTGAAATAAAAGAAAGTAAGCTAGTTTTATTATAGCTCATGTAATTAAAGAAAACTCTGTGCAATATAATACAATCATTGTCTTTTACAGATCAAAGTCAGGCCGGCATAGTAAATGCAATTTGTAGTTGTAACAGACACCTGCATTCGGACTGTACTTTATCTTAACATACTTGTATGGAGCTATAATAAAAAATATATTTAATATAAAACTTTAGTTGATAATAGAATAACAGAATTGTTACCTGAGCTTCAGGAACATAGGATGGTGCGGCGTTCTCAACCACCGTTGGCTTTGGAGCGACAGGAGCCATAACCTCTGGCAATGGAATAACTTGTGCTAATTTAGCATATTCCACGTCCATGTGACGTATGAATGGCGATGACAGAGCAGATTTGGCAGCATCGCGATCTTCCTCATCGTAGGCTGCGAGCAACTGCTCTATGGTTTGCATTTCAGCCGCCTCACAATTATTACCCCATTCCTGTGTTGATAAAATATACAAATTAGTTTAAAATAATAATTTTAGTAATTAAGTACATTAAAAGATCACTTTACTAGCATTAAAAGTTGTATAATGTTAATTGGAATGTGCTCTACTTAAGATAAATTTCACAATAAACACCTATAGCAGGCAATCCTATTAATATTATAAACGTGAAAAGTTGAAAGAAGGATGTTTGTTGCTCATTAACACAAAACTCAATCAACATATCATGATGAAACTTTACAGTAAAATAGAGTACATGCTCCTATCAAAATAGCAAAAAGGCGTAATTATTAAAGACCTGGATACATAATGGTACATGATGATTGACAATAAAGATCAAAGAGATATGTGACAAACTTGTAAAATTAAAGACCAAGAGTGTCCAAGAGATAATTAAGTAAGAGATAGAATTATGGTGATTTTAATTCCTGGGTTGTTATAAAATGGAAGACCGGTTACGAAAGATGGATTCGTAAAATGACATATAGTTTAAAAGTTTAAAGGATATATCATATTACGAGATACTTTTTACACATGGATACAACCATGTTAAATACCATATAACAAAATTATTTCAATATATATACTATATAATAACTGCTATTTACTAGTGTTATACTATTATAGGTCTGCTTCTACTTATGTGTTATTAGCTGTTTTATTATGAGTAATTCATAAATGATTTAAATAATCTTTTATATTTGATATCATGGCCACGGATGTTTAATGATGTATTTTACTGTTCGAAATATATTTATCCAATAATATTCAACATGGCCAGCCCCAGCCATCGACGAAATACTTTATAAACATTGTTAAGACTGTTCTTGGATCCACTATTGTTAAGTTATGGTATTATATATGAAATGTAAACTAAGATGTTAATATTTTTAATAAATATGATGTCTTCCTTGCTCCCTCGATGTATTTATTAACCCTCTCACAATTCCTACACACGATTTTAAAAATCGAATAAAACCACGATTTTTCGAATTATGTGTCAGAATTGTAAAAGAGATTTCATGTCTTCTTGTAGGTCTTCAATAGCTGTAAATATTAATTTAAAATATTTTAATTATAATAAACTTTTTCAATTCGTGATATTTAAGCACACAACCGTATCTACTGTAATTAAAGGACATTATTCATTTTGGACTTATATTTACTACTTTTGTATTGTCCAATGTGGAAAAAAATATATAAATGGTATTTTCGATAGTTATTATGTATTAATACAACTAATAACAATTTTGCCTTTAATTTGGAAAATAAGACCTGGATTTCGTATCGTCTGTCAATCACAAAAGACACGCTATATTAAAAGCTTTACTTTGAACTGTCATAATTATAGTTTAATCATTTGCAAAATAAAGGATATATTTCAATTGCAATGTAATCTTCGTGCATCAAACTATTTTAAAATGTATATGCAACTGTTAATACAATTACAAAGTCCCCATACAAAATGTTGCATGTATTAATAATTAAATAATTAGTATTTCAATAACATGACATTTCGATGAGAATGTTAAATTAAAACATTTATTTTATAAATACATCACTAGTAAATTCAATGACATTTTATATGAATCCCTTATACGTTATTAGAAAATGTAAATTATATATTATACATAAACATTTTTCCAATATTGTACTGTACGAGTAAAATAAAACTGTATGTAATAAAAAAAATTAAGACTTCATTCTTCCAAAGTACCCCGCGTTGAAAAGTCTTTTAGCGGCGTGGCCTTCAACACTTTCCTATGTCACGTCAGAGAAAAGTGTTGAAGGTCGTGTCGTTAAAAGCACAAATATCTTCTAAAACTGTGTAATGCTCGCTATCTTCGATTTACACGAGGTGGCTTTCTCTGGAAGGGTATTTTATTGTCCAGGGCACTGTTTGTCTTGAAACGTTTTACGACATTCTTTCAATTGTTTCTACCAATTGTCAACATTTAGTTGCCATGAGGTGTTATCACCAAAAATCTCTTGCCAGATGTTTCCGCGGCAGAATATTCATTCCACTTTTGACGCTACGTGGTCAAGAACGTGTAGAAATGAAACTTGTAATTGTAAAGCAGACTAATTTATTTGACATAAAAATAGAATATCAAAAAACAAAAGAATAAATGAGTTTGAAAATGACATTTATGTTTTTAATGGAAATGAATTAAAATAATTTTAGTGCGATCTTTTTAAGGTCGGCACACACTCAATGCAACTTGTTCGTTTATTACTTGTAAAAGTACTATTGTTATTTCAATACCTTATAAACTTTTTCAGCAGCCACACAGTCCTCCCTTGCGAGTTGCACCAACACAATTGCAACTGTCAACCGACCAATAGCTCCGGTAGCGCCATGCTCCTGATGAAAACCAATTTCGCGACGGAGACTGTCTGTCGCTTGATCGTACCTAAGCAAAATATAATACTATAATACTATATAATACCTAGGCCGCTGGTATTATTGGATTTAATTTAATTTTATGTGAAAATAAATTAATGACAGCGTGTATACCATTCTGCAAGATTATATTGTAGAAACTAATAATTTAGCTGGGAGCAATAGATCTGTAAGTTACCAGTTCCAACTAGGTCGGCATAGTGGATGTGACAGCTACTTACAGTTATTAAATTGTAGTAGCAGTCACCTCCATTCATAGACCGCTTTCCAGATTAACATCAGGCAGAGTGCTCTCATATGTCAAGTCAAAATAAAAAAAACCTAGTAGTGTGTATAACAAAGGACTGGCAACTTGCTGAAGGTAGCAAGAAACTGCTGGATTTCAGCAGGCCACTGTGAACTAGGTGGACTGACGACATAGTAAGTTACGAATAACCGGTGGATGCAACTGGCATCTTGTCATTCGAAATGGCTTCCTAAGGGGGAGGCCTATGTTCAGCAGTGGACGCCTTCTGGCTGATGATGATAATGATAACAGTGAAGATCACTAGGAGATGTCTGATATGATGATACTGTATTGACGCTTGACGCTTTTCTAAACTTATAAGCTAATAGTTTATAAGAACTCACAATCCCAACTTGACAAGAATCCTTGATGCCTTGCTAATATACTCAGCAGCTTGATGTTGCCCACTTTCAGTCTGTAAATAGAAAATCACTATATTCTCTCAAGTATAGGGTGTACTGTTAGACAAGTAACAATGACATTTGACTGATCATGTTCTGTTTGTATATAATCCGGGGTAGTACCACTACTTTCAAGTATACAGACCACGAAGTGATTTGGTCACGTTTCGGGATCAGCTTGTAAGTTGCCGGTTCCGTCTTGGCCGGCATAGTGCATGTGACTGCTACTTACAGATATTGAATTGTAGTAGCAGTGATATCCATTTATGCTTAACATCAAGCTGGGTGCTGTCATATGTCGAGTCACAATAAAAAAAATCCTAGAGCTTGTATGTAAAGAATTGTGGATGTGAGGACTTGCTTTTGATGTACCAAACATTGTGTATTGTACTCATTATTGTGGCTTAACATATGTCAGCCAACAGCAGTCATATTGACTATGCCAGCCTAGCTGTATTCTGGCAACTTGTACGCTGATTCTGAAATGTGACTGAGTCACTTCACAGTCTTTACATGTGAAAGTTGTGGTATCAAAAGTGTCTAGTCTGCTCACCACTCTCAAAATAAGCAATAGTTTAAAAAAATCATAATTATAATAAAACAACTTACTGAAGACACATCCGCTGCTTTTTGGAAGAGCTTAAGAGCAAGTTCAGGCGACTGTTGTTCAATAATTTTCCCCGTTTTATCCAATACGTTAGCACCAGCGTCACCTGAGCCATGTTGTTGATACAAGTCGCAACTCTCCATAGCCATTTTGTACAGCTGCAGACAAAACACAACTCTTTTTTTAGTTGAACTAAACTGACTAGTTTGCATACGAGTACAGTCAGCAGCAGACATATCTGAGCACGCAATGTGATCAAAAGTATGTACACATTCAGGGTGATCATAAGTATCTACATTATTATTGGCATAATAATGTGAGCATTCAATGCGTCAAAAATATCTACACACTCACATAATATGTAATATTTTAAAACAAATTTACTGAATTGTCTGTTGACATATTTTTGACAAGTGAGTGTGTAGATATTTTTGACTATTTGACTGTATAGATATTTTTGACGCATTGAATGCTCACATTAATATGACAACCAATGTGTGTAGATATTTATGATCACCCTGATTGTATAGATACTTTTGATCACATTGCGTGCTCACATATATCTGATGCTGACTGTACAACAAAGGCACATTGCAAAACCAATTCATATGCTAAAATGCATTTTTTTTTTCATTCAACGGTCAGTACCAACCTATAATCTTCCCACCCCTCAAAGATTAAAGGGTAAATCCACAATACAATGCATCGCAATAAAAAAAAACTCAATATGGCGGGTGTTTTGTAAGGCAACTGTGCAATGGTCATGCAAACCGAGAGCTTGAGTTCAAAACCACCAATGTATCTTTGATATATGTACTTTGGTCGTCCTGTTTCTATGTTACAAGCACTTAAGTAGCTTAATATAGTAATGTAAATAAAATAATAAGAATGAATATTTAGCAGTATAGTTTTAAAAATTAAGATTCAATTATTTGTCTGTGCCTGCACTTTTTTATTATGGCTCGACAGCACCCCACCTGATGTTAAGCTGGAGTGTGGTCCATGAATAGCGGTGACTGCTACTACAGTTAAACGAAACGCGACTAAGTCACTTCACGGTCTGTACTACCCCAGATTGGATGACTGGGCACCACTGCCTACCACTCTTTGAAAATAGTCCGTTTTGCTTAACACATAATCAACCACATAATAAATTTTTTTAAATATATTTTTTTATTATTTACATTTCTATACTAAGCTACTAAAGTGCTTGTATCATAGAAACAGGCTACCAAAATACGTGAAGAAGCACCTTTGGCCGGCGACTGAGATAGCCGTGAACTAACTCGATTTTTTCATTCGTCGTCACTCTTGGACGTCCTCTTGCCTATCATCAGGCGGGACGAGGTTAGATGTTGTGTCACAATAAAAATACCAAAAATGTAAAATAATGAAACTATAGTTAAAAATGTGAACTACAATGTACTATTTTTTAATGTGACTCGACATCTGACATTGACCCGCCTAATGGTAAGCAAAAGTAAGTCTAATAGGCCCGACGACTGATAAATCTAAATCATTTTACTAAAGTCGACCGACGCTATGCCAATCAAAAACATATTTTAGCTAATTTTTGTTGTCATAAGTTTTTAATTATTTTTATTTTTATTATTAGCCTATTTATTTGTCCCACTGCTGGGCAAAGGCCTCCCTCTCTTTTTTCCATCACTCACGACGGTTGGCGATCTCTCGCCACGAGCTGTTGTAGGAGTCCATCTCATCTCGCCATCTCCATTTGGGCATGCCGTGAAGTCTTCTGCAATCTGGAGTCCACTCAGTAGTGGACTTGGCCCATAATGCATCGGACATGCGACAGAGATGACCTGCCCAGTCCCACTTCAGTTTGGCGGCTTTTCAGCTACATAGGCAATTTGTGTTTTAGAGCGCAGTATGGTGTTACGAATTTAATCTGTAAGTTTTTCGCCCAGAATACTGCGCTCCATGGCTCTTTGACAAACTCTTTGGTTTTTAATATGTGTATAAATTTCCAAATTATTCCGACCTCTAGAAGTGGATGAAAATTAATTCGAAAGATTCCGTTACATAGTTACATACATACAAGTCAAGCTAACAAAAGCATGTTAAAAAATATTAATTGTGAAATGGAATATTATCAAACACAAACCTCATCCGCAGTTGTCAATTCTTTGCTAACTATAATAGCAGTCTCAATTGCTTTTGCAGCATGAAAGAATGACTTGTTTTTATTGTAACTTTCTGATGCTTTCAAGAAGCAATCCTTGGAACTCTTCAAGTCTCGCGCAATCCGGTAACATTGAGCTGTAAAATATATTTAATTTTAAATAATTTAAAATAAAGTGGTTCTACACAATAGTGTTCTATGTCTCGAATAATGTAACCCAAGGTGTAAAAATATTACTTATAAAATTCCTTACATCGCATTATTCGAGATTTCGTACGGAACCCTAAACTTTTTGAAAATCCAATATAGCTTATATTACTCACGAAGACTGTAGCTTTCTAATGGCGAAAGAATTTTTAAAATCGGCCCAGTAGTTTCTAAGCCTATTTATTACTAACAAACTTACAAATCTTTCCTCTTTATAATATTAGTTTAGATTATGAATAAAAGTTATAAAAAAAATTATTTGCTCCGACTGGGAATCAAACCTAAGACTTTCTGCATAACAGAATGTTGTGCTAACCGATACACCATTTGAGAATATATTGTTTCTATTTAAAATTATTTATTACCTAAATTCAGCTATATAGAAAATATATCTATAAACTAAGGTATAGTGAAGGCGACTGGGGCAACCATAAACTGCACTTCCGGTCATCTGCACTCCTGCCCCCTTAGCACGGCAATCCAAGAAACAAGATAAAGAACTGCAAGGAATATTATTGTAACTCATTTTAAATAACATATTAGGCCGGCACATTAAAATGTTAACGAAAATATTTATTAAAGTATTCAACGTTGTTTAGTGTAAAGTTTTACAAAACGTTTAAATATCTTTTTTGATATTGTTCTAGTAAGTTATTTAAAATGAATTACAATTATATTGATAGCAAGTCTTTATCTTGATTCTTGGATTGCCGTGCTAAGGGGGATGAACTTCTTCTTGCTTACCACCATGGAGGTTGAGGTCAAATGTCGAGTCATAATAAAAAAAAACAGTATTTAAATTATTATTTACCTGCTTGGTTGTACTCATCAGCTGCTGAATCAAAATCAGGCTTCCATTTTAGTAAGGAAGTTTTCAAGCTGTAAAAGTAACTTCTTTTAGTATAGAAAGAAAATGAGTTATGTCAAGGTAAGGAATAAAGCTATGTTGCCTCTATGTGTACTTTTGGGAGCCAATCAGGGCAGATTATCCTTTGTTTGATGTAAATTGTAGTTTGGTTTTATTGTAATGCAACCATGGTTAAGTAGTACAGTCAGCATCAGATATATGTGAGCACGCAATGTGATCAAAAGTATCTATACAATCAGGGTGGTCATAAATATCTACACACCATTAGTTGTCATAATAATGTGAGCATTCAATGCGTCAAAAATATCTATACAATCAGTTAGTCAAAAATATCTACACACTCACTTGTCAAAAATATGTCAACAGACAATTCAGTAAATTTGTTTTAAAATATTACATATTATATGAGTGTGTAGATATTTTTGACGCATTGAATGCTCACATTATTATGACAACTAATGGTGTGTAGATACTTATAATCACCCTGAATGTGTAGATACTTTTGATCACATTACGTGCTCAGATATATCTGCTGCTGACTGTACATACATGGTCTCGGAAACCAAGCGATAAACTTTGGTGAAGCTGTTTTAATAAAATGATCAATACTAGTAGTATTTAAGGTAAGTTTGGCACTGAAAGTCTACGAAAAATAATAGTAAATTTTTTTTTAACTTGCCACCAAGTGTGACTGCTCCTCCCACTTTACCCCAGGGCCAGAGCTTTTTGGGAGTTAAGGAAGAGAATGAGTTAACATTTAAACAAAAAAACTAAAATGTAAACTTTTATTAGGTGTATGACAAAATAAGATTAAAGTATTTAATATATGTAGAACCATTAAAGGAAATGTTTAAGTTAAATTTAAATAAAATACAGTATAAGCTCCTTAATCCAGCACCAACACTGGAGTGTCAGATTAGTGGAAAATTTGGTATACTGCACTGTAAGTAAAATTAATATACATAAGCCACAAAGTTATCTTCTCAATGCCCTGGATTCATTGCAGCGCCGAGCTGTCCGAATCATAGGAGATTTAGAGGTTACGCGAACTCTGGAGCCTCTGCAATTACGCAGACATGGCGGCTCTATGCGTCCTCTATCGCCTATACCACGGAGAATGTTCCGAGGAGCTCTTTAACCTTGTTCCTATCTCGTCTTTTCACACCCGTAACACCCGCACTGGTCGGGGGAAGCATTCACATTTTGTCGACAGAATCGGTAGTCGAACTAAAAAGTTCGGTGCATCTTTTCTTTGTAGAACAATCGACAAGTGGAATGCTTTGCCAGCCCATGTGTTTTCTCCCTCCTATAACCTTGGATCCTTCAAGCGATGCGTGAAGAAGCACCTTTGGCCGGCAGTGACGGCGGCTGAGACAGCCGTGTACTGACTCGGTTGTTTCAATCGTCTGCACTTTTGGATCTCCTCTTGCTTATCATCAGGCAGGTCGATGTCAAATGTCGAGTCACAATAAAAAAATAAAAAATAAAAGTACGCAATTGCAGAAATGTGCCCATATACAACAAATATGTGCAATTTTTTTATACATTTCTATACTAAGCTACACTTTAGCACTATTGTACAAGCATGGACAACCAAAGTACATTATATATCAAAGATACATTTGTACCAGTGAGTGGTTTCAAACCCACACTCGGCTTTCGTAACTATTGCACTGCCACTACACCATGGTTGCCTTAAATTATAATCACATTATAATTGAGCTATTTACACATACCTAATTAACAAGTAATATGTACAATAATAATTTGTTTCTATATCAATAACTGTCTTGAATAACTGACAAAAATGGTGACACAGAATGCAGATACAAATTAAGTCCAAATCTCAAATAGTTCATTTGAGTAATTAAAACAGCAATGTGTCTTTAAAGTAACAATAATAATTAGGCAGAAATAAATTAAAGCGTAAAGTAAATATTCCAAAAATAGTTTAAAATAGATTGAAAAGAGAATCATTAATTAGAACATTATTAGGAAATGCGTAGAATCATTTTTCACCTACATCATTGAATTCCGAATACGAAACACCGAGATGAACTTATATAATTACGCTTATAATTTATCTTTTGCGGTATAAGACAGCATAGTTAATATTACTCACAAAATTAAAAAATACATTAAATATAATTTTGAGACAAAATTGATGAGAGTAGTGAACTTACAATTTTTCTGCGGCCCGAACGTGTTCCTGCGCTTCGTTTAACTTGGACCCCATTTCTTTAGTTTTTTTCAATGATTGTTACTGTTAAATTACTTCTAAGGTTCTTAACTACAATCAAATGATTTAATAGGAAGGAACAGAGCGCAGAACTAAAATCAATAACGAAGCCAGTGACCAGAGACTACAAACCTCTATTAAACTGACAAGCAGGCACTGACAGTATTTAAAATTTTATTTTGGGCTTTGGATTTAAACATTTTAGAGCGTCACCCGAAATATTAATAATACATTTGGCGTTGGAAGAGCAGTAAAATTGCGTTGCACTGCTATTTGACATCTTCGTATTCAATCAGCGAATAACAAATCAATAGGTAAACTACGTTGATTGGTTACTTGCGAGCTATCACTGCTTTTCGTCTGCATAATGTATTCAGAGAATCGAAGCCCTGATATACACAAAATATAAACACTACTAATAGACCAGGAAAATTGTCTAAATAGCTGTACCAATGCCTAAGTGCCGGTTATTTATCTTAATTCCTTCAAAACAGTATATATGATCAAAAATCGTGTTTTTTTTCTATTAGTCGTCGTTGAGACGCGATGCGCAGCGCAATGTATACGGATATTTCACATTTATGTCATTGTACGGTCGGTCTTGGCTGGCATAGTGACGGCGACTGAGGCGACCATAAGTTGAGTAGACTTGCTTATCAGCAGGCAAGTCGAGTCTCAATAAAAAAATAAATGTGGGCTTGCACGAGGAGGGAATAATCTTAGCGTACCCAAATATACTTTATACTTACAAGTATACATAACGTAAAGTGACTTAATCGAGTTTCGGGATCAGCTTGTAAGTTTTCGGTTCCAACTAGGCCGGCATAGTGGATGCACCTGCTACTTAGTTGATTAACTAAATCGGTCGAGTTTCGAAATCAGCTTATAATGTTTTGGTTCTAACCAGGCCGGCATAGTGGATGTGACATCAGGCAAGTCGAGGTCAGATGTCAACATACTTATATATAACATACAACATACTTATTGAACTTAATAAAAAAACATTCACTCGATATACTGAGATATCTTTAGTATCCTTTACCTAATAAAACTTTTACAAATAACAAGATATTATGTGATATTAAAGAGTGGTAGACAGAGAGTTCCCCCCACTCATTTACTCTGTCTGCTTATCAGGGGTAGTTGTGTTTAGGTATCTAAACACAATCTAGGCTATAGGCTAGATCTGTATCTGCTGACAAATATGTGTATTTGGAAATTAACAATTCCAAATACACATAAAATGCAACTGCAGTTAGTTAACTATAGAAGCAGTCGCTTTGACATAAGGCGAGAAGCTGTCATATGTCAGGCGACAATAAAAAATCAATCACACTTCACAAGTCTCATTTGCCACTAGGATAGGCAGACAATGGAGCGCCCGCTCTGCACGGTCCTCGCACAATATCCATTATCCCTAACATAGATAATTTTAAATGTCTGTAATTAATATTGTATCCTTAAACAAAAAAGGTACTAAATAAAAAACAAATGTATATTCATACGATATATATAATATTAATACAAAAAAGTTTTAAGAATGAATTGGTTTCCAAAGTTACGTTTAAGTTAAATATTACATTTTTTAAATTATTTTTCTTCAAATGTTATTAAGAGTATAATAAGCCAATTAATAACGTTCTATACTTAAAAAAACAAGCAATTTAATCCAAGTATTATTAAGCGAATAGTCCAACATAAGCACATCAATTACTTTACAACAAAACATAAACCATTATTCAAATGCCATTGTTGTATTGATTAAAACTTAAAATTATTTAGGCTCTAAATTCTTAGTGTGTCATTTTAGTTGATTAACTTGCCCTCCTTGATCTCCAATATGACTTTATGGCGAATCGCTGGTATATCTGCTTCAGTAAAGTCGAACGCAGCATTGCGAGAACAATACTCAGCAAAAGTAATGGTAAAAACGCCACTGTCATTCGGGTTAGATTGAACTGGGACATTTAACACATGCTCACAGTCCCAGTCTTCCTCTGCAATTTCTATATCCCTTTTTTGGTAATGCTCGGTCACCAAGTAGTACAATATGATTTCAAGGCAGCGCTCATTACGTCTTTTTTCGCCATCAACATATTTTACACATTTTTTCTTTAAGTCCACGAGGCAAAGACTCCAGTGTTTGTAAATGTTAATAGGGATTATAATGAAGTCGTAAGTGAAAATATCTACATTCTTCGTCCATCGGCGAACACCGTCGTAGCCGTGCAAGAGTTTGTCATAGAAGTATGAGTTGAGTGCGTATGTTTTTGGGAGATCCGGGCTTTCCCTGCTTCTCTCAACAATGAGGTTGAAATAAAAATCAACAATGGTGTCATTGAGGTCGTGAAAGTGCAACAACTTCACGTCCGATTTGGTGATTTTTAGATTAAATTTCTCAATAATGAGATCACTTGTAGCTCCCGCCGTTGGTTCGTTATCCCCCGTAGCAGACCTGTTGACATTTAAATATATGTAATTATTAATCAACATTTGTTATAAAATTTGAATTAAGAGCAACAAAATACACTTACATTACTGTGACGTAGACTCACTTGTTTAATTGTAAAGTTATAAGTTTACCTGTAAAAAAAGAAAATTAGATCAATTTAAATTTTGCGCGAACATTGATCAATGAATTAAACAAATTTTATGCGGCTTACTATCGCGTTTATTTTGGTTTTGATTTTACAATTTTTTATTATTCCTACGCTGCGAGAGCTTTGCAGCCATCGTGGTCACGGAGAGACTGAGGTGTAGGTCGTCCTATTGGTTGATGCTGTTATTGTTTCCAAAACTACCCCGTTCGATGTTTTGACTTTGTCTTTCTGTTCCCGGTTTATTACGTTTTTTTTACAGAAATAACTGACGTTGTCATCTGGTTTGGCAGTTTTCTGGACTTGGGACTTGAGTTTGTGTATTGTGGGGTCCCAGATGTTAGACAATCGCAAACCACCTTCTTTATTGTAATTAGGATATTTTTTAAATCTCAATAGCCTCGCGTACCATCCTGGGTATCAGTCGATGTAGTGGTTGGCGCCGTCCTGTTGATACTCTCAAACTGCAGACTTTCCACTACGTTGGTGTTTCATTTCCGCGATATGTTCCCGTATTCGTGTACATATATTTCTTTTTGTCTGTCCTATATACGAGAGACCACAGTCACATTAATGTAAAATTATTTAAAATTTTTGATTTAAAAAAATGTAAAATCAAAACCTAAATAATTGTAAGCAAGCAGCAAAAAGTTTGTATTATTCATGAATCACTTTAATTATTATATATTATATTTACACTTGAATACGTTATATACTAAAATTCTCACCTAAATATATTTTATTTGAACATTTATGTGAATAAGTTGACGCCTGATACGTTTTAGATATCCATTAAAGGTCCTATTGGCTATCTCAGCTTACGCGACCGTGAGCGAGTAAGCGAGAAAGAGACGGGCGCGCGTCTGCGTAATGGTAAGTATTTTTAGGTTATGTTAACAAAATATATTTACTGTAAAACATTTCCACCATTATTACAAATTCATATTTAAGAAACACAAGTTTTTTAAATAATTTAATGTCACGTTATGTCACTTGTTATTGCCCGCCAAAACTAAACCTTCTCTTAATATATTATGACGGCGAAAAACTAGTGAAAATGCGCCACCAATGAGCTTTCAATCAATAAGGTTTACCCTTAGAGTATATATATAGTTATAAAGGAATAGAGTGCGTGTATTCTATCGCGCAATGCGCGTAGTCGACGAGTGATCTATGATATTTATATTTATGAATATGGATGGATGTGTAGTGATGTATTGTATAGAGCTTGTATGAAGAGAATTGTGAATGTGAAGAAAGCGAGGGAGTTGTGTCAGGATCGTGGCAAGTGGCGCTCCATTGTCTCTGCCTATCCCTGTCGAAAAAAGGCGTGACAATTTGATTGATTGTCAACCATTTTTGGTTTTAAAATATTTAATATGTGTTTTGTTGTTGTTATTTGTTAATTTATATACTCGTAGTTCCACAGTTCCAGATATAATCTTGTGGTGAAATTAAATTTATGTTTGTGACATACAGTCTCCAACTACGATTTTTCCTTAACTCTACGAAGGGTCTAATAAAAACAAAATACGATACACAAGTTGAATATTTATTTATTTATTTTAAACAACTTAATATTGAATTAAATTACAAAACAAATTTACCTGTTATTTCATTTATTGAGTTTTTTGACGAAGGGTACGCGTGAAGCCAGTAGCCGGCCTCATGCACACCCACGGCCAAAAGTCTAGGACGCGCCGAACCTGTACTACTGCTCAAAAGATTGTCATAAGTCAATTTACAGTTTATGTCTTTTTAAAAAAAATCTTAAAAACAATTTGAATGTTTAGGCAAAGGTAACTTCCACATTCCACCGTATATGTGACGTCATAAAATGTTTTTGTTTTTATTTTTTTCTCAGGAATTAAGAAACATAAAAATATAAAAAATATATATTTGAACTCGGGATACGAAAATTAAGAAATGGTATTTTTAATACAGTTGCTCAAAAAGTGGCGTATTGCGTTCGGGATGTGGGCTATTACATACTCGTGCTTTTTTTTCCTTTTCCGAACTCGTGCGTTCTCTTACCCAACTGTCGAAATAATGTCTATGAAGTAGGAAACATATCTGGGATTCTATTTTATTTAAATGTCTTAAAAAACTGCATCCATGGTATAGCACTTATAGGAAAAAGTGTCTGTGACGGACCGACGGACGGACAGACGGACAGACAGACATGACGAATCTATAAGGGTTCCGTTTTTTACTACGGAACCCTAAAAAGTGTCGTTACTACCTTTGGTCTTAATTTTTTCCGTTTCACAACGCGCGATAAGGAACTTCGTTCCAAAAATCTTTACATATTATATTATGTTGCACATTATATGCATTTAAGTCATTATTTAAAAAAAAAAATGTGCATACCAGCACAGATTATCACTATGCTGTATATCGATGGCTGTATAATTTTCTAAAGAATTAATTTTTTTATTGTGACTCATTATCGGTCATCGACCCGCCTGATGGCAAGCAAGAAGAGGCCTCCGACGCCGTCACTATGCCGGCCAAAGGTGCTTCTTCACGCATCGCTTGAAGGATCCATGGTTACAGCATAGAGAGAACACATGGGCTGGTAAATCATTCCACTTGTAGATTGTTCTACAAAGAAAATTCTATTATTATATTTACCAATTTGTCGAACTATCACAATCTTTATATAAAGAAAGTTTGGATAAGTATATTATTTCATTATCGTTTTACAGTTTCTACTGTTACACTACATTTTGCAACCTACATTAACAGTTATTAACAGTTATTTTAAATGTTTGCGATACTTAAGTCCAGTTTAGTTTGAAAATAATATAAAAACATTAAACTCATATTCGTACTGAAAATAACAAGGAAAAGTATAACTTAGAACATTCCTCCTAGGTTTGATTTTTGGCGATTGGTGGCTATATTACCTATTATGACTTAAATGCATTATGATAAGCTATTAATAAACCATCAAACATCCAAAATAGCTTAGTAAATTCGCAAATGCTTAAGCCATCGATAACATGTTTGATGCATTTGTTTATTTAATATTAAAATATTAGATGTTTAATATTATTATAAAAAGATCAATATCATTATCACTTCCAAGGTAAAGATTACAAATAAAAAGGAGACGTGCTTCCCACGGTAAGGAATGATACGAAATGCTCGTGTTATGGAAAAAATATAGTATGAATGTATAGTATGGTAGGTATGTATGAATCTATATTACTATTAACAGGTATTTACTATTTTTATATAAAGTTGTTTAGATATAAAACACGTGTGTCGGTCAAGTAACAAACACGTCGGCTAACACGGGAATTTTAACTAAAGATGGGACGATCTCGATTTTTTTCGAACCAAGATAGGTCGATTTAAAAATATGGATACAAACCGAGTTGACAATTCGGTCCGACAATCCAAATTGCCTAATATACAGTATGGTTTGCTATAGAATTTCGGATGCGTATGTATGATTAGTCATTTATTAGATAAATTTACAACAAATTTATTTAGATAAATTTAGGGTCTAATTTATATATAAATATATAATAGTTCAAACCGGTTTATTATAGATGTTAACCGACCCAACTCGGTTTAGGCTTTAGTTCGGTTGCATGGACGCTACACTGCCCGCCCCGCAGCCGGCAAACAGGAGATAGCCGATATGAGAAAGTCTGTTGTAGCGGGACTGAACCGGGTTCTTGATCGTATTACCCACTGGGGCGACAAGAACCTGGTTCAGTTCAACGCAGACAAGACTCAGGTATGCGCGTTCTCGACGAAAAAATCCCCGTTTACTCCCCTTCCCTCTCTTTGTAACATCTCCCTCAGTGCTTCGGACAGACTGGACATTCTTGGAATGTCCCTTCGCTGCGATCTGAATCACAGGGACCATATCGAGCGGGCCATTAAGACCACCTCCCGCAAACTTGGCATCCTGAACAAGGTGCGGCGGTTCTTCGCGCCAGAGCTTCGCCTGCTTCTTTACAAGGCACAGATTTGCTCTTGCGCGGAGTACTGTTCGCACCTCTGGGACGGCTCTGCCAAGTATCTTCTTAATGCCCTGGATTCATTGCAGCGCCGAGCTGTCCGGATCATAGGTGATGCAGAGGTCACGCGAACTCTGGAGCCCCTACAACTACGAAGAGACATGGCGGCTCTGTGCGTCCTCTATCGCCTATACCACGGGGAATGTTCCGAAGAGCTCTTTAACCTTGTTCCTACCTCATCTTTTCACTCCCGTAATACCCGCACTTTCGGGGAAAGCATCCGCATTTTGTCGACCGAATCGGCAGTCGAACCTAAAAGTTCGGTGCGTCTTTTCTTTGTAGATCAATTGACAAGTGGAATGCTTTGCCTGCCCATGTGTTCTCTCCATCCTATGACCTTGGATCCTTCAAGCGATGCGTGAAGAAGCACCTTTGGCCGGCATAGTGACGGCGACTGGGGCAGCCGTGAACAAACCCGGTTTTCTCAGTCGTCGTCACTCTTGGACATCCTCTTGCTTATCATCAGGCGGGACGAGGTCAGATGTCGTGTCACAATAAAAAAATAAAAATAAAAAAAATCTACGTAGTTTACCTATTGATTTGTTATTCGCTAATTGGTTACGAAGATGTCAAATAGTTAAGTATAAGTGCGACGCAATTTACGACGCCATAACAATACATATAAAGAACAAATCAATAGGTAAATACTATTAATTAATACTCCTGGTATCTCGATGTAGTAACCAGGGATTATTCCAGACTCGTACCGGCTAAAACCCCAGGGTGACCTATTTTATCACAATCGCTGGAGATTGGGAGCTAAGGTACATTCGTCCGACATCTCCAGGGGTGAATGTTGATTGGTTACCTACGAGTATGCAAATATTAGTGCAAGTTCGTTGCCAAATCATTTCGCTGCTGTGTATTAAGAGATTTGGGGCGCAGTTTGTTACGCCTAAAGTCCCGAGTTCGATTTGAATGTATATTTTACCCGACTACGGCAAAGTAAAAAGGTTTGTATGTGGTTTTGACCAGTATGTATGTGGTCATTGGTTCATCTGTTTCCCCATAACTTCTACTTATTTTAATTAGACAAAGGAACCGTTTAGTTTAATCTTAATCTTTAATCTTCGGCACTATAAGGTCTTTATTTAGCATACTATTATATAAGTTCTTCTTTTTAAGCCCCGACCAAAAAGAGGGGTGCTATAAGTTTAGCTTGTCTGTGTATCTGTGTGTCTGTCTGTGGCAACATAGCTCCTAAACGAATGGACCGATTACGATGCGGTTTTGTTTGTTTGAAAGCTGACGTGATCGAGATGGTTCTTAGCTACAATTGATGAGGACCTGATCAGGGGTTTGAAGGTCATCAGTTCGTTTTGTTAGCTACGAACAATCGGTACTACTTTTAAACATATCTGTGACCTAACATTTGACACACCTATGTATACGCATAAATGGGTGTTTCAACTGGTACCACTGAGCTACTCTAATGATAGAGCTAAGGTAGGAGATGAGCAAATCGATAAGAGATATAACTATAGTTATATTAGCTCTTACTAAAAATGTTACTCACTATAAGCCTTTAGCTGGGCCGTTATCAAATTGAAGACCTAAAGTACTTGAAAATGGATCATCAGGATGCAAGGGATATTTAATAGATATAACTATGGTGCTATGACTGAAGTTGTTTTACATTATAAGGCTTAGCTGGGCTGTTATCAAATTAAAGACCTAGAGTATTTGTTAAAATCAGGATTCTCTCAGATCAGCAAATCAACAAGAGATAGAACTATGGTGGTTTAACTAAAAATGTTACTTACTATAAGCCTTTAGCTGGACTGTTATCAAATTAAAGACCTGGAGTACTTGATGATGAACCATGAGGATGCAAAGGATATTTAAGAGATATTACTATGACTAAAGTTTAAGTGTTTAAATCGGGGGTTCCTTTAACAATTTAATTTTGATTTATGTATGACTGTTTGCTGCCTAAATAAATAAATTATGCCGACCTAGTTGGAACCGGCAACATGCAAGCGGATCCCGAAACGCGACTCAGTCACTTCACGGTCTGTATAAATGTAAATGGTGGTACTACCCCGGATCGGCAGACTGGGCACTATTGCCTACCACTCTTTAACAACCAGACCCGGAGCAAATATCTGTCTCTTTTTTTTATGAACAAATATTTGTAATATTTAATTGAATAATCAGATATAACAAATAAAAGTTATAGAACAACTATTTGCTTCGACCAGGAATCGAACCCGGGACTTCCGCATAACGGACCGGTGTGCTACCACTACGCCACTCTGGTTCCGAAACGCATCTGCTACTCAATTAAACAAGTGCAAGTAGCAGTCATATCCACTATGCTGGCCTGATTGAAGCCGACAACTTACAAGCTGATTCCGAAACACGACTGCTACTACCTAGTTGGAACAGGTAACTTCCAAGCTGATTCTGAAGTGCGACTAAGTAACTGCACGGCCTGTATACTTTTAGGTATATAAGTGGTCTACACGTTTGCACTGCACGAGAAATTTCGAATACACAATACACATATCAAAGATACATTGACCGGCAAGTGCTTTTGAACCCGTGGTCTCGGTTTGTGTAACCACACTGCCACTACACCACAGTTAAGTAGCAGGCGCATCCACAAGTTGAAACCGGCAAGTTTTCTTTGCCGAAATGACCTCCGACTGTCTATCTGCAACTCCTAAAATAATATTCAGTAAATACAATATATATATTTATTTAAAATATTGAATTACCTACCTACAGATTGTTCACAATCAACAAGGCGTCTTTCATATAAAAATAAAAATTATCGTCTTATCAGACCAAATAAATTACTTAGATATATTTTGCAAATATATTTAACAATAATATATCTCTTTTATAGTAGTCACCCCTCGATTGGGAGTTAAACACGTGTAGAATACCTAACAATTTATATTTATGCCAACCCCTTGGTGCCCGTAGGCTACTTTACTTGTTTACCAAGTTACAGCACGCCGCGCCTAGCTTGACATCAGGCGACCTAAATAGTGTAAAAAAGTATGGGATAATTTTTCTTAGATTAGCGCGAACATTGAATAATGAATTAAACAAACAGTCTCTCCATGACCACGATTGCTGCAAAGCTCTCGAAACGTCGAAATAATAAAATAAAATTAAATGAAATTGTAAAATCAAAACCAAAACCAACATAAACGCGATAGTAAGCCGTATAAAAGTTGTTTAATTCATTAAAGTATGGGATATGATATTTATAGGTATAACGTATTTTTTCCATATTGCTAAGTAATAGTAAAGCTCAAGCTTAGATAATACAATATTTATTATACAACATAAGCTGTAAAATAGCTGTTACCAGCAGAAGATATATACTGAAAGCTGAAGACCAAAAAAGCTTATTAAACGCTTATTATTAAATTAAAATAAAAGCTCTCAACGCGTTGTGGTGGTCACTGTATATCAGCAGGCAGCAATCGTTATGCCAGCCTAGTTGAAACCGGCAACTTTCAAGCTGATCCCAAAACGCGACTAAGTCACTTCACGGTCCATTCACGGTCTATCAGCAAGTTTTTGCCTACCTCTTTAAACACAAAATGATTTGGACATATGAAAAGAAAAGAAATTATAAATCCGATGTGGATGGGTGCGTTAAACGAGGCAGACCCATGTGTTTTCCGACCAAATCGAAGGCATCCTCAAGAAAGCTGGGTTGCCTAGTGCCCATAACCATAGAGCTTGTCGGGGTATTTATTATGGCTTGACAAATGACAGCACCCCGCTGTCATGTTAAGCTGGAGTAGCAAGTGCTACTGTAAGTAAGTAGCAGTCGCATCCACTATGCCGGTTATAATTGATAACCTTTTAATAAATATCTACTTGAAATTGTTAACTTAGAAATTTATCAAGATCTATATATTTAAATATATTTAAGTAAAATTTTATTTAAGTAAAATTTATTTAAGTAAAAAAATTAAACTGAATTTAATTTTAACTTTAAAAATATAATTATATATATATTTTAATATTAACCGTATTTAATAGTAACCGGTGGATGCAACTGGCATCTTGTCGTTCGGGATGGCGTTCTAAGGGGGAGGCCTATGTTCAGCAGTGGACGCCCTCTGGCTGATGATGATGATGAATATTTTAATAAAACTAGTTTTTTAAATATTTTGTTTGATGCCACATTTACTAAGCTCCTACTAGGACAAACTAAACTAAGTTAGTAAAGTGAAATAATAACTAATGATAAAAAACAATGTAACTTCTCCCAGTAACAATGGCATGGCTGCTTAACATAATTGATTATTTTTAGAAATGTGATGTGTTTTTACTAAGAATATTATATCGTAGCTTAATTTTCCTTCACGACGGCAATACTCGTGTAGCGGTACATCAGTTCGCGAGTTCTCAAAGGGGAGCGAATTAAAGGCGGAGGGCACCACCCTAACCTGTGCAGGTGTGACTCCTCGTGAGAAAATCGGACCCCTCAGTAACAGTAAAGTACAGTGAATCCATTCATGTGAAATAACTATTAATTATTGCGAAAATCCAACGAACGACATCCTTTGTTATAGGAGGACGACAAGGAATTTCATTGTTAAGTAATTTTTATTTATGACAATTAATCCAGTCTACAAACGTCTAAACGATTTTTAAAATAAGAAAATTTTCTAGTAATCAAAGAATATTTATTAGACCATACTATATATTATATGTATAAATAAATGCTATGAAACAAATATTTGAACCAACCGGATCATATCCAAACGGACCAAACGGACTAGGGCACGTCGTCAATTTTGTTTTTCTTTTTTTTTCAAGTTTGTATAATAAAGTGTCTGTATAATAAATTTTATTAAATGAATGACGTAAAAACGCACTATTGTCACACAATTCGTTCATCATTAAGGAGACAAATAGATTAATTGTTCTTACATTTAATTTGGATGCGTGTATAATACTTCCATTTTAATTTTTTTAAAAATGTGGCATACTCATCTCGTTTATTATTGGTTAATATTGATTTTACAATTTTCCGTTATTCCGACTTTTTAAGAGCTTTGCCACAGAGCTGTGGTCACGGAGATAAAATTTGTTTAAATAAATAATCAATATTCGCGCAAAATCTAAGAAAATACTTTATTTCCATTTCTTAAATTTCCTTTTTAAATGGGTAGGAAATTTGAGAAATGGAAGTTTTCTACTAATACATTCTTTACAAATTAATTGATTAAGGAAGACGTACTAGAAAGATTAAAAAAAAATAAAGCAGAATTACAATTTTCATGAATAATATAACAATTTAGCAATACTTGAAATCTCCAAACATTTAACCCTCAGGCGGGAGCAACAGGTCTCATGGGCATAGCAATAATATTAGACTTAGTTTTTAATTTATATACCGGATGAGAACAATGCGAACTGAGTCGGTTTTTTTAGTCGTCGGCGCTCGTGGACCTCCCTTCAGATGTCGATGTATAATAAATTAAAAAAAAACGTATAAACGTATAATGTTTCAATGAAAACGTTTATTAAATAACTAATAGAGACAAATAACTAAGATATATTAAGTAATAAAAAAAATAAAAGTAAACTATATCATCTAAAATAAAATATCATCTAGAGTCGTCACATGAGATAGTCCCAAGGAAACTGGCAACATTTCCTCTTTGTATAGCAAGGTTATTATGTTGGCAGAAATAATTGCCAGTGTCCGGTCTCTAGACTTCTCCGTCTGCCGCTTGGACAACTCCTTGGACAGGCGCTTGGCTGAAGGTCCCAAATACGTTTATTTGTCAATTTTACCATTAAATATATTAGGACTAATTGACAGAGTATTTCACAAGGCATTTCTCAGGGTTCCCTGACTGGCTAGCGCGCGCAGTTGCGTGATAGCCGACTTTCTGCAATGCAATGGAGGCGTATTGCGCAGGATGTCGTTGAATGCAAGCGTCACTCAGGACTCTGTGTTGTCGGGGACATTGTTAAACTCGACATAATTCATTGCACGGTGCACGGACATTACACTGTAAGCCCAATAGCAGGTAGCCGGGATGAAAGAGTCTATCATAGCGGATCTGGACAGGTTCTGGACTATTTCTCGAAAACTTAAATTTTGTTACCGGAACGGCCCTGCGAAATATCTTCTCGATGTCCTTGATTCATTGCCTCGCCGAGCTGTTCGGACAATAGGTGATGCTGGGGTTGCGAAAACTCCAGAGCTCCTGCAATTACGCAGGGATATAGCGGCTCTATGCCTCACTCACATCGTATTTTTTACTTGCGCGATACATGTTTCGCAATGACAGTCATTTTAGTGTGTAGTTTCTTTGCTCAACAATCAACAAGCAATTTTTTCAAATTTGCGCCTATCAGATTTATTGAGCTCGCTTTAATAAGTTTGTGAGGGTCTTACAATGGAGGGTTAAAATTGATCAAATTTTCCGGTTTAAGACAACACAAGGGGTATAAAGTATAATCGCCAATTAAATAGATAGAAATATACATTTGAACGTATTTATTATTCGTAAGCTACTTGATAATAATAGATAGGGGCGCAATTTCTTTGAAGTGTCATCATGAAAAACAACAAGCTCGTTTCCAAATTATTTTATTAGATTTAATAATTCTGGTAAAAATATTTTCTTCAAACAAATATTATTTTTCTCCATATAATTTTTACTGTTTCTTTTGTAAGAAACACCTAATTTATAATTGATATTAAAAAAACAGTGTAACTATACTTAGAAATATTACTTTAATCAAGGAAATATTTATCAAATTTATAAATATGTCAATGCTTGTACTGTTGCTTTTCAATTATTAATGAAAATTAGATTTAAAAAGTTAACGCGTGCCATAGGTCGGGTGCGTCCGGGAATCGAAACTGACTCTTAACGCGGATGAAACAATTATTTTCGATGGCTTTTAAATAGGAGTTGAAGCCGATGGATGAAGCCCCAATTTCGTTGCTAACCTACAGTTTCTACAGCAACGTCGCAAAGAGATATTATTATTTATAATCCTAATATATTCATAATAATTATTATCATCTATTAACCATTTATTTATTTAGTTAAATCCTTTATTACACCAAAACCTAAAAGTAGGTACGTGCATAGGCGAGTTTAATGCCTTTTTTACAACATTTTTTAAAGCATTATCTTACAACTTACCTTTGGAAATTATGGTCAATAAGCAATCATGTTTATTGACTCCATATATTTGGATGGTGGCAAGTGGCGCTCCATTGTCCCTGCCTATCCCCATGGGAAAAAGGCGTGACAATTTGATTAATTGATATATTTGGCGACACAAAATGACTTTTGGTACGTAGTTAGTGCCCAATCTGCCGATCCGCGGTAATACCGCCACTAACAAGACTATGAAGTGAACTTCGTCGCATTTCGGAAACAGCTTCAGAGTGTGAGTGTATCGGTTCCAACTAGGCCGGCATACTAGATGTGACTGGTACTCACAATTATTATACTGTAATACCAGCAACCTCAATTTAACCAGTTAAGCACTCCAGTCGTATGTCGGTCGAGTCTTTATGAAATAAAATGTAATTATATTTGGAATTCTAAAATAAGTAGACCATTCCATGGACCGCACTCAAGCTTAAACTCGGAGTGAGATCGTATGTCGAATCAATATTTTAAAAAGTATTATTATACATAATAAATGGTTAAAAAATGATTATGTCGTAGACAAAATTAATCAAAGTAAACAAAAGACAATAAAATAAACGAATGAAATTAATTAAATATACAATAAATTATAAAACACATAATTAAAATAAATTATATTATTCGCATTTACTAAATACAATGTATTTAAGGATAAGTTGAATATTTGCATATACAATATTATTCACAGAGGGGGTCAATGCAATCGTGTGGTGTGGCGACTTTTAGAACCAGAGTGCAGGTTATTAAAAATAACAAAACACTATGTAAGTCATGTTTCACCTCACAGTAAAACATGACTTACATTGTTGTTATAGCCAAAACAAAAGTGTTAACAATCTTATTTTGTTGTTTTATTTTAACAAAATTTCACAAGTTTTTTTAAATATTTTCATGAAGCTTAGAAATAAATTCAGATTATTTGATAAATAAATATACGATAAAAAGTCTGTTTTTTTATATACCGGCCATCGACTACTCGGCAACTCAACATCTCCTCCACTCATGTCGCTCGCCATGAAATACTTATCCTTTGCGTGATAGAGGCTATGCATGTATAATACAACTTACTTCTATAACCCAAACACTACTGCAAAAAATATTTAAAACAATGTTTCAATATTCGTTTACAGGTAAACGTAATTTTGTGGTACTGACATTTTGTAATTGACATAAAACGTGTTTAATGCCTGTCTAAATCGCCTTTTGGTTTATGGTAACACGAAAAGTTTTATTCTACAGGATACCAAATTTTTCATCCCCGTACCAATTTCGTACGTTATGTAGACCACTTAAAGTCTATAAATTACCTTGAGGACAAAAATCGGTGTCCAAGTGGAATTAAATACGTCACGAATGCATAGGTATAAAATAGCCATGCAGGTATTTTTAGTACTCTATATTATAAAGTGTAGTTTCGATACTTGCATTGATAAAACTAATAACTATTTTGCTTTTGATTGCTTTGCATTTGAGTTATTAGGAAAATAAGATATGAATTTTGTATCGTCTGTCAATCAACGCCATATTTAACTTTTCGACTGTCCTGAAGGTTAACTGGCAGATAATGTCTAGCGGCATTAAGTTCGCCTTTATACAAATTGTAATAAAGTTTAAAAAAAAATATTTGTTCTGCTCTGAACTGCTTTATTTATAGTATGATTATTTTGTACACCTAAACTATTTAAAATAAAGGATAAATTCCAATTACATTGTAATCTTCGTTCTTCAAACTATTTTAAAATGCATCTTAAACTAAGCCCAAGTCCCCATACAAAATGAATGATGTCCTTTATCTGATGTGTTCAGATGCGTTAAACGAGGCAGACCCAGGAGAATGTTTTCCGACCAAATGGGAAAACACCCTCCCTTCATATGTCGAGCCACAATAAAAAAATGTTTTAATAAGCAATATTGTTTTAATAACACGGTTAGTAATGGAATATTTATATAGTGGTTTATTAAATTGTTATACACTAAATTCATAATTAATACCACTTACGCATTGCACGATTTGTTGCATTGTACATGTACCGTCACGCAGTTTCTCTGTCAGTCGTACAAGGCCATTGGAAGTGCCGTATATTGATGGTACCTTTTATATAATTTGCAGTACTTGTGGCAGATGCTTAACCAGTTTATACCCCTTAAAATCTTATCTTGACCACACGTTCAAATTCCCATGTGTTACAGTTAAATGAGCCTATTCTATGATTTATTTTATTTGATGAAACTGATTTTATTTTTGAACAAACTATAGCAATGAAACAAATAATAGCGATTCATAGGTCAAGATAGATAGAGGCAATTAATTAAGTAACTATGTAGGTAATAAGGGGCTATATAAACAGTATTTTTATTTTCTTAGATTTTGCGCGAACATTGATTAATGAATTAAACAAATTTTATGCGGCTTACTATCGCGTTTATTTTGGTTTTGATTTTACAATTTTTTATTATTCTGACAGTCTCTCCGTGAACACGATGGCTGCAAAGCTCTCGAAACGTCGGAATAATAAAAAAATGTAAAATCAAAACCAAAATAAACGCGATAGTAAGCCGCATAAAATTTGTTTAATTCAGTATTTTTATTGTTAGATACTATATATATGTTATTATACATTTGTATACTAAGCTACTAAAGTGCTTGTATTATAGAAACCAAAGTACATATATCAAAGATACATTGGTACCCGTGAGTGGTTTCGAACTCGTGTTCTCGGTTTGCGTAACCATTGTACTGCCCTCAACACTACGGTCGCCTATAAAATACATGCTTTGTAATCACGTCTCAATAAAATTAAATTAGCCATTTCATTTATTTCATCCATTCATTGACCACACTCCAGCTTAACATCAGGCAGGGTGTTGATTTATGAGCCACAATAAAAAAATCACATCAATATATATTTTATTTTATTTATTTTAGTCACAGTTGTAATTTATTAAAAACTATAATGCAATCAATCATTTATTCATTTAAATTGTCACGATATTTCCTACAAGGATAGGCAGTTACAGGATCGTGGAGCGCCACTTGCCACGATCCTGACACAACTCCCTCTCGCTTCCCTCTCAACCAATTGTAAAATAGTTGTTGATGGTATAGACGATTATGGTCTAGTGGTAGTGAAATTGTGACGCAGACCGTTCAACTCTCAGATTAAAACCACTTACCAGTATCAGTGTAACTTTGATATGTTATGTAGGTACTTTGATCAGTATATAAACGTAAAAATATATATTGTACTTTATATTATAAATTATTATTTATTTAATTAATATTAAATAAACTTATTAAAATATTTAATATAATTTAAACAGTAAATAGTGTAGGTAACTGTACACATATATTAAAATAATTAATTACTTTTTTGACCCAATAACAATTATTATTAGGCTATTTTGTTAGTAATTTTTACCTATCGTCGTTGATTGTTATAATTATTTAAAAGATTATTATTATTATTTTAACTACAAATTATAAATGTTAATTAATATTTTTTATAATATTAATTATCTTATTTATAGGTAAATACTAGGTATTAGATATGATTATGCGAAAATGTAAAGACAGCTGCGTCTTGGTCGAGGTCCACTTTTAACACCCTCATTTCCCACGCGTAGCATGCATCTGCTTCTTAAACCCCTCGCCCTTCGACCTCAAGCAAAATAACAATATACTTACTAGGTACTTATTATTCTTTTTAGTTGTAAGGGCAGTGATTTCTTCCGACTAACTCATTTAAAGTGTGGAAGTCGCGCGGGAGCGATCTCCCGGTTACGCAGTACTGAATTTCATTTGTACGTTATTTTAAAGTGACAATCCGTTTTTAATTTCAATATGAAGACGATGTCTAAGTTTCATTCGCTTCATTCGCAGACTAAACTACCTGTTTTAAATGGTAAGTTTATTTTGTTTTTTATATTCATATTATTATTTTTTTTAACATTATATAATATTTTTAATGTTGCGTAAACGTTCATTGTGATTGTGTAAGTTGTGTAAATATTATATAATAATAAAAAAAATAAAAAATGTCTATTAACCATTTTTTATTGAGCGTACTTTGCGATCCAAGTGTAAACGATCGATGCTGGATAAATTCTGATGTAGTGATTGTAAATTACAAAAGTGAGTCGAGTATTCAAATATCAATTACAAACTGCCTACCGCAATTTTCCTAAACTATAAAGAGTATTTTATTGTGCCGCGACAATTAACCTCGACTTACAAGGAGTACTAAGTAGTGCAAGCAAGGGGAGGTAAAAGAGCACCCACAATTTTATTCACCAACTCAGTTTACGGTTGGCACTATACCAGTTAAATGTAATTTTTTACGTTTCGCTTAAATGGTTTGTGAAAACACATGGATTGGTAAGTTATCCTATTGTCATTGTTTAACAAAAAATACGCTTAGTTTGACTGCCGATTCGGTAAACAGAAAAACGGAAGTAAACAAAACAAAAAAAAAAGGTAAATAAATAAATGTATAACTAATTTATAAACAACGGTTTATTTATATTAATCTTATTATTTATTTATTTATTTAATTTTTTAAACTTAACAACCAATTAAATATTATAGAAACAGGACGTCAAACGTACTTATATTAAAGATACATTGGTACCGGCAAGTGGTTTAAAACGCGTGCTTTCGGTCTAGCACTTCACCACGGGATCACTATTTATTTTATTTTATTTATTATCTGTGAATTTATTTTGACCTTGGCTGTATTAATACATTTAACATGATTATATTAAATAAGCGTGAAGAAGCACCTTTGGCCGGCATAGTGACGGTGACTGAAGAAGCCGTGAATAAACTCGTTTTTTTTCAGTTGTCGTCACTTTTGGACCTTCTCTTGCTTATCATCAGGCGGGTCGAGGTCAGAAGTCGTGTCACAATAAAAAAAATATATGGTTGAATTGCACATTATATATATATATATATTGTTTACAGTTGATAATATCATACAGAAGGCCTAGTTATGGTTACACTGTACAAGGTAACAATCATGCGTGCTGCACATACATACTCGTTATAACATAACTCATGAGTCGTCGCTTACTTGGACATCATTGCGCTACACCTACATTAGCGTAACTACCGTACTGTAAACAGTGAGACCTCATTTTACGCACTTTTCCAATTACATTGCCGCAAAATGGTGTAACAATGCCATATGTCGAGTGGAAGCGACAAGAAACAACCTAAACGACTGGATTGACCTGATTGCTCTGAGGAACGGGAGGGTGCATTGCGAATCTGCAAGGAATCTACCGCGGCAGGTGCGGCGGTGCGCATTCTCAAGATGTGCGGGCGGCGACCGGCCCACCAGTTCCCCGCGGCGCGCGCACAGTACGAACGTGCGTCTTGCGCATGCGCACCTCCGCCACAAGTGTTTGTTATTTCCATTCGGGAGTTCGCGTGATGCGTCTCTGGCTGTAAGTGTTGTCTAATTGCGAAAGGCTGTGCGGGGGCGGGTGGTCCGGTCGACCAGGCTGAGAGACCTCGGCGACCCGCGTACCGTTCACCGTACGCACTTGCACCCATAGTGCGGCTGTTAAAACTCATGCACCGACTACATACACACATATTAACTACTAGTAATAGTAGGCACACACTTGGCGGTCAACCCGTGAGACGTGACATGAGTTTGCGTGTACTTAAAAGCTTGTCCTACAGAGCTACTCGATGGGAACGAGGACGAGGTTTTAAACATTGACGCGTTCACTTGCACCAATGGAAATATTGAATTGTATACCTGTTATAGTCCGTTAAAATGTCGACAGATCATCGACACAATAAGTGAGCTACAAGTACTTACTATTGTTTTCATAATTACTTACACAATTCTCTAACAACAATTAATGCCTAATTGTTGTTAGGCGTTGAATGTACTCTTTAACCCTCTCTTACAACAACATTAGTTTTCCTGATTTTGTGCTTAATGATTGATTAAGAGACATGGGTGTCGTAAATCTTTCAAGTGTTACTATCAAAACTCAATTATTGTACTTTGTTACCTGACCCTAGACTGCACTCAGGTAACGTAAACTGTACTAGATATTTGTGTTTTAATTAATAATAATGAACGACGACATCTATATAGTAAAATACAGCTAAGTCTCGCATGAATATATTTATGCGAATATATAACTAGCTGATTCCAATATCATAACGCGATCGTGGTGTAGTGTTTTAAACCACTTGCCGGTACCAATGTATCTTTGATATAGGCGCTTTAGTCGTACTGTTTTAATGTAGGTACAAGCACTCTTAATAGTTTAGTATATACTCGTATATATGTAAAAAAAATACGATTCTAATAGGATTCTTATTGGGATGAATACCTAATGTAAGTCACAAATGATCTTAATAGTATATTTGGAATATAGTATAATAATAAATAAATTAATTGATTGTTAATTTAGGAAAATATCAATTTTGTTTACTTTGTTGCGTTTAATTTAGTTTACTTATACTATTAAGCGAAAACCATTTTTAAAAATTCTATAATTAGATATAACGAGTATATAAAAAAGTACTATAATCAATGAAGCTACTACTTGTACTCGTATCTACAACTAATCACATTGAAATGTAGTCTTAGAGTACATATGTATATAAATACAAAATAGAGTTCTCGTTGGGTCCTCACATAGTGCAAAGACGTAACTCTTGCCGGCTCTAGAGGAGATTTTAGTGTAATTGTATTGTCATTTAAATAATGTCTTTTCATTTATTTAATTTTATAATGTCTTGAAATTTCACATTAAGACATTATTTTGAGTCTAGCATAGTTTATGTTAGCATTAGACAACATCTAATGTTGGATTACTGGGACGATGTATCTATGATCCAGCGAATCTATTAAAGAAAGTAGAATTTTGGCACTCAAATTTGTTCAAAGTTAGATTTTTTTATTGTGACTCGACATATGACAGCACCCCGCTTGATGTTAAGCCAAAGTGTGATCCATGAATGAATGTCACTGCTAATACAATTCAATAACTGTGAGTAGCAATCACATCCACTATGCCGGCCTAGATAGAACCGGCAACTTACAAGCTGATCCCGAAACGTGACCAAATCACTTCACGGTCTGTATACTTGTAAGTGGTGGTACTACCCCGGATCGGCAGACTGGGTAATACTGCCTACCACTCTTAGATAACCAGACCCGAAGCAAATATCCATCTCGTTTTTTTTAATTAACAAATATTTGCAATATTTAATATTAATAAATATTACAAATAAAAGCTATGAAACAAATATTTGCTCCGACCGGTGATCGAACCCCGGACTTACCGGGGAATACGCGCAACAAACCAGTCGCTAAACCGTTCGTCCACGCCAGTCGTCAATATTATTTTTGCAAAATAAATCCAACTCGGCATAGTAAATTGAGTTGTTATTTTGAGTCGCTGTCTGATGAGAAGGAAGCAAGAGGAAATCCAAGTGTGTCGACAACTAAAATTAAGAGTCGGTTCACGATATGGCAGTCGCCGTCACTATACCGGCTATTGTTTATTGTTAGGTTAATGCTATCCTATATGTAGCGTCATATTTAAACAAAATCCTAACCATTACTGAATTAACAGAACTTATAATTACTAAAATAATTACTCATTCACGACTGAGCCCTCTATTTATTTATAAACTAAGCATGTATCTGAGGACACACCGTTCACTTATGGGGCGTGGTATATAATCTTTAATCTTGCTAAAATTACGTAGTGAAGGGCATCATTAAAATATTAATGTACACGTGCATACACATATAAAGCTTAAGATGTTTGGCCTAACTAATCCTACATTAGACTTTTTATATAGATTTCTTGACCCGATATCTTATAGTGAATGTACACAACGATGATATTCTAAGACGTTAATTTAGCGATGCGACAAATGATAAAAACAATTGCATTCTCTGCTGGCGGTAGACGACTTAAGTTTTTTAGTTTTGCATTGCATCGCATCACTTCGTTAAAAACATTAACAAAAAACATTGTATTATTTATTTCCTTCTTAAAATAAAATATATATCATATCAAAGATTGGCACCGACAAGTGGTTTTAAACCAGAGGATCTTGGTTTATAATCCCATTTTCAAACCAAACGCCTTTTTATATTGGAAAAAACTCTTTATTAAAAATAAACCTGCAACTGTATTAAACAATCTTATGTTTATAATAGAAAACTAAATGGTTTTTTTTTCTCTCCTTTATAAATAACAAGGAGTACGAGACAAAGACATACATAATACGAAGTCAACATACGCCTCACACATAGCTTGTGCCTTACCGATGTTTTCTCATGAAGTCAAACGAGGGTTGAGGTAGAAAGAAAGTCATTTGAAACCAGTTCACATAGCTTAATGTATTTTGCTCAAATGGCCCTTTGTTTGAAGCACTGTTCTTACGCATAAAAAAATCTTTTCACACTTTAATTTGTTTAGGGAGCGGACTATTTCTTTTGTGGCACCACTGATGTCACGCCATTGGCTATTCTTGAACTTACCTCACCAATGAGGTATGAAGGATAAGGACCACCCTCGTACGTTATTGAGATGACAGATGGACTAAAGGTGCAATGTCTTTTTATCTTATTTACTTGAGCTTGTCGCTTAACATTGAGTCAATAGCGATTACAAAACGAGTACAACACACCTGCTCGCAATCATTCCGACTTGATGTTTAGGGGTGCGACCGTTGAAAATGTACCTACATACATATTTTTTCATAGTTAAGTGGTAAAATAATACAGTTAGTTCTACCTGTTTTGGACCTTTTTTTGTATTTATATACATGCATCTTCAAACTAACAGCCAGTTAGAAACGTGTCATAATAGAACCGAGATAAGTCCGTTTTGGTCCGTATAGTAAGTGGAATGCATCACCCGCCCATATTTTCTCCCCATCCTATATTATTGGATCCTTCAAGCGCAGCAGTGAAAAAGCATCTATACCTGGGGATAATAGGAAACAATGAACTGGGTCGATCTTTACTCGGAGTATTTCTATTACCCCGAGTATAGATGCTTTTTTAAGGCTGATGTTAAAGCAGTTTACAGTTTAACACCTGAAACCGACAACTTTCAAGGTGATCTAAAAATGCGACTAAGTCACTTCAGTGCCTGTACACTTGTAAGTGGTGGCAGTACCTTAGTTATATCAGTAGACTGGGGAAATGACCAGTCTAAAACTGTCTGCCTACCACTCTCGCCTTTTTTTATTGTGACTCGACATCTGAACTGGACCTTCCTGATGGTAAGCATGATCGAGGTTCAAGAGTGTCTCAGTTCACGGCTGCCTCAGAACACATGGGCTGGCAAAACATTCCAATTGTCGATTGTTCTACAAAGAAACGATTTCGGTTGCTTCCCCAGATCTGTGGCTAGAACGGGTATAAAAAGACGAGATAGTTCCTTGGAACATTCTCCTTGGTATAGGCGATAAAGGATTCATAGAGCCGCTATGTATCTGCAAAGTTGCAGGGGCTCCACAGTTCGCTTGACCTCTGCATCTCCTATAACTTGGACAGCTCAGCACTGCAACTAATCTAGGGCACTGAGAATATACTTGGCAGGTGTGAACAGTACTCCGCGCAAGAGCGAATCTGAGCCTTGTATAGTAACAGGCGCAAAGAACCGCTTTACCTTATTTAGGATGTAAAGTTTGCTAGAGGTGGTCTCAATGGCCCGCTCGATGTGGTACCTGTGATTTAAGAGTGGTAGACAATGGTGCTCAACTGCCGATCCGGGGTAGTACCACCACTTACAAGTATACAGACCGTGAAGTTACTTAGTCGCATTTCGGGATCAACTTGTAAGTTTTCGGTTTCCACTAGGCCGGCATAATGGATGTGACTGCTACTTGCAGTCAATTGACTGTAATTAACTGTAGTACCTCCATTCATGGACCGCAATCCAGCCTAACATCAAGCGGGGTGCTGTCATATGTCGAGTCACAATTATACTAAATCAAAATTAAAATTTGAAAGAAATCCCTGAAACGCCTGAAACCACTTTAGTCATATCACCAGCCTTATAGTAAGAAACAACATTAGTCATGGCTTCATAGTTATATCCCTTACACCGTCCTGGTGTTTTATCAGATACTCCAGGTCTTCAATTTAATTACGGCCCAGCTAAAGGCTCATAGTAAGTAACAATTTTAGTTAAAGCAAATTAGTTCTGTCTCTTGTTGATAAGCTGATCTAAAATGGATTCATTATGGTGCATCATCAGATACTCCAATTTTATAACGGCTACTACCAATTTGATAACGGTCCAGCTAAAAGGTCATAGTGAGTAACAATTTTAGTTAAAGCACTATAGTTCCATTTCTTGCTGATTTGCTGATCTGAGAGGATCCATTATCAGTTTTTTAGATCCAGAATGTTTTCTTTCATCGCACTTACTTTTTTATCCTTAGTTTCCTATAGTCAAGATGAATCTAATGATAATGATGAATCTAAAACTTAAGTAAACTCATTAAGTTTAAACCCATCCAGGATTTCGTCTTCTACCTTCGAGTTCCATCATCAGATTAGCTCAGTGGTACCAGTTAAAACACCCATGTATGAGTATACGTTTGTGTTTCAAATGTTATGTCACAGATATGTTTAAAAGTAAAGTAAATACCGATGATGCGTCTAAGATCGCTACTGCAGCTAACAAAACGAGCTGATGACGTTGAAACCCCTGATAAAATATTTTTCAATTGTAGCTAAGAACCATCTTGATCATGTCAGCTTTCAAACAAAATAAACCGCATCGGTCCATTAGTTTAGGAGCTACGATGCCCGACACGTACTTATAACAGCCCTCTTTTTAAGTTGGGGGTTAAAAAAGGTGTTACAAAGAGTAGGAGTAGGAATGAAATTCCCTTGTACTTAATTGTTAATTAAAATAAATTATAAGAGTTTTCCTAATTAAATCAAGACGAGTATTTATTTAGTCATTAAGAAAAAAGTTATAAACTTATATGAGATAAGAAAGGCCACACAATTTCTATTTAACATTTCAACTACGAGTAAGTTTTCAACCCGGATTCGGATTTGAGGCAGCGCAGTAACGCAATTTAGTTAAGTCTCCAATTACTGTCCCTAAGACCTAAGGCGTTGGAGTTTATGGGGTAACGTCGTAAGTCGTGACCAACTCGTGTACCGTGTTGAGAACTGCATGTGAATGAATGAAAATAAAACATGTTCTTTTATAGCACCTTACAGAACTTTAGGGTTAAATTACGTCGTACTCGTAATTACATACTATTGATATAATATGCTTGCCTAGTGTGAGAGCCGCTGTGTGTCACATTATTGTAAAACAATTTTGTTTAAATAAAGTTTTATTTATTTATTATTTAATAAACCCTTGTTATTAACTATTCAACCTAAACAACCTAAGTTTGTATTAGTTTTTATACATTTTTGTTGCCGCGCACGAAAATGGTTATTCATGGGACACTAAAGCGGTTATAATGCACTTTTACATTTTTAATATAAATGTCAGATTGCATTACATAATACAGACCGCTAACTAATTGATTCCCTGATCAGACATAGTCATTATGACGGTGACTAAGGCAACTGGAAAAGGAGGCGGGTTTTTTAGATGTCGGCAGTCTTTCTTACTATGCAGACAAATCGAGGTGAAGCGTCTCAAAAAAAACCATTGATGAAAGTGATTTTGCGTTCCAGGATAAGATTTAATGTTGCCGGAAGTCATTGCCGACTGGTGCTTGTTGACATTTAGTATTATCTATAACAGCAGTCACCTTCACTTTTTGTACAAAAAACACTCTTATTTATTGGATTTTAAAATCTGTTTTTAAAGAGAGACTTTAATAATTGGTCTTTAAAGTTTTATTTTCTCACTGTCTACTTACATGGGCAGTGAAAATGTAATTTTTTTTTCGTTTTATACAGATCGGCTTGAAAGTTGCCAGCGTTAACTAGGCGAGTATAGTAAATACTTCTTGATATATGACTTTATTCTTCTGCCGCACTCTAGATTAATAACAGACGGTGTGCTGTCATATGTAGAGCCACAACAAAATGTATTTATTTTGTTAATATGTTATACGGTATATATTAAATCAGACATTCTCAAGAAAGCTGGGTTGTATAAAAAGAATTGTGAATGTAAGGGAAGCGATGAAGTTATTTAGGCCGGCATAGTAGCCGGGAACTAACTCGGTTATTCCAGTCGTCGTCACTCTTGGACCTCCTCTTGCTTATCATCAGGCGAGTCGAGGTCAGATGTCGTGTCACAATAAAAATTAAAAAAAAAATGTTGTATCTGTTGCGTGGCAAGTGGTGCTCCATTGTCTCGCAATCCCTGTGGAAAAAAGGCGTGACAACTTAACTGTGTTTTTTTTGTGACTTGACATTAGGCCTCAATTTGCCTAATGGTAAGCAAGAAGAGCCATTCATTGTCATTATGCCGGCCGACCAAAGAATCTATAGAAAAATGTATAGATCTATGGAAATGACATATTTCAATGTATATTTGAAAATGTATATTGGTCAAAGTACTGTAAGTTGACCTGTTTTAATAAACCCAGGGGAAATTGTAAGCAATATTTTTCTTATTCCATGAGTTCTCCTTGAGTGAATATCTATTTGAATGATTCCGAGATGTTTTTATGTTATTTCTGTTGATAAAAAAAACAAATATCACTAAAGCCTTATTCCCGAATGGGACGGCAGAACTGTTGGAAATAACTGCTTGAACGACTGTATCGTGAAGAAGTGACAAGTGGCAAGCTTAACACCCATAGACACATTCGATTCCTGCGGACCATCCACCAACATTAAGAAATAATATTTAAAAAATAACTTACTTTTGCATGGTAACATTATAATAATATTGCTTAAGAGTTAAAGTGCTTATAATAATATTAATTAAGTTTATTTTAAATTGCAATTGTTATTTTTTAAATCATTATTATGAACGAAAATTTAAACTTACGGCTGGCAATGAATTTCAAACCAGTCATTTCAAATTAATCGTTGAAATTTGATGAAGAGTGATTTAGTGCAGGCTTATACACATTGTTGTTCTTCTAACTATGTGTATATAATTTTTATGATAGGCTATAAAGAGCATATTTGATGTACATTAAATGCACAAAGTATTTAATTAGATAAGGTATAATAGTCTATTGTTTCTATTTAAAATAGCTTCACAAATATGCCTATTCTTATTATTGTAGGAAAATTTGTAGGAAATATTGTTCGTCTTCATACATTAACTTTTTAAGGTTATTTAACTTTTGTGGTAATTTACATTTTTTAAATTAAAACTGGACCTTATGGTAAGCTAGAGCGCCGACAACTGAGAATTCATTGATTAAAGGATCCAAGAAAGCCAGTAATGTCGATTGTTCTACAAAGAAACGACGCGCCGGCTCTTTAATTTCGACTGTTGAATCGGCCGACAGACTACAGATGCTTCCCTTGACCTGTGCAGGTATGATGGGAGTATCAAAAGGTTAAAAGGCTCAACGGCTATCCTATTAACATTACTATGAATATGTATTGAATACATTAAAATACATTAAAAGTTGTTTATTTAATTGACAATAAATATTGAATAGTTTGTATATAACAATTTAACATGAAAATATTTTCCTGTTTCGTACTTTTTAGGGCCTGGTATTTCCGTAGTCCGGTTTAAGTTTTTGAACTTATTTTTTTGAAAATAATTTTATTTGATTGTATTGAAAAAAAAACACTTTTAATGTTTAAAAAAAAACAAAAGTTTCAATTTTAAGACGAGGAATATGAGTTTCGCTGGGGCAAAATCGTCTCAGCTGTTTTCTCGCAAATCCCAAAAAAACGTATATAATGAACCATTTATCGAATTAAAAACCTCATTCCAGCCTTACATCACTGGGGCGCTGTGATATGTAGAGCCATAATCATAATATGTATATAGAGTAAAAGTTACTTAATTTTAATAAGCATTTAATAAAGGTTAATTTGGTAAAAGGTTAATTTTGGTTGATTGTTAAAAATCGAAAGTGTAGCTAAGCTTCTAGTTAAGCTTGAAATAATCATCTAGGCGCGTTACATTCAGTCAACTGGGTGAGTAGGTACTCGTACCGTAGCAAACTTCACTACAGTTTACATTTTAATTTATACTTCATTTTAAACTCAATAAAATGTGTCTATAAACTTTTACTTAATTCATGACCTATTTTGAAACACGGAAAGGGCGGAAATATGTATACTGAACGTGAATTAATTTTTTTTCGTACAAATAATCCTCTGCCTATCCCTGTAGAAAAAAGACGTGTATTTTTTTATTGTGACTTGATATATTAAAGCACCCCGTCTGATGTTAAGCTGGAGTGCGGTCCTTGAATGGAGGCAACTGCTTCTAATGTTAAGTAGTAGTAAGTAGCAGTCACGTCCACTATGCTGGCCTCGTTTTAGATTGTTTGATTGATAACCAAAATATATATTAAAATATATTTAGATACAATAAAATGTTTTAATAGGAAACGTTCACGGATGATCAATCCTTACATAAAACACAAATGTGTTACCTCAGAGAAAATTTAAAAAATGGAATTGATTTTTACTTTTGTTAGTTCCATACCTAGTTTAAAGTTGTTTAAGTTCGAAATTGTTTATTTGTTTAACTGCTACGATTGTGTATAACAAAGCTACGCACCTCGAACCCACGCTGAAATGTCTGCACAGAATAAAGCAACGTGCTAGGTTTACATGAACTATTCGTTCAGTTGAGATCAGACTATTAGACATTAATAAGCTCCTGTGTTTCTTTATATATTTAATATGAATAATTGTCCTAATTTAGAGACTGTCCCTATTTGGTGGCATACTTATGTAACTGCAATATATTATGGTATGTACATCCTCTTAATTTCTATTCCTCTCTTAATTCCGCTCTATTTCTGCTTTATTTCAAAATATCATTTCAGCGGTTTCAATTTATTTTATTTATAAATTTATTTCCTTTTATTTTTTTATCATTTTTTTTATTCAAAGCAAATCAAAATTAAATTATCAACCCCTTTTTTCACACAGGGATAGGCAGAGACAATGGAGAGCCACTTGTCACGATCCTGACACAACTCCCTCACTTCCCTCACATTCACTTTCATGAGGATGTCTCCAATTAGGTCGGAAACCCTTCCGGGTTTGCCGTCATCTACATCAGATTTATGAATTCCTTTCGTCAATCTACTTTCATTCATTCTTTTCTTTTGCCTCACTTTAGGTGCTTTTGTTACATATAAAGAAATAATAATGTTGATAAATATAAATGTTGATTTATATGCGAGGCTTGAGCTATTGCCACGACAATGGATCGGAACTTGTGTGGTTGCAACTTGGTTTTGTTATTTATAACAACGTCTTTTGTGTTGAAGCTATTTAAATTGTGTTTTTACTTTTTAAATATTTGTTAAAGGCTCAAAGGAATCTTGAGAAGAAATCACGTGTTTCTTGTGATTCTGACAATATGCATGAGCCAGAAGGCCTATGCCCAAATTATTGTTTTGTTTAGATTTGAAACAATTACATTTTATCCACTGCTCTGGAGGCTTTTTTTGCCTACCTTTGTGGGTTATGCATATTCTCTGCATGCATACTTAGAAAACTGCTTAGGCAAGGGGATTTTTTATTTACTGGTTAGGTATCTAGTTTTGTCTCTGAATAGATAAAAGCGAAATTCAGCAGTAGATCCGCCTGATACCGCGACGCGATCTGTTACCTATGGTTGGCACTGATTTTTAAACGGCCTTTGACTTTACGAGTATGAGTTTATTATTTCGTATTTCTTTCTAATAAAAGCACTTTTGTAAAGCTGATTATCTACTCGGTAATATGACACCCACATTTTTTATTGTGGCTCGACATATCGCATAGACATTTCGTTTCGATAGCCTGCCTTTTGATAAGCTGGAGTCCCGTCAATGAATGAACGGCGACTGCTATTACTATTATTGAATAACTGCAGGTAGCAGCCGCATGTACTATGCCAACCCTCAGAGAACTTTTAAGCTGATTCCGAATTACGACCGAAACACTTGACGGTTTGCTGGATAATTTCACTTAAAATTGGTAGTTAGACCAACTGGGATCACCGACTGTGTCCTTGCCACTCTTAAACAATCAGACTCGGAGCTATTATCTGCGACTTTATTTCACAAACTAAAACCAATTAAAAAACCAATTAAATTATGAAATTGCCAATAATTGTTATGTTATAAAACAAATATTTGCTCTGACCAGGAATCGAAGTTGAATCCAGAACATCGGTGTAGCGGACTGGTGGTCTGTTAGCGTCTGGCACACATGCTCACTCCCACTCGTGATACTGCGCCGATGAGGCATTGATATTGGTCGACACGTGTGTGCCTGCGTAAACACGTGCGAATATGCGAAATTCAGCACTGTGATGGTTTTAAATCCTGGCACGCGCACGTGGCTCCAAACGACCAATGCAAGGTCGGCGGTAGCCACGCTGTTACTCAAAATTTACTACTTTCCAGTAGAATTATTTAGTTTAAAAATATAATCACGTTTTAGTAAATTTCTTTGCCTCGTGAACGAACACCCTAACTTAACCTCTTATAATGTATGTTTTTTTTTAAGTATTTTGATTTTCTTTCTATTTATGTATAATAGATTTATTTTTTTGCAATTGTTATCAGATATTAATATACCAATTTTGAACGCTCTCAGTTTATTGAACCGTATTTATTATTACTGTATTATATATTTAAATTAAGTCTCTATTATTGTGTTTTCTAACCAAATCATCCCCACATCTTTAAGAAGCTGACTTGCTTAGTGCCTATAACTGTAGAGCATGTATGTAGAGGATTATGGATGTGTGGGACGCGAGGAAAATATGTCAGGTGGCAGTCTATTGTCTCTGGCTATCCCTGTGGGGAAAAGGCGTGACAATTTGATTGATTAATTTTGTTTTGATATATGAAAACCGTCAACCCTCCTAAAGTTTAACTGAAGTGCGATTTATAAATTCATACAGGTCGCAGGCGAACCTATTTCAACCCGTTTTAACTAATGTTGCGACACGACTTAGTCACTTGACGGTGTGTGGTGGTACATTACTGACTCAGCATAGTGGGCTAATGACCACAAACTTACTACTCTTATAAGAGTGGTATTGAACGTGAATAGCTTATCCTTCGTGCGGAAATACAATGCTTGAAATTTGTTTCGTATAACGCAATGTCCGCATAGAACTATGAACGCTCAATATCTATGCTTAAAATGTTCGAAATGGAAATGACTCTCGTCTTTCTTAGCTTAAAGCACGGTTTACTTGACGGTTTACTTGACTGGTGTAAAGACAAACTGTTTTCAAGAACCGTTAATTACTCTGCTACGATAGAACCTTTTTTAATTTTAGATAATAGCAAATTAATTACTTGTTGGGCGAACTATTCATGGTTGCAACTTGTTCTCGTTCTTTGCAAAATAGTTCCGTTAAATTTAAATTCAACTCATTTATTCGGCAAATCGGCTGTACACAACGCTTTTACACGTCAAATTCACAAAGAAAAAAAAACACATTTCAGCACGTTCTAAAATGTAACCTTTTTATAAAATGGTAGCATTGTAAATGGTAAGGTTTGTAATAGGACAAACGGACAGAAAGGTTTCATAAAATACTCAGAGAAAATTTGTAATATCTGTCGTTGTTTAGCTTTTTAATATCCCAACAAAAGCACGAAAATTCACTCTTTCAATGAAAATATCACAAAAAAATAAAAGAAAATATTAGTGGCCTACTCGCATTGTCTAATTCATGGCATGAGTATTGGGTTGCGGGTACAAAATCAGCGACACGATCGAGCGATGCAACTGTGGGGTGGGAGCAGAGCGGTGAGCACATCATGCCGGGTAGTCATGAAACTAGCGATTAGTCATGAAATCACCATGGCTCGAGCATCGCTCGTCGCTCCGCGCCGTCACCGCTGTGACTTGTGCCTAGTGCCTACTTTAAAGAGTCATATCTTATAAATGTTTTCGTCGCCGCCGCTCTGCTGCCGCCCCGCTCGACAATCGTTAATTTCGTGTACGCAGCCTTACTGGGGTTAATGAAAATCACATACTTTTAACATCGTACTTGTGTTAGTTACTCTATTAAAATATTTTTATAACGATCAAAGAATTAGTACCATTATTTATAATAAATCGGAGGTCATTTTTAAAAGTGTTTTTTTTATTTATTTACAGGTTGGCCGGTTGGTCCCGTGGCGGCGGGGGCCGGTCAATTGGGCGCGGGTAGCATGGCGCAGACGCTTCCTGCGCCTCACAGTCCAACGAAAATTCATAAACGTGATAGACTGAAGCGACTGCTGGATCGTCTGGCAGTCCAGCTTAACAATAACTACGCTGAACCACCGTGGCTAATGATCGACGCACCCAAGCAGACGAAACCGCAGGTGGAGGACGTACCACTAGATTTATCAATCAAGCCAGAACCTACTCCAGAGCCAAGCTTCCCATGCAACTCATGCGGACAAATATTCACGGTACATGACCGTCTCGCTAAACACATCGCGTCGCGACATCGCAGCCGCACTCCGGAATCAGCTCGTTCCTATGTGTGTGACATTTGCGATCGTCGTTTCGCTCGCTCTGATATGCTGACTCGTCATGCTCGCTTACACACTGGTCTAAAACCGTATGCCTGCTCCTCTTGCGGGCAAGTATTCTCCCGCTCCGACCATCTGGCCACCCACCAGCGCACGCACACCGGTGAGAAGCCATACCATTGCCCCGTGTGCCCTTACGCGGCATGCCGCCGTGATATGATAACACGGCATATGCGCACGCACACACGCCGACCACAAAGTACAATGGAAAACCAATGTAAGTAAATTGTTTGCAGAGACCATTGTTATTAGATACTGTGCCTGTGTTATTTGTTACTTCAATATTGCGTTGTTCAATTATTATGATCATTAGTTTGTAGTTATATTACACCTTATCTTCCTTCATTGTTGTGTGAATTTTGGTGATAACTTGTCATGTTGCGAATCATAACTTTAGATAAGACATATCTCATCAAATGCGAAGTAGCTCTGGTGTTTGCGTGGTGACAAAGCGGAGGTAGTAACCAGCGGCACTATTTATATTTGTAGATAAGTGCTTTTTTTTACAAAGAATCACTCCGCTTTGATGACCATGTAATGCATGCCTGTTGACACAGTGACCTGTGTGTAGTTATTTAGAATGTGTATTTAAATAATTAAGCTTTGCGAAAATGCGCAATTTTTTGAAAATGTGGGAACTATGTGTTTTGTTTTGTAAATAACTATTATATGTATGTTATTATGTTTTATTATTATAATTTTAAGATTGTATTTCATGGAATTATTTTGTATTTATAACAAAAACAATTAATATTAAGCTTGACAATATTTTCACAGAAATTATTTACATGGGTGCGTGAGTGTTCGGGAGCTCTTACTAAATTGGCAAGAACGATGGGCAGAAATTAAAAGTAATATATTAAGAATATATTCTTTAGCCGCTTTAATACCTCGAGTTATTGTGTTGTTTATTTATTATGTGAAAAATTTAATTTCTTTTATTATTTTTATATAATGTAATATGGTATTGAAGGCCTGTTCCAACTACTCCTCATAGCTTAATAGTCGATTAGAAAACATAATTGGTAATAGGGTTATAAAAAAGTATTTTTGTTTTTGTTAGTTGATAACGTTACAGATAGCATAACCAAGCTTCAGCGCAGATGCGCCGTTTGCCGTTTGTGCCGTTATGCCGTTTGTGGCGTTATGCTATATCTGTCTAAAAATAAAACCAAAGTTCCATAACATAATTTTAGACTTTGAATCGGCAAATTCTCTCCGACTATAATAATGTAAGCAACAAATACTTAAGTGATTTTTCTAATATAAGTTTTTCCTATTCACATTAAAATAGCTCATCGTAGATTACAATAAATTTAATAATAAGAGTAGCTAGTGTACTGAGGATATGTGGAACGAGCAGTTTAATCATGTTTTTCTTTGTTTTAGAATGTAAGTTGAGTTTTTTTTTTCTTTATCTATATTATAAATATCATATGTATAAAAATTTGACGATGTTTGAAATTTAAAATGTTAAGTTTGAGTGCCATGACGCTTTATTATTTGTTTATTATTATTATTATTGAAAATATTGTTTCTGCTTTGTTCTATTGTTTAATGTTTTAGCCTTTAATTTATTATTAAAGTAGTTATAAGATAATTATTAAAGTACTGTTAAAACGATCTATTTTCTGCCGTGTAGATCGCTTCATTTAAGATGGCATTAAAGCTGTAGACTACATGGTGGACCAGCAAAAACCCCAATAATCTAATTTCCTCGGCCTTTTCGGACTCAAGATTTTGGACTGTTTTACATTTTCCCCATTCCTTCTTAAAATGGACAGACAGGACAGACATTTGTAATTTTAGTCTTTTTATTTATTGTGACTCGACATGTGACAGCACCCGCCTGATGTTAAGCTGGAGAGCTGTCCATGAATGCGGTCTACTACAGTTCAATAACTGTAGTAATAGTCATATCCACTATACTATGCCGGCCTAGTCGAAACTGGCAACTTACAAGCTGATCCCGAAACGTGACTAAGTCACTTCACGGTCTGTATACTTGTAAGTGGTGGTACTACCCCGGATTGGCAGACTGGGCATCATTGTCGATCACTCTTTGATAACCACACCCGGAGCAAAACATTTTCAAAACATAATCAAAAAAGCTGAGTTGCCTAGTGCCCATAGCCATAAAGCTTGTATGAAGAGAAGGATCTTGGCTAGTGTTGCTCCATTGTCTCTGCCTATCTCTGTGGGAAAAATGCGTGACAATTTAATTGATTAATTGATAAAGTTTTGCTGAAAAAATACTTGAGGACTGACGACATAGCGAAAGTCACGGGTAAACGGTGGATGCAACTGGCATTTTGTCGTTCGTAATGGCGTTCTAAAAGAGAGGCCTGTGTTCAGTAGTGAACACCAGGGATCTAACGGAGGTAGTTTTATCGGAACCGAAGGCGGAGTCGGAGTTTTTAAATTTACTTTAACGGAATCGAAGTAGGAGGCAGGATCAGAATTCGATAACCTATGAACGTGTCGTGTGCGTTACAAATTAACAAGTGAAAAAATAATTTAAGTTAGAGTGACCGTATTGGGAGTCGGGGGGATTCCCCGCGCGACATGTATGAACCTGTTCATAACAGTCGACACAGGCCGCCGCCGCCGCTCTATTATGCTTCGACCTCCGATTAAAACCTTTGATTTAAAAGTGTCGGAGCCTAAGTCGGAACCGAAGGTGTAATAATAATCGGAACTTCCGACTTAACGGAACCGGAGTCGAAGCTCCGTAACATCCCTGGTGGACACCTTCTGGCTGATTATGATGATGTAATTAAAGGTTGAGATAATTTTGTCGTGCAACAATTCTCCACTAACACAATTCTAATAAGTTGTCTTGCAACATTATAAGAGCATAATAAGAAGCAATAGTGGACTGAGAATCCGCTGGTATATTTTGTTTTGGGAATGTCTAAGTATCAGAATGTTCTCTGCTTAATCACAACTTATTTTACTATGTTACTTATTACGTGTATATATTGTTAAGTGTGTGTTGTTAAGTAGAATATACTTTATATTTTAGTACCTCGACATTCATTGTTATAACATTTATATGGGATATACAGTAGACGTACTAAATATTTATAATGGTGATTTGACTGGGTATACAGTGGCATATTTTACAGACCCTTGGATGATGGGGATGTCTGATGATGATGTATGATGTCTTATTATCAACACATTTTGTCTCTGCCTATCCCTGTGGAAAAAAAGCAAAAAAAAAATTGATTGAATGATTTTGACTGTACCAAATTCAGGCCACACATGATTAAATGTTGCGGAATACAAATTTTTATTCTATTTAGGAATATTCTTGTAATAAGAGTAGTTTTTGTATTAAGTCAGTGCGTTTTCCTTTTTTTCTAGCTTAATTATTGGTTTGTTAAATATCAAATACCAGCACTAAAATTAATCTTACGTATAACCATTTAAATTTAGTTATACCACAAAATTACTACAATTGATTTAATACTTTCGTTTACATTCTGTGTACTGCAAGCAATAAATAATAATAAAAATTGTATTTTACTTCACATATTTTTGACAGAAGTAATTAAATTATAGATAAATTAAAAACTACTTGTTTATCTGTAAAATAGTTAGGCGTTTTTACTAATAAAATTGGTAAATAATAAAGCAGTATGGTATAATTGATATTACAAACAAAATATGACACCAATATAATAATGAAAAAATCGATAGAAATCGAAACTAATTTAGTATCTATATCGATAATTAAATGTACTAAAATACTTTTCGATTTCTAATTGGATACATATGTGAAATTGTCCACTTTTGCTGAAATGTGCTGCTTTAAATAAAACATATATGTATTACCGGCAAAACGCAGTCAAACGCGTAATCAATATTATGAGGATGAACGAAATTGCAGTTATTATTAAATTGGTGTCGATGTTTCAAATATTGCAATGCAACCCATAGTAAAATAGGAAAAAGTTATTTTAGGCCAATAAGAAGGCACTTGTTTATAATTTGGCTTTTTTAAGTTAGTATTCTGTGATATATCGTTTGTATTTTGGTTTTATTATGAACAATGTGTTTGACGATATTTATTATAAAAATAAACTATTATAATTGCTAATGTTTGTTTTATTTTCTTAACAACTCTCCCTTGGGCGCGGATTATCTCACAAGTACAGGAATAGGATTGACTTTGTTTTTTAATTCTTGTCCTAATATTACGTTGTATTTTAATATGTCTGATTGTCCTTCGAAAGTAAGATTCAGACACAGATGTTAGATGTCGAGGCTTTAGGCTTAGAACAAAAACTCAATTACAGCCGTAAGCTCCATTTATACTCGTATTATATAAACATATATTTTTAACGTTTTACAAACAAACAGACCGATTTAAGGGGCTAAACATCCCCTAGACCCATCTTTTATGCTGCTTTAAGTAGGAAGGAGGATAGATACAACTAATGGGCTTATAATAATGGTACACAAGCAGTTTGGAAAGATCCAAAAAGAGTCGTAACTTGTTTATGATATTATATTAATTATAAGCTATTCTTTAAAATTAAATGAACAGCGCCTGTTGTAATGTTGCTCATCTAGTCTGATCTAATTAAATTAACTTAGTGCTTGTAATTTCGCTAAAGTTAAAAATTATTTGCTAGATATGTATATCAATGAATTAATCAAATTGTCACGCCTTTTTCCTACAGGGATAGGCAGAGACAATGGAGCGCCACTTTCCACGATCCTGACACAACTTTCTTCACATTCACAATTCTCTTCATACAAACTCTACGGTTATAGACACTAGGCAACCTAGCTTTCTTGAGGATGTCTCCGATTTGGTCGGCAAACACCCTCCTGGGCCTGCCTCGTTTAACACATCCATTAACAAGATTTTATAAATTCTTTACGTCAATCTACTTTCACTCAACCTTTCCATGTGCTCAAACCATCGAAGCAATTATTTGATTAAATCAATAATCTTTATTTGCCGGCATAGTCGATGCGACAGCTTCTTCCAATTCTTTAACTGCACTAGGAGTCGCCACCAATAATGGACCGCACTCGTGAAAGCAGCAAGATGGTCACGGGAATAACGATGAGTAAAGCTATTGTTTATTCTGTAATGAAACCAGGATAAGTTTTATGTCGGACGACTACAGAGAAAGAGTCTGGCGTTCACGTGAACAAAGGCGCATGCTTGAACTTAGTCTCCCTCACATGCAGCAGCATGGTGGTTTTGTTTTATTATATGCTGAAATTATATATGGCCGTCATATCCACTTAATTCCAATACGGCAAATTATTACTGGACAAATCTACCGGGAACAGGTGCAAAGGACTGTTGTCTTGATATACACCCATATCGACAGAATTTTTGACCAACATTAACACTTAGCGACGACGATGCTTATACGAATCGGCCAAGAGAATTGGCCATTTAAAGAATGGGTTAACTTACCCGAGGAATACCTCAACAATTTGGATAGGAGCATATATTTTCCTTAATAGGGACAGCGGGGTTAGGTTAGCAAGTTAAAACGATTATCGTCTCTCGTCGGCGATTGTCAAAATCAAAAATAAAATCCAATAAAACGAGACTATTAATCGTTGTGACGAATATCGTCTGTGCTACGACACGTTTTATCATTATCATCAATAGTCTCTCATTTTGGTGGATTTAGCCCCCCAGCTTTTATTATTTTGCCAATCGTCGACGAGAGACGATAATCGTTTTAACTTGCCCAACCTAACCCCGCAGGAGTCGGAAAGTCGTTAATAACAATTAAATTTAAATTACAAGTTTAATTAGTTTTTAATTGGCGGACATACAGTTATTGATAATTGTGATATAATAAATAAATAGCCTGTATTGAGCGGTTTAAAATCGCTCCTCCCAATAAGATTACCCAGTTTCGTACTACTAACTCCTATAAGCATTTTTTTTTAATTCCTGCAAATGTACGCAGTGTTAATTCGCAGTGTTTTTACGTTAGAAAACGTTTTGCTGCTTCATAACTCATTAAAAAAAGTAGATGACTATTAAAAGCTTTTTTTGCAATTTGTAGGATAAATTAATACTAAAATAACAACTATTTATAAAAAAAAATGTTAGAACTCACAGTTACCTATACTAAAGTCTAATTCTTCAATAGGGATCGGATGGTAATAAATTAGGTATCAACTTCGTCACCCTATTAGAAAGTGACAAATAGCCTCTGTTATTACTACTCTCTTTTTTCGAGAGTCTCAGGTCGTATTTTAGCTCGAGTATTCATTCCAGGTATTTACAATTAATACTTCCAAGTGTACAATATATAAAACTTAATAAATTTTATTTAGACTACATATTTATTATTAAATTCACAGTTACTAATAATTAATAAATATATTTTATTGACAGGGAGGCTGAACTAATAATAGTCTGTGCCAACTATCGGATCTATAGAGGTTAGTTGTCTCTGCTGGCGTCTTTTTGATAGAGGTTTGTTGTCCGAGGTTGTAGTTTTCGTGTCTTCTTATTTTCTTTTGGATTATTGCCAATACTAATGTAAGTTTAATCACGAAATAGTCGAAATAACATTCCGTACTCCAATTAATCATAGTTTTCTTTGCAGATATTACTATAACAATATATTTGCTATCGTAAACATGGCGGCGGCTATGCCAATTAACCCTAAACCTTACCTAAACGATTTAACCGGCAAAATTGTCATTGTGAAGTTGAAATGGGGCCACGAATATAAAGGAATTTTGGTTTCTGTTGACGGGTACATGAACTTGCTGCTGGCCAATGCTGAAGAATATATCGATGAGCAGGTTACAGGTGAGTGCAATCGATAATGTTAAGTATTTATTTCGCATGTATAAACACTCCAAATTGTCAATGGAAAATAAGCTGTTGATATACAAAGTTTCCATAAAACCAATTTGGACGTATGGAATACAACAATACAGACTCGGAACTATACGGAATACAACTATACAGGGAATACGGACACCAACATAGCAATCTCACAATGACTCCAGAACTCTGGCCTGAAGAAGCTATCCAACCCCCCATAGTTCATAACAATAGCTAAACTGCATGGAAATTTAAATATGCCAACAGTGAGGGAAGATACAAAATTACGCCACCCAATACAAAGTCCGGATGGATCACCATCCAAATGAGCTGGCCAGGCAGCTCAGAGACATAAAATCTAGTGTAAGACTCAAGCGCTGGAACTTCGAAGAACTAGACAGCAGATAATAAATCTGCATTACTTAAGAGTGTGAGTCTCAATGGAGGCAACACTCAACACGCCTGTGATCACACAATGTATCTGATCATTGTCTGGATGACTGATTGCAGATAGTGAAAAAAGAAAAAAAATCGCATGTAATGTCTTTAAAATTTTGAGTTTACCTTAAATTAGTACAAAAAAAATGTTAATTATAGTTTTACTTGAAAAATTGATACAAAAAGATAAAAGTTTCTTAGTTTTAGCATGGTAATTGATGAATTAAACAAATATTTTTGCGGCCTACTATCTCGGTAATTTTTTATTGTAATTATTTTTATTACGTCTACAAAGAAATAAGGCAATTTTTATTATTTTAGGTAATCTGGGAGAGGTACTAATTAGATGTAATAATGTCTTATATGTACGAGACTTGGAGGACGAAGAAGAGAATAATGAAATGAAGGAATAAATAATTATTAGTATAAGCTACTTTCCTATTTGATTTATTAGTATTTAACCACAAAATTAAAACGGAGTCTCTTAAAAAATAAGAATAACAATGGAAGGACTTTAGTATAGGTGCCTGTTCCGTTTTGGGTATACAAGCATTTGCTTATTCTGTAATATCTTAAGTTTGTGACTAAAGGGTTTATAAAAATAACCTAACCTCAAACATGTATCCATAGCTGTAAAGTAATTAAAACAAAAGTTTCCATCAGAGGTTAATTGTCTCTGGTTTCCATATGAAAAGTTTTTTCTCGAAAATTATTAGTTTCTGCAAGATGTTTTACAGGAGTATATTAATTTTTCCAACGCAATCGGAACATGCACCTATACTAAAGATGGACTTTAACAACTATTGTAAGTTATTGTTCCCTTATTATCGACTTGGTTATCGGCATGTTTAAAATAATACTACCACAGCAAGGCCATGCTGATCCGAATAAGCAATTAACTAGACCTTGGCGGATTAACTATACAAGTATTTGAATGGAATTCAAACCTTATTATACAGATAGTGGCATTACTCAATTGTTTGGGTCTGCATAGTCGTACTTTATTTTGATTGTCTTACCTCATTGTAATTAAACAGATTTTACCAAAAACATGCGGATGATTGCGATAAGGGGAAAGTTATATTAGGTTAAGTTAAGATGGAACTGAAGTGTATTGTAAAAAAGGGAGTAATTTGGGAAATTGAGTGATCTTTGTAATTAACACCATATCAGTTTATAACTACTAGGCAGTGATAATCTTGCCATTTAAAATATTTTTTTTCATGTGGCCTATATTTTGCAAATTGTTTTGATCTCAAGGAACCTCTTTTAGTACAATAATTGTTGTGGAACCAAATATTTGAAGAAATTTTTTTGTTTATACTTTTTCATCAAAACTTTCATATTTGTGTAATTTGATGAAAATGTTTTAGTTACCTTAATATAATTTTTGTATCCTATATAAATGGTTTTCTTTCTGTTTCTGTATCTTTGAGCACCCTTTGTAAGTTTTTAGATTATAACTACAACACAGATGAACATGGATGAAATAATCTTAATTTTTTTTAACTAGTGATAGAATTAAAGTTCTATAAAAAACTGATTCTTACCATGAGCCTTTGCTTGAGCCTGTCATCTAATTCATGTCCTAGTGTATCTGATGATGGTCCATGAGGAGCCAAAGGATATGCAATTTTAATTTACATTTTTTTTTGTGACGTCATACAATATTATAACACCCCACCTAATGTTAAGCTGGAGTTCGGTCCATAAATGGAAGCGACTTCAGGTATAATTCAAAAACTGTAGCAGGTCAAAAAAGTAGCAGCCTCATTCACTATGCCGGCCTTGTTGGAAATGGCAACTTACAAGCTAATCCTGAAACGCGATTAACAAACTTACCTGTCAACTCCGAGCGTTCTGCTGTCTATCGACTCCAAGCGTATCGCCGCCTGTCAACGCCGAGCGCTCTGCTGGCTTGTCGACTCTGAGCGTACCGCCGCCTGTTAACGCAGTGTCCGCCGCTTGTCAACTCTAAGCGTTCCGCTGTCTTGTCGACTCCGAGCGTAGGTACTGCCGCCTTTTAACGCTAAGCGTACCAGCCGCCTGTCGACGCCAATCATATTGCCGCGTATCAACGCCGAGCGTTCCGCTGCCTGTCGACCCCGAGCGCACTGCCTGCCGATGCTAAAGTTCACGCTGCGCGCCGGCATTTCATCACCAGCAGTTGACCAGGTATTTCTCTTCGAAACCTAACATGCATGGAAAGTTTTCAACACGGCACCTTCTGTTGTGCCGTCTGCTGTCTCTTTATCCTTAGTAAGGATCTAAGGTTACAGGCGATGTGTGCCAAAGGTCGGCATAGTGACGGCGACTGGGGCAGCCGTAAACTGACTCGGTTTTATTCAGTCGTTAGCACTCTTGGACCTCCTTTTGCTTACCATCAAGCGGGTTGTGGTCAGATGTCGAGTCTCAATAAGGCCGATCTCCTTATTGTTTTTGCCACTAGTTCGTGGATCGACGATCGTGGTGCAACGCCACCTACCTTGCGTCCGTGCGGACATGCGATGCCTGAGATCCGTATCAGACAACGCTATATCCGCACGGAGCTACGATCGCTCGGTATCCGGAAGTCCAGTGGCCCTGATGGTATGCCAGCGCTTGTGCTTAAAACGTGTTAACAGAATTAACTTCCGTCTTAACGAGGCTATAGGTACTCATACTCTTCGGGCTTGGAAGAGGTCCAAATTGGTCCCTAAGAAAGGCGATTGTTCAACCACTGTCCGTTAGCTGTAACTTCAGTACTGTGTCCCTCTAATGGCCTACCTGGAGGATCATCAGCTAATGACCGGCAATATGGCTGTCGAAACTGTCGAACTGCTGATCCGGGGTAGTACCAACACACTTAAAACAGACGTTTCAGAATTAGTTTGAGAAATGCCGGTTACAACTAGGCCGGATAAGATGGGAGCCGTATTATTTATTTCTGTTGCGCACGGTTTCTTAGGCAACATGCATCTCCTACAACTCGGAGTATTCTTCATATAAAAGGCTAGATAACTGAATTATAAATAATAGTACCAAATTTATGAAATAACTCATTTATTATTTAATTAATTCATCACAATAGTGTTATAACTTATGTTTATAAGTAAAACAAAACTAGACGAGCCTATACTAACAGTGTGTAGACTAGAGATGCCACGAATATACGGTCACTTTTTTATCATGAAAAAAATACAATTTGTATCCATTACCAAAATACAATACATTCTTTTTAGTAAGTAAAATAGATCAGTGGTAAGTTGTGATGGATAAATACAAGCTCTTCAGCATTTGTTGGAAGCAAACGATTACGCTTTTCGTCGTAAATCATAATGCTTTAGAAAATAATCCCTCACTATTTGGGTATTGTGTTTCGTTTGCTGACCACTACTTGTAAGGATCAGCCGTCCGATCTAGGCGAATTGTTTTCAAATAAAAATTCGACTCATTTGTCACAGCATTCTTCGCCAAATCCATGTATATCGTACATACATATGTATATATTTATATTCGGCGCTTCGGCGACAGCGTTGCCAAATATCCGGTATTCGGCTAAATCACTATTCATGGCAACTCTAGTGTAGACTGTAGGTGGTTTTAAAATCTAATAACATTCTAACAAAATTAAAGTTTGTAAGTTGACTTAATACGCCTAGGTATTGTCTGCAATAATTAAATCATAACAAACAACTGCTCGCTGGACAAACGCGCAATAAACGGCTGTCATCATGTTATTTTTATAATCTTAACTTTAATATAATTCGGATTAATAATCGACTAAGTTATTAATCCGAATTATATTAACTTTTGTTTTGATACAAATAAATTTACACATCCATTCAATGAACAATACTAATACTATTACATACTGTTTGCATTCAGTCAAATAAGTATCGAAAATGGATAATTTGTTTATGGTTCTTTTTTTGTAATAATAAACTGATATAATAATAAACTGTTACTTGGTCCATTTTGTTGCATCTGTTATTTAGATTGAATACAGTGCTGTTTTGAGTTATATCATATCTAGTGTATTAAAATCGTACATAATAATAATATAGAGTTAATAAAAATAGAAGTAGGACTTGTAATGAGTATCCCTCTTCTGTCCGATGCGTTTTTCAATGACACAATGGGCTTCGTTTTGACAGTTGAACTCCATTTATAAGCATTAAAATTGCGACCGCGCAACACACTAAGAATCAATGTTTATTTTCATTAATAGTTCAAGCTCATTGAAACTTATTGTCCGAATGAATAAGTTATTTTTAACAGCGACCGCGTAACTTTTTGACAGATGGAGATGGATGGAGTTTCATTGTCATTACCATTAAATGTGCGCGGTCGACATGATACGATAGTCAATGTCGCTATGTCCAAAGAAACGTCAAATCAAAGGGTAATTACTCGTGTAAATTAACTTAAAAAAAAGGCTAGTTAATTATTGCAAACACACTAATCTAATTTGCTATTTCTACTTGGTCTACTCATAACAAAGTTCTACTATCTACTTCTAATGTGATTAAAACATATTTCTTAAAAATAATAATAGAATTATTATTTGGTATAGACGAATGTGTGTAAATATAAAAATAACTATTTATTAGCTTTTTGGTTAAAATACATTTTACTCTGTAATGTTTTATATACTATTTAAATGATAATATTTATTTAGTTTTATGAGTATCTATTATACTTGTAGTAATTAAATGTGCATCAAGATGGCGGGTGTACTTTTTCAAATTTCTTAAATCGTAGTTATCACTTGTTATAGGTGAACTCCTTACCATAATTATTATTCTTTGATGTCTCGAAGATGTCAAATCAAACTATGTTGTTCATTCTTATTGTCATGTAAATATAAAAAATATATACTATTTATTCAAAGTACAAGTGACTTTATTTAATAACCAAAAGTGAGCCGCCATTTTATTTTCAAAATAGCGGCTTACTTAATTTTGGTGATAACTCTTTCATACTCACTGCGTGTTCTTCATCTTGTGATGCAGATCAGTTTTGGGCTATTTTATAAAGCGTTGTTGAACAACGACATTGTCACACAAAATATTTTAATCTCTAAAGCATTTGTTTATAAAATTATTAGCAAATTATAATATTACTTTTGTAAATCTAAAAAATATGCATTAACATTTGAAAGTACAGTTTATTTTAAATAACATTAACTTTGAGCTTGGCATATATCGGCATGTCGTTTACATGAGAATAAATCAATTCAAACGCCACACTACAGGGATAGACTACATACTTCAGAGCACTACTTTCTACGATCCTTATATAACTCACTAGTTTCCTTCATACAACTCCTAATGGTTTCTTATCTCTCATATATTCTCTGTACTATGTTGGGGGAGGAGAGATGGGCATTCGGAAGGCATGGCCACCTATTTGTAATTCAAACTGTGTTGTTTAATTTATTTCCGTCCGTCCATGATTTATGTGATTTATTTATTTGTAAATTTTACAAGCGTTTTGGAGTATACTCATGTATATCTTTGAGACATAAATAAATACACAATGGGAATATAAAGAAACATTTTATCTTATCGCAGGTTTCTCGTATATTTATTCCACACACTAATGCCCGGTTTCTATAATAAACTATCCGTCATCGGTAACAGTAACCATTCGTTGTTCGCTTCACAATTCACTGACGTTTGCAAAATTATATAAGAAAAATTATCCCTTTTTTTATACTTTATGCTAGTAGTTGTCAGTAACTTGACTTACGAGGAACGAGTTTGATCTACGGCTAAGCAATTTAACGGTTTGTATTATATTAAAAATGATATAGGAGCGTTTAACAGATATAGGAACCGGGCGTAAATGAGTTTTAATTTACATGAGTATCATCAATTTAAATTAAAAAAACAGTGGACCACCATTATTTTTTTAAATAGTGACTCGACATATGACAGCACACAACTTTATGTTAAGCTTCAGCGTGGTCCATGAATGGATGTCACTGCCACTACAATTCAATATCTGTAAGTAGCAGTCACATCCACTATGCCGGCCTAGTTGGAACCGGCAATTTACAAGTTAATCCCGAAACGTGACTAAATCACTTCACGGTCTGTATACTTGTAAGTGGTGGTACTACCCCGGATCGGCAGACTAGGTACCACTGCCTACCACTATTACCAGTATAAGTGCGAGATCGTGTATCAGATCTTACCTTTATTTATGCCCATCCCTCCTCTAGTCCTCATTCGTATAAAAATCCTTATTTAATAGATATAAACTATGATTCTGTTCTATAAATATGTATAAAAATATGGACAATATTTAGTTATAGTATTTTCTTAGATTTTACGCGAACATTGATTAATGAATTAAACAAATTTTATGCGGCTTATTATCTAACACCTGGGACCCCATAATTCACAAACTCAAGTCCCAAGTCCAGCAAACTGCCAAACCAGATGACACTATCAGTTATTTTTGCAAAAATTTGAAATAAACCGGGAACAGAAAAGCAAAATATCAAACGGGGTAGTTTTGGAAACAATAACAGCATCAACCAATAAGACGACTAACACCTCAGTCTCTCCGTGACCACGATGGCTGCAAAGCTCTCGAAACGTCGGAATAATAAAAATTGTAAAATCAAAACCAAAATAAACGCGATAGTAAGCCGCATAAAATTTGTTTAAATCATTAATATTTCGTTATTGCAAACAAGTCATGAGGTAGATATTGGAATGGACGCCAAATTGTTTATCATTATCTCTACCTTTTGGCCCAATAATAAACGCATTTTCAGTAATTCATTCCAAACTGATGCCAAAGCTGAAACTCAACAAAGTCGGCAACAAATTACTGAAAGCGAATCCCGTGCAGCTTTACACAAACAAGGTAAGGTAAAGGATAAATAGACTATGGTATATTAAATCATAGTTAATGTCTATTAAAAAGTATAAATTAATAAAATACAATATTGTTTTTTTTATTCCTTTTTTATTTATTTATATTTATTGTGACTCGACATCTGACCTCGACCCGCCTGATGGTAAGCAAGAGGAGGGCCCAAGAGTGCCGACGATGGTAAAAACCTAGTTTAGACGGTTGCCCTGGTCGCCGTCACTATGCCGGCCAAAATGAAATAGAAAACATAAAACTAATTCAAAATTATTTTAACAACTAACATCTCACTAGTTTTTTTAATATTAATAAAGGTGTTTTGAGTCACGCTATAAAACCTGTACACTACCTACTCGTTTTAAATAGAAAATTATATTTTTTATCAGGCCCGCCTGAAGATAAGCTGAACTGGGCCGTGAAGAGATATGTTGACTACCTCTGAAAGTGAGGTTTTACAGAGACAAAAGTCAAACTGTCACGTCTTATTCCTACAGGGATAGGCAGAGACAATGAAACGCCACCTGCCACAACCCTCACTTCTCTGGATCTGCCTATAGAGTCATTAGATTCCATTTCTAAATTTAAAGCAAATGGCCGATTTTCGATGAAACTTTTTGAATCCCGATTCACATAACAGTACGAGTTAAATAGCTTTGACAATAGTCAATCTTCAATGTCCAGCTTACCATCAGGCGTCAAGTGTGTATGTTGTACGCATGCGTTTAAGCAATACGATTAAAAATGAAAACAATAAGCGTGTCCCAAAACCCAGCCTTATAATAATCTATAACATACATTAATATCGTGTCAATTTTAAAGTACAAATTGAACACGATACTCTCACTAATGGCAAATCACTAAAATGTATTAAAACATTTCGTTTATTACTTACTATTGCTTTTCAGTCGATCACATTTACATAAGACGACGTGATATATAAGTATATACAAATAACAAAGTCATGAAATGATTCAATTTGTGCGACAATAACACGGCGAGCTGGTGTCAGAAGAGTTATTAAAAAAATGACTCATTTATTCTATATATTGTGACATCTCATCTAAAAAGCCCCTTTACACGTAATTTTTATTTATTTTATTGTGAGGCAATGTCTGACCTCGACTTACATGAATCAAGAGCTTTCATTTAACAGAATGAAGATGCTTACCCCTAACAAGATATCACGAGAGTAAAAATGCGAGGACCAAATGAGCACCAGTTATTGTAATATAGTATTTTTCACAGCGACTGAGACAGCCGTAAACTAACTCGGTTATTTCAGTCGTCGGCATTTTTGGATCTCATCTTGCTTATCATCAGGCGGGTCAAGGTCAAATGTTGTGTCACAATAAAAGAAAATGCCTTATGTAAGTTTCTGACTTTTCCATCACCGTGCTATAGTTGCTAATTAATGTAAGAGCAAAGATCTTGAGCAATGTGTCTTTATTTGACACAAATTTCTTCTTAAAATTCCCGAATCATATAACTGACATGTATAAAAAACTATTTTATACTTGATGAAAAAATATATATACAAATAAAAATCATTTCAACCATTATTAAAGCCACACAATTATCTTTTTTCCTATCAACACTTGATCAAACAAACATATTGGATAAAAGATTTGATAAACATAATGATAAACAAAAATATATAATGTCATCTTTTTTCTTTCCTTCAAACTTTAACGTTGATGTAGGCACATTAGAGTGTCACTTTCTACAATCCTGAAAAAACTCTCTCGCTTACCTCCTATACACGATTCAATTCATACATGCTTTATTATATATTTTTTACTATCGTTTATATTATTTAAATTAACGTATTGCAAATACGAAAAATATATACAATAGTTTAAAAACTTCAGTAATATATTGAGAAAATATCAAATTATAATTTCAAATTACTTTTAATATTCTAACGAAGTAAAAGTTATTAACTTCAGACACCAAACTGATAGTATAAAGAATCTGTCGCAAAATCCGGAAAGACATGGAAATTGCAAAGATTAATCCTTTGATACACAATGTTTTCATGGTATAGGCACAAAAACGCGCAGCCTACAACAGATTACTGCCTGTAAGTAACAATCGCATCTACTAGTCCAGTCTGTATTTGTTAACATTACCGTCTGTACTCCGTATCGACAGGTCATACGACTACCAAATCATTAACATACTTCAATTTGATGTCTAAAATCTTATATAAACAAAAATATTCATATTTTAAGGTTGTAATGTAAAATGCTATGTATTGAGTTATCTGGACTGGCCGTAGCACGACGCTCAGCCAATATGCTGGCGATAAAAGATTCCTGCATTCTCAAACGTTTGGCTAAAGGCTCCCAACTTCCATAATTCAGTTCTAACAACTGTATAGCCTTCTTTACAATTTTGTGCGATTCAAGGCACCATTCTCTGCAAAACAAAAGAGAGAATTTAATCAAAAGAATCAATACACACCTCAACTCTAAACAAAGACAATGGAGTGCCCCTTAGAACTCAGCTCGGCGGCATCTCATATAACTCGGACATCACGGCGCTTTATTCCAAGGCATAGAAAATCTATATGGAAGAATATAATAATGGATGATGCGAACAGTTACACCTTTTTCAGTATACTAAGTTAGCGCATATGGCCTGTATGTGCATATTGACCCGCATGAGCAGATCTATATGGCCCGTGTGATTCAAATTGCTGCGAAGGGACATCCCTAGAAAACCTAGTGTCCAAGAAAAAGAGAAAGGTAGTAGTCCGTGTAGAACGCGTGCAGAGCCATATCTGCATTGAACTGGACCATATTCTTGTGAACCCAGTATGTAATGGGATCACAAAACCCGGTCTAGCCCCGCCACGACACTGTCTTATCCCGGCTATATCTTATTAGACGGTTGCAAGGGATTAGGGTTGCCAACTTTTTTGACAAAAAAAAACGTATACCATTGTTTGAATAGGATAAAAATAAAGTATTTGGAAGAAAAATAAAGTATTTTTTAAATTTTATGCCTTAAAAACGTATTTTGTGTGCTTTTAAAATGCTAACAATTTTTGTTATTTTTAAATATTTCAAAGCTTGTTTGACAATCATCATTTAAAGGACATCATTCATTTTGAGCTTCTATGTACTACTTTTGTAATGTCCGATAATGAAAAAATATACAAATAGTAGATTCGATACTTGTATTGATAAAACTAATAACAATTTTGCTTTTAATTGCTGTGCAATTGAGTTATTTGAAAAATAAAATATGAATTTTGTATATATAATTTTGTTTGATTGACAACGCTACATTTGTTCTGCTTTGAACTGTCATAATTATAGTTAGATGATTTTGCACACCCAAACTATGCAAAAAAAGGATATATTCCAACTACATTGTAATCTTCGTACATCAAATTAATTTAAAATGCAACTGTTAATACATTTAAGCCCAAGACCCATATAAAATGAATGATGTCCTTTGTATACTTAAATGAACAATTCGTTTGCTACGCAATCAAAATAAAGTATTTTCACATACTTTATTTGTATGCAAAAGTATAAAGTATAATTACCAAAAATAACGTAAGATACGTTATTATAAAGTATGGTTGGCAACCCTACAAGGGATGGACATGTCATTATTATGCCGAGGGCGACATGACGGCGCCCTCGGAGACACCAACATCCAGAGCTACGCTCTCTATACTATACAGCCACGATTACCGTTTAGTTGCTAATCATTTGGATAGATGGCCATGGGGCGCTTTTTTTAATAAACGTGCGCATCACCCCATTTACGCGCCATCTATTGGCGGACGTGCGTACTAACATGTTCGTTAGCAATTTCGTTTTGGTTCTAGTACTATACTCTATGAGTAGATGGCGCTTCTTTAAATTTAAACTTCATCTACGGGCCTCGGTAAGCAAAACTTTTAGTTCCAAGTAAATTGGGTAGATGGCGCTTCAATTACAAAAATTCACGTGCGATCCAACACTTGGACTATTTTTGCCCCATCTGTTAGTGGATGTACGTACTACCATGTTAAAATGCAATCCAATTGACGATCTAGTACAGTACTCTATAGGTAGATGGGATTGCTTAAAAAAATTCTAGCGCCATCTACTGGGGATTTTAGTTCTCAATGATTTAAGTAGATGCTGCTGCTCTTAGCCACAGACGGTGTGTGCTGTGCCACCCACTCCATTAGAGATCATCATAGCTTTAATAAGAATACCGCTTGTCCTACCGCTTTGCCATACGGAAAGTAATAAGGAACTACTTAAATAAACTAACTTAAAATAAATGTGATCTTTAGGGCTCCATGCTGCTTCTTGTTTCTTCCGCATAGCAATGACAATACAAACACTAACACAATTGCTTTTAAAAGGATTGTTAACAATTTAACAAAATTAAGATGTTTTCATCCACACTTACAACAGTGAATGGAATTCTAATTATTTTAATTTAATAAAAAAAAACATGTAAATGACCAATCTTCAATATTTAAATTCTACTTCCTTGTGGCAAAACATAGTGACAACCTGTATATTCTTTTACTCCAATTACTCTTAAAAAATATAATGATACATCCCTGTTGAATACAAGTGATCTCTAATGGGTAATATTTTCTACATACCTAAATTCGGGACGATGTTGTCCACACAATATTCTCTCCAGCATGACACCTATTAACTTACGAAGTTCATATGCGACCTGCAATCAAGTAATTACTCACACTTCAAGAAATTTATTATCGCTAAATGCTAAGACTGGTATTAGATGGCAGTAAATCTTAAACTTACACGGCGTTCACACGAGCCGAATTTAGTTGATCAACTGCAAAACCGTTCGCGATTTGAACCGTCTGAACAGATTTTTAATCAAGTTGAAACATTTTTATTGATTCAATTAATAGTTGAAAGCGAATCGACTCGTCTGAACTCGCATTCAATAATCAGTCCAAACAGTCAGTCAATCAGCACGATTGAGTTTGTATCCTCAGTCACCAGTTTTTTTTTATTTAAAAAAAATGTAAATAATCCACGAGAATAATGCTAAAATGGACCGGAGATAGTGTACCGACATGTGTAAATACTAAGTCGATTATTTTTGAACCGTAACATTCCTACAAGCAATATTTGCATTCAATTTTTTTTAACGATAAAAATTGAACAACTTAATTCGCCTCGTGAAAACACCGTATTAAATATTTGACATAGCTAAATATAATAACAATATCACCGTGTAATATTAGCCACGTTGTGCTGTGCATACACAGTCTGGCCATAAATACTCAATCAATCAATCAATCAAATTGTTACGCCTTTTTCCCACAGGGATAGGCAGAGACAATAGAGCGCCACTTGCCACGATCCCTTGCTTCCTTCACATCCACATTTTGTAAATACTGTTACAATAATTAAAAAAAATACAATAATGTTGAATTTAAATTTGGAATTTGGCATTCTAATATGAATTCATTCATTTGCCTACCATCGGGTGAATCTAGATCTTTTGTGATTAATTGATATAGCCATTCAATTGTGTGAATATCTAAACTAAACTTTAACCACCTTCTTGGCGAACTGGTTAGCACATCAGTTTGTTACGCGTAAAGTCCCGGGTTCGATTCCCGGTCGGAACAAAGATTTGTTTAATAGCCTTTATTTTATAAATATTTAATAATTAAATTGATTAATAAATAATTTGTTAATAAAGATTAAAAATCAAGCGGATATTTGCTCCGGGTCTAATTGTTTGAGAGTGGTTGGCAGTGGTTTCCAGTTTACCGATCTGCGGGGTAGTAGCACCACTTATATACATATCGTCTCCACTTAAGTTGACTTAGTCGCATTTCGTTATTAGCTTTTAAGTTGCTGTTCCCAACTAGACCGGCATACTACATACAGGTATTTACCAGTACATAACTTAAGTGTGATTCGACACATGACAGCACCCCGCCTGGTGTTAAGCTGGACTGCGGTTCATAATTGGCGGTGACTGCCACTACAATTCAATAACTGTAAGTAGTAGTCACATCCACTATGCTGACCTAGTTGATTTCGAACCAACATCTAGTAAGCAAGGGGAGGTCCAAGAGGGCCGACGAAAGAAAATAACGACATAGTTGACGGTTGCCTTAGTCCTCGTCACATGACTGGCCAGAGGTGAAATGTTAAAATAGCTCACTTCGACACTGAAGGATCCAAACTGATATTCAAGACTTGGAATGTTTTGTTTTATCATATCAATGCTTCTAGTATATTCACCTGTAACAAAAATATTTAAAACACTATAGTATCTCTATCAAGGAAATTGGATGTACAAAGGCAGGGGCACAGGCGGGGGACTAGGAAGCCCTGCAATCATTTTTATCAGATACTTGACACCTCTGCCCCACTTCACCAGAGGATGGGCTCTTATCCTGCAGTGAGTATACAGCAATCCCCAAGCCGTCTACCAATTATGACGACGGCATTGAAACCAAAAAAAATGTCACGCCTCATACGCTTTAAGGATCCATAGATGGGCAGAACACATAAGCAGGTGAAACATTCCATTTATCGATTGTTCTACAAATAAACTACGTGGCGAACCTTATAGTTCGAATGCGTTTTAAAATTTTTAGTTCTGAAGAATGAAATATCAATCAATCAATGGAATTGCCACGCCTTTTTCCCACAGAGATAGGCAGAGACAATGGACTGCCACTTGAACCTCCATCCAAAATTCTCTTCATACAAGCTCTACGGTTATGGGTACTAGGCAAATCAGCTTTCTTGAGGATGTCTCCGATTTGGTCGGAAAATACCCTCCTAGGCCTGCCTTGTTTAACGCATCCATCCACATCAGATTTATAAATTCATTTCGTCAATCTACTGTCACTCATCCTTTCCATGTGCCCAAACCATCGAAGCATTCCTTTGTCTATCCTTGTCACTACCTCTTCTTTGAGGTAGATGTGAGGGAAGCGAGGGAGTTGTATGAGTTCATTTTCAAACGAGATACAAATAACTACTCGCTTGACGCATACAAAACATTCTACATTCCTTAACACATACTATATCTGTTAGACAAGAAGTCTAAGTATATTTGGTGTAAAGACCATAGCCTGACTCGCGCTATGGGCTTGGCTTGAAGGTAACAAGAGTTTAGTTCAGGAAGTGGAAGTGACTGTTGCTTTCAGACATTTATCTGTGGCTGCATTCGCCTATAAAACCACATCTATCGCGCACTGTGCAATTCCTTATTCTCTCCACCATCGTTACGGTATTGAGACAGTAAGCGGAAAGTGAAAAATTCTAGACTTACCCATTTCAGCATATAAGCAAGCAAGGCGATCACTAACGTCTCTCAAAGCCGTATGATGCCTATGCAACACTTGTTGTTTAAGTTTTAATGCGCCTTGTAATTTTTCACATTTCTCTTCAAGCGATGTTGCGTCGTTAGCTATAAATAATAAATAAATATTAGGGAGTTAAGTGAAATATTGTAGACTGCTTAAGGTAAAGAGTGGTAGGCAGTGGTACCCAGTCTGCCGATCCGTGGTAGTACCACCACTTACAAGTATAAAGACCGTAAAGTGATTTGGTCGCATTTCGGAATCAGCTTGTAAGTTGCCGATTCTAACTAGACCGGCATAGTGGATCTGATTGCCACTCACAGTTATTGAATTGTAGTAGCAGTGACATCCATTCATGGATCACACTCCAGCTTAACATCAAGCTGGATACTGTCATATGTCGAGTCTCAATAAAAAATAAAACTTCTAGCTATGTTTTAGTTTATGTTTATGTCTATGTTTAGCAGTATTCTGGCTGATAATGATGATAAGCAAAAAATATGTTTTTGTGTTTTTTCTTACCATGCTTAATAAGGTCCTGAGCTCTCTCCCTTAAACTAAGTGCTCTCTCCAAATTGAATTCCGTACTCTTACATTGTTGACAGATAAATTTACCATCTTTATTTAGGACGGCGCCTTTGCATGATTGACAGGCGTACGCATTGAACACCAGCTAAAACAAGTCAGGACATGTTTATAGTCTTAACTGTGGGTTTTCCTAAACTTCAAGTGTTGCATTCTATCGACCGAATCAGCAGTCGATCTAAAAAGTTTGGTGCGTCGTTTCTTTGTAGAACAATCGACAAGTAAAATGCTTTGTCAGCCCATGTGTTTTCTCCATCCTATTACCTTGGATCCTTCAAGCGATGCGTGAAGAAACACCTTTGGCCCACATAGTGACGGCAACTGGGGCAGCCGTGAACTAACTCGGTTTTTTCAGTTGCCGTCATTCTTGGACCTCCTCTTGCTTATCATCAGGCGGGTCGAGGTCAGTTGTCGTGTCACAATAAAAAAAAGTGTACAGACCATGTGGTGACTTAGTCGAGTTTTGGGATCAGGTTGAAAGATGTTGGTTTCAACTAGGCCGGCATAGTAGAAGTGACTACTACTTGCAAAAATTTAACTGCAGTAGCTTCTAGTCATGGACCTCACTCCAGCTTAACATCAGGCTGGGTGCTAGCATATGTCGAGCCATAAAAAAATAATATACAATATGTATTAATTTTTAAAATATAATTATAATTAAACAATAATCGATTTATGTAACCTAGAAGTTGAAGGAATAATGTTAACGGAAGGATATTTTAAGTGGCGCTTTATTGTCTCTACCTATCCCTGTAGGAAAAAGGCGCGGCAATTCCCTTGATTGATTGATATTTTATTCATCAGAACCAAAAGTTTTAGAACGCATTCAAACTAAAAGGTTCGCCACAAAGAGAACTTTTGATAGTGACTGCGGCTGAGGCAACCGTAATCTAATCTAACTAATCGGTATTTTAAGTTGTCGGCGCTCTTGCACTTCCCCTTGCTAAGGCAAGTCGAGCAAAATGACGCCGGCAAGTGCTACAGTAACCATTGGTACAATGTACTTAGGTCGTCCTATTTCTATGATACAAGCCTTCTTAGTAGCTTAGTATATAGGAAAAAAACTTACTGCAAGCATAGGAGTTGGCCGGCATAGTGACGGCGACTAAAGCAACTGTGAACTGAGCCGGTTTTTACAGTCGTTGGCACTCTTGGACCACGTCATGTTTTCCATCTGATAGTCGTGGCTATGTCGGATCCAATAAAATTCTGCAGCGAGTTATAATGCCTTTATATTTTTTTATTTACATTTCTATAAAAAGTTACTAAAAGCCTTGTATCACAGAAAAAGGACAACCAAAGTACATATATCAAAGATACATTAGTACCGGCAAATGGTTTTGAACTTGTGCTCTCGGTTTGCGTAACCATTGCACTGCCACTACACCACGGTCGCCTTATGAAGACTTAAAAGTGGTACTTACGACAAAATCCTTTTTATCTGGATCCACACATGAACTGCACGTGCACGTGAATAAATATTGTGCACGTAATTGTGCTCGCCTATCCACAGCTGGCTCGCGAGCACGGGACGGACCATAACAGTTCAATATTTCCCCCTCAGGTGGTAATTCACGGCAGCAACTTACAACTAGACGACAGTTGTGAAAGCTGCAACAGAAAAAAGCGTATTCAGTTTTGTTATTTAATAGGTTATTAAAAGGCTACCGTGGTGTAAGTGGCCAGTGCCGGATTTAAGCAAAGGCAACATAGGCCTATGGGCCGCCACCACACTACAAAAAACGAAGACTCGAAAAACTTATACGAAAATAGACGAAAAACTTATTTTTTTTCTTTGAACGGGAAAAGTTAACTTTTAGAAATCAACAGTTCCACAAACGATTTGAGGTCCTCCACCACATGCTCTGCCTATGAGCCGCCGAAGTCTAAATCTGGCGCTGCTAGTGGCAGTGCAATGGTTACACAACCCGGAGAGTACGAGTTCGAGCCCACCCACCGGTACCAATGTATCTTTGATATATGTACTTTGGTTGTCCTGTTTCTATGATACAAGCACTTTATTAGTTTATAGAAATGCCTGCATAGTGTTTTTTTTATTGTGACTCGACATATGACAGCACCCCGCTTGAAGGCGGAGTGTGGTCCTTGAATGGATGTCACTTTACTGCTACTGCAATTCAATAACTGTAAGTAGTAGTCACATCTACTACGCCGGCTTTGTTGGAACCGGCAACTTACAAGCTGATTCCGAAACGCGACTTAATCATCTCTGTATTACTGTTAGTAGTAAATTGTTAGTAGTGGTACCACCTCCGATTTATCATACATAATTATTAAATAATTCAAATAAAAGCTATGAACCAAATATTTGCTCCGATCGGGAATCGAACCCGAGACTTTACGCGCAACAAACCAATCTCTAAAGCGTTCGTCCACGCCTGTCGTCAGAACTATGTCCGCCTATTTGAATAAATAATAAGAAACCTACCTGTTGATAATATTCGGATCACAGGAATGGTTCATGAGACTAGCTGAAGGATATATAGCTGTTGCCAATCTCACTTCTTTCTCCTCAATAGACCTTAATCCATTTGTTTCAAACTCTTGCAATGACATTATTGCATGGCCGTTACATACTAGTTGTCCCATATGTCGTAAGAGTAAAGAGGACGCAAACAGCTTTATGTCCTGTTCAGACATAACAAAAGGCATCTTAGAACGTAGATAATCAAAGTATTTTGTAAATTTATCCAAATATATTGTCAAGGTTAACGCGGTCTGAAAGTAAAAAGGCATATTATTCGAATACATTTTAGACTATCCGTGTGTTTATCGTTTTTAATGCGTTAGCGGCGCTAAAATGTTTGTAAATCATTAAGTAAATATCCCTCATTGACTTACAATATTAATACGTTAACGCCTCTACCGTATATCGACAAATGGGCTATAACCCTATATCCTTTAGGTGAATCTTAAAAAGACATCCTCAAGAAAGCTGGGTTGTCTAGTGCCCATTAGCATAGAGCTTGTATGAAGAGAATGTGGATGTGAAGGAAGCGAGGGAGTTGTTTCAGGATCGTGGCAAGTGGCGCTCTATTATCTCTGCCTATTCTTGTAGGAAAAAGGCGTGACAATTTAATTAGTTAAGCAATCAACTTAAACCGTGAAAAGGCATAGTGACGGCGACTGAGGCAACCGTAAACAATAGACTTTTCAGTCATCGGCACTCATGAACTTATATACCATGAGGCAGGTGTAAGACGATAAAAACATAACAGGATGCCTATCAGCAACTTAGTACACAATGCATACTACATTTCATCTAAGGTGTAATCATCATTCACTGAAGTTCATCTAAGGTGTAATTATCATTCACTGAAGTCCATCTAAGGTGTGATCATCATTTACTGAGGTTTATTTAAGGTTTGATCATCATTCAGGGGGGAAAGGAGAAAAGTCTATGTTCAGCAGTGGACGTCTTCTGGCTGATGATGATGTTTTTATCAGAGAAGACTGCGGCCATGAACAGGTTCTAATAGCAGCATTTTTTTTTCTATTGTGACACCTAACCTCGACATGCCTGCCAGTCCTGGATTTGTCAATAGGTCGTATTGGCCGCTGCCTAGGGGCGGCAGGTTATAGAGAACGCTCGCTCGATTCCAAAAGGTAAAATAATTATTTTGGAAAGGTACATGGGGCGGCATCTGTGGAAAATGCGTCCTGAATCTTGACTGTGTTAAACAGGACGAGGTTTTCGTCGCCCCAGGGGTTAATGCGAATAAGGCCACCGACTACTATATCCGGCTGCGGAGCAGGCAATGTAGCGCCATAGCACTGTGAACGCATGGTATTGAATGTCAAATATAAAGTCCAGCACGTCATTGATATGCAGAAGGAACATTATGGACGACAACTCGGAGCCCTAATGGTCGCAGGCATTCACCGATAACCTGCGCAATGCGCTTCCATCTACTAGCACGCGTATGGGGCTCACTATATGCCTCGAGCTTAGAGAGAATGGCTTTGCGCCAGACCCTGTTAAACTGGTTAAAAAAAAGGGCCCTGGCAATGAGTAACGACAGAAGTTTAAAGAATTTTCATAACTAATTTAGAATATGCCAAAATTTTACCAATAAAAAAACGTAAACCCTTCTTCCACCAAAAGCGACAACAAATAAAAAACGAACTCACCAAGGCGTACTGTATATAATCAGTTTTGTTCATTTTGTCAAAATTCGTGACTAAATTAAACATCCTGTAGAAATCGTGCGTAGTGTTTGAATATAATTTGGAAGAATCATATGACGCATAGTTAGAGAATACCTCGGCAACTGTTGCCGGTTTCCTGACAGAACCACCGCTAATGTCAGGAAAACCTTTATTTGTGCTCATAAGCAACACCCTGTAATAATTATAGTTTTATGTTAAATATTTAGCTCAAGAATTATATTGACAACTGTAACAAAACGAAATGAAATGTCATGTAATTATCCAATGACGTCACATTTCATTTAATAATGAGCGATTTTCTTAATAAACTCTTACTAATTTAAACTATATCAGCGGCACGCTACGATGGCCGTTTTGACGTTTTCACCGTTCACGAAGTTTTGTATAAATTAATAACTACGTTTAAAGGAGCAAATTGTCGTTCATTATTGTCACTATAAAGAACAACAATTGCCCATCAAATGTAATTAATTATTTATTTATATGAAACTTCATGAAAAGTTAAAACGTCAAAACAGCCATCATAGCTGGTATAGTTCGTAAAAGATAGCTCCAAAATTTATATCAATTTAATTTTTTTGCTTATATCAAACCCTCATCCCATTCGATGTTACTGTGTTCTAAATTACTGTGCCAATATTTGACAGAAAATAAGCTAATGCTAAAAGCTGTCTTCTTTTGCCTATTTTGACTTTGACATTAATTTGGCAAATAATTGTGGTGGTTTTTGAATTGTCTGAAAATCGCTCATTGTAATGCTGATATAACACGATCATCTATAATATAATCAGATCTAGGTCAAACACCCAAGTCAAATAAATATGATATATCAGCCTAATTTGTAAGTATAAAAGGATTAAGGAATAAGGAAGGAAGGAATTGGGTAAAAAAAATACGACGAAAAATTGCATTAATATATTTATTGCAATTGATAAAAAATATTGCAGTCATAATGTATTTCTTTACGTGAATACATTCGCATATGCGAACAAATATAGTATTCATTAATATCCTTAGAAGTGCGCATTTGTGCGAAATACTAAATTGTGCTTGTATCATAAGATATAATTAGTTCATGCAGAAACATGAACTATTGTTCGACGTTTATATTTAGGTAGATTATCGGCCTAACAAAATAAAGTGGAGGGGAGTGATCGCATCATAAAACCTAAACACAGTCGTCACGTGCAAGTTTAAAGTTCACGTTCTCTTCATCAATAGGTTCTTTTCATTTCTAATTGTCAAAATACCTCAACTGTCACAATAAAATTCGCTGATTGGTGGAAAATACTCACTCCAATCGTTGAGAACGTTGACTAAAACTTGCACTACAGCCATAGATATATTTATGCCAGCATGCTTTTGAAACGGCTAAGGTGCATTGCATCGTGATACGCGAAGTTAAAATAATACTAGCCGCACAAGTATGTAGATTTTTTGTTGTTAATTAGTCAAAGTCATATAATGAACTATTTCCGAAGTCATGTATATTTTTATTTCCAACTCACATAAACGCTTTAAATTAGAAAATCATGACGATAAAATTTTCCAATTCTTGGAAATATAGGCGATAATGTAGTGCCTAAAACCTTTGTGAAATAGACAATTTAGACAATCACGAACTTAAGCCCTAATAGTATATTGTGAAATAGAATAATAAACTATTATATAACCTTCACCCATTGTCTCTGCCTATCCCAGTGGGAAAAAGGCGTGACAATTTGATTTGATTGATACCTTCACCCATTAGCTTAGCATTATAAATATACTACTATAACTATATTCTTTAACCACCCGCCCATGAACAATGCTTAGCATTACAAATATACTACTAACAAAAAAACAACTATTACTACAAACTAGTTTACAAAAAGCGAACTTAATGGCTTTAGTCATTTTCTGCCAGTTAATCTTTTAGGCTAGAAACGCACACCCCTTTTAACGCCATAAGCAATGAAGTAACTTTAAACGCTTCAAAGCAATTGCAGTCGATAGTAAATGCAATTTCTCTATAGCAGTTAGGGTGGTGTGCTGTCGCCTATTCGAAATATCCAGTGATTTTTTAAGTGCAGAAAATAAAATAAACAATTTATTATCATATACACAATAAACTACATACGATCACCCTTACATAAATAAATAAATTATTGTCAATTCTTTATTAATGTCAATATATGTCAACATATTCCTTTGTCTCTCTGGTAATTGTTAGTTTGAAATAGTTCAAGTCAGGGAAGCATAACTACAGTTTTCTTGCTTACCATCAGGAGGGTCGAGGTCAGATGTCGAGTCACAATAAAAAACTGGGCGTGTACTTTTACGTGTAGTTACAGAAAAAAAACGAAATATGTTGGTGCATTGTCGTTATAATGAATGCTAAATAGTTTAAAAAGGAAATATAAACATATCCGGTTACGTGTTTACAACATGCGATCTCGATGTTTTTTCTTTATTTATTAATCGATCTAAGATAACCTCTCCTAATAAACCTTAGGTTGTTGTATTATTGAATTCAACGTCTTAAAAGTCGTGTGCATGTAGTTAAACAATCGACGCTCTGTGCGCTTAGATTACTTAATATGTTTAGTTAGCCTTAAATAACGTTAGACGCCTTAAGATCTATACGCATAGAAAACATGTTAAACTGTGTTTAAATTAGTGTGAAATTGATGCAACTAACTTATGGAAGAAATGTGAGAAAATACCCTTGATCAAATTGATTTCAAAACTATTTAATCCTATTGCGGAAACTATTTGAGTACGTAAAATTAGAACAAAAACCGACTGTGTTAAAAAGATCATCTAAAAAGCTAAAAATAACTTCTATAATGTATACAGTTGTGCCAGGATTGTGGAAAGTCGCACTCCGTTGTCTCTGCCTATCCCTGTGGATATTAGGGCGTGAAAATTGATGAGTATAGGAGGAAGCAGAGAAACGCGTTAGTTCAAAAAATAAAGACCAACACTTAGACTATTAGCTTGCCCCCGTGTGCAATATATTTTCTAATGTTCAGATTCCAACATTACATAGATTGTAGAGCTTGTTTATAGCATTTCAGGTGATATTTAACCGCAACCCGTTTGTTTTTATTCAAAAATTTACTTGATTGAACATCATGTGGTAGAAAAATGAATAGACAGTTAAATATAGGGGATAATACGGTGAATGAATAAAGATGCAAATGAGTTTGTAGCTATAGCCTCTGGTGAGATGCTTTTCCATGCGCTAATTAGATAGTGTGATTGTGAAATTAGATTAAAATCTATGATACGAGCACATTTAGTAGCTTGGTTGCACAAGTCAGGCTGCATTTCCTATGGTAGCTTTCAGCCCATTTGATGTTTTAAGCAACGAGTTCACAAACAGACATACGCGCATGTAATACTGTGTAGTACCATCAAATCAGAGGCCCGCAGACCATATACCTTGTATGGGGAGAATAGAGCGAAAGGAGATAGACAGGATCGGTCAGGAACTTGGAAAGTGGCGCTCCATTACCTCTGCCAATCCCCAAGGCGTGAAGAGTATATTGTTGTCACATACCTTGTTCCCACCTCGTCTTAAAACTCCCGTGATACCCGTAATAGGTTGGGGAAAGCATTCGCATTTTATTTGCCGAATCGACAGCCGAACTTAACTGTTTGGCATGTCGTTTCTTTGTGTAACAATTCATAAATGGAATGCTTTACCTGCCCAATGCGTTCTCCCCATTCTAAATCCTTTGACCTTATAGGAAGGGCAAAAAGTCCCTCTGGCCGTTGGCCGTAACGAGGACTGAATCGTGTTTGTCCAGTGCTCTTGAACTTCCTCTTGCCCAAACTTACAAAGGTCTGATATGTTGAAAAACGCATTGAATATTAGCAACATATCGAATCACAAGTGATCAAATGAGTTGCGAAATTCAAACCTCGATTTGTCGCTAACTGATTCCATTCCTAGCTAATGATCAATGCGTTTGTCTTAGGCCCCTAGTGAGTTCTCATGCTGTGCCTTTTTATAATATAATTTACAGTTCGCAAACAAATATCACTCATTTATGAATATATTTTTATTACATGAACATTGTAATGGCGTTGCGTGTTGTGCTCTGCATTCACAACAATGGAATAGTCACAAATGAGTGATGTGACCAATGATCTTCTATACTATTAGACACATTATAAAAACAATATATATTGTACTCTCTTACAACATTTAACAAATTTAATACACTTTTGCCAATGTATTTTAGTCATAGCCAATGATGATGATTTATGATGACAGCGCAATATCTGGTTAGAAAATAGTCATCTGACAAAAAAATTACCGTCTTGCGATCTGCATAAGTTAGATGCTCCAAGAAGTGCTCTCAATTTTTTTTATTGTGTAAAGTATAAAAGATCATTGGTGTTTAGTAATAGACATATTACCTTATAGCTAAATGTGCAATTCCAATTGTCTGCCACAGTCTACTCTGCGCACCTAAACACTCCCAACGATGGAAAGACTCCCATCCGTCAATCCGACATTTCTCAGTGCAGTAAACGCTTTGCGAACACACTGAACAACTAAAAATAAAATAAAAATGGCTTATACAGACCAGCGGGCCGATTGCGTAACTCTAATGACAATGAATCATTGTGATAAGAATGGGCGGGGATAGTTTTGGCGAGACTCCAAAAGCTGCGACTACCCGTTGGGTGCGCTAATAGACTCTCGCCAATCCTGGAAACGCGCTGTGCCTCCGCTCTTCTAAAGACTTTATTACAAGACTTGGTGGCACGATTAAAAACTTCTTTCAACTCATCAACGACCTCAACGACACCTTGTTGTGTACGTTGAAGTCCTCCAAGACTACAACCTCCGCGGACGGGAACCGCTCCAGTCGCCCGGCCTAAAAATTACAAAAGCCGGGTTGCCTCCGAATCTTCTTGGTGGGATCGGTAAAGGCACCCGTAGACCGTGGCTTGAGAACCCAGGTCTACGTGTACCCATAGGAGGGACAGAGAAGGATCCTCAAGCATAGCAGACGGCTTGCCACTATCCTGACACAACTCCCTCGCTTCCCTTCATACAAGCGCAATGGTTATGGGCACTAGGCAACCCAGCAGTTAAGGATGTCTCTGATGAAATTAGTTTTTATATATCAATCAAATTGTCACGCCTTTGTCCCACAGGGATATGCAGAGACAGTTTTATATAAATAAGTAATAACAAAAAGTATACTCACGGCACTGGATTAATGTTCTTCTTGCAACAATTTTCGCAAGCAATCGCCATACCCATTGAGTAAGGTAAAGTTACAAATGCATAAGGCTCCTCAACAAAAAGAACATCGCCACGATGTAGCTCTGATTTAGTTACAACAAAACGACCCGCTTTCTCACTTTGTCTGCAAAACAATTTACCATTTGCATTAAAAACACAACCATAAGGCGAGCGTGGAGTAGTGGCAGTGCAAGGGCTACGAAAGCACGGGTTTAAAACCACTCACTGGTACCAATGTTTCATTGATATATATACTTTGGTTGTCTTGTTTCTATGATACAAGCACTTTAGATAGTTTTATATATATTACTGTATTAAAACATTTATTAATCGGAGACATCTTTAAGAGAGCTGAGTTGCTTAGTGCCCATAACCATAGAGCTTGTATGAAGAGAATTGTAGATGTAAAGGAATGTCTCCATTGGCTCTGCCTATCCCTGTGAGAAAAAGGCTAGACAGTTTGAATTTTTTAATTAAACATTTTCTTATTATTATGACTCTACATATGACCTCGATTTGTCTGATAGATAATAAGCAAGAGAAGGTCCAAGAGTACCAATGACTAAAAAAAACCTGAGTCAATTCACGGTTGCCTCAGTCACAGTCACTACCGGCCAGTATATTGTGTAAAAGCATAAATTATGTACCTTATTTCTAAAACAGATGATGCAGAAACAAAATTAGGATTTTCTCCGAGATATGGATCAGGTAGACCATATTCTTTCTCCATCTTAATATTGCTACTGGATAACTGATCGAGTTTCTTTTCCAAAACTTTAATATGTCGATCAAATTCACCTGAAAATATTTAATTATTACTTAGTCTTAAGATCATAACTATGTTGACTGCAGACATTCCCAAGAAGCTCTTTAGCGAGACAGAAGTTCCTTAGCAAAGCGAAGACGCTTCTGAGGTCTGCAGGAACGAGAAGGGTCTCCTGGCCTTCCTGGAGCAGATCGGGTGAGATTGCTCCACTGAGATTGCTTTGAAGAATGCACAAAGAAGCCACGGAGGAGTCAAGTGCGGAAACGAGCCCATACATAACAGTAACTGTAGTTGTACTACTAATACTGCAGCCTTAAAACTGTAACAATGTTTTATGGCTATCAATCAATCAACTCACAGGAATAGGCAGAGACAATTGAGCGCCACTTTCTATGATTCTGACAACTTTTTTGCATCCTTCACATCCACAATTCTCAACTGTTCACCACATTTTTTTTCTTTACTGTGACTCGACATATGAGCGCCCCACTTGATGTTAAGCTGGAGTGTGGTCCATGAAAGGATGTCACTGCTACTACAATTCAATGACTGTAAGTAGCAGTCCCTTCTACTATGCTGGCCTAGTTAAAGTTAAATTTAACAGTATATCAATAAAGAACTTACTAGAACTTGATGGTGACAAATTCAATGATTGTGCATGATTCACTGCAATGTTCATAGATTTCTTTGCTTCTGGAACTCGATGTGTTTCTATATAACAATCAGCCTGACGCAGAAACAACTTATGACGCTGCTCATTCGGATATCCATTTGCTAAAGCCAATTGTATGTCAGAGAGGCAATCCTTAAATATAATAAATAGAAAATTAATAACAACTTATTACACTGTTCATTAGGACAACCATTTGCTAACATTAGGTGCTTAACATCAGGTGCGATGCTGTCATGTGTTCAGTCACAATATAAAAAAAAAACAATACTCTAGTCTTTGTCAATTGTGTGTCCATTACCTTTACATAGCACAGACACATTGTTCATTTGGTGATAAAAGGAATCATAAATATTTCAATGAGCTCCTTTTTATAGTAGTTGATACTGACATCATATCTTCTCGCCAAACATCCCGCAGTGCCTGAAGACAAGGGTCTTCAACCAGTGTGTGGTGCCAGTGATGACATATGTCACTGAAACGTGGCCCTTAAATGTTGGCCTGTTGGAAAAGATCAGTCGCCGGCAATGAAGAGAGCTATGGTGTCTTTGCGTGATAAAATCCGGAATGACGATATTTGCCAAAAAAAAAGAGTTGCCGCCTTAGCTCATAGAATTTGCAAGCTAAAGTGGCAAGGGGCTGGCCATATTGCTCGAAAAACCTACATCCAATAGGGAAAAAAGATTCTAGAGTGGAGACCACAAACTGGAAGACACAGTGTAGGTAGGCTTCCTTCCCACTAGGTGAACTGATGACACACATGATTCACTAGAAAGTCAAGAATAACTAGGGGATGTTCAGCTGTGGACGTCTTCTGAGTGATGATGATGATGAAGTTGGTACTAACCTCATACCGCTTCATACGGACCAGTGTAGCTGATCTATTGGCCAATGCAAGTGGATACTTCTCTCCACCTTGCTGAGCAAATCTAACACTTTTGGTGTAACATGAATAACTCTCCATAATCTCACTATTGCGAAACTTCTCATTGCCAATCTGTCTCCACCATAAAGCAACATCATCAGATTTTAGTGCGGTGTCCCTTTCACTTGTGTGACGAGCATAACAATTTTTCATCTGTTGTAACCAATTGAGCAAGATTTTTCTAAAATATTATTAAAATAACTGTGTTTATATATTATTAAACACCTAATATATTAAATTTCATTATATAGACCTTATAATAAAATTTATAACCTAATTTCTATATTTTGCATGAAAGTATATACATGCAGCATTTTATGATTAATTCATATTCATACATTATCGAAATTAAACATGAATTATGTTTAAAAATAAACACAACATAACCTAACTTATGTCAAATAATTTTACAAAGACGCCTTTCCCAAATATATTAATTAATTATTTATCAGTGTAATATCCGTAAACTGTATATTATTTAATATAAGTAAGTAATGAAATTCTATACAGTTATAGGGGAAATTATGTTAAAGTCGGTTAACACCCAGTTTTTAATTTGGTAGCGTGTTATTTAAAAAGCTAATAGCACACTTAGACTTACCTAATACCCTCATTATTATGTAAATATTTCATTAATTCAATTTCATTTAATTTAGTTTTGTCTATTTTCCTCTCCTCTGCAGACATAAGTATTAATAATACATCCCATTGCTTTGCACAATCTTCAGGAATGCCGATATTATTCATTTATATAACAGATTATTGACAATACAAAATTTTCACTAAACTAATAATATCGCTAAAACATTTAAATATTTAAAAAAAAAACATTTAAACAAGTTTCTTCTATTATTGCATTGCTACTGATGATGTCAAATCTACGACTTAATAATATCTATCCTTTATTTTTTTTAAGGCTTAGTATTTAACTTGCTAGTGTCAAAATAGTAATTTCAGTATTCAATATTAAATCATTGTCGAGTAAAATAAATATAATAGTCCCCAGTACAACGAACTAAATCTTTTTTGATACATACAAATGTAAAACTTTGTGAGTGCCTTTTTTGTGACGAATCCGACAAACTTTTTAATGCGACAACTTTCGGCGCTGCTGCGTTTTCGTATGCCCGAGTCCCGGAATTGTCGATATAACGTCACTATGACTCTCCATACATACAAGTGTGATTTTTTGAGAATTGTTTAATAAAATTAGTTTAAAAATAGTGCTCAACTTGTCCGACAAAAATCATGCTGCTTATGGCGTGTCCACCACCCTGAAAATGTCAATATAACGTCACTATGTCTCTCCAGACATACATGTCGGACAAAAATAACAATGATATATAATGCAAATATCGACTTGTCCGACAAATATATTCAGTTAAATAATCAGTCCGACAAATATAAAACATTACTAGTGGTAAACTTCTTTTGGTCAATTTCTGACTGAATAAACTTAAATATTCACGTATATCATTTAAATATATTAAATTAACATGTAATTTGTGGTATGAAATTACAATTATAAAATAATTTTAATCCAAAAATCTGTAAATTTTAATATTTTTTTAAATATATATTGATTGTAATAATAGTACGGGAGGTGGCGTCAAATTTGACCGGAGCATTTTGCCATGGCATTTCTTTTTTTTGTATAGTCAGTTGTTCCAACGCTTATTAATAAATTAGGTGTCAGTTGGCCCAAGACCGGGGCATAAGATGAGAAAATAACAGGAAACTTGATAGTAAAAAAATATTCTTGGCAAAGATGAAAAAGTAATAATGATTAATTTATGAATGGTGGATCTTAAAAAAATGTGTCAGCTGCATTATGTACTTGACATAACATGTTAGCTGACCATGTGAACATGTCAAAAAATCAGAAACAAATTGAATATATTAAAGATAATAATAATAATTTATTTATGTCCACAAATAAATTATTATTTTTCATTTTCTCAACAACTTTTAAGTTTGTTACAACTTTTGCAACTATGCTATGTTAAACTATGCTATGCTACACATAAATGAATTGAAATAATAATGTATAAGTTATAATTAGTTGTAAAAAACACAATAGGAAATATAAGGTATATCAGATCTTTTTTTTCTTATATTATATATGTATTATATCATCATCATCAGCCAGAAGGCGTCCACTGCTGAACATAGGCCTCCCCCTCAGAACGTCATTTCGAACGACAAGGTGCCAGTTGCATTCACTGGTTATTCGTGACTTTCACTATGTCGTCAGTCCACCTAGGGGAAAGGCCTACCCTTTCCCCTTTTCTTCAGGCACTGTGGGATGCTTGACGAGAGATATAACGCAATATCCTGAACGCCGCCCATCCGAGTATATAGTCCCCTTCGAGTGTATCGTACCCAACGACTACCGGTATGGGCACAACATGGACATTGGACATGATTTTTGTCTTGTCCATGTTCATTTTGAGACCCACCTGTTGGGAAACGTTACCCAGGTCGCTGAGCATAGCATTGAGGTTCTCCAGCGACTCGACCATAATGACTAAATTATCGGCAAAATGAAGGTGAGTGATGTATTCGCCTTTGATGTTGATGCCGTATTCGTTCCAGTCCAAGAGCTTGAAAACATTCTCCAGTCAAAACAGTCTCCCTGTCTTACGGCTTTCTGCAACTGGATTGGTTTTGTGCTCTCATCCTGTAACCGGATCGACATAGTGGCATTTCTATACAAACACTTCAACACTTCGATATACCTATAGTCAATATGACATCGCTGAAGGGACTGCAATACTGCCTAGGTCTCGATTGAATATGAAAAGGCTTTTTCATAGTCCACGAACGCTAGACACAGTGGTCGATTATACGTTTCAGTCTTCTGTATAATCTGGCAGGTCGTGTGTATGTGGTCTATGGTCGGAAACCGGCTTGTTCGGGAGGCTGGAAGTCATCAAACCTGCGTTTGAGACGGTTCGTGACTCTCGAAAACAACTTCTACACATAACCGAGATTCGAGATTCACATTAATAAAAGTTTTATAATATCTCAATAATTCAAACGGTTTCTTCTTTCCTTTTCTGTAAAATTCTGGATTAAAATCACAGCCAGTTAAAGCATGAAATGCTGGAAGAGCAAGACACAATTTTTAGAGTTGGCTGTTTTTTTAGTCTAGCTAACAGCTCGTTAATATTCCAGCTGACATGAATTATTATGATTATTAAATTACAATCTTAAATATAAACAATTTTCAGCTTTGCCAAAATAAGTTTTTATGATTTAAAAAAAATGTTCACATGATTAGCTAACATGTTTGTCACGTACATGATGCAGCTGACACTTTTTTTAAGATTTGCAATTCATAAATTATTTATTATTACTTTTTCATCTTTGCCAAAATATCCACGCATTTTTTTTTTCAATTACGTTGATATTTTCTATAGCCCAAAAGCCTCAGAGTCGCGCCAGGAGACATCAATTTTAGTTCTCAGACAAGTACTAACCATCAAAATAAGTTCATAGAGCCGTGCCAAAATCACCGTAAAAATTTTACGCTCCTCCCGGACTATAGGTTAAAAATACGTATTTTTACGGAAAATTTATAGTATATCTGATTAGTATATCCAGGAATAAGTTTGTTAAACCACTACAATTTCAGTGTGTATTTGACGGACATATATTTTTTTACAATTAGTACTCTATTCTAAATCGATACAAATTAAACTTCAAGTTGTATGTACGGAGAGACATAATGACGCCATATCGACACTTTCTGGGTGGTAGAAACTCCATACGCAGCATGATTTTTGTCGGACAAGTTGACCACTATTTTCAAACTAATTTTATTAAACAATTCTCAAAAAATCAAACTTGTATGTATGGAAAGTCATAGTGACGTTATATCGACATTTTCAGGGTGGTGGACACGCCATACGGAGCATGATTTTTGTCGGACAAGTTGACCACTATTTTTAAACTTACTTTATTAAACAATTCTCAAAAAATCAAACTTGTATGTATGGAGAGATGTATTGGCAATGCATCTGTGTAGTACAGAAACTTAAAGATTACAAATACATGGAGAGACTACTTCTCCTATCACCACTAAAACCAGACCAAATAGGCTGAAAATTGAAGATTTTATTAAATCTGCTCTTTGTAAAAATTTACATAGTTTCTTTTTAAAAGGTGAATTTATTATATTGAAATATTGTTTTGAAAGATATTTAAAACAATATTTAATTATGTGGCTAGTAGCTAAACATAAACTCAATATTATACTAAAACTAAACATCTTAACAAAGTCTAGGCCAAGGGTCGGCAAGTGGCGGACTCCGGTCCAGGTCCAGACCATGTTACAGTTACAGTGATGTGCGGCCTCGTTTCCGCACTTGAAGTCCTTTCGGTTTGTGCGTTTTTCAACGATTCTCCTTCAGTGGAGCCACCCTATCTCCCCCAGGAAGGCCAGGAGATTCCTTTTCGTTCCTGCTCCGGAGTGTCCTCGCGTCAGTCTTGCATCGACCACTCCTGCACCTCAAGAGCACATGCGCAGCTGTCTCCTCCTCATCCAGGCAGCCCCTACTAAGGGGGCTGTCCGATATGTTAAGGTTGTACAGGTGCTTAAAAAACCACAATGTCCTGTTATAGCACCTGATGCGTGAAGAAGCACCTTTGGCCGGCATAGTGGCGGCGACTGGGGCAGCCGTAAAGACTCGGTTTTTGCAGTCATCGGCACTCTTGGACCTCTTCTTGCTTACCATCAGGCGGGTCGAAGTCATATGTCGAGTCACAATAAAATAAAAAAAAAGCTAATGGCTATAGATACATTGGTCGTAATGTTTCTATGATAAGCACTTTATTAGCTTGATATAGGAATGCAAACAAAATAAAATATAAGTAAGTACAACATATTAAATCGACTGTTCGTCTAATCTAATGTCAAATGTACATACACCTGTCCCTAAAATAACATACTCGTATTGTGATGACTAAGTAAGGTCCATATAAAGTAAGTAGTAAAACGATATCAATAAGGACCCTTTTACGGTGACCTTTTCACAATAGGAATGCGAGAAAGTTAAATATACCTACATTGTTTATACGACAAACTACTTAATGGAAATGTATTACTTATGTGTGTTTAAGAAAAACACTTGAGTTTGACGTGGGCATAATTTTTTTGGCATATGTGACGTCATATATTATACTTAAGGGACTTCAACGCACACGATGAGGTGTGGTTGGAATCCTAAAGGACTCACCATGCGTTCCCTCATTTGCATGAGCCGACACAGCTGGTGCCAGATGTCGTCTGTCATGCCCCCCACCCTTTGTTTGACGTTCTTCTGACCACTGCCTGGTCGAAACTACATTGCCTTACGCCGTGCCTGAAAAGCCTTCAAGAGCGGCGTGTCTTTTCGCTCTCTTGAAGGCAGCGGTGCTACAACTCCGACAACATATTCACGTGTGCTTCGGCCGTTGCTGATGGGATAGCAGTGAAGATGGTCGTTGAGTTCCATCCAACTGGGCATTTCGCAACGACCGGAGCAACTTACAATTCCTCGATAAAATTACAACCTTTGTGTGGAAAAATTGAATGCAGCCTATAATCATTCCACTAAGTCCTGCATCTTTGTTGGATCGGGGCACAGCACAGCGTGTTTCCAAGATTGGCAAGGAACAGGTAGTCACAGCTTTTGCAGCCTCACCAAAACTGTAAAATCTGACGTACCTCACTGCCACTGCTGAGACATTAAGATGATGGCTCACTGTCGCTTACGGCGGCCCCTAATTCACTGATCGATGATCGTGGTGTATCTTGCTTCCGTGCGGATTAAGATGCGTATCAGATAACTCGATACGCATCTCATGTCCGATGTCCGGAAGCCCTGTGGTACTGATGACCATGATGGTATTTAAAACGCGGATTGGGCTGGGGGGAAGCATCCGCATTCTGTCGAATAAATCGGGAGTCGAAGTAAAAGTAACAAATTGTGGTAGTTTTGGGTAGGTTTTTTCGGTCATTGGTACTTTTGGATACCAATAGGCAAGTCGATGTTGGCAATGTAAAAAAGGAATTAAAATAAACTAGTAGAAAAAACTATTTAGATTCTATTGTGTTTTTACTGTGCAATAATGAATTTTATTATTAATTTTGTGTGGGAGTTGTGTCAGAACCGTGGCAAGTGGTGCTCGATTGTCTCTGGCTATCCCTGTGGGAAAAAGGCGTGGCTGATTGATTGATTAAATCATTGATTGTTTTTAATACTATCACCTCGTTCATGAATCCAAATTGCTCCCGTATTCATAGCCCAGCATTCACAGCGCCCAGCCTGTAGGCGTTACTCGAAAACGTGACGACGTGTTAGAGAAACGAGTTTGTTCACAGCTGGAATAATGGATCTTAAATCCATATCGGGTATATTAAAGATACTTTCGTAGAAGTTGTTTTGAACCAGGGACACTTTATTATGTGACCATTTTACTACCGCCACGCCACAGTCCCTTTTGTCTGTTGTCCCTACTTCTGTATAGTTTTTAGGCTACAAATTGCACCAATAAAGAGTGTGCCAAGCTATCTCCAATATAAGAAATATCATATTATATGTCACCTGAATAATTATAAACATTTGAAAATTAAAGAACAGTCGTTTAGTTTAGAGAAATTGCGCATTGTGCGCGCGAAAGCTTTGCCGGTGGTAGGTGGGGCGAATCGCGCGTTACCTGTGCGCCCGCGCAATAGCACCTGTCTCGGAAGCAGTCGGCTTTTGACATCAGTTTTGAGCGAGCGTCGTGTGCTTGCCCGCTCAATATGATCCGCGATGTTTCGACGCGAGTGTAAAACGAACTGTGTGTGCACTAAAAGTATCAACATGTCTTATTGCAACTATACTTTCGTTATCTTACTTCTTATAATTAAAGGTATGTTTAATAATTTATTTATTTATGAATATCTATTTTCTAAGTTAATGGAAGTATGTCGAACAACGGTTTGATACGTTCGCAAAGGTGATCATCGACTTACTAATATACGCATATTTTAATTTAGTAGCGTTAATTTGATTGTCATTTATTTTAGAACTTTTTCTGCCGCTGTAAAATTGCAGACCTTTTTTTGTTGGTCTAAAATATTTTTTTTGTGAAATTTTGACTTAATGTTAGATTTGTCGTGATCACCTTTGAAATGATATATTAGGTAAAACTAAGGTTTTATAAAGTTTAGGCGCAGACGTACGCTGCTAATAAGATTTTTTTTCGCACAACCCTATAATTTTCCCTCACTGAAGAAATATGGTTATTTCTATTCCTCCTACTTACTCGCTCTGTTTTACACCTTCTTTACTTGGAGCCCCAAAACGATTTCGCGAGCATGTAATGTGTGAAAATGGGCGAACCAAACCTATACCGCAATTACTTATGAAACTAATAGAAACTTGCTTTCTGTTTTTAACTGTGTGTATTACAATATATTTTACTTTTTTAAAAGCCTGAATAAAAGAACCTGCGATAAACATTGCAGTATCCATCGTAGCTACATTTACGAGTGCCATTAAAATCGCAAATAGCTTTAAAATATCTCAACATAGATGTATATGGAATATATTATCAGTCAGCAGCGATGTAGAAATAAAATTCTCTATCTACACACACAATAGAGGTAATCAGAGTTCAATGAATGCGAACAAATTAAGTTCGTATAAACATAGTCTACATATTTCCGTAACTGTTAAAAGGAAGTAAAGCATATTCTCAGCATGTTCTAGGCTTGTTAGAGTTTGAATTATTATTGATGAGTTTTGAGAAAAACTATTCCGCTATGTTTTAGAATGTTTGCGTGATCGCGCTGTCTGTCAGTGGGCACTAGTCTTGCGTTACACACTAGCTTATTAGCACATTACAAACCGTTGTTCTTTTTAACATCTAATCAAATATTATTATTATTATTATCTCGCACATTTAAATTCTCATGAAAAAACACATTTGTTTTTACTTTTAACGTTGAAAATGTTAGCAATTTTAATAAAACACGATCAACATACGAGTATGTTCCAAATAGTTCACGATGCCGTAGGTAGATGTGCAATTAAAAATAAAATGAAGACAATTTAGAGATAATTGTCTAAAAGAAATTGTAAAAAGATTTGAGCCACAACAAATTATTATAATAATAATAAATAATGGCTCCTTCCACGAAGATTCGTTTTTAAATTAGGTAGGTTTTTTTCTAAGCGGTAATATTTTCATTGTATAATAATTACAGTGATCGATGCTAAGGTGTAATAGGTAAGTGATAAATGTTTGTAAAATATTCGAGAATATGTCGTGAAATAAAAAACGTAACACGATGTTATTTATTATACAAACAAATAACCGTTACAATATTTATAAAAAATCGCGACAATTATAAAAATGATTAAAATGGAATATAAAGGAAATGTTGAGTCGACGGCTGCTGGCACGATGCACGACGCGATGAGGGCGGCCATCAGACGCGTCGACTCGCAGTCTTCGGTTAAAGGGCACGGCGGAATCCCGACGTGTAGACTGGCACGACGAAAACCCGACGTGTTGTGGTAAATAGATCGGCGGCATAAGATATCCGCTCGATCTGACGAGAAGTTCCGTAGGCAGCACGGCGGAACACAAGGTAATAACGCTCCGACTCAGCACGTAGATGAATAACCTCCGACGGATAGTGGACCCGAAGCTCGCGGGTAAGATTCCCTGTCGACAGATAACTGCCGACAACGAGTGGACGTCCACGGACAGAACCCGTCGGAGCACCTCGTGCATAATAGCCGTAGAACGTCATACCTTGTGTGATGTTGTGTGGATGCCGGCTTATTGAAACTCCTCGTCACAGCATCTGGATCATGGGTAATCGGTCCAGATGGAGTCCTCAGATGGTGTCTTCGATCTTCAGCTCGATGGTATTTGTAAAGTTTATTGTAATCTCTTCATGGTTGTTTCGGTTTGTTAAAATGAAAAAGTAATTTGGAGCACTGACATTTTTATTGTGACTTGAATGAAGATCAAAGATAGACTATTGGGAACGACATCTCCGGCAATTCTTTCATGGAGCTCGTTCCCAATTTAAAAACTAAATATAAAAACTATTTTAAAAAATGGGCAGTATTGGAATGATAAATTTTGAATAAATGCCTCGAAATATTTTAAAAACAGTACGGGTTTTTACGTGTCAACAATGTCAAAATTGACATACAAAACAATAATATAAATATCTAACGACACGCAAAAACCCGTTTACAATATAAGCATGGAATGAAGGTATTTACAATATACATATGCTTATAAAAAGTAAAACAGAGTCATGTAGCATAGTGTTTAGTACACGACGCTACATTTCCCCCACAACCCCAGAAAATTTTCACACAGGGAAAATTTTGAGGTTATTTTAGGCAACATCTCTTAAAGCACAAATGTACAATATACAATAAATAAAATTAAAATAATTTTATTTATCATTTTAAATTGAAAGTATGAGCTAAAAAGCTCGAAAGTATGATAAAAAGAAATCATCAACTTCGTAGAGTTAAAAGAAATTGTCAACATAAATTGGCAACATTCAATAGGGTTAAATTGAAAATCTGGTAGGACTAGGGTGAAATCCGTTGCCAGTTGCAATTTAAGAAAAATTAAGCTGTATGGACTTAATTTCCTTTGGTTTAGGAAAACCAAAAAAAAAAGTAAATAAGTCAATGTCAATAAATGTCATTTTAAATTTAAGCTGTATGGACAGTTTCCTTTGGTTTAGGTAAACCAAACTAAAAAGTAAATAAGTCAATGTCAATAAATGTCATTGTCAATTTTAGGTTAAAAAATATGCAATATATAGAATGAATCAAATATATAAATATTATGTATGTATTTTAGGTGTGCATATGAATCACAAACTAATAAATACTATGAATATATTTATATCTAAGTGAATATGATTAATTGAAACTCGACCCAAGTTATCAGGATCGTAGTGTCTTTCCATTCTCTCTGCTTATCACAGTAGGAAATAAGGCGTGACAATTTGATATGATATCAAATCTATAGTGTCAACAAATAAATGTAAATATGTGAATATAAATAGATATATGATCATGGTAAAGTCATATGATAAGAGCATTGGGTAGTGAGTAGGTAACTATTATATTGAATTAAATGCCAAATAGTTTTATGCCAAAATTATTAGTAGGTAACTTGTGAAAGCCCAGATTTGAATTTTGAAAAGTAAAATGAAAGCCAAAAATATTATAGGGTAACTTATGAAAGCCCAGATTTGAATTTTGAAAACTTTCATTATACAATGTATAATATAATAGTTAATATATTTATACAATATATAATAATTAAGTATATATGTACATTATTTTATTTATATTTTTATGTACATTATATACATTTTAATATGTATAAATATTGTTGGGCGCCAAACTGTCGTGAAATAAAAAACGTAACACGATGTTATTTATTATACAAACAAATAACCGTTACAATATTTATAAAAAATCGCGACAATTATAAAAATGATTAAAATGGAATATAAAGGAAATGTTGAGTCGACGGCTGCTGGCACGATGCACGACGCGATGAGGGCGGCCATCAGACGCGTCGACTCGCAGTCTTCGGTTAAAGGGCACGGCGGAATCCCGACGTGTAGACTGGCACGACGAAAACCCGACGTGTTGTGGTAAATAGATCGGCGGCATAAGATATCCGCTCGATCTGACGAGAAGTTCCGTAGGCAGCACGGCGGAACACAAGGTAATAACGCTCCGACTCAGCACGTAGATGAATAACCTCCGACGGATAGTGGACCCGAAGCTCGCGGGTAAGATTCCCTGTCGACAGATAACTGCCGACAACGAGTGGACGTCCACGGACAGAACCCGTCGGAGCACCTCGTGCATAATAGCCGTAGAACGTCATACCTTGTGTGATGTTGTGTGGATGCCGGCTTATTGAAACTCCTCGTCACAGCATCTGGATCATGGGTAATCGGTCCAGATGGAGTCCTCAGATGGTGTCTTCGATCTTCAGCTCGATGGTATTTGTAAAGTTTATTGTAATCTCTTCATGGTTGTTTCGGTTTGTTAAAATGAAAAAGTAATTTGGAGCACTGACATTTTTATTGTGACTTGAATGAAGATCAAAGATAGACTATTGGGAACGACATCTCCGGCAATTCTTTCATGGAGCTCGTTCCCAATTTAAAAACTAAATATAAAAACTATTTTAAAAAATGGGCAGTATTGGAATGATAAATTTTGAATAAATGCCTCGAAATATTTTAAAAACAGTACGGGTTTTTACGTGTCAACAATGTCAAAATTGACATACAAAACAATAATATAAATATCTAACGACACGCAAAAACCCGTTTACAATATAAGCATGGAATGAAGGTATTTACAATATACATATGCTTATAAAAAGTAAAACAGAGTCATGTAGCATAGTGTTTAGTACACGACGCTACAAATAAATTACTTTTATTTTCTCGACATAAAATATTTTCTCGACAATTTATTATCTCATATAATTTAGACCTATTATTATCAATCAATCAATCAAATTGTCAGGCCTTTTTCCCACAGGTATAGGCAGAGACAAAGGAGCGCCACTTGCCACGATCCTGACACAACTCCCTCGCTTCCTTCACATCCACAATTCTCTTCATACAAGCTCTACGCTTATTGGCACTAGGCAACCCAGAACGAATAATTAATAATAATTCTATCATAAGTTGATGAATTCACGTTCTATTGACACGATGATACGAGCTACCTTTTGGCGTGTTTTTTTCATTATTATTATTTTAGGCTGTATGTAATGCGTCCCTCACAAACGATACTTCCTGTTTTTTATGCCATCACAATGCAACGTTCGCAATGGGGGAGAACGAATGTTTCTGTAGACCGTTTTAGGGGAATTTTTAATTATAGTTTTATTTTTCTTTTGGCTTAATTTTAATCATATCAGTATCTGTTTGTAGAAAATTGTGGATGTGAAGGCAGCAGAATCGTGAGAATCGTGGCAAAGAGCGCGCTCCCTTCTCTGCCTATCTATCGCGTCGAATTATTGCATAAAATCCTATGTTGTGAAATCCTATCTAGAAATAATTTATTATATAAAAGATATAAGTAAAACTAATAAATAAAACGAAAAGATAAAAGCTACTGAGAGTTTGAATTCTTGTTTAAATTAGTGATGGATGGAATAAAATATTTTATGCCAGTGCGTTGGTCAAGTGCGACCGAAGTTGTTTGTCGATTAACGCCGTGACCAATGTGGACGCGTAAATTTTTTAACCAACTTGTAATTAATTCATATACTAATAATATTAGCGTTACATATTCCAAAGATAATAAAAAATCTCGGTATATTCCTAAAAGAACAATTGCTAATTTTTAAAATATACGCGTAAGTGTTCTATTTCGATATAATATGATAAAATATTGAAAGGACATCATTCATTTTGGGCTTTTATGTACTACTTTTGTAATGTCCAATGATGAAAAAATATATAAATGGTGGTTTCGATACTTGTGTTGATAAAACTAATAACAATTTTGCATTTAATTGCTGTGCAATTTAGTTATTTGGAAAATAAGATATTAATTTTGTATCATCTGTCAATCCACGCTATATTTGTTCTGCGTTGAACTGTTACAATTATAGTTTGATTAATTCGCACACCCAAACTATGCATAATAAAGGATATATTCCAATTACATTGTAATTTTCGTACATCAAACTATTTTAAGATGCATATTAAACTGTTAATACAATTAATCCCAAGTCCCCATACAAAATGAATGATGTCCTTTAATCATTAATTCGTTTTACCATGAACCTGTTATCATAGAAATATTATCCTATAGAAAGCTTCTTTTTAATATGGCTCGAAATATGACATCACCCTGCTTGATGATAAGCTTAAGTTCGGTACATGATTTAAGACGACTGATGAAACCAGCATCAGTCGCATTCGCGTTCCCGCTCTAGTAGGACACGGCAACTTTTAAGCTAATCTCGAAACATGACTAAATCACTTCATGGTCTGTACTCTTAAAAGTGGTGGTGCTACCCCAGATCGAGAAACTGAGCCGCCTACCAATACCATTTTCTACCTCTATTTCTCTGGAAAACCAGAAAGGATACACTTCTCTATGGGATTGCATTTTAGAATCATAAAGATTCCATCATATTACACAAAAAAATCCTTTTTAGTCAGACTGCGGATAATCACAAACACAGACGGTCGATTACGTAAAAAAAACGATTACAACTGCTCGTCCGCTGGTCGTCAAGAAAGGAATGCATTTTTTCTAAACCTTACCTAAAGGTGTTCGTACACATTTCTACAGAATATCTACATATCTATACAGAGTCATCTTCAAACAAACATTGGATGATTGAAGGACAAAAACGTCACAGATTAAATAGATAAAATTGAAATAAAACATACAAAAATGTAATCCATCCGTCGATGTTATAAAAAATCATGCACCAAGTCGTCTTCTAACTGCATTTGGGAAACAGACCCAATTCAGAAAAGAAAGTTAAACCAACATTGTAGTCACTATACACCCATAATAGTTTATTAAACGGAATGCTACGGCATGTGGTTACATTTTACAAACAGCTATGTTAAATTCTGTCGCATGTCTTTGTTGTTTTTTCTACCTTCCGTTCGCAGTTATTTTATTTTCACTAGTAAGAGTAAAAGTGGTTTCGTGTCAGCCGCGGGCCCAAAAAAGGATCGGAATTTTATAAGGGATTTTCGCTTTTTCAATTCGGACTCAAATGGGTAGGCGTGTTTAAGAGAGGAGATTTATTCATGTCTAATATTAGTGGTATCATTATATATATATATTTATAAAATAATTTACAAGTTAAATTAGCAGAAAATGTTTAGAAGTCAATACTTAATTTCGGAGTAAAGTTTGTAATGTTAAGGGATAAAGTATTTTGATAATATTACAGAAAGATAAGTGTATATAATAAATAATAATAATGAGTTGTCAGTTTTAACAAGGCCGGCATAGTGGACAGGAGTTATTTAACTGTAGTAGAAATCGCCTTTATTCATGGACCGCAGTCCCGCTTAACATCAGGCGGGGTGCCGTTATATTTCTAGCCACAATAAAACAATACATCATAATAAAAACATATATATATTTATTTATTTAAATACAAAATAACTTAAGCTCAGTTACACATCACGAGTATATATGTACATATACATATAAAACAAATTTCTCGATAACAAAACTTAACACGGTATATAGACCTACGAATGTACGCTTTTAAAAAGATATTTATTTAATTTAATTTACATCTCTATTCTAAGCTACTTAAGTGCTTGTATCATAGAAACAGAACAAAGTGCCCATATCAAAGATATAACGGTACCGGCAAGTAGTTTTGGACCCAATTGGAACAAATTGGAAACAATCAGATTAAGAAGCTTTAAAAACTATTGTTTAATGTGATTATGATTTATGTTTAGAAATGGTTTCTTCACTGTGGAAGTGATTAAAAACAGTAGAGGCCGATCGATTTCTACTGGATATTGCACTATATTGCACAAAATAAGTTTAGTTGTTTTTGTAAATTATATTACACCTTCGTATAACACGGCCATATCTATAATTACATAAAATATCTTTTACATAAATCATAAAGGTTGACACGGTCATAATTTATTCCTGAGAACTTCCAAGACCCAAGTCAAATGAAAGGGTAAAATCAGTCCTAGATACTGTGGAATATCACGTATTTGGTAGAGTTTATGATTCTTCTATTCAATTTTAATTAGAAATCAGCAAAAACATTTATTTTAATAAGAAAATTCCCTAAAAAGTATTTATTACACCAACTTCTTTTCGGAACCCTCAGCACCAAAACTTTTTAGTCCTATGTCCGAAACAAATTAAACCTAACAAAAAGGTTTGCATGATGGCGTATAAGATATAAATTGGCGTCTACTTAGAATTGTGTAAAAAATACATGTTTCAAGTCACCCCAATTATAGGTCTCCGTCTACCTGTGTGCAATTTGCGTTTTTACTTGAAATTCGAATTCGCCCCTTTAAAGAAAAACGTTCGTTTATAAATCAAATAAATAAATAAATTGTCACGCCCTTTTCCCACAGGGATAGGCAGAGACAATGAAGCGCCATTTGCCACGATCTTGAGAAGAGAATTTTTTCTCGATTTCTACAGACACAAAATATATAGATTACAGTTCATAATCAATATAACAAAAATGTGTTAAAGTAGCCTAAGTATATAAAAATCACCTTAGATCTGTAAATTTTACAAAATGGTATGTGTCACAATATGTAATCAAAGTGTGTAAAAAGTACCGATTCCCCACGCAATTTCTTTTAAGTTTTAAATGTTACAAATGTTAGAAGTATTCGACATACACAAACAATGTAGTTACGTACTATTACTCTTAGATAGTAATTACATACGTACTATTAGATATTAATAGGCCATTTATACTGTAGACATTTATTACACCGAAGATATCAAAGCATAAATAGCGATTGTTAAACACCAATTTACTGTTCGCAGCTCTAAACATTATTGCCACAAACCATTTCCACACTTTATATCTTCTTACAATAGGCTTATGTTATGTTACAATAGGCTTCTTACAATTACTATGGGATAGTTGAAAGGATCTCTAATAATGACTGACTTAAATATTAGGGAATATATTTATTTATTTAATGTGGCACAACACCGCTTGATGTTAAGCTGGAGTGTGGTCCTCGTGGATAAAAGTGACTGTTGCCACAGACAACTGTGTGCAAGCAACGGTCGCATTAGCGATGCAGATCTGGCTTTATTATCTTTACTATAAGTTTATAATGAAGTCATTCATTTTATAAACTTATAGTAATTATAATAAGCCAGCTTTAATGAATTCTATAGTGCCCAGAATCCAGTGGTTTTCTGCTATCTTTAGCAGATTATATTAAAGACTGTGGTCGTAGCCGATTGTTGATTGTTGTGCCAGTATGGCGAATCAGTATTAATATCAGTACTGATTACGATTAATAGGTAATCTAAACCACATTTGTGTTTCGAAACTTTCAGTGTCTTAAAACTGTCACATCGCAATCTGCATTGGCAAGGGTTAGGGAAGGATACAAATTCTGTCTGGATAAACCACCATTCGAGGCCTGTAGATTAATTCTAATGATTAATTTCGACGATTTAGATCTGATTGAAATTCATAGCGAAATAAATGTTAAATTCATTGAAGTGGAACATTTATAAACTGAACAGCAGGTCTATGTTAGAGAAGTAAAAGTTTGAATATAACAGATGGATGGAAGCGGAGAAAGTGTTTCGTTAATAATTCGCGCTACAACACTAATTAAGAATGTAATTCGAGTTTTGTAATAGCTACGAGTAGCATTATATACTCTTAAAATCAGTCAGATTTATGAGTGGAGTGACATTGAAAGTTGTGATTCAGGTCGCTGTGAAGGGTCATCTCTAAAATGTCCAGTCTGTCCGAAGTACCGGATATTATTACATCACTATAATATCCGGTACTTGGGATATTACAGTGATGTTCGTACATAACTAAATTATATACAATAGTAAAATATAACATTATTATGATAAAGAGACTTAACATTGCGGAAAAAGTATCGAACAAGGAACAGTCGGACAATAAAGGAAAAGATTCCGTTCTTTTTAAAAAATCTTTTCTCGTGTTTTTAGTTTGTACTTTTCTTTACAAGTATATTCAAGTAAATGAGGGGGTTCCAATGTTACATAGTATTAAATTAGTTGTCATAAACTTCGCTGCGATAGCATTAATTCTCTCATCTCTCAGACGTTTAATTATCTACAAATGGTAGGGTATTAAAATAACATTGGTACCTAGATATTATTGCGGAAACAATAACACCTAACAGCCTTTGCAGCTTTCTTTAATGTTTATTGCTCTCTAAACATTGTGTTTTTTACAATACCTATTATTATTGTAATTTTACTTTTCAAATCAAATCTAGAGACATACGTCTAGTAAGTTCTTTTTTTGGCATATCAAGCACGTTTTTGCATATTATAACATATTAGTAATGAAAACTGCATAGGTAAATTTCAAGCCTGGACATCTATTAACATCGAGCGACCTTTAATCAAACTCGGTTTCTGTCGCAATAACAGTTTCCTTTAAATAGGCCTAAACAAACTATTGATTGATGTATCAATAATGCTTCCGTCTATTCCATGAAATTGGTTAAATAAAAAACAATTATACTAAGGCTTTCTAAGGCTAACATAATATATCTTTCGTATAGTACATTTGTAACAATAAATAACGTAAAACCACCTTCGGCTGAAGTAATGCTTGTTGAAATATATCATTAGGAAATAGCGCTTAGACTATCATGACAATTTTCTTTTTCTTCTTGCCTGTCTTTACACACGCCTTTTATCCCTCGCGAATGGCGAACCGTGCGGCAAGTGCACATTTGTATGTAAGCTTATCGCACGCATGCGGCAAACAGAGGGAGAGCCCTGGGAGCTTTCCTTTTCCCTTCTGCATTATAGCATTATAGACTAACAGACCTTCCACGTCCTCTAACTAGACACCATAGACTTGATGACGGCGTCCAACTTCTGCGACGAAGTCTCGGCGCAGCAATCCGCAATATCCATGCGCCGTATCCTCGTCGCAGTCTTTACACTTGCTTACCTGATGCCAAGTCAAGGTATCGCGCCTCAAAGGTAATAATTTGAAGAAAGTTATCACCAGACTTTTCATCATTTCTAGTAAATATTATATTTAGCTTCTGTATAATAAAAAAAACACAAAATAGGAGAGGAAGATGCAAATTATGGCCGTTCACGGTAATCTTATTATCGGATGTCACTGAACGGTATCTCACACGGGACTGTCGCCGCGGATGATTTACATCGACTTGTGAATAAGTTACTGACCTAATTATGTGGTAACTAACTGAGCATTGGATGAGTAAAGTTGCCACTAATAATAACGGTGGCCGCGCATTTTCTTGAGGAATGTGGTTGGACCGCGCCAGCTCCGTTTTATGTCGAACGTGTTTCCAACGGAACTAAATTGTTTTAGAGTCGGTATTAGGTACAGTTGTTTACGTTAATATTTACAAAAAAAAAGCTTTCAAGTTTACTAAAAATATATTTAATTGTTATCGTCTATTTTCGTAGTATTGTCTCGTATTTAGATAAGTGCTTAAAAGCTTCTGAGATAGGGTTAACAAAACATTGTTATGGAATTTAATGATAAAAGTAAAATCGATCTTTTTTATAATAGTTTAGGGTCTTAAGTTAAAAAGTAAAAGTGTATATAATATGTAATGTATTCACATAACATCAGTCAAGTTAATTTTTTATTATTTTCCTTCATATATCTTCCGGTAAATCTATATTATTACAGATATAATTATTACTAAAATATTTCCGTTTACAAGTATGTAACTCCTGATGCAACAAGAAAAGTACACGACTAAAGTTTCTTATTTTATTATTTTATGAAAAATAATATATAAATGATATATAAAACAAAACCCTATACTTAAGTATTATTTATTTATTGTATTATTTTTGCAGAATTTCAGAACTACCAAAGTTACATATTATTCGTGAATGAATCCTAAAATTACGTAATCGTTAAATTAAAAAAAAAGTTTAGTTGATGAGTTCATAACAAGATTCAAAGGGGGAGACAAGCAGGAAAAGGCAATATCATTTCACCGACTCGTTGACCTACACTGTACAATGACTCACTAACGGATGTATGGGGAAAACTCTAAAATACTTAAATACACACCCACTTTACTTGAAATAACACTGTCTTTCACGAGTCATTTATGTATTTCAATTATATAATTGTTTTATTATAAATTTTGTTGATTAATCGGCGTAGATAATAAAGTATTTGATTTTTGTTAAAAACGAGTTTTTTTGGAATTTCACTATATTTTCTCTATTTACATCTAAGTCGCTATTTACAGAAATTTTAAATAAATCTTATTTAAACTGGTAATAAGGATGTTGGGTCTATATCGGATGTTCATTTTTCAAGATTATATATAATATTATATTATAATTAGGGTTGAAATTAATTGATTGTTTTTTCGCCTAAATTATATCTTAATTATTAATCAGTGGTGGTCAGTGGCAGAATAAAACTGACAAAATCCAAAAGAAGGTGATTTAACTTAGCCTAAAACATCTACCATTATTAAACCAAAACCTCTATGAAGACAGAACCTTTGTAAAGAAAGTGAAAGAAGCAAAAGAAACGTATCAGGGTGATTCTTGCCTGTCTATATGAAAATGTAGACGTGATTATTTGTTAGATGTATTTAATATCATCAACATTAGCAGCCGGTTGTACCAAAAGTTATAATTTACGAATTTGTAACAAGTTTTATATAAGTAAAAGAAAAAAAAGGAAAATGGGTTGCACCACTCTTTAACTTCACATTTTACATTTACGTTTAACGGATATTTTATACAGAGCTAAAGGACATCATTCTTTTTGGATTTTCTATGTACTACTTTTGTTATTTCTAATGATAAAACATATATAAATGGTAGTTTCTATATAAAATTATTAACAACCCAATTCACGATTTCGTAATAGTAAACGTAATAGAATAACTAAAAAGGTAAAACTAAATTCGTAAATTGAAACTGTTTTGGTACAACCGGCTGTAGGTGTTTCCTATGTATCTACCTACATTAGTGTCTCTAGTACGAGCATAATTTTTTTTAAAGAACTAGTACAAGTCTATTTGAAATATAAGCTTTACTATAATCGTACATTGACTTTACCTGTTATCTAATTAACCTTATCTATTACCTACTATAAAGAATTTATTGCACTATACGGAAGTATACGTATTTTGTCAACCACCTAGTTAAGATATTTTTGTTTTTTGGTAATGCCTAGTAATTCCATAATAAAAATTGGATACAAAAATGTAACGTATGCAACCCAGCAAGTGCTGGGTTCAAGTCCTGGTCACATCTAACCGATGTACACGCGTGTATTTTTCTTTCCAATTCTAAACACTATATAATATATCTAAACATTGATTGACTTTTTATTTAAATATCCATTTCATTTATACGCACACCCTATTCGGTACGCGTTCGGGATTCGATTTCCGGTCAGATCTAAAATTTGTTTTGGAGCATTTATTTGGAATATACATAATAATATATACAAGGTATAACTATAATTGTCATTTCAAAAAACGAAACAGATTTTTAAGGTTCTGGCTTTTAAAGAGGCGGACTGTTGGTGGCCAAGGTGGTGCCATCACTTTAGGTTTAAAGTGCCGTGATGTGACTCAGTCACGTTTCCAGAACTTTACAGTAACCAGATATCAGGTTGGCATAGTGACGGCCACTGTGGCTAAGACTCGGCTTTTACAGTCGTCGGCATTCATAGTAGTGTTAATTTATATTTGAAAATAAAACAAACATATTAAGTAGGTACCAATTTTGCTAATAAATTGTTTGTTATGTTCAAAAATAGAAAGAACTTTTAGAATATCTAATTGGTGTTGTTTCTGTGCCTAAAATATAACAGTATCTTCTGGTAAATTATAACAGTATCTTCTGTTATATTTATCTACTTATACGTGACAAGTTGTTAAATTAGTACTATTTTTGACACAAAACTTTTTTATATTGTCGTTCGACATATGACAGCACTTCGCTTGATGTTAGCGGGGGTGAGGTCCAGGAATGGAGGCGATTGATACTTAATTACATTAGTTATGCTATCGTAGTTGGAACTGGCAACTTTAAAGCTGATCCCGAAACGCGACTATAAACAGCAGTACTATTCGCTTTGCCGTCTTAAGAAGCATTATCTTGACAGTTACTAATTATATTTTATATAATAAAAAAATCTATTGTTATATTAATAAAGTAAATATATTAAAATAGGTATGTCTATCATCACTGAGTAATGAGTTCGTTTAATTTTCGACCTAGTACGAGTATCTACCGTCGCTACATTTTTTGTTAAAATTGCCGGAGGATAGAAAGTTTGAACTAGATATCCTATTTGTACTATTAATAAGAGTTTTTTTCCATTTAAAAAATCGGAACAGTCAACCGATATATTTAAGATAAAAATAAAAATTTAAACTAATTGTTTTTTTTTTGTTTTGGGAATTATTAATAAACTTATAAATAAATACGATTATTACGATCGTAAGGTTGTAATTGTAAAGGTCGAAGACACAAGAAGATTACTTTTCAGTTAAAATTTCAGATTTTCATGACAGTCATTGCAATATGAGCTGGCACAGCCGGTTGCGGAAATGCTTAACAAATTGTAGAAGCCTTAATAGGCTAATTAAAAGAAATCAATATATTTTATTCGAAAATACTCGCAATATAAATATACAGATTTTTATATTTAGATTAAATTATACCCAATTTGTTACCTAAGTTAGCCTATACAAAATTCAAGTACACAACAAGTAGTAGTAAATAACAAAGGCTTTTCACATTACTGTTTATGGAAATACAAGCTTTATGTTATTGTACAAAAGAGCCATATTAGGTAATACTTTATCACATATCTTTACCTAGATCTGCATGCTTACTCTATTCTATGGTAAACTGTAAGTACTTCAGTTGTACGCTCTATAATATAGTTTTTCTAGCCCTAGTAAAGTTTTTTTTCATTATCATGGCTCTACATTTCACAGCACTAATTAGGCTGCTGCGCGCGCGGTCCATTATGCGGTCCATTAATGAAGGCGACTGTCACTACAGTTAAATAACTACAAGTGTTTACTATGCCGGCCCAGTTGGTACTGATATCTTTTAATCTCCTTCAAACGTAAAATTATATACTTTTTATTTAATAAATCTACCTACCAATAAATAATATATTAAATATTACTTTAAATACCTAAACCAAACTATTTTTGAATTATCATCATATCTTATTATTTTAAAATAATGTTGGATTGTCTTTAGCGAAATGTTTGTAATTTTCTTAGACTACGACGCTGAGTGGGCGTGCAGACGACAGGCAGAAGTCAGGTCATCACGCTTTCTTCACACGACTAATCTGCCTTCTAGTTGTGACAATTCCAATATTTTCATAAAAGAAAATACGTAAATATTATTACTTATACATGTTTATCGTTATTATTTTAATAATAATGTATTATATAATTATTAACTTTATTTAAAACATGCAACCAAGCATGCATTATTTAAATATAAATAGTTTGTGTATCTTGGTATTTATTTTATTTTCATATTACACACTAAACATTACGCATTAACTAATTTGGCATCAGTTTGTAATGTAAAAATGTAACAATTCCTCTAGTACATTATTATAAAAAATATAGTAAAGAATTTCTTTAATATATATATATATATATATATTTTAACTTTTTATATTTTTTGAAAATATTCTCATACATTAGGAAATTATTACTGCCACATAAACTTAATGTTCTATGGAGTTAACTTAACTTTCACTCTCTTTTGAAGCAATTGATCCGATGACCGAAGAGGTCATACGATAAACATAAAACACGCATTTTTCGGCTGTATTCTAATCAGCACAAAGTTGAAATTTAAATGCAAACTTAACTTGTCCTGACTTACGTATGAGGAAGACGTAAACGGTTGAACACTTTCTTTAAAGTTTGTTTTGTTGTGATAACGACCTGTGTTAGTCAATACAAGTTTAACAAAGGTTTATAGTCATACTTTTATGGCATGCTTTTGTTCCCCTATTATTATGAAAATTTATGACTTACTTAGAAAATGTTTGGCTAGTTGTTAAGCCCAGTCGCTAATACCAATCGTGAAAACCTTTTTTGTTTACCGCCATATTGTGCTACCGGAATATGTATTATGAATCCATGGCGATTTAGTCCGCGCTAATATGGATAAAAGGAGATTGATGAAAGAGATTCTTAAATCGGTGCTGAGCGAAAGGATAAAACAGGTGAGACCTGGTAGATTGTTTCCCGGTCAAATAAGGGACAAAAGCTTGGCCCATAAAAATAAAACTTGTATAAAGTGTAAGGTGGATAAGCCAGAGTTGGGTGACGAAACCCTATCTTTGCCTATCCGAGTGAGAATTGAGGTGTGACAGTTTTTTTATTGTTAAATATTTATTATTAATTTATATTACCTTTAAAAACTTATCATTGCGCTAATCAAGTAACATTTGTCAAAATAATGGAAATATTTGCACTAAAAATTATTCTTTACAGTAAATTTAAAATTCTCCGTGTGATTAAATTAATACACGCTTTCGCTTAGAATCGAGTCAACAGAATGCGCGCCGGTTCAATTTTAATTCGGATTAATAAGACTTTTACACTTTTTACAACTAATTTTATCCATCATTTATCTAATACGCTTATGAAACGGTTTCTCTTGACAATATTTTAAATTGTACTTAAGTTTTCTTTGCTAGTTGTTGGATTAACTAGATTTATATACTCCCTGCAAGAGACGCAGCGTATGATATCATCTGATCTCGATTTGCCTGGAGCAGTCCAAGAGCGCCGACGACCTTAAAAAAACAATCCAGTTTACGATAGCCTCAGTCGTCGTCACTGTGTATCGGGCATATAATAAGCTGGTGTAGAAAGGAAACCCGCTCGTCCATCGCGAAAAAAAAACATTCTTAGACGCCAGGTTACAAAAAGGAAATGTGATTGATTGTTAAAGTATTGTATGCATCGAAATATTAAGTATGATCATAAGCATATATATTTGTAAAAAAAAATTAATTATGTTTTTTTTTTATTGTGACACGACATCTGACCTCGACCCGCCTGATGATAAGCAAGAGGAGGTCCAAGAGTGACGACGACTGGGACAACCGAGTCAGTTCACGGCTGTCCCAGCCGCCACCACTATGCCGGCCTAAGATGCTTCTTCACGCATCGCTTGAAGGATCCAAGGTCATAGGATGGAGAGAACACATGGGCAGGCAAAGCATTCCACTTGTCGATTGATCTACAAAAAAAAGACGCACCGAACTTTTTAGTTCGACTGCCGATTCGGTCGATAAAATGCGGATGCTTTCCCCGACCTGTGCGGGTATTACGTGAAAAGACGAGGTAGGAACAAGGTTAAAGAGCTCCTCGGAACATTCCCCGTGGTATAGGCGATAGAGGACGCACAGAGCCGCCATGTCTCTGCGTAGTTGCAGGGGCTCCAGAGTTCGCGAGACCTTTGCATCACCTATAATTCGGACAGCTCGGCGCTGCAATGAATCTAGGGCATTGAGAAGATAGTTGGCAGAGCCATCCCAGAGGTGCGAACAGTACTCCGCACAAGAGCGAAGAACCGTCGCACCTAGTTCAGGATGCCAAGTTTGCATCCTGGTGGTCTTAATGGCCCGCTCGATGTGGTCCCTGTGATTCAAGTCGCAGCGAAGGGACATTCCTAGAATGTCTAGTCTGTCCGACGTACCAAGGGAAATGTTGCAAAGTGAAGGAAGGGGAGTAAACGGGGATTTTTTCGTCGAGAACGCGCAAACCTGAGTCTTGTCTGCGTTGACCTGAACCAGGTTCTTTCCGCCCCAGTGGTATTGTATTATTTGTATGTGTTAGATATCTCCATTAATGTCTTTTCAGTTTATAGGTATATACTGATATAGGTATAGATTCAATTGAGTTTAGAAATATAACGGTGATGCACTTATGCAGAACGGTACAGTAATCGACGCTCGTCTATATCACATCACACAGTTAAGATCAAATCATTTCAAGAACGCAATAATGATAAATCTATTTACCAAGATATGTATGTCTTATTATCTCTTGACATAACTCTATCGCTTCACTCAAATCTTCAAGCTCAACGTACTGTGAATCCATTATTTTTAAAATATTTCTGATTTGATTATCTTCTAGGTAATCCTCATTTTATCCTTCCACTCACCTCTGATTTATAAATCTTTTTTGTCAATTTTCTTCTGTCCATCCTATTAATGTATCTTACCAACGTAAGATACTATTCTTACTTCTTGTGATCACTTCTTCATTGTCAGGAAAGAGAAAAGTGTCACATCAATATCTCTGCTTACCCCTGTGGGAATTAGTTTATCCCAATTTGATTGATTGATTATTATCTTATTTTCAAAACATCTTATTTAAATGTTAGAAGATAGTCTGCAGAATATATTAAAAATTTATAATCAAGGTATTTTCTTTAATCGGTAATCAAACAAGTAGAGAAATTACAAAAAAGTAATTATGTATAATACATACTTAATTACAATTCTTACTTAATAAAATAATCTCATGATATTAAAAGTAATGAGAATATAAGATAATTTTAATGTTTAATAAAAATTTATAGTAGAAAACGATTCCATTGAAGATTCTTGGAGAAAATGGGCACAAAGCTCACTTATTTATGTCTAAGTGAGAGCCGGGTCAAGTCAAGAATATCAAATGTAATCGTGCTTAACCTTTGTTAACGGGAAAAACACAATATCCTTCCTTCCTTACACATAAACAATATTATTTCATCGCCTGTTAAAAATAACGTTTGTTCTAATAAGGATCCTCTGTCTTTCCGGTCTTTCCTGACTAAACTTTCTCCAGTGGCCTCATTTGTTAAGCGAAAATGAGACAAAATTAAGATGCCATCAACCAACATTTTTAAGATCCTAAACTGCCTATACACAGCGGACAGCCATTTTAGACAATCCTAACACAACTCTTACTTTGATTTACAATAGTCTTTATGCGTACCCCTACTTTTTTAGGAACGTTTCCGTTATGACCGGCAAATAATTCTCTGATTTATAAATTTCTATTGTCATCCTCCTTCAATTCATCCTTACAATGTGCCCAAACCAGATCTTATACAAAAAAGTCAATTTAGTATATAGTTCTACAGAACATCGTTACTTATATTTGTTATATTAGGATTGGCATTTAAGAGTGGTAGGCAGATATTCGGTGCTAATTTTCCCAGTCAATAGTTTTTGGAACAGTTTAAGAGATAACTGTACCAACTAGGCCAGCATAGTGCTACTTGCAGATTAAAATGTAGTAGCTAACACCCCTATTCATGGTCTGAACACCAGCTTAACCCTAGGCGGAGTGCAGTCATTTCTTGAGCCACAACTAAATAAATGTTAAACCTATAAGTATGTATATCTTTTGTTACAGGACGGGCGTCAGAAGTCACTTGTCCATTTCCTGGAGCTCCAGCGCATTCAAAAGTTACATTTAATAGAAATGTTACTACAGAGGGAACGATTGTTACGTACTCTTGCGAACGAGGCTTCGAACTGCTGGGACCAATGGTCAGGATATGTGGTGCTAATGGAGTCTGGAGCCCTGATGGAATCCCATTCTGTGGTGAGTTTCTTTACACTATTTCACATTTATAGGTAAAAAGATTATTACTAGTTTATTAAAAGATTATTATTAAAAGTTTTAGTCGTAAAACACTAGTTGGAGATTACGGTTCAGACTAAATACTCTGCACAAAACCCATATCGGGAATATTTAGCATTATATTCCTCTATCAGCGCCTTCTGCACCGTCATTATTAACTTCTATTAGGTTATAACACTTATTACCAACTATAGGTTAATAACACTACACCACGGTCGCCTTTAATAATAATAAATAATTAAAGGCGACCGTGGTGTAGTGGCAGTGCAATGGTTACGTAAGCCGAGTGGCACATATTCGAAACACTCACCGGTACCAATGTATCTTTAATATATGTACATTGGTTGTCCTCTTTCTATGATACAAGCACTTTAGTAGTTAGTATAGAAATGTATAATAAAAAATTAAATATGTCTAAAAGTTTTTTTTATTATATGTATTTTTCTATAATAATATATTCAAAGTGTAATTTAATATTATAATATCTAAATTTTAATTAGTCTTGTTATAAAAATTATGTTATCAAGATAAGTAGATTGAGCTCTTTAACCTTGTTCCTACCTCGTCTTTTCACTCCCTAATACCCGCACAGGTCAGGGAAAGCATCCGCATTTTGTCGACCGAATCGGCAGTCGAACTAAAAAGTTCGGTGCGTCTTTTCTTTGTAGATCAATCGACAAGTGGAATGCTTTGCCTGCCCATGTGTTCTCTCCATCCTATGACCTTGGATCCTTCAAGCGATGCGTGAAGAAGCACCTTTGGCCGGTATAGTGACGGCGGCTGAGGCAGCCGAGAACAAACTCGGCTTTCTCAGTCGTTGTCACTCTTGGACCTCCTCTTGCTTATTATCAGGCGGGACGAGGTCAGATGTCGTGTCACAATAAAAAAAAGTTTATTTTGGGGACACTTGAAATACAGCAGGAGGCAGCAGCAGCCTGTATTAAAAGAATTGTGAATGTGAGGGAAGCGAGAGAGTAGAGTTGGGATGGTGGAAATGGTTATATTTTCTCTACCCATCCCTGTGGGATTTAAGGTCTAACAATTATATTATAAACAGGAACTATAAACAATATGTAGGTCATTTCTACTAAATACTAAAAAGAGAGTTTCATAACCGTTTCGATCATGCATTAATTAACACATTTTTTATTTACTAAACTAAAATCATATTACTTAACATTAAATAATATTCAATTAGTAATCTAAGAGGAAGATGTGATACATCGGCCGCGTAACTCTGTGCAAGACCAATCTTTTCTTAACTAAAACGTTCACTCTGACCCACTTTTACTTTCTTTGCCGAGAAATCATTTCACATGAGCACCTGAATAGCGTTTAAAAAGCGGAAGGTGCATTGTGAATAGATCCCACGGCTCTCTCCTTAACGAATCTCTATGCGACGGTTCCCAGTCGCCCTTTGATCCGATATATCGAGATGTTTCACAAAAAACCGGAACCAATTGCAATAATTAAAATGCTTGGAAAAACAATTGATTTTGTTACTATGAAAAATTATCTTATTTTTTTTATTTTTTTTGTATACAGTATATATACCGATTATATATATACTTTGTATATTAGTATACCGACGACACACTATGATGTATTACAATTTACAATAGTGATGTGAAAATTACAAAGTGTTATATAAAAAATATTTTATGCTCTAATATAATTTCACGAGTACCCATCACTATTGACAATAAAGTAGTGCAATTATTACTTTATTGGTGGTTGTGAATTTTTACGAAACTTCATGTGGGACAAATATTAAGACGACCTATTATAGTTTGTTTGTATTGCACTTCAAACACTTTATTTTGTTTTGTAGTAATCATGAGTTTGAAAGTATAGGTTCAAAAGTTCTGACGAGTAGGACTAAGACTAATGTCAGATCAGATCCAGCCAGATCACATGGCAGACGAAAATGATCCAATCTGACCTAAGCATCTGATTTACACTTTTTTATACAAAGAAAGCGAAACAATCTTTTTAATCAGTACAATAATATTACTTTCCATTGTACTGTTCCAATTACCTACAAAATAAATGCATTTATGCCCTAGGTATATGTGTCGCCTTAAAATGACCGTCAAGTGGAATGGTCACGAACAAATTGTAGTTATTATGCAGACCGCGTTCATGTTAACCGACTTGCCAAACTAAACCGTCCCAATTGCCCTTATACGGATTAGAATTTATATACATAAGTAAAGAATATTTAATTAAAGTTATTTATCATTACATTTCATCTGACGTTCTTGAATAATTATAATTGTTTATTCAGGTCAAATACTTATGTTTATGTTTGCTTTATTTATTTATTTATTTATTTATATTAGGACACACCAACAGTGATACATGTACAACTCTTATAAACTAATAAATATTATATAGAATAACAGACTTACACTACCACCAATTATAGGCGTGTACAACATTCAATAAAAAAATAATATATTCTAAACATAAAAACTAAAAAACAGTGCTTCTATTACTTAAAACCAAAATTAAATCTGAACTAAAAAACTATAATCAGTTGAATAAAATATTATTTATCAATAAAATAGTTAAAAACAGTTTTCTTAAATATATTAATTTTGGACCTGAAAACATCTATGTCAGAATTACTTTGTATATAGTTATAAGTATCACAAATACGCAAAGCAGGACAGTTTTTACCTAAATTGGTTCTGCCCTTTGTTTGAAATAGTCTATAATTACTATTACGTCGAAAACAAAAAGGTACATAAATATTAAGTTTTTCCAAAACACTCGGACAATGAAGTGTACCCCACAAAATCTTATGCAACAGTGTTAAATCATATGTCGTTCGTCTGTCATGTAGAGAAATCATATTAAAGAAAGACAGTCTTTTGGAATAGGGCTCCCTGTGAGAAATGCCTCATGAAGAGAATGCTAGTGATCTGGTAAATGATCTTTGAATAGTTTCAATGCGATTAGAATGTACCTTATAAGTCGGATTTCATACCGAACTAGCAAATTCCAGCACACTACGTACTAATGCGTTGTATATTAGTATTTTTGTTTTATTTAGTCGAAAGTCACTGGTGTTGCGTCTAACAAATCCTAACATTTTAGCCGCTTTAAGTACAATATTATTGATGTGAGGAATAAAGGATAATTTAGAATCAATAGTTACTCCTAAATCCTTGATTTCGAATACTATCCATATTATAGCCATATTATTAATAGTATACATGGATAACGTTGTATTTACTTTACGCGTAAACTTAATATAGTTACATTTCGTTATGTTTTGCTTTGCTCCATTATTGAAAGTCTATTATACATCTATCTGACTTTGACTTGCCAGATGGTAAGCAAGGGGCACCGATCCAAGAGCACCGATGACTGAAAAACCTATAGTGGCTCCAGTAACCGTCACCATCTATGATTCAAGAGTAAGCTAAGAAATGTGACATTTTACTTCATAAAAGATTTAATTGGGATATTTATATGAGATATTTACATACTATACTATACTACTAAACGTACTTGTATTATAGAAACTAGGCAACCAAAGTACATGTTTTAAAGATGCATTCAAAAGAATTACTTAGTTTGAGGAACTACTTTTCACTACCACGAGACCACAGTCGCATTTACCATACCTTTTATTTGCACTGGTTAAATTTTATTTTAAGAGATTGTATAAAGGGAATTGTGGATGTGAAGGAAGCGAGGGAGTTGAATCAGGATCGTGACAAGTGGCGCTCCATTGTCCCTGCCTATACCTATGGGAAAAAAGCGCGACAATTTGATTGATTGATAATTTTATTTTTTATTAAAGTCTATGTATAAAGATAATAATTTAAATTAGTCTAAGTAATGCTTGATTGATTAATGTTAGATCGAATCGATTGAGACTTTCGCATTTTAACAAGTTGAATATTTAGCGATAAAATGTCTTATTGCGAGAAAGTTGTAGTTTGAAACTGTATAATATGATCGATAAGTAAAACCGGAGCAGCACGTGTCTACCATTAAATATTAATGCACTAACTTATTAGGGGTAAAGTTGTCAGTTAGTAATCGTATTAAGTACAATGAACTAAAAAGACCCGGGTTTTCTCTGCACAAAATTATTTTATAATAAGTATTATTCTGTTTTGTGGGACATACAAATCAAGGTTAATGACTTGGATATACTTTCCATTTAAATTAATATGACAAATCCTGATTACTGATATCATGTGTAATAAACCGCATGGACGTAGTAACTGATAATATTTTTATTCCCGTTGATAATTATATATTATTCCTCCATCCATCCATCTCTATCCTATAACTTTGGATCCTTTGACCGGCATAGTGACGGCGACTGGGGCAACCGTTAAGACTCGGTTTTCACAGTCGTCGGAACTCTTCGACCTTCTCCTGCTTGGCATCAGTCACAATAAAAAAAAGTTTCAACTGTCTTGCCTCAATTCTACAGTTATACGCAAAGACACGTTCCGTCTTCACAACACTCTCGTCTTCATACACGCTCCATGGCACAAACAGCCCATTCCATTAATTATATTGCTTAATCTTATATTTAACCTATTATAGGTGGTTAGATCCATACTTTACTTTGGATAACTTAGGTCAATTGAAGTTATATTACCGAAATAGGTTTCCCGACACTTATTTCGTATCTGTCAGCCATTATTACCTTTGTTTTCAAACCGTCACCTGTCTACCCAATCATTCCACTTTCTCCATTATAATGTTTCATAGCTCAAAGACACAAATCATAGAAACTAATCTATGTGTACCATTTTCAGTGTGCATAATTTTCCAATGACAGCCCTGCGGTTAGCGGTCACGGTCATGGACACTGCTTGGGTCAACTCCCAGGAGCAAGTACTATTGACCTACTGAACAACAGGTTTCGACCGCAACATTCTATAAATATAAACACGTATTCTAATGTCGACGTTCAATGAATAAGTATAATTATGTTGCTCATTTACATTAGCGCCTTCCACATATTATTCTGTCACTTCTTTCCTGTTGATGTCTTACTGAGGATTATGAATAGATTAATAATAGGGTTGAACTTAACTTTCTCTTACTATAATTATATGTTGCCTACAGGTTGTTATGTTTTCTGGGTTAAAGATCATACCCTGTTCAAATGTTTAACTAATGTTCTAATGTTATCTTTTGAAATATTGAGGTATTAATCTCGTATCATTGGCCTTATTTTGTTTTACATTAATTATCTTACATATTTATTTATTGTAAATAACTTTAAAACATCTAATATTATTTTATATACTTTTATTATTTTACAATTCTATAAAAACAGGAAGATAACATTGATACCGGCAAGTGGTTTTGAATCCATACTCCCGGTTTGCGTGACCAATGCAGTACCACTATACCACGATCGCTTTTAATTAATTAAATAATTAAGTTTTTTCTAATTATGACTCGACATCTAACCTCTACTAATGGTAAACAAGGGAAGATCCAAAAGAGCGCCAACAACTAAAAAATACTGACTACGTTCACGGTTGCCGCATAGTGACGGCGACTGGGGCAGCCGTGATCTGACTCAGTTTTTTCAGTCAAATGTCGTATCACAATAAAAAAACGCCCTCACTATGCTGACAAAAAGATAAGAAGATAGTAACAAAAAGAGATAATAAACATTGAAAACTTCGATTTAAAGTACAAGGTTTAAATTATATAATTAATAAAATGTATCCTAAAACTGTTATTTTGCGATGATTTTCTTCAACAAGTTTAAAGATGATCCCCGCCTACTACAGTTCGATTGATTTAGTGTCGTGACAACATTATGACGTCGATATCAAACTCGTGTTTCGTACTAAGTTGAATTATCACGACATCGCACAATGTAACTCAATTATACAGTAAAGAGCACGCCATTGTATCGATTGATTACCATCAACAATGTAACTTGACAGGGGCCTGCCGCACGATTTCAAGTTCAACGGGTGTCTCTTTATTTACTCATAAAATCTTCATTAAAATTTATGACTTGAATTGTTTTATTTTTGGTCGATTAATTGTAAAAAGTTAAGAACTTTAGATTGATTTTTAAACATTTTTATTACTTTTATCAATCAACAAAAGCAGATTGACAAAAGAAATTTATAATAGATAAGTGCGTTGAATTGTGGTCGTGTGGGAAGCAAGAGAGTTGTGCCTGGAACGGTGCAGTGGCCTATTCCTGTAAAAAAATGGTGTGACAATTAAATTTTTGATTTGATTGATAATTGTCTACTAGATCTGAAGATAGATAGCAGTTGTCGGTTCCAATTAGGCCGACATAGTGGATGTGACTGCTAGTTACAGTTATTAAATTGTATTCAACTTCATTCATAGACCGCACTCAGCTTAACATCAGGCAGACTGTCACAATTGAAAGAAATGTAAAAAAGGTAAAATATATATACAGACAATGCGAAAGTAGTTTCAATAAATATTTAGGTTTCGTCAGTACTAAGTCATCATTTAGTACAACCGTGTCACTTCACTACATATATGATGACAAACGCGTAACGTAGCAACCCTGGGTGACGTGTTGTAGTGCCATCTGCAGTCACCGTTAGGAACAAGTGCGCGCACGAGTGGCACACTTATATCTTAGCTCTTCCGTTATTCTCAACGATCAATAGCAAATTGGTAGCTAGGGATGTACCATTAATACCATTAATATTTTTTATATTATTTTTTTTGTTACTCAACATATAAGTAACACAAAATTAATATAAAAAATACTGGAGCTCTATTCTCTTAATACATAATGACAGCGACCAAACAACGTAGTTTAATATTTGATTTGTTATTCGTTAATTGGTTGCCTATCATGTATTAAGAGAATCGGGACCCTGGGCCCCAATTTTCCTAATACTTCATGCTGACAGAAAAGCAGTGAAATTGCGCCGCGGTCGCAAGTGACCAATCAATGTAGTTCACCTACTGATATGTAATTCACGGATTGATTACGGAGATGTCAAAAATCAGTGACCATTAAGAGAATCGAATGTATTAGGAAAATCGAGCCGCTGATGTTAGGCTGGAGTATGATCCATGAATGGAGGCTACTGCTACTTCAGTTAAATAACTAAGTAGCAGTCATATCCAATATGTCGGCCCGGCCTACTTAACCTTTAAGTACCGACATGCCATTTTAGTTACATAAGTACCGACGTGAGGTCTGCCAGACCACTATAGCTTTAGTATGGAAAACTTTCATATTACAAAATATTATTATTTTTTAAATGTGTCTATGTATTAAAAATATATTTGGTTATTGTATAAATAAAACTAAATAAAGAAGTTTTAATATTTATTACTTATTATTAACACGAACTTTAAAGTCTCAATTTCTTTGGGAAAAAATTAACTCCTACCTTTTTTATTAACATTTATCCACTAAATGTTTAGAGCATCTTGGCTCAGCTTCAAATAGAGTTGAAGACGATGTTGCAGATGCAGCCGAGGTGTACGCACACCGCTGGTATTGATCGGGGCTTTATTCCACTTGAATCGATTTTTGCCAAAATAAAATTGCGAGTGGTTGGCCTCGTTGGATTCAATTTCTTCCACCCGCTCACTTTCTGACCCTTTCTGTTCAGATGCCGAATCATGGTCACTCTCGGCAATAAAATTGGGATCAATGTTATCAGTATCTGACTCTTAGCTCTCATTTAGCCATTCCATTATCATCTCTTCATGATCTTTATTCCGAGGCCTAGTTTCACGTTTTTTCTTAGTGACAGGAACACTCTCATTTTCATTTAAGGCTGCACGTTTCACACCCGATGTACCCGGCCTATTCATTTTTATAACTAGCTGAAAATAAAAGAGAAACATAGTAAAATCTGGAAAAAGTCAAACCCAAAAAAGTTACGTAAGTACAGACGAGTGGTCTGTCAGACCACGCGCGAACTTATACAAGACATAACTCACCAGAAACGCAAGCGCCGACACAGACACACTTCACGAACGTTGCCGGGCAACTGCCTGAGGGGTACACAAAAGCGCGGGGGGCTACGTCTCTGTTAACAAATTAAACCACCGTATCCGAACACTTCAAGTGTCTGTCAGACCACGCGTCGGTACTTAAAGGTTAATACACTATGTAAACAGGAAACTTAAAATCTGATCCTGGAACGCGACTATATACTTGTAATACTATTCCGGACCGGTATCTTATTATAAATTAAACAAATTTATAGCTTTTAAAGATCATTAGATTAAAGGCAAAACTATTCAACGTGAGGGTACAATATAGAAAAGACGGGTTTAGAAAATAACATGCAAGTATACAAGTATACAGACCGTGAAGTGATTTTGATCGCATTTCGGGATTAGCTTGTAAGTTGCCGGTTCCAACTAGGCCGGCATAGTGGATGTGATTGCTACTTACAGTTATTGAATTGTAGTAGCAGTGACATCTATTCATGGACCACACTCCACTCAGTCACAATAATAAAAATAAGATAAAATAAATGCATATCTTTGAAAATCATATTTTGTCTTATATTAACTCTGTTTCATTAAACTTAAATGCAATAAAAAAAAAACTTTATCGATAGTTACAAGAACTATCGCTAGTGTCACCTCTCTTCAAGTACAAGTCGGGCGCGCGGCGTTCGAATAGCGTAATATAAAGCGGTTTGTAATGATCCCATATTGAATGTAAGATTATAGGCTCGCTATCAAATTGATGTCTAACTACTCGGAAATCACGCATTCAACTTTATTTGATGTAATTACATTTTATACTGTTTAATAGTCCGTTTTACTTTTATCACTTTTTATTATTTTCCTTCATCCTACTACAGTGAACACCGTTCAATCCATGGTCTCACTAAATTCACCACTCACTAGAAATAGACAAAGCGACTGTGCGGCTACCTCTATTAATATACTGTTTTTAATATTATTTGTTTTTAAAATTCAAATTAATGAAACACAATTTATATTTAAAAAAATATGCATACAACTACTTTTTTTGTCTCTCTTATGATTCGACAGCCCATGTGTTTTTCCATCCTTGAATGCTACAAGCGATGCGTGAAGAAGCATCTTTGGCTGGCATAGTGACGGCGACCAAGGCAGCCGTGAATTCTTTTTTCCAGTCGTCGTCACTCTTGGACCACCTCTTGCTTATCATCAGACGGGTCGAGGTCAGATATCGTGTCACAATAAAAAACTTGCAGAAATTTGTGGCCGCAATCGCCTCCTGAAATATGATCATAAATATGTCGAACCAATATAATATTTAACCTAAGCAAACATATAAAGAAGAAATAATGAGTCTCAGAAAGTTTAAAACATCCCCTTTCTCCCGTTTCTGTTTTCGCTTTTCCAAGATGTAACATTGCGCAGGTTACATGTTATCGCAGATAATTTACTTTTCGGAACCAAAACAATGCAATTCACACGACGAAGGAAAATATCGTGAGAGTAGTTGAAAAGAATAATAGAAAATGTGATTAAGATTAAACAAGCTTTTTCCGTTAAGGGACATTATAATTACGAGTGTAGGCTTAAGAATTGTCGCTTTATGTCATTACTGTGTTTAAATACTAGTAGGTGCGTGCAATTAGTTATTATTATTTATTTAAAACCTAATAGTCCCCTTATTAGTACCATGGAAAAGTAATTCCAATGGAAAGAAGTACTTAAAATATTAAAAAAATCAACTGAAAAACATAAATGTCTTTTAATTTGTTTTGTTGTAGTTGCGATGGCTTTAATGAATAAAGAAGCCAATGCCAAGCCCATTTAAGTTTTAGGTACGACTCGTATTTTCATTAAAATTAATTGCACCTTTAACTATGTAGAATCGTTTAACAACATGTTATATATCAAATAGACTAGTTGTACTTTTCTGAGTTAATCGTAAAAAAGCTTACTATAAACATAATTCTGTTTACTCATAACATAAAAACACGTAAGTAGTAATTAGTCAGTGAGTTATTTTATTTGAGAAATATGTTTTTCCCGGTTACTGTAATATCCTTTTATGCTCAATAATGTTCATTCAAGTGAATATAATAATTAGCAAACTGTTTGCTTTGAATTAATTTTCCTTTCAACGAACAATTAAAATTTTATTACCTACTTTTTAACACTTAGTTTTTATTGTTTTAAATATGCGTATTTATTGAGCTTTGAAGTAATCCTATAATTAAGCAACCATAAAACTTCTAAGACAATAAAATTTATATTTAAGTAATCTATACATATAATAAAATTGGAGTGTCTTGTTTGTAATATCGAAATAACAGTTTTTTACTACATGTATAATGTATATGACTATATATACGGTACATACACCAAAATAACATTTTTTACAATTTTTGTCTGTCACTCTGTTTGTTCCGGCTCAGAGATTAGCCGATTTCTAAATGGCTGGACCGATTTCGACGGGACTTTTATTGGCAGGTAGCTGATGTAATAAGGAGTAACTAAGGCTACGTTTATTTTAGAAAAAATCTTTTATTACAAATAAACGAATCGAATGGAACTCGGGACTTTACGCGCAACAAACCAATCGCTAATCGTTTGTCCATCTGGGTTAATATGATATTAAAAACCAGGAGTACCTGATGATGGACCATGAGGACCCCTTTCCTGTCATAAAATTAAAATATATAAAATAACATTTATTTGAAACCAAAAAGTAAACTTAAAACAAGTGTTGAAATCCTGACACCCGTACTAGGTTGATCTGTATTACAGGTGTCAGTATTACATTGCGATTACAGTTTATAAACGCAGGTGAAACCGCGGGGAACAGCTAGTCAAATATAAATTACGTACCATTATCAGACAGAGTGGTTATAATAGACACATACAAATCATGTATTTACATAGTATAAGGCGTACGCCGCATTAAAGTTTTGATGCTCAGCAATCGAATATTTCTAGTTGTACTAAGAAAAACAATAATTATTATATCCTACATTTAGATATATTAAGTAAATAATAAATAAATTATGAAGATTACAATGTATCTGTTAAAAATATATTTAATATAATAAAAGAAATAATTTTCCGCCCTAAATAACAATAATATCTTATAACAGATTGTGGTCACATAACCAACTTTACAGATAGAATTTTTAACCTTAAGACAAAGCCTTAAGGGTCTTAATGTTTTCTAGTATTTATTTTAATGTAGGTCTAGCGATTCGCTTGATGCTCAGCCACTAAGGTTAGGTATGCTAGGTTATCCATACCGCTTGTTAGTCACAAATTGATATACTTAGTTAACTAGTCTATTCATGTAAATAAACCTATACATTATTCTATTCAATTTACTCCGAAAATGCCTTTTTTTTAATTCGTAACAAAGATTTAATATATACATTTAAGTTATAATATATATAGGAGTGGCAAGTGGCGCTCCATTGTCTCTGCCTATTCCTGTGGGAAAAAGTCGTGACAATTTAATTGATTGATTGATATATATCTATATATATATTGATATAAGGTTGGAAAAATCACACAGTCTGGTAAAGCATTTAACTTGTCAATTGTTCTACAAAGTCATTACTTTTCTTTGTAGAAAAGTGTTCTAATTCTTTTAAATATTAGAACAATCGACAAGTGGAATGCTTTGCCAGCCCATGTATACTCTCCGTCCTATAACCTTGAATCCTTCAAGCGAAGCGTGAAGAAGCACTTTTGGCCGGCATAGAGACAGCGACTGAGGCAACCATGAACTACTCGGTTTTTTTAGTCGTCGTCTCTCTTGAACCTCCTCTTGCTTAGGTCGGGTCGAGGTCAGATGTTGTAAAACAATAAAAAAAAAATCCGATTCATTATCTTACCTATTAAAATTTGTTACAGTGGTGAACGTAGCCGCAGGAAAAGCACCAATGCAGATATCCACTCACGAAGGCGGTGCACCACAAAAAGCCTTAGATGGAAGTACCGCACTTGCGTACAACTCTGAAACGTGTACATTGACTAAACCAGAAATAGTCCCATGGTGGTATGTCAATCTACTTGAACCCTACATGGTACAATTAGTGCGACTTGACTTCGGACTTCCATGTTGTGGTAAGTTTTTTTTTAGTTTTTTTATTGTGACTCGACATATGCCAGCACTTTATGTTAAGCTGGAGTGTAGTGTAGTCCATGAATGGATGCCACTGCTACTACAATTCAATAACTGTGAGTAGCAATCACATCCACTATGCCAGCCTAGTTGGAACCGTCAGCTGACAAGCTGATCCCGAAACGTGAAAATCACTTTACGCTCTGTATACTTGTAAGTAGTGGTACTACCCTTGATCGGCAGACTGGGTACCACTGCCTACCACTCTTTGATAATTAGACCCGAAGCAAATATCCGCCTCTTTTTTTACTATTAACAAATATTTGTAATATTTAATATAATTATTAAATATTACAAATAAGTATAATTATCAATACTATCACGCAATCAGTAGAAGAATTTACTTATATGCTTTTTTGCGAAGTGACAGCGATTGAGGCAATTGTATACGGAATTGGTTTCCTCAGTCGTCGCCACTCTTAGACTTCTCTTTACTAACCATCAAGTAAGTCGAGTCTCAAAAAAACCAAAAGGATGTTATTCAATCAAATTGTCACGCTACAGTTCACACAGGAATAGACAAAAACAATAGACCGGCACTTTCCACCATAAAAAAATAATTACATACAGATACACAATTATATTTATATCTCAAATCAATTAATCAAACTGTCACGCCTTTTTTCCACGGGCAGAGACAATGGAGCGCCACTTGCCACGATCCTGACACAACTCCCTCGCTATGGTTATGGGCACTAGGCAACCTAGCTTTCTTGAGGATGTCTCCGATTTGGTCGGCTAACACCCTCCTGAGCCTGCCTCGTTTAACGCATCCATTCACATGAGATTTGTAAATTCTTTTCGTCAATCTACTGTCACTCATCCTTTTTATGTGCCCAAACTATCGAAGCATTCCTTTATCAGTCACTACATCCTCTTTCAAACCACATCTATCGCGCACTGTGATATTCCTTATTCTATCCGCTATCGTCACTCCACATACACTCCTTAACGACTGCATTTCTACAGCGTTAACTCTACTCTCATGCTTCTTCTGCCATACCCAACATTCACTTCCATACATTAATGTAGGAACAAGCACCGCATTATGAACAGACATTCGTCACTTTTGGGACATTATTTGGCTGTTCATTATACTATGGTTGGCATGGATGATATTTATTTATACCTTTTACAAAAACATACGAATTTGTTATATTTACACGCAAAAAAAAGATAATTAAAAGCACGTACAAAACCAATTATAACACGTAGAAAAACAATTATGATCGCACATGGACAAACAAACAATCATATAAAAAATAAAAGAAACCATAACTGTACCTATTTAATTTGAGTTACTCATGATCGGCTTACTTTCTATGCAATAAAAACAAGACATATTCGTACGTACATACTTACACCGGAAACGTAAACTCAAAGTGGTTTGTGAGAGTCTATTTTGAGAATAAGCAATTTCACTGACCAAAAGTAAAATTAACTACGGTGTTCCTAATACAGACCTTTATGACTCATCGTTGTAAAGAATGAGATACACTGTTCAAGAAACGTTAGCTGCATTGCGGTCCATAATTAAAGGCGATTGCTACTACAGTTACATAACTGCATGTGGCATTCGCATCAACTATGGCGGCTTAGTTGGAAACACAGTTCGGGGAAAGCATCCGCATTCTAACGACCGAATTGGCAGTCGAACTAAAAAGTTCAGTGAGTCTTTTCTTTGTAGAACAATCGACAAGTGGAATGCTTTGCCAGCCCATGTGTTCTCTCCATCTATGACCTTGGATCCTTCAAGCGATGCGTGAAGCAAGCACCTTTGGCCAACATAGTGACGGCGACTGAGGCAGCCGTGAACTGTCTTGTTTTTTTTATCATCAGGCGGGTCGAGGTCAGATGTCGTGTCACGGCATTTACAAGCTTCTCCTGAAACGCGACTAAGTCAGCTCACGGTCTGTACAATTATAAGTGGTGGTACTACCCCTGATCGGCAGACTAAACAAACGACCACTGATTACCACATTTAAGTCTAACATACTTTTTTCTAGACACATTTTATGCATGTGCTTTAATCCTTATTTTATCGTGGTCTTTACAACTGCACCTAGATTGCAACTGCAAAATAATCTACAAGAAAACTTAAAAGTGGTATAGAAGAAAAAAGTTTGAAAATATCTGAATTAATAGTTGGTTTGCAGCTGTCGTTGTAGCGAAACGTCATATCCTAATTATTTAAAATAAATATGAAAATACTCCATTTAATCTTATTTTACAGTTTAAGTTTATGTTTTTATACCATACTTTATATTGTGTCAGGTCTGTGAGAATTAAGGCGTTAAAATTTGATTGTTATTTATAGTATTTTCGTTTAGTTTTACGCAACACTTTATAGGTATCTATTAATTGTTACTATAACTTGCCTAACTATAAATGACGCGCCCCTCCACTTTATTAGTTTATTTAAATGTATGAATGCAAATATTTCTAACTATACTACTATACTTTATTAATGTGCTCCTCCTTTTGTGTCTTACCAGCAACTGAATGACCAATTACAATCAAATTTTCGGTGTGTTGCATTCATATTTTATATCATATCGATATGATATAAAATATATCATATTTATATCATATCGCACGTGTGCTTAAATGCAGTGGAGGGGCGCTACATTTCGGCTTAGACAGACTCTACTAGTGTATGAGCAACCTTAAGAGGTTATCAGATTCCACCGAAACGAACTGTTCTATAAAACAACTGAAATGGAACAAAATGGAATCAGGTGTAGCCAGTAATTATTATTTAGTGTAAAAACTAACTTGTTACATCGCTAAATGCACGCTCATAATGTAACAATACTTTTTACTCAACGTCTCATTTAACAAACCTGTTTCGTGTTATGCGACAGTTTAGATTAAAAATTTAATAATTTTCTACACAATTTTTATCATCAATTGTCACTACAGAGATAGGCAGAGAGAACAAATCGCCACTTTCGAATGAAATTGACGAGGAACAATCTTCTTTCAATGTTACACTCCATCTCATTTCTGAACTAAAAATCTCTTATAATTCTTCTTACATTTATCCTTTTAATGTGCCTAAACTAATGCCAAATCATCTTCTTTTATTGTGACCTCTGACCTCGACCTGCCTGACGGTAAGCACGATAGAGGTCTAAGAGTGCCGACGACTGAAAACATTGAGTCAGTACACGACTGCCACAGCCGCCGTCACTATGGCCTAATGTGCTTCTACACGCATCGCTTAAATGATCCAAGGTTATAGTTCGATTGTTCTAGAAAGAAGCGATGTACCAAACCTTTTAGTTAAATTGCCGATTCGGTCGACAGAATGTGGATGCTTCGAACTGTGCGAGTATTACGACTGTAAAAAGACTTACCTTTCTCAAAATTCGTTATTGATAATTCTTTAATTCTACGTCTATTTTATTAATGAATAATTAATACATTTACGCCTGTGTTTTTTTTTTCAATATAATTACTATAGTATTAATGTGATATGTAGAAAATTATCACTATTCCAGCTTGCCGATTTAGGGCAGTACCATCACTTTTAAATGCACAGGCCATGAAGTGACTTAGTCACCTTTTCTTGAAAATTACCAGATCCAACTAGGCCGGCATCATGGATGCGACTGCTACTTGCAGTGTTTTTACTGATTGCAGTATCTTAAGCCTAACAAGTCGACCTATAATAAAAAATATATCTGCAATAATTGGTTCAAATATAATCTTACGCAGAAGAGACAGGATGTATTATTTTTGCCTCGTTTAAAATCTAATTATGAGACAGTTGTCGTGTAAAAAAGGCATTATAATGTTGTAATATTCAGTGTTAATAGCCAAGTTTTTATACACATATTTGTCACGAATGGTTGAGTTTATTGATTGACTATGGTTACGTGTACACTATTAATTTGTATAATGACAAAACAACCAACAAAATCCGGTAATTTATTTAAACAAAATTTTCGTCTAAAATTTTAAATAAACTACTTTATCGCAAGTAGCTTTTGCATCCATTATGCCTAAATAGAACCGGCTACTTACAAGTTTATTCCGAAACATGACTAAATCACTTTACGGTCTGTATACATGTAAGTGGTGGTACCTACCCCGGATCGGCAGACTGGACACTACTTCCTGCCTTTCTTAAATAACCAGACCCGGAGTAAATATAGAAACAAAACTCTTAGCTATAGAACAAATCTATGCTCCGAGCGGGAATCAAACCCGGAACTTTACTCGTAGCGGGCAGGCGTGCTGCTACCCAAAAAAACGTGTAAAAACTTGTAAAGGCCTAATATTGTTTACTGTAATTAGCAAAACAAATTATTAAAATAAATAAAAAAAATGAATTGTCAAAACTTTTGTAATCGAGTACCTACAAAGAAATTCCTGTAGCAGGACCACCATAATATTTCCTACAAAAAAACAATTTAAATTTATATAAAGTTTTCTCCTTTGGAAAATATTTCTTGTTAACGTTATTATATTAAATTATTGTTTGGTTTTACTGGTTGGCGGTTAAGTTCTAACATCAACAGTGAAAGTATGGGGAAGTCGTGCGCAGAGACACGCCTGTCCATCATAACCCTTCTATGTGTGCGATAGAAACGACCATTTTTCTTACAAAGAATATTGCGACAGTCTTTCTTTCCATTTCGTATGAAATAACGCAATTAATGTGTCATGCATACATCCTTTTATTTGATCTACTCGTATACTATTAAGAAGATAGTTAAAGATTTACTATTGTGTTTTATTTTATAATCGAGGTTGTATATAAAAGATTGTGGATGTGAGCGAAGCGAGAGAGTCGTGTCAGGATCGTGGCAAGTGGCGCTCCATTATCTCTGCGTATCCTTGCTCGTATTTGATTTGATTTTGCTTGCAATTTTATTACACAACACGTAAACTTTAATAATTTATTGTAAATCAAAAATACAAGTTTGAATAAATCCTAAATGAGCATTGGTCTGCTGTGCCTATTGGTGTGCCTATAAGAACTCTCTTAAAGGGAGTTTTGGGTATTAAAGAAGCGATCTCTTTGCCTATCTATGTGGAAATTGAGGCGCGACAATTCGATTGATTGATATGTATATATCTTTATTTCGGCAATAAAACTTTAAACGACACAAAATAATAATTATAAAAGAATAATATATCTAACACATGACTAAATAATTGCGTTAATGAAGACATATATGCCGACACTATCTTTTATAATACACATTAAATTAACATAATTACTAGTAATTTAGAAGTTTATTATTTAGTAATTATAATCATTATATAATTTGCAGGTGTTAACAATCCCGCTGTAATTGTTGTACGAGTTGGTAACAATCGGCCAGACTTGGGTACAAATCCGGTTTGCAACAGGTTCTCTGGTGTCATAGATGAGGCTCAACCTTTGTTCCTACCATGCAACCCTCCGATGCCTGGAGCCTTTGTCAGTGTCCACTTAGAAACCACAACACCAACACAACTGTCTATATGTGAAGCGTTTGTTTACACCGATCAAGCTTTACCCATAGAGCGGTGTCCTCAATTCCGCGATCAACCTCCTGGAAGTACTGCTACTTACAACGGAAAATGTTACATATACTATGATTCGCAACCAGCTACGTTTATGGAAGCCCTTACCTTCTGTAGATCACGCGATGGAACTCTTGTTGATGAGAGTAACCCTGCTCTCCAGGGTTTCATAAGCTGGGAATTGTGGAGGCGACATAGGTCAGTTTAATAAAACTTTCGTGTTTATTAACTTTTAAGAACTGAATATGAACTTTGTAGTTGATTTGCAAAATTCATATTCCTTTGTAGCGTTTATTTTTAAGGCAGAACTGCTGGCGAATAAGAAAATGAATAGCTAGTTGTGTTATGGATGGCATGATTGATGTTACCGAACTAAAACTGTCTCTTTGTGTGCGTTAAACAATTTATTATGTTTTACGATGAATGCATTGGATAAAAATTTGATATCCTTGTACATAATATGTAATATATAATATAAAATTATAGGTACCCATTTGCGCAATAATAATTACGTGTAGTTTTTAAATTCACTGAACAATTATTAAGTAGAGAAGATTTTAAAATAGATTGTGGTATCGCGTGATGAAGGAAAAAGTGGAGCGTTGTGTACAAGATTCGTATAGCGGCTCTAAGTTAGCAATGCGACCAACAAGCGTCGTAATTACACACCAGAATGAATTGATTCTACAGTTCAAATGTCCTCCTTCACCTTTCTAGCTTTCATTTTCTTACGTAATTGTAATATTTGAACTAAATATTTTATAAGCTTTCTCGTATTATCTTATTGTTTAAATACTTCAAAAGTAAAACAAATGTAAACAATTCTCAAATTTTACTTTAATATGATATTAAAGTAAAAATTGGGTTTGAAGGAAAAGAACCAGAAAAGAAATCAGAAACACTCGATAAAACGTAGTTTTAATTTATTGCGTGCGTAAATATTAGTCAGTAATCTGTTCCAAAATTGTACCCATTCCAACGGTGAGTACCATTTACTTTTATGGTAACAAACAAACGTGGCCAAAGGATTTCCTTTTATTATTCTTTGGACACGAATAAGTGGCCGTAATCAAATCAAACTTAGAAAGTAACTAAGCTATTTAGTTAACTTTAAAATTACTTCTTGCGATATAATTAACTTAACTGATAAGGTAAAAAAATAATTGCTTGATTGCAATTCTTCATTCTTAGGAGCGACAGCAGCAGCCGTTATTGGATGGGAGCATTTAGAGACCAAAAGGATCGTAATAATTGGAAATGGGTTAATGGAAATAATGTCACTGTGTCCTTTTGGAATGACCAGAGTGACCGTTATGGCTGTGCACTATTCGACGGCAGGAAGGGCTGGCTTTGGGCTGACGAAGATTGCAATATGAAAATGAACTTTATTTGTCAACATCGTAAGTTTCAATTTATTTGTTCTTCTATATTTTAGAGCAATGCGAAGATCATTAATATATAATATGGCGAAGTTTTTATTTTATTTAATCCAAAATTGCTTTCGGTTTTAATCAATTAATTGCTTATTTAAGCACTTTCTGATATCATTAAAATTTAATAAAATTATAGGTTTACTTGTCACGAATACTAAGGTATTATCCAGTATAAAATTATAAACATATTTTTTTTCTTCTTTTACAGAACCTAAAGGTTGTGGTCGTCCAGAACAGCCTCCTAACTCCACAATGATTGCAGAGTCGTTCAAAGTTGGTTCAAGTGTTGAATATTCTTGTGATCCGAGTCATTTATTAGTTGGCCCCACAGTTAGGACATGTCTAGATACTGGTTTCTACGACGAATTTCCACCAGTTTGTAAACGTAAGTGTGACATTTTATTTAATGCTTCATCATTATTATTATCAATGGTCACGCCTTAATTACCTCAGGTCGAGCCAACGGAGCGCCACTTTCCACGAACCTGACGCAACTCTTTCGCATGCTTTACATTCACAATAAAGAAAGAGCATACAAACTCTGTGGATATGGAAACTGTGGAACCACGCTTTTTTTTAAATAGAAAATCTACTCAATAACGTCTGTTTTTATTTAAAATATCTTTTAATTTTTTTAAAAGTAGTCTTTTAAAACATACCATCATTGAAACTTGAAAGATTACAAGATGTAAAATGTAAAAAATACATAATAAACCACATTAAAAAACAAAATTCTAATTATTGTTTCATGTCACTAAGGTCGTGAAAAGTATTAAAATTTGGGTAAACGAAAGTAAAATTAAGCACAAAGTAATTTCACAATTTTCTAACTCGAGTTGTCAACAAAAATCATCGTTAGCCTAATTTAAGTGAACGGATAGCAGTTTTCCGATGTGAACTTTTTTACAGATGAGTATTTTATGATAGATATTTCTTGGAAGTTAGGGATACAGATAGAATCTTTATTAGGAATTTACTTTTATTAATGCTACTATGGGAAAATATCGCGAAGTAATCTAGTCGATTACTTTTCTAGATTACTTGAGTTTTTATAGGCAGTCATAGCGAATGCGACAGCTTTTTACGCAGCTTCTTTAGCTTTGGCTGAGAAGCAAGCGCTCATGTATCGTTCTCCAGCCTAATATCAGATTGTGTCATATGTCCTGAAAGTATAAACAAACAACCGTGCCTTGTTTATAACTTTAAAATAATAATATCCTATAATAAAATAAAAAAATAGTGTGTTGCGATGACATATATGTTTACAAAGGCCGCTGGGCATTGTCGAGCCGAAAACAAAATATATAGAAGATTATTCCTATAATATATTTGACTTCCTTGGCTAGAATTTCTTATAGACTAGTTATGCCCGGGATAAAAAGATCTTAGTTGTTATAGTAAACTAAACACAATTGTAACCCCAGACATTATATTAATGCAAGCGTTGTAGTTATAGTAGTTGAAAAATCATGATAGAATCATAGAAATAGATAAAACAATTGAAGATTAGTTGCTTTTAATTGCCATCATTAGCTCTTAATAACATTGTTTCTAATCGTTTTTCGCGTAAAAATCATAAGGTGGTTAAAAGTAATGGAAGACAGCCGCATACCGACTTATTGAAAAAGCATTTAAATATGAATAACGTTTGGATATTATTATTAAAACTATCCAATTTTTTGTGGTACGTGGACATATTCGTCCTAGCATTTAGTAACAAAGGTTCATCTCTCATTTTTTAAACATGCATTATCAGAAGAATTATTCTTACCTTATTTTACCATGGCTAAGTAGTTGTTTGACTCGACCAGTCTCACCAGAGAATTGGCAGCAGCGTCCTCTTAACGTGCGGTGAGTACACAACGATCCTCAAGCAGCCTGCCAAGCGTGGATATTATAGCAAATAGAACGACAAAATACCGGTGGACTCAACTGGCATATTGTCGTTCGGACTGGCGTTCTAGGGGGAAGGCCTATGTTCAGCAGTGGACAGACTCCCCCTGATGATGATGATGATGATGAAGTAGTTGTAAAACCATTTGACCATGTAGAACGCAAATTAGTTATTTTTTCAACTCACAACAATTTAAATATTTATTCACAGGTATTGAATGCGGTTTCCCTGCAGAAATTGCCCACGGCAGTTACGATCTAATCAACGGGTCTGTCAGTTACTTGGCTCATGTGCAGTATTCCTGTGACAATGGTTACGAGATGGTTGGAAGAGCAAGACTTATATGTGACATTGATGAGAGATGGAATGGACCCCCGCCTCGGTGTGAGAGTAAGTGAAATAATTAAAAGTTATTTATAGATATCTTTCATATATATCAGAATATATTTAACCTACCTCAAACCGTGATAATTTAATTGATTGATTTCCACCGGGATACGCATAGACAATAAAGCGCCTCTTTCCACGATTCTAATTGAGACTATTTGTTTTTTTTTTTAATATTGAACAACTTCACTCCACATTTCCTGTTTTCTCACAACAACAAACAAAATGCAAAACAGTAGGTAATTAAGAAAAGTACATAGGAAATTAACAAAGTTTGGTTATTTCAAGTTCAAAATGAACAATGTGGGTGAAATCTATTCTAGTGTCTGTTCCCACAACTACGCCCTGTTTTATCAGCAAATATCTAGTTGTGCATCTCGAGGTGATACTTATCAATAATTACAAAGAAAATGTTATACCGTTAACAGTTTAATGTGAACTTCTTTTTTACTTTAATTCGTTGGTCTTAATTCTTATAATACTAAATCAATAAAATTGTCTCGCTATATTCCCACAGGGATAGGCAGAGATGATAAAGCGAGACTTGCCACGACCCTGACACAACTCCCTCGCTACCCCCACATCCACAATTATTTTCATACAAGCTCTAAGATTGTCAAAGGAATGCTTTGATGGTTTGGGCACATAAATTAGTGAAAGTATATTGACAAAAGGAATTTATATAATCTGATGTGGATGGATGCGTTAAACGAGGCAGACCCAAGAGCAACATTTCCCCTTCGTATAGCGAGACTAATACGTTGTTTCCAGACTTCTCCGTCAGCCGCTTGGATAAATCCTTGGCCAGGCGCTTGACTAAAGGTCCCCAGAGGGTCAACCCTAAACGGCACAAACTCGTAACCTGTACAATATAATTTGATAGATTAATAAATTATTTCTATTACTAATATAATGAATTATTGTCATTATTTGTGATTATACACATTATTAGGTCTTATATAAATGCAATAGTTAATTACATTTGCCTATCAAATGTCATGAAAGAAATCTAGATTTTTAAATATAATTAGTAAAATTATTAGAGTGTACAACAAATTCGTAATTACTTCATGTATATTTTGTGATATGAATCATAAGATTTTTTTGTTAAAGGCTACTACTTGCTTGTGTATTATATACACATAATAACTAAATTACAAATATTTCTTTGTTTATATAGATTTCTATGTCTGAAAATCTGGTAAATGGATTTTTCCGCAGATTTGCAAATTTCGTTACATTTTTTTATGCAAGCTTATTTTGTTAAATATTATTTAGGATATATCAGTGATATTTTTTATTTAATCTCGTATTAAAATAAAGAATTAAGTTCATGTATTTTCTTTCCTGAATTTTTTTCTACGTTAAATTTACTTTCGATATCATCTATTAAGTGTGAGTAGTGTAAAATTAAAAGCAGACCTGTGAATTGTTTTATAACTATAATTTAATAAATTTTAGAGATAGTATTTTCCTAAATATAGCGCGAACATTGATTATTGAATTAAACAAATTTTATGCGGCTTACTATCGTAAGAGTTTAAAATCTACTGTTTTAAACCCTTTTTTACCTAAATATTTAAATGCCTCCGATATACGTGGTCCTCGCTCTTGCCTGCAAACTTACATCGACAATATCTGAAGTAATTTTAAAATAATAAAACAAAGTAAAATTTCGGGCTAGGCAATACTTATATTTTTGTATACACGCATAGTTTTTATAATTATTAGAAAAAAAGGTATTCTTTTCAAAAATTTCCAAATTTTTGATTACCGTAAATGATAATTATTTTCTAAAATAGACGTTCTAAAGTGACCATAATTCTTTATATTGTTAGTACCTAAATAAAGGTAATTTCTTAAGGATTTCGTTAACTGTCATTTTATGTCGCGAATCCACTAGTTTTGTTGTTACCCTACTGTCATATGTCATAATAAATCTAATAATAATAAAATCAAAATTAAAATTTTAAAGGAACCCCCGAAACGCCTGGAACCACTTTGGTCATATCATCAGCTTTATAGTAATAAACAACATTAGTCATGGCTCAATAGTTATATCCCTTTAATATCCCTTTGATCCTTATGGTGCATCATCAGATAACTACTCCAGGTCTTCAATTTAATAATGGCCCAGCTAATGGTTCATAGAGAGTAACAATTTTAGTTCAAGCACTATGATATTATCTGTTATTGATTTGCTGATCTGAGAGGATCCATGATCAGATTTTTTAGATCCGGAATGTTTTATTTTATCGCACTAACTTTTCTACACTTAGTTTCCTACCTTCAAGACAAATCTAATAAGTCCAAACTTAGTATACCAAAAAAAAGTTTGAACACATCCAGGATTTCGTCTCGTACCTTCGAGTTCCATCATCAGAGTAGCTTAGTGGTACCAGTTAAAACACACATGTATTTGTATACGTTTTTATTTCAAATGTTAAGTCACAGATATGTTTAAAAGTAAAGTAAATACCTATAAGGCTGGGAATACAAGTCTGATTTTCCTCTCCGAAAGTCCGATCCGATTGTCTGATCAGACAATCGGAAAGCACTCGTGCCATACATTTGTTTGAATACTTAATACACTTCAGATCCGATAGTCGGATCGGATGTCAGAATCGGAAACAACGCCAAGGCGCTTACGATTTTATGGCCGATCCGATTGTCTGAAGGTGCAGTTTTCATACAGAATACAGAAACAAAATAGACGTCCGATTCCTACTTCCGATTTGTAAATAATTTGCTCAGCAATATCGGACGTGTATTCCCAGCCTTATGCGTGTTTAGGAAAGCAACCCTTGTACGTCGCTATGCGACGAAGATTGTTATTTTATGTCAAATAAATATGCCAATGTAAATACACGTAAAAAATGTTATAATTTTTCCCCTAAAATATACAATCAAGGTAATCGATCTAAACTGCAAACCAACCTCGCCATATGAATATTTTAAGGGAAAAATTATAACATTTTTTACGTGTATTTACATTGGCATATTTAGTTGACACAAAATAACAATCTTCGTCGCATAGCGACGTACAAGGGTTGCCATCCTAAACAGCGCGTCTAAGATCGCTACCGCAGCTAACAAATCGAGCTGATGACCTTGAAACCCCTGATCAGATCTTCATCAATTGTAGCTAAGAACCATCTCGATCACGTCAGCTTTCAAATGAAACAAACCGCATTGTAATCGGTCCATTCGTTTAGGAGCTACGATGCCACAGACAGACACACAGATACACAGAGCCACAGATACACAGATACACAGACAAGTCAAACTTATAACACCCCTCTTTTTTGGTCGGGGGTTAAAAAAAAACAAATTGTCACGCCTTATTCCCACGGGGATAGGCAAAAACATTGAAGCGCCACTTGCCACGATCCTGACACAACTCCCTCGCTTCCTTCACATCCACAATTCTCCTCATACAAGCTCTACGGTTATGGGCACTAGGCAACCTAGCTTTAAATCTAATATTGGATATTATTTCTTTCAGTTGTTCAATGTGAAGCACCTCCCCAAATAAGCAACGCTAGACTAACATTAGCACCCAATATTAGTGTTTATGGTTCCGTAGCAGAATATTTTTGCAATCGAGGGTACACACTCAGTGGATCTAAGAAGACTGTTTGCTTAGCAAGTGGCCAGTGGGATAAACCGACTCCTGTTTGTCTAAGTAAGTTTGATTTATGTTCATCTAAAGCTAATGTGAAGATATTGGAACCGACGACTTTCAAGTTGATCCTGAAACGCGACTGAATTACTTCACGGTCTGCAAACTTGAAAGTGGGTGGACCTTACACAACCATACCCGAAACAATAATCTACCTATAATTTTGTATTCTCGTGTTTTTCTGTACCTTACATAGATTTTTGCGCTGTTTTAAAAAATAAACATAAAATAACAAATTGAAAATTAATTAAGTTGCTAAAAAATATAATAAGCAACAAATTTGGTAAACTTTTTAGTATTTTATCTATATAACATATTTTTTAAAATTATAACCGGTTTTATAATAATACTTTCAAAGTAATTGGATTCCGAGGTCTAACCCTAAAGGAACGCCAATAAAATACATACTAATAATGTAACCGTAGTGCTTGTATGATTAAATGTGAGGGATAGAAATGTGAATGTGAGGAAAGCGAGAAAGTTGTGTCAGGATCGTAGTAAATGGCGCTCCATTGTCTGCTTATCCCTGTGGACAAAGCGCGTAAAAAATTAATTAGATTTTATTTATAATTTAATTCTTTTTTAACAGTAGACCGACCACCGACGACAACATCATCAACGACTCCCAGCACTACAACTGTGATTCTTACAACCACAACACCACGTCCAACACAGAGACCAAGGCATTCACCACGGATTCCATCAATTACACCAACTGCATTTGTGACCACCGAACCGCCCAGACCACGACCACGGCCTACTCTAAGGCCAACATCAACAGAAAGGCTTCCAGCTTCGAGGGTGTATGAAAGACCACCAGAAAGAAAGGTTACAGAAGACACACATGAATCTCCAACTTCACATGTACCGCATATTATTGTTGCTTCTCATCCCAAGAAACATCCTAACCAGGTATGTATACTATCTCGTGAATCGTTTACTTCAAAAAGAGTTAAAATAAAACCTATATCTTTAACCAATATTAAGAATGAAACACCTGATTGCATATAAACTTTTTTTTGTTCAGAATTTGGACAACAGCAGTAACATTCGAGTTGAACAAACGTCTCGGGTGAACCTGCCTCCGCCTTTGGACGGTGAACGACGGGAACCATTAGGTGCTCGTCTAAACTTAGGTGCTGTAGTAGCCCTAGGTGCTTTTGGAGCTTTGGTGTTCCTAGTGGCTATTATTACTACAGTCGTCATTCTAGTTAAAAGGTAATAATCATTTAGTATTTTTCAAAGTTTTTACATAAATACTTTGCTAAATAAGATGAAAACTCATTGTAATCAATCTCGATTTAATACTTAAAAAAAATTGTTAAGCCGGAAACTGAGAAGATGGCATAACTTGGTGATCGCTTTTAATAGCTTACATTAATATTAAATAGGAAAATTAAATCACTAATAAACTAACATAAAATATTCATTCATACATAAAGAAATGCCATCTGCATTAAGTACTTTACCTTAAAATATAAAAAATATTAGCAAATATTATATTAAATAATAAACTTAATGTAGCCGTCAATGAAGATGTAAATGCAACCGTTTGAGTTTTGTTTTCGCTATGGCAGTTCGAGCAATCGGAAGCGTCCGCTGCCACCAGTTCGAGAGCTACCATCTCGTTGGTACACGTTACTCGCCCTGCCCTTCCCTGACCAACAGGTTGGCAGGCGAGAGTTTGCGAGAACGTATAGAACACATCGCGCAGGACATTTCTCCAATCCCTTATAGCGACCGTCAAAACCTTGCGTTTATATTTTAAGGTACGGCCGACTTGGGAGCGCAGGCTGATACCTAAGGCTGTAAAGGATTGTCTTATAAAGATAATTTAAATCATTGGAATTTAATAAATGAATAAATCTCTACCTCAGAAGATAAGTTGTGAAACAGCCTTTTCTCTTACAGCCATCGTGTCAGCTTGCGTGAAAGCATCAGCACCTGGTAATTGCCGCACCAACCAATGCTCACGCAACCATCGATCTTCATAGCACATACCACTATAACACCAAGCTTATAGAACACTTTCTTAGGAATCGTTCACGCACGTTCTTACACGACGTGGTCTAGTAGACCTCTTTTTGTTAAAAACACCTGATCTTCTAAAACATATCTTTTATTTTAATGTCGAGTTTTGCAACGTGTATCATTCCATCACAAACCCTTCTTTAATTCCTAATTTTAACATCTACCTATCGATTCAACCATTAGTATCTATAGTAAATTCATGTTAGAGTTAGGCAGTTGTTTATAAAAAACCCTATTAACTTTGCATTTCAAAAACAGGAACAAACACGAGGGAAAGCATTATCATATGTCACCTGACTGCAACACCGTCGCTTCCTTAGATAGCTCTTCATCGGAATCCCGCAGTGGTCTCAACCGTTGCTACCGTCAAGCTTGGGAAGAGCTACACGAGGCTACTGGTGCCAGACATGGACATCCTAGACGTCATGAAGGTGAGGCTCCTAAAGATGGTTCAGAATTGATTGTATTGGATGTTTATCCAGCAAGTGCACACCCCCGAGATAAACGCCGACATCATCATCATCACCACCATCGGGATGCCCGTCATCCAGAATGGCATCGACCACATCACAATCATAAACCAAGGTATTAAAGGAAACGACGAATTAAATGTGAAATTGTGTGTTAATAATGAATTAATATGTTTTTAGAAACATTTTTGAACAAGTGTTTTGCTCAAATAATTTTCGTTATGGAATCATGAAAAGACTTTTAACCAAATAGTTAATGTATTATTATGTTTTGGACTGTAAGTAAGTTGGTATTATGTTAGGAGTTCTTAGTTATAGAATTATTCTTTTTATATCTAAATAACTCATTCTTAATTGAAACTATGATTACCTTGATCATTTCTTTATTAAACTCTTCATTTTGTACATGACTTTAATCCAGGAATGTTTTTCTGTAATCTGAAATAAGATCAAATGCTTGGGTAATTCCTGAATGGAATGACTGAAGCAACCGTAAACTAAATAGATTTTTTTAAACATATCGGCGCTTTATCTTGCTTACCATTGGGCAAGTTGCAATAAAAATGGATATTTCTGGATTTATTAATTTAATAATTTTACTGGCGTTTTATTTAAGATTAGATTGATGTTAATCATTGTCTTTATATAATATACTTATATGATTGTGCTATACTCGTTTATTTAATGAAATAAACGAATTTTAGTATGGTTATTATTTATGAACTATAACTGGTAATATATTTGTGTTAAATTTTATTATTAAAATAATTAGGTAAAAATAACATGGGACTGTTTAATTTGTCCCAGAAATACCAAAATTTATAAAATTATGTTTTGTTTCGTAATTGCGTGTATTAAAATAATTATTTCACTTGTCTCTCCAATGAAATAATTAAAATGACTGTAAGGTTAGGTATTAAGGCTTTAGATTAAACGAGACTTCTTATTTGTAGATAATATAATCAATGTAATTAGTTGTTTCGTAAATATTTTTGAAAAGTACGTTTATAGGTATTTTTATTAGTATTTACAAAACTAACTATTAATTTTAATACAAAATATATTTTATTAGTATTTTATATTATATAAAAAGTATTTTGTACAGTTACAAGTATTGTCAAGTAATAGATTTATGGTACAAAGTAATTTTAATAATAGTAACATTAAAAAGGGTACAATGCTCTAATTATAAAAATATAATTCCTGAATAACTTGATTCTTTTATAAATGTGCCATTCAGCGGCAATGAGGACGGGCGGAACACGGGACAATCTCATTTGTTGTATTATTTTGTATTCTATTTTTATGAAGTAGCAAAAGCAAATTTTTTTATAATTGTAAGTAGGTGACGACGTAAGGTGCCGGTTCCATCTAGGCTAGCATAGTGGATGTGACTGCTACACACAGTTATTGAATTGTAGTAGCAGTGACATTCATTCATGGACCACACTTCGGCTTAACATCAAGCGGGGTGCTGTCATATGTCAGTCACAATAAAAAAAATGTAGTAGGCAGACAGTTGGTTGTCCTGTTTGGCTGTCACAATATATCGACCCAAAATAAAAAAAACTAACACAAATATAAAATAGTCAGCGTCAAAAGTTTTTCATTTTACGAGTAAATATAGGTTCAGTTTTTAAATAAAAAGTTTTAAAGTATAAAATATTTACTCAAAAGCCGTTTGATGTGATATTTGTATAGACCTGTTTCATATAGGCGATGAGTACAAAATAGTATAATAAATTGGGATGGAACCAATAATTTTGGGCTTAATTTATACGTTTTTTTTAATTATAAGTTCAATTACATACGTAGCTTAGTTGTATTTTTTGTTCAATACAAAAATACTTTGTTTTAGATATATTTTCTTTCTTATTGCAATTATATTTGTGATATAGAATATTATTAAATGTATTTAAATATTACATATTCAAGTTAAATAACTCTTTAGGGTTGACAGTAAATATAAAAAATATCACGATATATTTGTCCAATTCTTCATCTTCTCTTCATCATGTAAACGTTCCACTACTAACTAGGAAAAGGCCTCTGTCGGATTTGCAATAACTATTATGTAAATGAATAATTTATTTAAGCCATCCACGCCTGTACACATTTAGGTAAGGCAGAGAGTAAAATGTCCTATGTCACCAAACTATTATGCAACCAAGCGTTTTATGCATATTTATGTACTTATATTGATTCTGTCGTGTTAGATGTAGTATCGAGCTATAATAAAAGTACATAAAACAAAATGTCATGTCGTACTTCTCACAGGGATAGACAGAGACAATAAGCTCTGCCTTCAAAAAGATATGACAGTACGGAATAACTTTTATAACTTTATAATTATTATCTTATTATGTACTCATGTAATCGCTATGACGCTTGTGTTATTTACTCATATTTCTATTTTGAAAGCAAAGCATTTGGACTTAAGGAATAAAAGGAGCCCTAAAATAGCTACAAAATACAACCGTTTATACTATTTTTAGTTATTGCATTAAAAAGAAGTCAGAAGGGGATGAATATCCATTTTTTCATTCGTATTTTAGAAGATTGTCACTAGTTATGATGATCATTTGACAACCTAATTTGACACAATAACAAATTACATTAAAATACTTCAAAAAAGGATAACGTAAGAATTATGCCTCTACTCTTACTACCACGTGACTTTTAATTAAGCAGTAATAAAAGTTAACCAAGTGGTTGTAATTGTAAAGGGTAGTGACAACCTTTGAAAGAAAGGAATTGAAGTACAAGTAGTTGTCTCTTTCAGTCACACGTGGTATACACATAGTAAAATGAGATAAATAACACTGAATTATTTCGTATTTTAGTACAGATGCTATTCTTTCCATATTCTTAGTTAGAAAGTTATCTAAGATGTCATACATATAATGATTGATCATCTATATCACTCCCTGTTTACGGGTATGGTATAATGGGCGAATCCTTTAAGTATATATAAAAACAAACTTTGGAGTCACATTATATGCCGATAAATGCTTAAATGACTTTTAGAGCAGGGGGCAGTTGGTAGTCATTTGCCCAGTTTACCGATCTGGGGAAGTACCGCTACTTCTTGTAAGTGAAGTACGACCGTGAAGTGACTTAGTCTCGTTTCGGGATCAGCTTGTAAGTTGCCGGTTCCAACCAGGCTGGCATAGTGACCGCTATTTACTGTATTAGCAGTCGCTTACATTCATGAGCCGCACCCAAGCTTAACATCAGGCGGGGTGCTGTCTTACTAAGTTTGGTGAAATTGGGCATTGTTATCACAATTTAATATATATTAAAATGTAATTTGTTTATTCTCCGATTATTACTTTTATTTCTTTATAATGTAACAATCCGTTTATACCTTTTGTACTTTAAACAAATAAATATTTTCTTTGTGATATAATTCATTGTTTCATTTTATATTATATTCTATTTATAAGTAATAATTAACTATAATTAAACTATAAATAAAAAATATCATCTAATGACGTCGCATCAGAGATAGTCCCAAGGAGACTGGCAACATTTCCCCTTTGTACAGCAAGGCCAATACGTTGGCAGAAATAATTGCCAGCCTTCCTGTCTCCAGACTTCTCCGTCAGCCTCCTGGACAACTCCTTGGCCAGGCGCTTAGCTGAAAGTCCCCAAGGGCCCATCGTCTCGACCCCAAACGGCGCAAATTCATTTTTAAAACCTATCTTTTTTTAATTGAAACGTGCCATCCTTACTTTCCTGATGGTAAGCAAGGAGAGGTGCAAGAGAGCCGACTCAGTTGTCGTCACTATGCCGACCAAGTTGCTTTTTTACGATTTGCTTTAATAGACGTTTCAAATATTCCACTTGTCAATTGTTAGACAAAGAAAGGATACGTCGGATCGATGTGTTGCTGTCGATTCGGTCAACAAAATGCAAAGTAAAAAGACGAGGCAAAAAAAGAATGTTATCCAGTCTGCTGATCCAGGGCAGCAGACTGATACAAGTATTCAGACCTTGAAGTGAATTAGTCGCGTTTTGGTAAGTTGCCGGTACCAACTTGGCCGGCATAATGGATCGCACTCCAGCTTAACATCAGGCGTGCTGCAAGTCACAATAAAAAAAGTTACTATAAGCTTTAGCAGCTTTGTTTGCTATCCTTATGAGGTAGAGTGTCCGGGGACTGCCTGCAGTCTGTTGTTACGACCATACACTTTTAAGCAGGTTACCTGTTCTTTAGCGCACTTAGTTACGCAGAAACTGGAGAGTTAGGGTTACCATTGGCCCTGATCCAATTGGCTGCGAGGATGATCCATAAAGATGTCGGTGACGACCGGAGACACGGGGGATCCCATGGCTACTCCATCCACTTGATTGATTAATGTAAGACAATGTTTTATGTAAGACCTATTTTTTTTTTAAATGTTTAATTCATAAATCAATGTTCGTGCAAAATCTCAGAAAATAGAGATCTTCATGTAGACAATCCTTAAGCGGAAGCGACCACTCCCATAGTCTATATCGAACTTCGGTAAACTGCGACAACTTAAAAAATGAACCTGAAACGAGACTAAGTCTCTTCAGAGTCTTTACTGCATTCTGGGCAGACAATCAGTAACTTATATTAGGTACATAATGAGTTAAAATAAAACCAAAATATCATAGAATAATTTGATTTATTGCTGTTTGATTATATAATAGTAATATTTTATTAGACATGTGAGTATACATATTACTAGTGTTTCAAATGAAAGTACTAAACATAGACATGATTTGTTCACCCCTCTGAATACATGATTCACCCGTATGCGTATGGATAGCCCATACACAGATAAAGTGAACGAGTACTAGGTAATATAGTGAAATTAATGGTTTGCTTTTGATATAGAAATAAATGCCTAGAGATTTTGGACTTCATAGTCATCTAAATGACAAAATTTAATTAAAGATTATTAATACAAAAAAGGACAATTAAAACGCGGTGTTTTCATGGGTGGATTTAGAATCCACAATTTAAATTACATTAAAAAAAATCTATACAATAAATATCTATTTCTTATACAAACATGAAACGTCCAAAAAAATTGAGAACATGAAGAACATAGACTGTCCCGCAGTAGTACTGGACTTATTTTGCTTGACGTCAATTGAGAGGTTTACAATAATTTTCCGACGCTTTATGTAAATAAAAAATTATATTAGGATTCAGTACAATTATCTCACTTTATTACCTTAGTTATTTGTTATTAAAGATTTAGCTATTTTGACAATTTATCGAAAGCCATACATAGTGGATGGATGATACGGGATACGCGTGTCTTTCGTTCTATTCGTTTGGCCACGTGTTTAACTAGACTTAGGATTATTTTTAGGCATTTTTAGGCTTTTAAAGCATTCTCCCATTTGAATTCTACATATTACACTCATGCATTAATGATTCCAAACATTAACTTAGAGGTTATATTAAAAGTACTAACATTTGAATTAAATTAAAATGTAAAAAATACGTATTTGATTGATAAAAGTATTTTAATTTAATACTAATTACATAATTTAATAATATACAAAGAACAAAATTAAGTTTTATTTGTTTATAAAAAAAATAATTTTAGTACATTCTTTAAAAAAATTCGCACATTTCATTTCAAAGTTTTTACTTATATTACAAAATAAACGATTTAAAATAAATAAATGATATTAATACAAATTTAAATTGATTTTTTTAAATTTTTTATTGTGTCTCGACATATGACAGCACCCCGCTTGATGTTAAGCCGAAGTGTGGTCCATGAATGAATGTCACTGCTACTACAATTCAATAACTGTGAGTAGCAATCACATCCACTATGCCGGCCTAGATGGAACCGGCAACTTACAAGCTGATCCCGTAACGTGACCAAATCACTTCACGGTCTGTATACTTGTAAGTGGTGGTACTACCCCGGATCGGCAGACTGAGTACCTACCACTGCCTACCACTCTTTGATAACAAGACCCGAATATCCATCTCTTTTTTTTATTAACAAATATTTGCAACATTTAATAATATTAAATATTACAAATAAAAGCTATGGAACAAATATTTGCTCCGACCGGGGATCGAACCCGGGACTTTACACGCAACAAATCAATCGCTAAACCGTTCGTCCACGCCTGTCGTCAATGATTAGTATAAATAATAATTATTAAAATATAAATAAAACAGTAAAAATAAAAACAAATTTTCTAAATAGGTTTCCTTTTAAGGTACATTTCAGTCCATCCAAAATATTAAAAATACTGAAATAAATCTTAGATCTAGAATTAAAGTCTTATATTTAAAAAGAGTACAGTTTTATCTTAAGTTCATGTGTTTTATTAAATCAAAGCTTCAAATTAACTTAACTTGAACTTAGAAGTGAAAGTACGAATAATACTTAAATTTGTTCTTAAGGAATCAATTCTACACAAAAGTAAATAAAATTGTGCTCGATGAACATTTATCTATATTTTTCATAAATTATTTTCATTGAAAATCATTATAAAAATATTTGGATCATAATATTTAAGTTATAAAACGGATGGCTTTCAAAACTGTTCCATAAACACAAACATACTGTAATACTTTTAGACTTACAAGTTTATAATTTCTTTTTAGAGCATTTATAGACAGATCTTTTTAGGCCACGGCTGTTGTAACATAGCCTTATTCAACTTGAGATGAGATCGAATAGAATATTTCGATTATATTTTGGTTGAAATACGATAAATAATTGTAACTTGATAATTAAATGCAGTCTTCATGTAAGCATGTCCTATGCAACATGGACGGAATGAAGAGGTAAAATGTGTTTATAAAGTGTTCAAGACCTGTTTATAACTGCTCTAATTAACCCCTAAATGCATTAAAAATTAAAAAACTATACTTTCGTAGTATATTTATATTGTTAAAATTTGAAATTATTAAATAATAAAATATAAATATTTTAATACCAGGAGAGAATTAGGACATTCTCCTTAGTGCATTCAGGGGTGAATTATATAAATATTATGACTAGTGTTATTTATTTGCCGCTGCCCGCGAGCGGGCAGCGGTGTGTCGTTGTGTTTTATTTTGTGTATTTGCCGCTGCCCGCAAGCGGACAGCGGTGGTGTCGTGTCGTTATGTTTTATTTTGTGTATTTATTATGATTTATATCTACTTATATACCTACAAATATTTAAGCTTCAATATAATTTTGGCATTGCTAGCACACTTTGTGACATAAAACTAATCACACAGCGCCAGTCTGCAACTGGTTAAACCTGGTCTACTTTTTTGTATGAGTTTTGTGAATGATCATCCAAAAAGTAGGCCTACTTTTGTGAGACAGTTAGCAGACTAACACCCTATAAACCTCAAGGGTTAATAAAAATTATAAAATAAATTGTAAAGCTTTATTTTTTTGTGAATTTATAGCATAAGATACGATGGATTGCACGCACTTATCTTCAACGATAACAAACGTCTTTATATCAAATTGCCAAAGTTAAAATTAAGCGCATTAATCGTAAACACAATCCTTCAATGTAAATTGTATATTATAATCTAAAAACCAATTAGGCCTTAATCCTATTGCTGCGCGCATTGGTGATACAAGGAGGACAGTGTTGCATAAAGAAACACAATGAAACGGTGGAAATAAAGCTTGTTGACTGTAGTAGCTGTATGTGGCTGATAGTCAAATGGTTTTAAATTAAAACCCTATTAAGCGACACTGTTTCGCCTCTTACCTCCGCGGATGCAGCATTAAGGATACCTTATGATATTTGGCCTAAGGGCTTAAGCAGCATTAAGTCCTTACATCAAATACCGTAAGAAATACATTAAATCCAAAAAAATCTAATAAAATATAATAATAATAATAAATTTCATAATAATACAATCCAATCACAAATAAAGTTAATATAATATTTAAAATAAAACTCAACTTAAAACTAATAAATTTAAAAATGGTTAATTAGGATATCATGCAACGAAAATAATTTAAATAATCAAATTAACGTAAAATAATCAAAATGTGAGAGTAAAAACACGACATTATATAATATTGTTTTGAAATATCCTCCACTAGTCAGCAGTACTGTTACGTGTTCGCCTTCTGTGGAAAAAAAACAAATAAGTTCAAATTACATACTTCACAAATATTTGTATGGGGTCATCTATTACAGTATTTTTTACATAATTAATTAATAAGAAAATATATTTTCAGACAAGGTAAATATAAAATTAATATTATTAATCAGACTCTATGGGGAAAAAGGTAAAGACAATGGATCTTCACATCCCTTTTTACGATCATGACACAACTCTCTTCATACAGGCTCTATGATTAAGGGCTATACTAAGGGTACAACCAGTGTGATTTTTAAAAACTACACACATAAATGAATTCACACATTTCGGAACTTATTTGTTTCAAAATACGTAATGAAGTTTAATAAACATTGATCACATTGCCCAGGCATTATACAAAACGACAGAATTTATCACTTGGTTCATGACAGCGTAAATATTGAATATCTATTATAGATTTTTAAAATTATCAATCAATCAAATTGTCACGCCTAATTGTCAAGTATCTTGTACCTCAATGTACATTATATATTTATATTAAGTATATGTATATGTACATCACGTATTTATGTACATTGTCGAATATTCCACAAGTACATTCGGATAAGGAAAGCCTTCGATAAGATTCGACACCTTGATAATACCAGGCCTACAACGAGGAGAATTAATTTTAATTACATATTTCCCAACAAACATATTTGCCCGGAATAAACAATAGATAAATGGAACATTAACGCTCTATGATTTTTTAAATTAATTCCTATGCTTAAAGTGGGACTAGGCGCGTCATTTCAGACGCATATCTAATGCAATATGGGCAAAGTGGGCTCTGATTGCAAAAAAAAAACATCGCGGTAGGCCTTAACAGACCGTGGTGAGAGACCGCAAAAGAGAGGGAGACCTTGAGAGAGAGGGAGGACGTGTGAAAATAAAATGGGCTAATAAACATTATCATGTGAAAAGAGTTTATGTTTTCCAAGTTTATGTCAAATATAATTAAGATACGCTTGTTTCATGTTATTACTGGAGATAAGCGTTTCAAACACTATTTTAAATTTTGCTTATCCAATTGAACTAATACTCTAAATGGTTTTGAGACTAAGGGCGTAGGCGTAATGTTCAACAGTAATAGATTGACTGATTGACTAAATTTTATTTAGTCAATCAATCAAATTGTCACGCCTTTTTCTCATGGGGAAAGGCAGAGACAATGGAGCGCCACTTGCCACGATCCTGACACAACTCCCTCGCTACCTTCACATTCACAATTCTCCTAATTCTAGCTTGATTTTTTGAATATTGTGACTCTATCCTCGATTCACCTGATGGTAAGAAAGAAAGGTTTTTTTTATGATTTTATTGTGACTCGGCATATGACAGCACCCCGCTTGATGTTAAGCCAGAGTGTGGTCCATGAATGAATGGACTGCTACTACAATTCAATAACTGTGAGTAGCAATCACATCCACTATGCCGGCCTAGATGGAACCGGCAACTTACAAGCTGATCCCGAAACGTGACCAAATCACTTCACGGTCTGTATACTTGTAAGTGGTGGTACTACCCCGGATCGGCAGACTGGGTACCACTGCCTACCACTCTTTGAATCCAAGAGTGTCAGGTCCAGGACCAGGTCCAAGAGTGCTGGCGACTGTAAAAACCGGCTGCCCCAGTCGCCGTCACTATGCCGGCCAAAGGTAAAGTTGGTTAGTAAGCAATCACATGGTTTTTATACGTAATAATAGAATAACAAATCATAATAATAAAGTTAACAAAATAGATGTTAACTTCACAGATCGTAAACCAGTATTATATAAATTTTATATCATCACTATACATAGAAAATACTCTACTGCATTTGTGTATTAAAATCTCTACTGATAAGAAACGTATATAAATGAGAATAAACTTACAGATTGTCATTTCAAAATGGCGAAAGGTGCGATAACTATACTAATTTTGGGTAATATTCTAGTAGTACATAGTTTAGAGTTAATCATTGATACGGCTCAGGGGAAAGTGAATGGTAGTACTGGCATTAATGAATCAGTTTATGAATTCTACGGCATACCTTACGCTATTGCTCCGACGGGGAAAGATAAATTTAAGGTAAGCTTGTGAGGAATTTGAAATATTAAAAAAAAACTTGTATTAAATAAAACTCACGATTACAGATCAAATTTATCTTCAAAAAAATTACCAAAAATGCATTATATTATATTAAATATTAAAAGCGGCATATTATCAAATTAAATATTAATATTTCTGCCCATTGTCGCAATCAGACGCATTGAGGGTAACGACCCTCATTCAAAAAATTCGATTACAAAGTTTTCAAACACGAGCGACGGAAAAAAGTACCTTGGTGACCTGATAAAGCGGGAAGGCAGGGTAGCGGGTATAGGGTGACGATGAGTAAAGCGCAATAGCTTCCTTAACGACGAGTAGAAAATAAAATGTATCATTCGAAATAAAGGGTTTTCATACAGGTCTACTGAAGAAAAACTATTTCCTAATCAAAAAATTACATTTCAGGCACCATTGGCACCAGAAAAACGTAACGCAACCTTCGATGCTGTTGAGAGAGAAGTTAAATGCTCCCAGAAATCTTATGTTTCCGCAAAAAATTGTTTAATTTTAAACATATTTAAACCAAATACCAACGAAACTAATAATCCAGTAGTCGTCTACATCCACGGAGGTACATTCTCAAGCGGTTATGGAAATTATTTAAAACCAATCACTTTAGCTGCAAACGGAATTGTCGGAGTGACGGTCAACTATCGTTTGGGGCCTTTAGGATTTCTGTGTCTAAACACAGAAAGTGTACCAGGTAATGCTGGGTTGAAAGATCTGATAGCAGCTTTAAGATGGGTCAGAGATAATATAGCTAACTTCGGCGGAGATAACAAAAATGTAACAATAGCCGGCTATAGTGCAGGAGCTGCTTTAACTGAACAACTAATGTTAAGCAAAGCATCAAATGGTTTATTCAATAAAGTGATATTGGAAAGTGGCAGCGGTAACGCTTTTTGGGCTTTAGATAGAGATCCTATTAAAACAGCACAAAACTATGGAAAATTAATAGGAATACCAAAAGTAGACAACGTAAACATTCTCTCGGAATATTACACAAATCAAACAGAGAAACATTTATATTCCATGTTCTTATTTAAAGGTCAACCCTATTTTATGCCATGCATCGAAGTAAGTCCTAATAAAAGCGAGTGGATAATTTCTGAAGATCCTGTAGATACACTTAAAAGTAACAACTATACTAAATTGCCAATCATGTTGGGATATACGAATGCTGAAGGGTTGCTATATTTTGATAATACAGTTTCTTTTATGAGGGAAATGAATAGAAATTTCACTGAATTCCTACCTAATGATCAGAGATTACGAGCACAAATTGTCGACGCTAATAAAGTAAAAGAGTATTATTTTAAAAATCAATTAATTGATTTGAGTATGTTTTCTACGTTTATTAGATATTTGACAGATGTGTTCTTTAGCTATCCTATCGTAAGTTCAGCACGTTATCATGCTAAGGACAACAATCACGTTTATCTTTACGAGTTTAGTTATGTTGATTCACTCAATGTCTTTGGTTTAAAAGACATAGGAGCTGATCATACTGCACAAACAAGTCATGTGCTAGACAATGATATTTATTTAGTAAATAATAACTTTTTTAACAAAGAAGATATGAACATGAGGAATAATATCACTGCATTATGGATAAATTTCATTAAACATGGGTAAGTAATTTCTTATAATCTGTATAAATAGTACGGCGAAAACACATTTGTATCCAGTAAAAAAAAATAGGTTTGGCTAAAAATTATAATAATAATTGGAATTTAATACATTTTGTGTTCATCGTCATTAATTGCCACGTCTTTTAATGCCTACAGGGATAGGCAGATACATTTTTTATAGTTTAGAATAAGAACGAAATTATATTATATAACTATTATTAATTTAAGGAAGCGAAAGAGTGGTCTCAGGAGCGTGGAATTTGCGCTTCTTTGTTTTCGCTCATGGACAACAATGACAATGAACACTTCATTGATTTTCTTTTCTTTTATTATGACACGACATTTGACCTCAGCCCGCCTGATGATAAGCAAGAGTGACGACGACTGAAACAATCGAGTTAGTTCACGGCTGCCTTAGTTGCCGTCACTATAATTATTATTTATTTTATTATTTTTTAAGATATTATTTTTACATATCTATACTAAGCTACTAAAGTGCTTGTATCATAGAAACAGGACAACCAAAGTACATATATCAAAGATACATTGGTACCGGTAGGTGGTTTCGAACTCGTGCTCTCGGTTTGTGTAACCAGTACATTGCCACTACACCACGGTCGCCTTAAATGCCGGCCAAAAGTGCTTCTTCACGCATCGCTTGAAGGATCCAAGGTTATAGAAAGGAGAAAACACATGGGCAGGCAAAGCATTTTACTTGTCGAATAGTCTACAAAGAAAAGACACACCGAAATTTTTAGTTTGACTGCCGATTCGGTCGACAAAATGCGGATGCTTCTTCCGACCAATGCGGGTATTAAGGGTGTGGTATAAAAAATAATGGTATAAAAATGGTATAGGATAGAATAAGGAATAGCACACTGCGTGATAGATGTGGTTTGAAAGAAGATGTAGTGACAAGGATTGACCTTTGGAATGCTTCGATGGTTTGTACACATGGAAAGGATGAGTAAAAGTAGATTGACGAAAGGAATTTATAAATCGGATGTGGATGGATGCGTTAAACAAGGCAGGCCCAGGAGAGTGTTTTCCGACCAAATCGGAGACATCCTTAAGAAAGCTAGGTTGCCTAGTGCCCATAACAACAGGGCCTGTATGAGGAGAATTGTGGATGTGAAGGAAGCAAGGGAGTTGTGTAAGGATCGTGGTAAGTGGCGCTCCATTGTCTCTGCCTATCCCTGTGGGAAAAAGGCGTGACAATTTGATTTTTGATTTTTTGGTATAAAAAAGACGAGGTAGGAACGTGGTTAAAGAGCTCCTCGGAACATTCTCCGTGGTATTAGCGATAGAGGACGCTCAGAGCCCACCATGTCTCTTCACATAGGTCGTAAGATATGGCGTGACATTTATATTTATAGGGCAGTATAAATTTCTGTAGTCTCATAAAATACTATTGTTTCAGAAATCCCTATAATAAATTATGGTCACCATTGAATACAACAACGTTGAACTATCTTTCTATAAATTCTGTTATGGAGACGAAAACTAAAGCTGATATGCCAACAATACTTTACTGGGATACATTAAAAGCATCAGAACCAAGTAATTCATCTTCAAAACTTGGAGTTCATCTAATTTTATACATAACTTTACTGTTTAATTTATTTAAAATGTTCTCGTAATAATTTTGTTAAGTAGTCGTAATAAAGTTTCGGATGCGATATGTCTTGTTGTAACATTCGAAAAATCAATTAAGACTTTTACAATTGCCTAATAGAATCTTGCAGTATTAAAAATAAGGTATAATTTGCTAGAGCAGGATTAATTACCCTTAGTGTAAGGCTGATCAAAGTTCATCGTAATTATAAAATAAATTATTTTTGTCATATAATTTTTGTACTACGTAACTGATAATAAAACATACACACATTTGGCCTTGTCAATGTAAAAAAACTAATATAAATACAGTTTTTACTTAAGGTAGTAATTTCTTGGCCGGCATAGTGACGGCGACTGAGGCGAATGAAAATGAGACATTCCTATTGCTTACCATCAGGCAAGCCAGGGTTAAATGTCGTATATCAATATAAATAGTGAAGACAGGCAGAAACAATGGAGCGTCACTTGCCACAATCCTGACACATCTCCATCGCTTTACATCCACATTCTCTTCATACAATCTCTATGGTTATGGGCACTAAGCGACCTAGCTTTCTTGAGGATGCTCTGATTTGGTGCAAACCCTCTTGGGCTTGCCTTATTTAACGCATCTATCCACATCAGATTTATAAATAAAAAAATATTAATGTAATAATATAAATAATCACACTCACCTATCAGCCGCTAGCATAGCTCTGTGGGCATCTTGCTGAGCAGACACCTGAACCAATTCAGCAACCGCAGAAGCTTGTTGTTCCGCTGAAATAAAATTAAAACCTTAGCTACTTGACTTGTTTTTAACCCTTTTATATTTATTTTGCAAGTGTTATTCTGTGTATTGGGATGACAAGTGATTGCATCCTTCGACAGTAGGTAAGCTGGAGTGCAATTTATGAAAGCCAGTTATAACTGCCTCTAGGTAGCATAGTGGATGCGTCTGCTACTTTCACATATATAATTGTAGTAGCAGTCACCTCCATTCATAGACCGCACTCTAGCTTGACATCTGATATGCCGTTTATATCTGGTTTATGCCGAGTCCCAATAATAATAGTATGTACAAAGCTGAATTCGATAACTTTCAAGCTAAACCCGAAATGCGACGAGTTAAATTTATTTAAGGAAATCAATTAATCAATCAAATTTATCAGAGATAGTCAGAGACAATGGAGCGCCACTTGCCACGAACCTGCCACAACTCCCTAGTTTCCTTAAATTCACAATTTTCTTCATACAAGCTCTATGGTTATGGGCAGGCACTAGGCAACCTAGTTTTTTAAGATGTCTCCGATTTGGTCGGCAAACACCCTCCTGGCCTTATTTAACGTAACCATTCACCAAATCGGAGACATCCTCAAGAAAACTATGTTGCCTAGTGCCCATTGCCGTAGAGATTGTATGAAGAGAATTGTAAATGTGAAGGAAGCGAGGGAGTTGTGTCAGGTTCGTGGCAAGTGGCGCTCCATTGTCTCTGCCTATTCTTGTGGGAAAATTTGATTGATTAATTGATTTCCTTAAATAAATTTTACTTGTCGCGTTTCGTGAAAGTTATCGAATTCAGGTATTGTCAGATTTATAAATTCCTTTCGTCAATCTACATTCACTTTTAAGGAAAGTGGTGGCATTATCCAGAATTTGGAAAAACCCACAGAAGCATTTAATACACTGTGCAAATATCTACTTAAAATTACCCATAACCTTGTTTTAGTAATATGTGATAACAAACAAACGAGTGAAAGGTGACAGCTGATTAAAGTCATAAAATATTTGTTCTAGAACAACTCGTAGTGATGATAATAAAAAAAACTTAAAATATCTTTGATTCAGATTTAGTTCCATAGAGATTAGGAAATAAAGTATCTCACAAGATATAAAAGTAATACGCTATTTTTAGATATTTTATTTGTCCCAATTCTGCACTATGTCACAACCCAACGTGAAATTAATCATACTCAGGATACTCTTAAAACTACCACGGATTTTCTTGTCTAAAGCTATTCGACTATCAGATAATATAAATATATAGTGAAGAAACTACATCCAACCACCGATAACAAACACTATGGTGATAGTTATTCCCAGAACTAACTACATTCTAGTACTAATGTTTGGCAATTACTTCTAATCCTTTCAGATTATTATAATAAATTTGTATTTATATTAATTAAATGATGATAGACTGTATTGCATTTCGCATTAGGTCGAAAGTGCAATTTATTGTCGTAAAATCTTTAAAGGATTAGGATGTTTCATGCCAAATTCACCATTTAAAGGTCTCGATAATTTCCGTTCTATTCGTGCGAGACGACGAGACGCTGGATCTTCAGCCCTACTTCTTCTAGATTCGCGTTGACGTCTACCGGCAACCAATCGCGCCCATCGTGCCTCGAACCATAACTGCATTGCGTCACGTTCATCCACATCGTTCTTAGTAGCTATTACAATAATTTGGACGTGTTTGGGTTGTTTTTGGATAACTCCGATTGCTAATTTCAGTAGAATTTATTGTGCGTGCCAGTGATTTTCGTTGTGACGTAAACCAACGGGTTGTTCAAAATAATACACATTATGATTGTTCACGTGATTGGTAATTATATTTAGATTGTAAGTAAATATCTGCTACACCGTTAATGCTACAGCTGCGATATTGACCGCACTCCACCCCAACAAGCTAAAGTGCGGTCCATGAGGGAAATGCCACCAAGGATGGTTCGTGGTGGCAGCAGTCCCGTCAAATTTGCCGGCCTGGTTAGATATTACAAGCGATATTGTATGGGAAAAAAGTGTATGGGTATGTAGCACTTTTAGATAAAACAATTTAAGAGTTAATAAAATTACAGCCTCCGTTCAAAACCACTTGTTGGTATCAATGTATCTTTGGTCGTCCTGTTTCTATGATTAAGTTAAACAAATAATTTTAAATACTTACAAATAGGTTGAACATTTTCCCGATGTAACTCCGTTGCGGCTTGAGGATAATATTGAGCTGGGAGAGGTGGTACAGGAGGTGCTTCACTAGCTGCCAACACTCCGCTCATATTATTGTTTCGCGACGGATGTAGTATTGTTATCTGCAAGTTTGAATTTTTAATAAATAATATTCTTATTTAATAATATTTATAAGACACACACTAAGAAAAAATTGCAAATAATAAGGCGTGCATGCGTGATTATGCTATTGTTTATAATTATCATTCAAATTCAGAAATCTATTTTTTTTCTATTGTGACACGACATTTGACCTCGACCCGCCTGATGATAAGCAAGAGGAGGTCCAAGAGTAACGACGACTGCAAAACCGAGTTAGTTCACGGCTGCCTCAGTCGTTGTCACTATGCCGGCTAAAGAATAATAATAATAAATACTAATAATACATATAATACCGAGAATGTAAACATGATTATATAAATACATAATTTCTGGAAGCTAAGTAAAAAACAACAAAAACCTTCTTTCTTCTAGCCATTTCCGGCTAAAATAAAAGTTTTAAATGTTAAATAAATCCAACACTATGAAGATAATAAAAACCAATCCTATAAGAATGTCGTAATTCAACCCAAACTAAATACTACGAAATTTAATTGTATTTAGGGTAGATCACGATAGGGATTAATATTCTTTTTACATTTCCAAGCAACCAAAGCTGGGCAATCAATCAAAGGATGACAAGTGACAAGTGGACTGTTTTTGGCAATTAAACCACGGTCGCTCCAGAATGCCTGCTTTGACATTATAATCGAATAAAATAGGTACAGACATAAATGCAAACAAATCCAATTTATATAATACAACTTATCGACTGTCGGCCAAGTAGCACATAAGTGACGACCAGGTTTACACATTGGTCTCAATAACACTTTAAATGGATCCTTTAACTTACAATGTCTACAGTTTATGTCAAGTGTAGATAGAATTGCCGCCCACATTGCTAGATCGAGTGCAAACGATATTGAGAGATACAAACAGCCAAGAAATCAGATGCAAGTACAATAAACTTAAGCGTGCAACATGTAAATGCATTACACTGAAATAGAATATGGCTTACGTGCGTCGACAGGTCAGGTTCCGAGTGCCACTGAAAAATTAAGTTGTGTTAACCATTATAGCACCTACGATTAAAGACTCTTGGGTGTGACGTCTTTCTATGTTCACGAAACGAGCTGTTACAGTTAAATTTGTAAATTTAAAACCTAAATACTAATATCATTGATAGCATGAGTCGTTTTTTTCGCTTTCACACGAGTTGCACCACGACAAATGTCAAACTAGCCTATCTGTGTCGTACAAAAATGATAACCAGCAACAAATAACTTAACCGAAAGAACACTCTTGGTATACAAATAAATATATCAATCAATCAAATTGTCACGCCTTTTTCTCACAGGGATAGGCAGATAGGATAGACAACTCCCTCCTTCCTTTTTTAAAAATAATTATATATGAATTTAAATTTTGAACCTAACACGCGACAATGTTTATCTTTTAAAATTCAAAACATGATCTTATGTGTTCTTCAGGGTTGCGTTAGACCCTATTCAAACAACTTTAGGAATACCGGTTTCTTATTGGTTAGGTTCACCCTAACGTCACACACAAAATAGAGTTTTAATAGTGAATGTTTCACAGTATTACTATAGTTAACCGATGCCCATAGTTAATAGCCAATATAAATGGAATAAGAAATTCTTTCTCCAGTTTTAATTTATAATGAGAAAATTATTGTACGCGCGTATTTAATATTATACCTAAAATGATTTTCATTGTTAAGTTAGGTAATTTTAGTTAGATTACCTTACCGTGGCTAGTGACTGGGAGCGCTGTCTACTGCGATTCCCGAGTACTATGCAGGCGTAATTATTTTCCCACTACAATAAATTCTGTTTTTTTTTTACAAAGAAATGTACCACCACTAAACATGCACCATATAAAGTTAATTATACCATAATTAAATAGGTAATAAGCTATCAACTAACCTTTGAGAGAAAATTTGATAAACCACCCATTATGCGATTATGCTTAGGTTCCTCTCGCGGGTTGGCAGTCACAGGATACGGAGTTATTGGAAGAGCTGGTCTAGGAGGCTTAGTTTGCACCACACATGGCTCAGGCTCTAGCGGTGGCACGGGTGGCGGAGTAAAACCTGGCATCTGCCTTGGTTTCCTGTAGCTCTTCCTAGATTCCATTGGTGATTTACCTAACCTATCTAGAACTAAACGTCGCACAACTTCAGTTTGTTGTTCTCTTTCGCGTTTGATTTCATCCACTTTCTCTTGAGTTGGCAATAGGCTTACAGGTGATAGAAGCGGTTCGCTTTTCGTATTCGTAATTTTACAAATGTCTTCAACTATATTATCGGCTACTAGTTTTGGAGTTATTACTTCAGGTACTTCTTCCTCTTTAGTACGGGGCTGACAAACGTCGGAATTTCTTACTATGTAGCTCATAGATCGATCGTTATCTGGGGAGTAGTCAATATAACTATCATCTACTAACTCCATGTAACCGTCGTTCGTCGGGTTTTTGACAAGGTTTATATCTTGTTCCCCTTCGTCGGCGAATTGGAAATGATCTAAAGCATTAGAGTATACTATTGTTGGGCTAGTTCGACCGCAGACGTGAGAGGATATTGCGGTAATATTTTTGGCATCGTGAATTATTTTAGGACTGCTAAGGGTTCTGGGATTTTTCTTGTTAACATTCCTTTGACAGCGGCTTTCATCCAAAATACAATCTTCTAGAACAGTGTTATCAGCTGCCCATTCCCATTCTGTATCAGTTAGCGGCAGAGTCGCATATTTGCAGGAGTCTGATGAGTCCGTGTCTCTTGCTGGAATCGGGGTACTTGAAGATTGTGTTGGCAGTGTGATAACTTTATCATCTTTACTATCTTCGTTTGGTATAATCATCAAACTGTCCAACTGTATTAATTCACCAACTTCATCATGAACTTCAACTCTTGGCACTGATTTTGTTAAGGTTTCTGTAGCAGATGACTCACTATCAGAAAATGTTTCTTCGATTGTAATTTCCGATTGTTCTTTCGGTTCCGTATGCGTGATGTCTTCTCTTATTGTTACTGGTTTCACATACGGCGTTTCGACTTTGGCCAATAAGTCTGGTTCTTTTCTAGCATTTAATACAACATCAGGCATAGGTGTTTTATTGAAGAGTGAAAGATATGTTAGAGGTTTACTTGTAGGTAAGGGAGCAGGGTTTAATAATTTTTGAAATTCACTTATTGTTTCTTGAAAAGTTACCAGTTTTGTATCGAGGCGTGATGTGGAATCAGATTTTCGGACGGCTGGTTGACATGATTCACCAAGTAGGTATCTCCTTTTAAGTTCTAAGGCGCGTTTGGAAGCTAAGCCCCCAGAAGAGCGCGCTCTGTTCAATGGATATTCTCTTGGTTGCAATACTTTGGGCTCTTCTATTGGCGCAATCGTGACAGTGATTGCAGGAGGGTCAGGTGCTGTTGGGACCTCTTGTTCAAACTCACTGTCAGTTGAGACAGCTGTCGCAGAAGATCGTTCGCTTGATTCGCTAGATTCTTCTTCAGACTCCACCTAATTTATATATATATATTTATTTAGTATCAAACATTTAAAATGTTAGTAGGAGAGGTGCGCCATTAACTGCGGCAAATATATACACATTTGTAAATATATATATTTAGACCGATTCACATCAATTTTAACTTAACAAATAAAGCATAGTAATTTGCACAAAGATATTAGAACTAGAAAGTAATTATGAAAATTAGATATTTTAAAAAGCTTTTATCACGAATATTATAACACCAATTAAAAACATAAATATAAAATACATACATAAAAAAATAAAAACACATACAAGACATTGAATTAAAATATCCATGTAATTAAATGGTGATTATGTGTAAGAATATAATCTACATGGTCTATAAATTTGCCTGAAATAAACTATTTAATTGTTAGAACTCAATTTATGACTTGATATTATTGGCTAAGCTACCATAGACTTTTGAAAGTAACTAGAGGGCAACAATACTTTATCAATAAATATAGTATATTCTTACACATAAAAAATATGTAAAAGACGATAATTAATGTGGTCACACTACACACTTACCACGCCGTTATTCGCTCACTCTGTTGTTATTAGCTTAATGATAACTTGAAGTCATGCCCAAAACTTTGTTAAAAAAAACATAGAATAAGAATTAAAATGTATATAGTAAACAAATGTACTTTAGTAGTCAAATAAATAATTCCAAAAAAAATTAATACATTTGACAACTATTTGAATTCAGATCAATTACAAGAAAACAGCACACAGGATATTGACAAACCTTTTCAAATTATGCAGTTTTTTTTATGCGCCTGATTTTAGGCTGGAGTGTGGTCTATTAATGGAGGTGACTGCTACTATAGTTAAATAATTGCAAGTTGCAGTTACATCCACTATGCCGGCCTAGTTTGAACCGCCAACTTTTAAACTGTTCTCAGAATGTGATAAAATCACTGCATGGTCTGTACACTTAAAAGTGGTACTCCTTAGATCGGCAGACTGGGTAAATGACGAAACCCTGTATTTGAGAGCTTTTCAAAGACCCTAATAATAAATAAATAATCGGGAGAAAAAAACAAATGAATTTAGCACAGAGTCGAGCGATTCATGCTTGGCGTGGTATAATGCGCACCTCCCTACAAGTAGACAAGTTGCTCGACTGGTCGCTGGACCTGTCATGCGATTGTACATTGGCTGGGTACCTCGCTGCTGTCCGTCGGTTGCTGCGGAATCGTTCCTTGAGGTACTTCTTGACGGCGTAACTCGCGTGCCTCGCGCAAACGCGAACACGAATCCTTCTCCGATGATTCAACACCTGGAAAAAATCATTAAAACTTCTAAACACATAATCATTCGTGTAATATCGAAGGGTACAAATAAAGACAAGCTTCTGTTACTTCTACATATAGAAGTACAATGCTTAACATGAATTACGTAAAATTTCCAATGTAACACGAACTCTGGAGCCCCTGAAACTACGCAGAGACGGCTCTGTACGTCCTCTATCGCCTATACCACGGAGAATGTTCCTACTCTCCGATTTGGTCGACAACCACCCTCCTGCCTCGTTTAACGCATCCATTCATATAAGATTTATAAATTCTTTTTAATCTACTTATATATCATATATCACAATTAATATAATAATTTAAGTCGTATCATAAAAGAATTTATATATATGTATATATATTTTATATATATATATATTACCATCTGAAAAATCATCGTCTCCATATGAATCGTCTGACATATAATGCATTTGTCTATGATGATGTTGCATGTCCAGGGCGTATGGAGTCGAAGGCCGCGATTCGTGGTCTAAAATGTCTTCAACGTACGATTCCGCATCAGAATATGTGTCGTCACTTGAATCTTCATCACTACGAAAAAGTAAATAAAACAAATGAAAATTTGAAAAAAAAACACACCACTACTAAAATTCACTTGGCATGCAATACAAATTTCGTTCAAATATCATTCAAAATACTTTACTCGGTCCTACATAATAAAATGGTCCTATCAATAATTGTAATTTGTTCTGCCTCTGCCAAAGCAGAACAGTTTTTTTTGCAATTAAATCTCTTAATAAATCTACTTAAACCTAGTTGTTCATCTCATACATCTTCAACCAATAACAAGTCACTGCTGAATGTAGGCCCTTATATTAGATTAAATTATTTATAATTTAGATAGGGTAGTCAACATGTGCTTTTTAGGTCAAAACTTTTTCGTATTCTCCGAAAATTATGATTGAGGTGTCATTCGATTCGGAATGGCATGTAGATAGTTTTTGAGAAAATTCAAGGACCGCTCGCAAAAATTGCAGTAGTTATAAACAATTAAGTGAAAAAATAAAAGGGGGTTTGGTTTTCGCAAATATCTCAAAAACTTTTTGAGATAATTCAAATTCGAAAAAAAGATTCGTAAAGAGGAGAAAATTTTCCAAAAAAAGTCTTTACTCCCGAAACTGTAGGACCAATATTTATAATTTTCCCAGGGGTGTGAAAATACGCTCGAAAACGGATACTCCGGCTTGCGCAAGCCACGAAATACGATTACGAAAAAGTTTTCACCTAAAAAGCACATGTTGACTAGACTAAGAGGCCTATAGTCGATATGAAGTAACACTAAGGTCACTAAATTTCTAGAAGGGTCTTCTTTACTAGCCGACAAAGCCAGAGCGTAACTTTCTTAAGGATGTCTTCGATTTGGTCGGAAAACACCTTGTCACAAATTATTATATAGGCGACCGTGGTGTAGTGGCAGTGCAATGGTTACACAAACCGAGAGCACGAGTTTGAAACCATTTACCAGTACCGATGTTTACAAAAATTACAAATAAAAGTTACGAAACAAATATTTGCTATAGACATATCACAGCATCTCGTCTGATGTTAAACCGGTGTGCTGTCCACGAATGGAGGCGACTGCTACCATATGTAAATAACTGTAAGTAGCAGACGTAACCACTAAGACGGCAGTGTCACAATACTTTAAGTGGTTGTTCTCCCTCTGACTAAACTAAATACCACTTTTAGTTTTTGACGTGACAACGTCTTATAATTCGATGGAGCCAGCTGCACGCACGAAAAAACATGACTCATGCGTCGTTACAGCGTTCCATTTAAGGCTTGAAGTGCAAGTGAGAGCGCGGAACGAGCGACAAAGAGGCACAATCGGCCTCCACGTTTGGTAGCGTTCGACATCTGTCTCTCTCCTACTTGAGTGAGCGATGAGTACTATTAATATTACTATTATTAATACTATTAATAATAATATTTAATATTTTAATATACAATAAAAAATATTTACATAATTATATTTATGCGTACAAATAAATGTAACTTGATCAATTTAATTGTGATTTCCATTTACCTCCTTCTCTATATCCATACAAAATATCTATCAAACAAATAAAATAAAAATTTTCTTTTGAAAAATGCAACCATTCCATCAGTATTTTCTTATGACGTTGTCATGTTCAACTATCGTCAGTAAACCGACTTTACAGACAACCGATTTTTTTATTGTGACTACATCTGATGCCATGACATTCATAGGCCGTTCCAAAAAGAAATTAAATTAAAAAACGTACATAGATTTGTCTTCTTCAGCAGTAGCAGATGCTAAAAAGTTTCTATCAGTCCATTCATCCTCATCAATTTCCCCACCTTCTTGAACATCGATACTACTTAGGCGCTCTGGGGTCTGGACCGATGACAATACTACTATTGGTACTTCTTGGGTCCTAAATTTATATAAAATACTTTATTAATTACAAATAAAATAGATATATTAAATTTGGAAAAAAGGAGATTGACGAAAAAGATTTATAAATGGAAGCTGAGTGAAAAAATTAAATATCTTTTTTTAATTGATCTAACGTGTCCATGCCCTTTATCTCTTTTAATCTATTAATCACAAAACTGACTTAAAGTATCAATCAATCAATCAAATTGTCACGCCTTTTCCCCACAAGGATAGGCAGACACTTTAAGTAAAGTGGAATTAAATTAGAAATAGAATAATCGTATAGTGGATGAATCCTATACAAATATTAATGATACGTGATTTTCAACACGCTTAGCTTAAATACTTGTATGTATGTAACTACGGACGGAATCTTTCAAAATATTTTTCACCCAACTTTTAGAGGTCTGTATAATTTGAAAATTTGTACACGTAATGAAAACCGATGACAATACAATAATGTCATTAAATATTTTTTGTAGTCGGCATAGTGACGGCGACTGAAGCAACCGTTAACTTACTCGGTTTTTTAGTCGTTGACTGTCTTGAGCCTCCTCTTGGTTACCATCTGACCTCGACCCGCCTGTTGGCAAGCAAAAGGAGGTCCAAGTTCGCAGTCTTGTATTAACGTGCTTTTTTTTAACTATAGTTCTTTATGCTACATACCTGTCTAGTGTGAACAAGACATTGTCTACAAGCCTTTTCCTCTCATGGCGTGCACAAAACAGGCGATTCGTTTCTCTCTCTAATGTGTAGGCACTGTTCAAAAAATATTAAATTAAATAGACATATCTCGACACACGACCAGGTCTTCTGCATAACAATGAAATCAAATCAAATTATCACGCCTTCCTCCCACAGGGATGGGCAGAGACAATAGACCGCCACTTGCCACGATCCTGACACAAATCGCTCGCTTCTGTCACATTCACAATAATACCACTTGACGTATTATCCTAAAGCGGTTTAATTTATAACCACTTACGACTGATTTTTTTTTAATCGTGGCTAGACATGTGACAGCACCCTGACTAAAGGTTTTTGTAATTGTGACTCGACATCTAACCTCGACCCGCCTGATGGTAAGCAAGAAGAGATCCAGGAGTGCCGATGACTACAAAAACCGAATCCTTGAAGGATCCAACCCTATAGAATGGAGAGAACACATGGGCTGGTTAGTTGGAGTGCGCTATTTAATATATCTAATTATTAAATATTACAAATTAAAGCTACGAGACGAATATTCGCTCTGACCGGGAATCGAAGCCGGGACGCGTAATGATATAATGTCAAATAATTTAAAGTTGTATATAAAAGGCGACTGTGGTCTAGCGGTAGTGCAATGGTTGCACAAACGAAGTGCCTCCGGTTAAAATTACTTGCCAGTTCCAATGAATCTTTTATTGTACATTTAATATGTACTTTGGTCGTCCAGTTCCTAAGATACAAATACTTTCAGCAGGTTTGCATAGAAACTAAAATATAAAATTAATTCCGTACAATAATAAGCGAGTTACTTTATAGATAGATAAATAAACAAGACAGGCCTAGGAGGGTGTTTTCCGACCAAATCGGAGACATCCTCAAGAAAGCTAGGTTGCCTAGTGCCCATAACCGTAGAGCTTGTATAAAAAGAATTGTGAATGTGAATGAAACGAGGGAGTTGTGCCAGGATCGTGGCAAGTGGCGCTCTATTGCTCTATTGTCTGCCTACCCCTGTGGCAAAAAGGCGTGAATTTGATTGATTGATAGATAAATTAAGATAACAAACCCAAGTTGAAGTGCTGTTTTGCACACAAAGCATCTGAAGCAGGTCTTGTGAACTTGTAGTCCATCAACGAGTACACTCTCTGCTGCGAACGCCTGACGATGGCATACAACGCAGTTGACGCTCGGAATCTCAGGTAACCAAACTTTCCCGGGCTGCAAATTAACACACGATATTAATACTATTTATTACCATATTATTTTTGGGCCGGCATGGTGATCGCGACTGAGGCAAACGTGGTTTTTTTTCAGTCGTCGGCGCTTTTCGAGGTCAGGTTTCATGTCTTAGTAAAAAATAATTTGTGCACAAAACAAAATATATAATTAAAGAAGACTTACTTGTGGGTTATTATTAGAGGTCTCTGGTTCGTCATTCCTTACAAACATGGTCGCCAAATCAGCCACCTGAATTCATATAAAATTAACATTACGTGATACGCTAGTTTGTCCGACGCTAGTTGTTACGCTAATTCAGTTGTAAATCGCTAACATTTCCCTAATCGATAATATTTCAAGCAGCATCGTCATTCCCACAGAGATAGGCAGAGACAACGGGGCGGCAATTTCCACGATCCCGACACAGCACCCTTGCTTGGAGCAATAAATCATAAATAATGTTAATAACATTTACAATATTAACTTGCTAACGGGCAGACATAAAAGTATCAAAATTCTTCTATATACTGTAAAGAGGGAGTTGTGTCAGGATCGTGGCAAGTGGTGCTTCATTGTCTCTGCCTATCCCTGTGGGAAAAAAGGCACGACAATTTGACTGATTGATTGATACTGTAAAAAGCATAAATTGTGAGTCTCAATCAATCAACATTTTCACTCCTTTTTCCAACAGGGATAGGCAGAGACAATTTATCAATTTAAAGCGGCCGTGGTGTAGTGGCAGTGCAATTGCTACGTAAGCCGCACTCGGCACGGGTTCGGAACCAATCACCGGTGCCAATGTATCTTTGATATAAGTAATTTGGTTGTCCTGTTTCTTTAGTAGCTTAGTATAGAATATATAATAAAAATTTAAAAAATAATTGTGAGTCTATGTTACCTTATTAGTTCCCAGGTCAGGTCTGCCTGAATCCCTCAATTTACGATCACATTTATTAATTGTTTCGTCTACAGCCTGCCATTTTTCATCCAAATGTTTGTCTTTTGTAGTCAGACGGCGTTTTGTACGCATAAACTGAAATTAATATTTTACAGTTACTTATTGCAGGAGAAAAGTTGTAACGGATTCTACTGATTAATACTTGTCTACACTAAAATAATTTGGAAACAAATTCGAAATAAGTATTCACACAGTTCTGCGGGCGTACCACTATTACTTATAGCATTATTTATTTTAATCTTCAAATGTAATTTCGTACCTTTTAAAGTATGCTTACTTAAATAAGATTCCTATTGGCAATTTCGTGACGTCACATCCACCATATTTGCTCAAACATTTTTTATTTTTTATTATTCAATATAATTTGTTTTATTATTTCAAAACATAATAAAACAAATTAGTTATTATTTATTTACTTTTTATCCGACATATTATTTAAATATTTAAGACCAAAATTTGAAAAATAACGCCCTTAATGATTGAAGAATTTTTATTTTTATTGTGACACATCTGTCTTCGACTCGCCTGATGATAAGCAAGAGGAGGTCCAAGAGTGATGACAACTGAAAAAACCGAGTAACGAGTAAATTAGATAACGATACGTAGTTTTTGTTGTTTCTTTGAAATAAAACTAAAATTCGAAGCAAAATTGACTTTGTTTTAAGCTAAGTTTTTAATAGTAATTATTTTAGCAATTATTCTACACATTACAAAAGATAATATTAGTTTTTCAAATGCAGCAGTAATAATATGTTAAACGTTCGGAAATCATGTTTTGTACGTCAAATAGTACGTTTTTGAAATATGCTTACTTTTTTTAAGTTGGTGGTAGACGCCCTGGATATCATAAAAAATGATAACTACAAAAAAATTAATGATTGTTAAATAAACCCCTGTGAATATTCGCTCTTTTTGTTAACGAGTCTATTGCACAGTTAAAATTTTAAATTAAACGGATCTCACCTGTTCTTTATCCCATCTAGGTACTTTCTCTGCTACCTTGGGCAATGGCTTGCCCATTCTGTTTTCCTCTATCTTCTTTTCAATTTCGCGGACGTTCCAATCTTCCTTATTAATTTTACCAACAGATCGTAAGAGGTCTTTGGGCTTTGATTGGCCAGCAGTGCGTTTAGTCTCACCAACTTGCTATATGATAAAAAATATATTTTAGTATTTTCTTAGATTTTGCGCGAACATTGATTAATGAATTAACCATATTTTATGCGGCTTACTATCGCGTTTATTTTGGTTTAGATTTTACATTTTTTTTTATTATTCCGACGTTTCGAGAGCTTTGCAGCCATCGTGGTCACGGAGAGACTCTCTCCGTGACCTGCGTGACCAGAATAATAATAAAAAAATTGTAAAATCTAAACCAAAATAAACGCGATAGTAAGCCGCATAAAATTTGTCTAATTCATTAAATATATTTTATTTTAATTTATTTATTTATTTATCAATTGGCATATACAACAGATTGCAGACAAAATTAAACATGGAACGTTTGAAAAACTAGTCTGCAATTTAAATTGTATACACACAACTAGATTAAAATATAAAAAAACAAATGAAAAAATCAAGCAAATTAATACAATTAAATAAATCAAATAATTTTAAAAATCATGCATAATAAAAATATTAAATAATACTAAAATAAAATAACAAATTATGATGATTTGAATATAACAGAAACCGCCCTTTTAAATATAGTGAGACTGTCAATAAATAGTTGTCATTTAACAGGCGATTTCACGTCACGGTTACAAGCGATTCACGATTAAAAAAGTACAAGAATATTTAAAATGATCTTCTGTACGATACATAAATAAAATTCGTACTCAT